>CM073486.1:24557500-25757500 GCA_037074505.1 Albizia julibrissin | reverse complement strand
GTCCACTGATAACGGCTAGTTTTTCTAAAGTGGAAATATGTCAGAACAAGCAATGCGAATCCAACGGGTATGTTGAGATACTATCAATGAATCATGGGCAGCAACAGAATTAAAACGAACAACCAACAACGTGCTAATTGTAAGCAACGGCTGAAGCATCTGTCGGATCAATGGGAAAACACTGAAGTATCTGTCAGACACATGATGGGCTTACAACGGGAAAATATTTGAAGACTCCAACGGTTCTCAATGCATCTCCTATATAACCGAAGCATTCAAACAAGAAGTGGAGATGATGCCACAGTAACCAAACACATGAGCAATGAGAACCCAACTGCAAACATGCTAATATCATAAGTCGTCCGCCTCATATACTCTTTGTTCTTATCTGTTTACAATATCATGTATATTTGAGAGTGAGAGTATTTGTATTGTACTTCAGTGAGTATTCATACACTCTGTGAGAGAGCTTGTAAACACTTCATCTGTATTTTAGAAGTGTTCTCAAGGTAGAGGGACCTTGAGAGAATTGATCACCTTACGAGGGAAGTTGTAGAGCAAATTGTCAGTAAGACTTTCTGCTCGTAAGACTTACAAGGTGCAAGCAGTAGAGAACATTACTGCTCGTAAGACTTACGGTGGTGTAAGAAGGAGAGAACGTTGCTGCTCGTAAGACTTGTATGGGTAAGCAGGAGAGAAAGGTATTCAGGATTGCTTTGCTCGACTTGCTGTAAGAAAGAGTAAACCTTACAGTATGTAAGGGGGAGTAACTCTTGTGAATTTGTAAAGGCTTTTCTTGTGCCCGGTTAAACAAGAAGATAGTAGATTGGAAATCTCAGGAGGAGCTTCGGGACTGGACGTAGGTCATCGTGGATTAGACCAAACCAGGATAAATCACAATTTGCATATTCTCTTCCCTAAGCTTTTACATTTCCAGCATATAAGATTTACATAGCTGCTTATGATTTTATACTTCCACATGTATTGATTTGATAAGTCACAAAAAGATTTTAAAAGATCATACTTTATTATCGTGCACCCAATTCACCCCCCCTCTTGGGTATCAGTTAGTTCTAACAACCCGAGCAACTTCAAAGGTTAGAAGAAAAGGTACAAGAGGAGGACTCAAAGACAAGAGGTAGTATAACTTACCTAATCTGCATGTACTTGATATGTCTGCTTATGCATTGATCTATGTTACCCCCACACTTGCATCAAATCTTGTCCTCAAGATTTTAAAAGTTTAAAACAACTAAAGAAGCTCATGAAATCAAGACTTTAAAGCAATATATTATTGGAGTGAATTCAAAATCTCAAGAATAAAGCTTTATTAGAACTCTTTTCCATCTTCTAAAAATGCAAGTAGCAAGGCAATTAATTTGACAAAGATAAATCACATTAGAATGCCCTTCACAAGGTATATGTTTACACTCATCTCTCAAGATAATAATTGGCTTGTGTTTCACTCAATTCCACCTATTGCAACCTATCTACTATAGGCTTGTTTATCATCTCAATCTCCACTACATTATTCCATTGCATACTCAAATCAAAAGGACTTTTCCAAGGGTTATAATGAATAAGGTAGGATAATGAAATGGAAATGGTCAAATATTTAATTAGTGCCAAGCAATTCAATGACATCCATGAAAAATGAAGGACTATCTACTTAAAGAAACAAACTTACTTCCACTATAAAACAACATTTATTCATTGAATCTCACAAATTTTTTTTCTATTTATTTTTTTTCATTCTATTTTTTTTATACACACCTTTCTTTTCAATCTTTTTTTTTATTTCACTTTTTCTCTTTTCTTCTTTTTTTTTAAAAAAAGTATCCACACCAATTCATATAATATTGACTTCCTAATCCTTTCATTCTTGCTAAAATTGCTTTACTTAGCACTTACTAAAGTAACACATGAATGGAAAGGAAAAGATGTAAAAATTGCATTTCTCAAACAAAGGGCTATATACTCTATGCAATTTTCTTTTTGAAAACAAGTTAAGGCTCAAATGGGGTAAAACAAAGGATTTTCATATGATAAGGATAGTCATTTGGCCTAACTAGCTATGAAATGAATGCCTAAATCATCTTTGTGTATGCAAAAAGATTTAAAGCTTCAAAAGAGATTCAAAACAAATTCTAGAGATGAAATCACAATAAGTGTACTCCCTCTTGAAAGAAATGAATATTTAGGCTCAAATTTCTTACCGGCATTTGACATCCTAAAGTCACTTACCTAAGCCAAATCACTTGCCTATTTACTAACATTTCAAGAAGATAAAAACGAATTCTAACAAAACTCAATCATTTTCAAATTCAAATCAACCCAACTTTGCCAATGTGCACAAGTAAAATCCAAGATTCCATGAAAAACAAAATTTTTGTTCAAAATTTGTCAAAATTTTTCTATTTATGTGCAAAATCAAAGAAATTTATCAAACTTGAGGACAAACTATGCAAAATCAATGGTACCTCCCACCCCTATACTTAAATGTCACATTGTCCTCAATGTGAACACGTAACACTAAGTAATGGAATTGAATAAATCACCATATCCAAGTGTAAGGATAGCCAAAGTTCCAAAGATTTCAAATGTTCACCAATAAGCACAATTCACAAATGTCACCACTCAACTCAATAGTCACAACAAATATCAATCACATGCAAAACTAGACTATCACCAACACTCATATCCCATAATATGTTATCAACAATCAAATCAAACAAAACAAAGAAAAGTAGAAGAATACTCCCCTTTCAATCCTTGTCTTGTGCTTTTGAATGCTCTAGCTTGTGACTATCAAAGTGGAATGCATCATCAGGGGCTACCAAAAGTCCTACAAAATCAATAAACCTCAAAACAACTCAACTAAAAGAAATAAAAAAAATGAATTACCAAAACCTTGGGTTGCCTCCCAAAAAACGCCAAGTTTATAGTCCTCAGCCAGACTATGTCAGAAACTCATGGAGGTTGAAACAAGCAGTGCCAATGTATCGTGGCAAATGATGCAGAAGTATTCAGAGCTTGCTCACTATGCTTATAAGCATTCGCCACATCACGTTTCTTAGCAAGAAGAGCTCTAAAAGGCTCTTTAATACCAAATGAATCCAATTCAGTTTGATTGAGGTCATCTATCACAACAACCCTTGCACATTGTTTCAATTCATTATGGAAATCCATTGCTTCTTCCCTCTTAAACTTAATTTGCTCTTCACCAACTCGTATAACTATCTCTCCTTCTTCAACATCCACCAATGCTCTTGCAGTAGTTAGAAATGGTCTCCCAACAATTAGTGGAATCTCTTTATCCTCCTCAATGTTAAGAATAATGAAATCAGCAGGATAAATGAAAGAGCCAACTTTCACTAATACATCCTCAATGATGCCATATGGATAAGAGAAACTTTGATCAGCGAGCTTGAGTGTAACAGTAGTAGGATTAGCCACCCCTAATTGAAGCTTCTTGAAAAGAGATAATGGCATAAGATTCACAATAGATCCCAAATCACACAATGCACGTCCTTCAAATTTTTCACCAATAACACATGGAATAGTGAAAGAACTAGGATCTTTACACTTTAGAGGCACATTAGGCTTGATGACACTAGTGATCTCCTTAGTCAATGCTACAGTTGCAAACTCCATGAAGTGCTTCTTCTTACTTAACATCTCTTTCAAGTACTTCGCATACTTGGGCATTTGCTCCAAAGCCTCTATCAAAGGGATGTTAATGTGTAATTGTTTGAAGATATCTAAGAATTTCTTATATTGCTCATCAAAAGCCTTCTTTTGGAATCTTTGTGGAAAGGGTAAAGGCGGTGTCCACCTCGGTTTCTCTAGAAGAGTTGCCTTTTTCTTCACTTCTTTCTTTTTAGCTTCATTATCCTCATATACTCCCTTAATCTTCTGTAAAGACTCTTCATCATTCTCTACCATAACTTCAAGAGTGTCATTGTCATTAGAACTTGAAAGTTTTTCAGTTGACTGTTGTATCTCAGGTAATTCTTTCCCACTTCTAAGGGTAATGGCTTTACACTCCGCTTTTCCATCTCTACGAGGATTAGGCACCATATTACTTGGCAACCCTCTTTGTTGTAATTCATTCACAGTAGTTGCAAGTTGTCCCACTTGAACCTCAAGATTCTTGATGGAGGAACTCAATGTTGCATTAGTAACAGCTTGATCTTGAGTGCTCTTTAGTTGAAAACTCATGAGTTGAGACATCATTGCTTCAAGATCAGTTTTGGGCTCTTGAATAGGCTTAACTTCCTTTTCCATGTGATAGAAACCAGGAGGTGTCATTGGCTTTGAATTAGAAGTAGATGCTTCAGTAAGAGTTGCACCATGTTTCCAAGAGAGATTAGGATTTTTACGCCATCCAGAGTTGTAGGTATTGGAATATGGATTAATCTGATTGTTGCTATGGTAATTTCCTGCATAATTGACTGACTTAATCTGTTGAGGCATAAGGCATTGTCCCATAGCATGTCCATCTCCACAATAATCACAAGGAGCATGAATAGCATTAACCCCCATGTGTCCACTTTTGGATAGGCGTACTTGAGCTTCTAGATGATCAAATCTCTTGTTGAGAGCATTTAACATTCCCACCAATTGTGATGAAGTGTCATAATTAATTCTCTCAGTTGACTTCACTGATCTTCTATCATTGTTGTTTTGAATAAAGTCAGCTGATAAGTCATCTAAGCAACTCCAAACATAATTCACCGGTTGCTTTGTAATTCCTTCATTAGTGACAGCATTCAATTCTGATCTAGATTCAGGAGTCAACCGGGTACAGAAGATTTGAAGTAAGACCCACTTCTCAAAATTATGGCCAGGACTCTGCCTAACAAGCAACTTGAATCTCTCCCAAGCTTCATATAAGTGTTCCCCAAACTGTTGGCAAAAATTAGTAAGAGCAGCTCTTGCATCGACCATCTTGTTATGTGGAAAGAAACGAGATCTGAACTTATCTTCCACCACTGCCCAAGAAGTGACACTACCTTCTTCTAAATTGTTGAGCCACTTTTTAGCTTTTCCTTGTAGAGAATAAGGAAAAAGCCTAAGGCGGGTCACATCATTAGGAACTCCATTTTGCTTGAATGAGTCACAAACATCCAGAAATTGAATCAAGTGCCGATTTGGGTCTTCTAAATCATTCCCAGCATATTGACCATGTAACTCAAGCATCTTCAGCATAGTCTGCTTGATCTCAAAATTATTAGCTTGGAATTCAGGCACTCTGATTCCTGATTGATACCTACGAGATTGTCTTCCCAAGAAATCATTGACACCCAAACGGTCATTCTCATCCTCAGCCATCATTATAGTATCAGTTTTTACACCCTTCCTTGCTCGAGTATGAGGTCTTGTAGCTTCCAAAAGTTCTTGGATGCTCCTTGTTTTCTGTGGTGTCTTTGCAACTTTGGATCTGCGGGGCATATACTAAAGTACCTGAAAAGCTAAACAGATCTCAAAAGTATCACACTAACACAAAGACTAACAAAACAAAATAAAAAATAAAAAAAATTGCTCAAGCTGAAATTACTAAAGGAATTCTAATTCTAATCACCAATTTCCTTGAATCCCCGGTAACGGCGCCAAAAACTTGATGCTACTGAATTTTAAATAAGCACCGTAAGTGTACGGGCCATGGAAATAGTATAGTAGCAAATCAAGGTCATCCCACAGAGATTCAATTAAACTAGTGATTAGGCATTAAATTTCTCATGTTCATTTAAGTTGAGCAAATCAAGAAAGAAAATACTTTGAAATCAATTTAAGCAAAAGCAAAAATCCTAAATTTAATATTTTTGAAATTTCAGTGGAGGAAAAACAACCTAGAGTGGCTAATCCCTTTTTCAAGGTTAGAGCATGTATTTTCCCAATTAAATGCACTTAATGTTAATTTGTTAATCTAGAGTTTAAATGGATATAAGTATCTTTCAATTACTAATACCCCTCTCTCAAGTTAAAATTGTTATTCCTAACTAATTTACTCAAGAGGCAATAAATGTCCAATTTCACTCTAATATGATTATATGGGTCCAATAGGTATATTCCTATCCTATTGGTAAATTAGAATAAATTCTAATCCCACATTACTTAATCTTATGGTCCAATTAAGATTCATCTTCCAAGGCTAATCTAAATTCCCCAATTTCCTACTTAGTGGTGATCAAGTACCAAGTAGATAAAATAATACAAGATTAAGTAAACTAAAATAACAATAAGCACAAATTAATGAGTTTATACATGCTCAAATCCCTAAATTAGTTCATAGCTACTCTAGGTTTAAACAGATTAGCCACACATGGCTTTAATTACAATCAGAGTAGCAAACCAACATGATCCAGAGTAACTAAACTGACCAAAAGGTAAATTTAGAATCATCGCAGCAATAGCAAATTTCACATTTAACAGCATAATAGAAAAGAGCAAGAAAACAAAATGCTGTATGAATTGTCTCCCTTCTCTTTACTGCCAATCCCAAAGAAAACACACAGTGAAGTTAGCTCTTCCAATTTTCTCTCCACTGCAATATCGGCCCTCAGCTCCTCTAGTATGTGAACTCTCAAGGTCTGCTGGATCAAGCTGAACAGAAGTTCATCGTGAGCTGCCTTCCACCAAAGATCAACCACAGTCCAACTCCTCTCTGACCGCCACCTCAGCTGCTCCATAATGATGCTAATGATCCAACTCAGACCAGCCGCCGCTCTCCTTCCCTTTCAGCTTGCAACAACTCCTCCTCTGCTCTCAGCTCGCCGCAGCTTTCTCATTAGCTCTCAGTTCACGGTCATTTCGTGCTCTCTCTTGTTTAACGATGATGAAGCTCACACCACCATAGCCACCTCAAACCAGAAGTTATTTGATTCCGTAGCTGCGGCTCTGGGTTTCAGCTGGTTCTTGCCTTCCAAAACCAACGGCCTCTTCTTCTCTCTCTTCAGCTCATCGTCATCTTTCAGACTCTCTCCTCTGTCTCTTTGGTTCAGTGATGACGGGAAGATGACCAGCTTACTCTCGGACTCTCAGCTCTGTCATTTCTCTCCCAGCTACTCTGAACTTGCGGCTGCCCTCTTTCCCTTTCACCGCTCTCTGTTTTTTTCGTTTCTTTCCTTTTTTCTCAACCCCCTATTCACAGCTGCCTCCACCAGACCTAAGGGAGTCCCTTGGTCAAAACGTGCGTTTTGACCAAGGGACTTAAATGTAAAAAACAAAAACTTGTGAATAGGGACTAAAGTGCAACTTTGTGAAATCTTTAGGAGCTCATTCATAATTTTCTAAAAATATAAAAAAAACTTTTCTTCTTTTTGAATATGTAATTTATTTTCATTATTTATTTGTTCTTTTACTTAGATCCCCAAGATAATGCATCAACTTGATATCTTATAAATTCATAAGAAAATAATCTTAAATTAGCATTGATAACTCCCCAATTATATCAAAATAAATCTCAAATACATTAAAAATGGGGAGTTATCAGTTATTTTTTTGCCTAATTGTGTTGTGCATGATTGAATGATTGAAGCTCTATTTACATTTATGTTATAGCCATGAGTATGTTATAACATTAAGCATGAAAATATGTCAATATATTGGCATGTATTTATGTAAGGCAAGAATGTCATGCATTAAGTATATATTTTGCTTGCATAGTGGTATTTTTTGGTACTGAGATTGTCTCGAATCTCACCCTCCATCAACCAACCATATAGGCAGCTAAGCACAGAAGAGGAGTACAGGATGATGTGCCAGGTGAAGAGTTGCAATGAAGAAGAGAAGAATTATTTACGCACTATACCGTTGTGTAATTGACGTTTGAGTGATTAATTGTATACGACTATATGACAGATGAATTGAATTTCCTAAGCAAGGTAATTGAATTAGAAATGGTTAAACACATGATACAAGCCTATTAGTTAAGTAAGCAGAATGATTAATAAGAAAAGAAATACTCTGATAATAAGGAATGGAGTGAAGTCAGTAGCCCCGTGAATAAAGATAAGTAATATGGTAAATACGGCTTCACCAAATGAATAGTAACCCCAAAATTAAATTGCAAGTTCAAGTTTAGGGGCCTAAGTAAGGTTTTCCCTAAGTCGGTAATTCTTCCGCAATGTATAGTAAAGGGGTCTAAGGACAGGTGTTACACGAGTAAGTGCTCGTGAGGTGTAAAGTGGGACATTATAAAATCATAGCATTATTAAAAGTGTGTGTGTGTGTTTCAATTCATAGTATCATAATCTCATTCTTATATTTATCACATAAGTGCACAAGAATCAATACTCAAGAATTTATTCTCTATTCTCCCTTATTTCCTCCCGGCCTTATTTCCTCTAATGGAACCTATGGGCTAGTACTCACCCGTATAGCTGATAGTTCAACCCAATAAGCTTACTAATCAAGTGATATAGACCGGCCGAGAGTACAAGACCCAACCATGGGTTCCCCCTCTAACGTACTAGTAGGGTGTCAAGGCCTTACTAAACACAAATAGGCCAAATGACTAACTAATGTACACCTAAAAGCCTACTACCTTATTTCTTCTTTTTGTACAAGAATTCACCCTTTTATTTTCTCGTTGAATAACCTCCCGTTAAATCCATATCCACAATCCCCTCTCATATCAATACTCAAGAGGTATAATGACAATGGATTATCACATACCATTATCAATTTACAAGTTATCAAGAGAATCTTTCCAATCTCATAAATTAACATCAATTCATATAATATAATATCACTAGTCATTTCTCCATGAAAATAAATCCCACAAGACAATTGCATTATCAACATAGTTTTATAATTCTATATAGTTAAAAATTACTTATAAATATCATACAAGCATGCACAACAAGAGGAAAGTGATTACCTCTCACCAAAGCAAATTATTACCACACTGCTTCTAATCTAAGAGCTCAAACACACATGATAATCAATCTACAATAATCAATTTACTGCACATTAATAACTCTTTGAGTTATTAGAATAATTAACTTACTTAACTTAATTTTACAATTTTAAAGTTTTGAATAAATTACTCAAAAATTCCAATTTCACACTAAAATCCCAATTATTTATTTTGACATTAATTCAAATATTTTTCTTAACTCAAACAAACCATTTAAGTCATTTATTATCATCAATTTCATTCAATTACATAAAATCCCCAATTTAAAGTTTCGGGCATAAAATAGCTAAAATTATAAATCTCCACCTTAATAAAAAATCTAAACCAATTAAAAATTTAAGAATACCTCCAATAATCTAAATAAACCATTTAACCCAAATTTAATCAGTTAAAACATCCAAATTATTTATAGGTTGATTATATAAAAAATTTATTAAAAAATATTATACCAACTAAATAATAAAATTAAATTTATTAAAATTAACTATTAATCATTATCTACATTCCTATAGTTATCTATTAATAAAACTCAAAATATGCCTAAAATTCTAACCCTAAAATATTCTATAATCATCAAAACATTACAATCATAAGAAAGAAAAAATTATTTAAAATAGTTTTCATGAAATAAATTTTGTGATTAGAAGTGATTTTAAGTATCTTATTACTCTTTAAAGTAGAACTCTAATTTGAAAAACAGCAAATGGCCACCTGCCTCCCAAAATAATCACTTCTGAAGTGAAGTGATGGGTAGGTGGGGGTATATATATTACCCCCTCCCTCTTGTGGCTACTAAAAGGGTACGTGCCCCTTTAGTTACCACACATATTTATTATTATTATTATTATTATTATTATTATTATTATTATTATTAATTTTATTATTTTTGTACTTTTTATATTTTTCTCAAAATTATTTCCATTTTTAAAATCCTTTCTCTTTTACTTCTTTTTTTTATTAATATTAACAACTACAATAGTAGTAATAATAATAAAATATAATTATTTCTACATCTTTATTCCACTAATTTCTTTTACTATCATAAATCACACTTTAAATAAAAACCTTTTTTCGCTAAGTACATGTTAAATTCATTTATTATAATTAATTTTTTTTAATTATAATTAAATCCTAATATAAAAATTAGGATGTTACACAGAAGGTGATACTCGTAAGGACTAGCAAGTATTCGATTCTAGACCTAGTATGGTTAAAAAGTGATCTATACTACTTATCCTACCAGATGAGAGCATCAATAGTAAGGTGGCATCATTCGTTTCACTTTTGCTATATTTCAGTCTTAAATATCTTTTCTTTATTTTTCATTCCAGTTCATTTGGGAAGCAATTTCAAATTTGTTTACCTCTCGTAAACATGTCTTAACTGTGATTAGGATCATATTCATTTTATCTTATAAATTTATAATTTCTTGACTCAATTATTGTGATGGTATTTGTTAGTGTGGATATTCAATTTATACTTTTTATGTTCTACCTTCCTACACCTTTACTATAAATTTCAGTTGACATGTATTTTCTTACTTTTTTGTCTGCTAATCAAAGTTGTTTTTCCATCCTCCTTTATGTTTTTCAAAATATTAAATTGATATATTTTTTAGGAAAAAAAATTTAATTACTTTTCTTACCTTCTTTTAAACCTCTCTATTTGATTGAGTAATTTGATTTCAAACTTTCTTTTTTATTTCAAAATTTGACAAAATTATTTTTAGGAAGGAAAAATATTTTTGGGAGGTATAACACACACACACATTATGGAATGTATATATATTGATATAGTTTACATATGTGTGTGTGGGATGTGTGTATATATATATGGGTAATACGGTTATTCCTCACCATAGTTTATGTTAATAATTAGTATATAAGATAGATGGATATATAAATATAGGTGGGATAGTTATTCCTCACTAAAGGTTATATGTATATAGTGTATAATATATATGTATTGATGAGATGGTTATTCCTCCTCACAATGAATATATGGTTATGAAATAGAATATAGGTGAGACAATTATTCCTCACCATGATTGATATTGAGTGATTGTGTTAGATCGAAAGGTTGTGATTGAATATTTTATTTTAATCATTTTTTTTATTTATTGAGATAGGAATTAGTAAACCTTTACCCTCATTTTTTGTTTTCAACTCAACATTGAATTTTGTTATATTTATTTATTTTGAGGAAATTTTTTTGCAAAAAATTCGTTGCACTTTTGATTCCCTCTATATTTATGTCCTCACTGAGTCAATGATAAACTCATTCCTCTCTCTATATTTTGTTTTTAGATGAATCATCTAGTAATGTTGATTGTGATCAATATGTTTTATAAACTTTGAAGTATATTGTAATGTATTGGTGAGCCTTAGGAGATTCCATGATGTCATGACTACTATGATAGTGTCAAAGTCATTGTTATGTAGTAAATGGGATAGCATGTGTATCTCCATAGTTAATTATTGCGGATATTTGTTCTCTCGCTGCAATTTTTGTATGGAAGTTCAATAAGTAGTATTATTGTTGTATAAATGTTTGTTCAATCTGTGTACTTTTTTTAAGGGCTTGCTAGGCTAAATGGAATTATTTGGCTTAGCCTATATGCCGATCATGACTCAAAGTTTAGGTCATGACATCTGGGATAAGAAATAAAGAAAAGCAAGGCGATATACAAAGAAGAGCAAGGCGATAGAGAGAAAAGGGGAGAAAGAAAGGAGGGGAAGCAATTTTCATTCACTTATATTTCTTATTATTACAATGCAACTATTTATAGGCCTCTATGAGTCACTACAAAGGGTCATAATTAATATATAATAAATGATACAATTAATACTATAAGACCCTTTGTATTATTAAATAGTCTTTTAGTTTTTCAACAACGTATTTCTAAATGCTAACTAAGATATCAGTCAATGAATATCCATATAATTAATATTCATGACATTTTCCTTCTTCTTTTACAATTTTTATATGAGACTTATTATCTTTTTAATTTGTGAATCTCCAAAAAAAAAAACCTCACACCTCACTTGTATATGATAAAGTGAGAGTTGATCTAATACACATGGTGTCTTCTTCTATTATATTGTTATTCATCCCTGTTCAGTATGTTATTGTTTACAATATAAAACAACCAATATCTCATAAAATAAAGCTTCCTATGCTATTTTGTTGTCTATGGTGAGAATACCATGAACTTTTGCAAGTCTTCGTTTCTATCCACCACCGCTTGTCTTCCTTCTTGATGTGAAAAAAAATAGAGAAACTTACAATTCTGCAATCAAAGCATGGCTACACAAAAGATGCAAAAGAATTAGAACATAGAGCTAAACAGAAGATTGTTTTTCTATGTCCTCTAGATCTTCAGTCTTCCAATGGCAGCAAGTCTTCAACCTGACAAAGGTAGTGAAATGGAATAATATATATATATATATATATATATATATATATATATAACGAAACAGAAATAAAATATAAAGAGAAACACTCCCTCTTTCAAGGTAGAGAACAAGCATGACATCTAGCTTTAATTAAGCAAATTACTGACATGGTAAAAAAAAATTAAGCAAATTACGGATATTAATTTTTTGTATTATAAAGAGAATAAAAATTAGCCCTTGGTTTGCGCATCAAGGAAAACAAGATGGAAACAAACTAAGAAGTGAACCACTCCCGTAACCTTTGGTAGTTTTGTTGTAAGAATCTTTATTTTTTTTTAAGTCAAATGCATGTTAATAAAAAAAGGTTAAGGTGAAAATTTAATCATAAAGTTTTATACTACCAACCTCTAACACAAATAAATTTTAGAGGATGCAAAAATAGCTTGATGAATTAAAAATGGAACAAATACTACAAAGCCATCAACTTTCTTCTAACTCCGTTTTGTATAAAAGGAAATTGTCCGGCATGCATTTGATGAGATAAGAAGTGGCAAGTGAGAGAATTGAATGAATATATTAAAACCGGAACCTACCTCCTCCGCAGCAACTCCATTTATGCGACTCCAACAAGCAACGAAGTCGACCAAAGAAGAAGCATCTAGGAAGGGAAGCCATCTGGAAGATCTAAAATAGTTGTGACCGAGGCTTTCCCTCATTCCAAGCGCTTGGCGGACACAGAACCAGGCACAAGAACATGTCAAAATTACAGACTCCAGCCTCGCAAAGAGAATAGGGGAGAAAGAAGAACAGAGCAGGGAAGAGAAACAGAGTGAACGGAGGGGAACTCCTCTGTTCATGTCACCGGAATTGATGAGAGATAACATATATGACTCTCCGGTGGATATATGGTCTCTCGGGTGAGCTGTGGTGGAGATGGTGACTAGGAAACCCCCTTGGAATAGCCTGAACGGGTTGGAATTGAGTAATATCTATTCATTGTTGCTTCGAATTGGGGTTGGGGAAGAAGTGCCAGAAATTCCCAATGAATTATCAGAAGACGGGAAGAATTTTCTGAGGAAGTGTTTGGTGAAGGATCCGGTGGAGAGATGGACGGCGGAGATGCTTTTGGGGTATCCATTCATAAAGCAGCAGGATGGTGAAGAAGAATCGTCACGAGAACTCACTTTGGTTTTCCATATTTGTTTTCGAGCACAAGTAGTTTGGCCCCAAATTCACCGGAATCTGGTTAGTGGTGTGAGTGGAAATTTGAAACGTCGTCCAGTGTTACTAGTTTTTGTTTGCTAGTCAATCAACTCCAACAAGTAGTGACAGATGAAAGACCCAACTGGTCAAAATCAGAATCTGAAAGTGATCTGGAAGATCGAAAATAGTTGCAACTACCGTTATTAGCAACAGCCCCAAATCTCAAGACGTCAAGAAACCCAGAAATGTCTTCAAGTTGATTCACAAGAGTTGATCCACAATCTCTTCATCTTGATCTAATGAGAAAGATATAATCATATAATACTTTTTTGTTAAGTTGAGGGATATCAAAGGAGAAGGAACTCAGTCCACCATTTCTCTTCGCCACTCTCGTCACTTTTGAATATCTTTTCTAATGGATTCTGGAGACTTTCAATGCTTTTCTTTATTTCTCACATAAACATGTGTCTTTTAATTTGTTTAAAAAAACATAGACTTGAATAATTGTCCCAACAACGTAAAACAAATTCTTTTGCCCCAGCCACTTACATGTGCGTGCAACATAAGAATTAAGTGTTTGCCACATCACCACTTCAAGTGCAACTTCTTTCTCCTTAAAGGTCAAATAGGACCAAGTTAACTATTTTATTGAATTTATTCTATTTATAATTCATTAGGTATATTTTTACACCCTTTTAAATTTATTTATTTCACATGCTCTTAATATAAAATTTTATTGTTAAATTTACACCTTAATCCTAATAAAAAAATTACATCAAGCAATAACATGTCAAAACATTTACATGTCAACCTCAAAAGTGTAACAGTTCCTAAAGAAATTAAAATTCATGCCACAAATATTGTAAGATAAGATAACTTACTTAAAAATAAAAGGATTAAAATCCAATTTTACCTTTGACGTTTCACGGAGGAGTAGTAGGTATCTAGATTTTTTTTTTTCCTTCAATTTGACCCCAAAAGTTTTAAAATAGTACCAAATTTGTCTGGGACATTACGTAAGATTAAGTTTAACCATTAAATTATTTATTTGACTCAATAAAACACATGATAGCTTCACATTGGCATTCAGTCTGCCAGGTCTTTATCTATATGGCCAAGAAAAAGACAAAGTTACACCCCCTTCTCACTTCTTCGGCAATCTCTCTCTCTCTCTCTTCATCTCCTCTGCGCTTCCCTCTGCATTACCTAAGCTTCATCTCCTCACTCTTAACCTTATCTTAAGTTTCTCACTTACCCACTCACCCGCGGAAAGAGGAGTCTCGGGGGTTATGGTAATAGTGGGAAACTTAAATCCCACAAGTTTATAAGCTTACTTATTTTATCTACAAAGTCTAAGGAAAAATGGCAGAAAAAACAATATTTGACATAAAGTTGGAAAAGTATGGTGCTTCTGCAACGATCAAGGCGGTTAAGGAGGTCAGAACATTTACCGACCTGGTTTTGAAAGAGGCCAAAGATCTAGTTGAAAAAGTACCGACAAGGGGTAATTAAAGAAGAGGCAAAAGACATGATTGAAAAAATTAAAGCTGCTAGAGGAGTAGCAGTTATGGAGTAAAAGGATTTCTGGAGGCAAAGAAAACTATATTATGTAGATTGAGGCAAATGAAATACAAGTTGATATTGCTTTGAGAATTTTCTTGGAGACAGATATTGTTGGAGCTTACTGGGTGTATTTTTTACAGCGAAAATTGCAACTTGGGATTGTGGGTGGAAAAATCAAGCAAGAAACTGAAGTACTTGGCAATTAAATTTTTGTATCAAGGTGATCAAACGGAGATAGTAGGGTGAGATGGTCGACCATTGCGAGAACAATAAGAAGCTCGGGTAGAGGGAGGCGCGGAGGAGAAGGGAGAGAGACTTCTGAAGGAAAAGGGGTGTACCTTTGTCTTTTTCTTGGCCATATGGATTATGAGGTAGCCAAATGACTACCAATGTGAAGCTGCCACGTGTTCATAGAGTCAAATATAGTCAAACTTAACCTTACAAAACGATATGGGTAAATTTGCTCTCATTTTGAAACTTTTGAGTAAAATTGAGCCAAAGAAAACTTTCGGGTGTCTATTGCTCTTTAGTGAAAACTTTCGGGGCAAAATTGAATCTTAATCCAAAATAAAATTATAAATGAACTCCTCAATATCATGATATATCACAATAGATGACACTCTGTTGAAAGGGAGGAAAGCTTGATTAAGACAGATGATTTGCAATAGTTGCCTCTGAGATTCTTGAAAAAGCAAGGAACTTGTGATCCAAAAAAGGCATGCCCTGAGACATGGAGGGGCAAATAATGAAAGTTGTGAAATCTTCCTCCATTTGAGTGAAATTAGACGCTAACCTTAGAATCCAATCAAAGCTTGACAGATTTTCCTTACATGATGCTTATATTTCTTCATAGATATAATCCATCCTATCGGTGAAAAGATTTCCACATTATGATAGACAATGATGGAAGAAGAGTAAGAGGTCAAAGAATTTGACTCATATGTGAAACTTGCAAAGGCTACTATGTAATATCCCAAAATTTTGAACACCAAAAATTTCTTGAATATTTAATTATATTCAATGAAATAAAATGATGAATTTTTTATGTCATTTGGTGGGTTTTGATATACGTGTCGCAGTCCCAAGTAGAATCTCGGTTAAATACCGATAAAATAACTTTATTAAAGTAGCTTTAATAAAGTAAGCAATGATGACAAAGTATCAATGATGACGATTAAAGTAACTTTTTGAAAAGTAACTTTTGACGGACCAATGAAAAGCTGCCATGTGACCTCGCCATAATTACAAGTGCTAAGTCAGAATGTTACTTTTAAAAAGTTGCTTTTGTGTAAACCAATGAGAAGCCGCCGCATAATCTTGGCATAATTAAATGTGCTGAGTCAGCGGGACACCTCGTAGTTAGCATAATCAAGGATACTGAGTCAGCATGACATCTCGCGGTATTTGCCAACCTCTGGTTATGCCACGTGTCCGACTATCTTGAACGCCGACTCGGCGAGTCAAGGGATGTAAAATTCCAAACTTCAATCACTAAAATTCCTCTATGCCTTGATGATATAAAAGGGGATAAAATGGTGAATTAAAGAGAGACATGACAAGGTAATTAGAGGTCACACACAATATGGTTATTTGGTACACAAGTTAGTGTTGTTGTCAATGCGTTGTTCTGTGAGACAGTCATTTTGTGCTAAATTTATAAATTAGTAATGATCTCAAAAAATTCTAAAAATTTTCAGAATAAAATTGACATAACAAGATTTAATATGATAGGTCATATAGAATTTTTGGATCTATACACAAGGAGATATGAATTTTTGAATTTAATACAGTGAAACTGGGAATCTTCTATGGCAGAGCTCAAAAACGGAAATTTTGGAAATGATAAGCTTTCAATTGGCCAAAGGTTATATTTTTCCCCAAAACTAGACTTAATAAGGGTCACATAGCCTTTGGAACCACCCCAATTGTATATCTATACAATTAGATATGAATTTTCAAATATTGACAGAAATTCTGCCAATTTCTTTAACTATTGCGAAAATGGAAATATTACAAGGGCAAAATGGTCACTTTGATCAAATAAATAAATATTATATTTTAGAGGGAATGGACGGATGGAAATGGAAGAAGCTTATGGAATTATCATTAGGAAAATATCATGAGATAAAATAATAATATGATTTTGACATATGATGAAATTCCATAAAATAATATTTTTCAAGGACACCTAAGCATATGTCTAGAGAACTCTTAAGTTCTCTATACTAAGTGTTAGAGCAAGTTTTTCACCCAAGAAGGGGGGTGAATTGGGTGATTACAAAATAAACAGATACTTAAATAAAATTATAAAACTTTAAAGCACAGTTATAAGAAGGAAGAGATATCACCGAAGTTCACACAGGGGTTTATATTGGTTCGGTCTCAACCACTTGACCTACGTCCAGTCCTTAGAAATCCTTCGAGCCTTTCACTATATCTTCCAAGATTCAGTGGGTTCTTGGCACCACAGTACAACAAGTTCCTTTCTTTGGACACTCGCTCTCCCTTACACAAGGTAATCTCAAATCTCAACTTAAGGTTCCTCAACCTTAAGTTATCACTATCGGAAATAAAACGTGTATGACTGACTAATCTCTCTCACAGAGTATATAGATGAAAACTGAAGTACAGATGAAGAGTTGATAAGAGATGAATCACTTATGAATGTATTGTTTGCAATGTGTTCAAGCGTTGTTCGTTCTTCTTGATTTTTCGAATGGCTGGACATATATATCAGAAGCTTTGAGGACCGTTGTAAATTTATCCATTGATTCATCGTGCTTCTGACAGATGCAACAGTATTTGTTTTCCACTTTGCACGTTGATAGTTATTTATGAATTTCACTGCTGCCTACGATTAGTTGCCGTTTGAGTGGTGTGTTCAGTTGCTTGTCATGTGGGTGGTAGTGAAGTACACCTATAATACACTCAGGGAAATGACCGTTAGAAAATATTTGAATATCATCGGAGTGATCATGATTCACTGGGAGTGATTTCTAAAAATCAAAGAACTATCGGAAGTGAGCTTGCTTTCACTAGAGATGGATTTCAACAACTGAGAAATAATATGCCACATGATTTAGACAATAATCTGGAATAACTAGCAATGATTATCACTATGAAAATCTAACTAACAAAATCTGTTGATTTTCGTGGAAGTGGTTGCAAGTTGATCACAGTGACTTTCTGAGAATGATACTGATAAAATGAAGCATCACTGGAGTGAATTTGATGTCACTGGAAGTTATTTGAAAAACATTAAAATCTTCTACGAGTGATAACAGACTCACTGGAAGTGAACATGAGATTTCATATATCACTCGAGTGAATTTGGCATCACTGGAAGTGATTTTGCAAACAGTGATTTCTTCTTGCAGTGATTTTCAATCCATTGGAAGTGATTTAGCTAAAATAGTGTATCACTCGAGTGATTCAAGATCTCTGGAAGTGATTTTGCAAACAGTGAAATTTTCTTGTAGTGATTTTCGTTCCACTGGAAGTGATTCTGAAAATTTAAAGGATCACTCGAGTGATCTGGTTATCACTGAAAGTGATTTTCAAAATAGTGATTTTTCTTCCGGTGATTTCAGGTTCACTGGAAGTGATTCAGCAAAAATAGTGTATCACTCCAGAACAGTTTTTTTTCTTGCAGTGATTTTTAATTCACTAGAAGTGATCTGACGCATCACTCGAGTTATTTCAACGATCACTCAAGTGATCTGGTATTTTTCATATCACTCGAGTGATTTTTAATGGTCACTCGAGTGATTACATAAATCACTCGAGTGATCTTGCTCAGATCACTTTTCTCACTTCCTTTGCTGATGTATTTGTTTTAATCAAATCCATGGACTTCCAAAACATGATTTGTTATCATCAAAACATGAAACCTAACACTAAGGGCCTCTTGCACAGAGGAAAGAGGGAGGAAGAGACTTGGGAAGAAAAGGAAAGGAAGAAGAAGGGATCAAGCCCTAGGAGTAAGAACTAGGTAAGTATATCAAACTTTTTGCTCAATCTTGTGTTCTAGTCTAAGAAATCTCCTCCTAACCTTTCTATTCTCTTAGATTAGTTATCAAACAAGAAAAGACTCAAGGAAGAAAGGAAGAGAAGACGGTTCAGAAGGAAGAAGAAGAAAAGGTAAGGAAAGTTGTATAAACTTCCAAATTCTTGCTGGAAACTGAGATATGGTTATTGTCTGGACTGGATACTGGGTTTATGTTGAATCTTGTAAATTTGGGATGTCCAATTTCTAAGGGGAAATGCCGCCTAAATTTCTATTGATTATGTTAAACTTGAGATTTGGTGGTTAAACAAGTGAATACAAGTAAAAAGAAGTTGTTCTAGGAGTTAAAATCATGAAAATATGATTTTTCCAAAATTCCTACAACTTTCGGCCAAAGGGGAAAATAAGGTATAGAGTTGGAATTTAATGATCACAAGGGTTCCATGTTGTTTAGAAAGGAAAATTATGTAAGGTTCATGTTGAGTACGAAGTGTGAAATGAAACGATCATTTCTCACAAACAACAATTATTCAATACATTTATACAAAATCAGTGATAATTTTTTTTAATACATATCAAAGTTCAATCCAATACATATCAAAGTTCAGAACACAAACTCACCCACAAACTCTTTCACAACATATCGGAGTTTAGGGCACAAACTCGCCCACAAACTCACTACAGATAAATTTATTATTCTGACCTCACATCACAATTAACTCATGGGTAACAAAATGATTTCCAACATAGATATCCAAACAGTAAATATGGCATTTAAAAAAAAACATGTGGGCCCTATAATGGCAATATAGAAATTAACACAACAACAATACCAAAAAGGGCCTATAAGATTCTCAACGTCTATGCCTCTGGTTACTTCCCTTGGCCTCTATCCAGATTAGAGGTCTCGCCTGAAAAATTATTTATAATGAAGGGGTGAGACATAAAGTCTCAGTAACCAAAATCAATTTATAAAATATGCAGGAAAAGATTGTAAGTCAGAGAAGCAGGTTTAACTGACATAATAATAATAATAATAATAATAATAATAATAATAATAATATTCTCATAATTCAAAACTTAACATGATATAATCAATGAATAAAACCATCCACACTCATCCATCCTGCTCCTCCTTATCTCCTCTAGACTGGTACAGCCTATCAGTGCTAGTATACCCGGCCAAAGGTTAGCTAGTCACATCAAGAATACTGCCCCTTCCATGCCACCACCAATATACCGTAAGAGGGAGGTGTCCGCCCAAACACTCAGCTCCAAAATCCGGGCCAGGATTGAGAGAGCCGATGGGCACACAATTCACCATATCTCTTCCACACAACCCAACAAATCCTGTAATATAAAAATAATAAATTAATACAGCTTTCAAAAACAATTCTGACAATTCTGAATTCTTATACAACATTCCATCTCAGACAACATATCCATCATAACAGTAACAATTTAATAATAATTTTCACTTATATATGTAAATTGGAAAATACACTGTTTCACTGAAATAAATTCATATTCAAACATAAATATAATCTTGCAAAACACATACAATTAATATAGATAAAAGTAAGTTTATAAAATACCTTACAGTAAAAACAAGCATATAAAATGAATTAACCTCGGTTACCTCGATTCCAAGCTTAATCTTAATTTAGATAGTAAAACCCGTGCAATCACCGATCACAAGAAAAATCTACATTATTAATGTAGATACCAATTAACCACAAATAAAAATAAAATAATTAATTTACATAACTTAACTCTTACAACCCAATTTTCTCTACAACTATTATCCTCAATTATTCCAATTTCCTTAAAAATCCTTAATCATAGATCATTCCTTGTAAACTCAAAGCACTTATTAAAATCCTTAAATAACCTTTAACATACCTATAATTACAAAATCTTCAATATCAATTTTTTAAATAATTAAATCTCTTTTTCATAATTTATATGGGTATAATCTAATTATTAAATAACTCCTCAAATCTCCACATAATTAAAATCACATCAAATTCTAATTTAAATATGAAGTCCTAATTCATATTTTCCATAGAGCTCAGATCTAACAAAAATAAACCAATTAAAATCTCAATAATACCTCCAATAATCCAAGTAAGTTATTTAAACAAATTTTGATCGGTAAAAATTCCCTATGGAAATTAAGTTATATCCTATTTATAAAAGAAATTAATTATAAAATCACATAACAACCAAATAATAAATCTAAACCGGTTAAAATTAACTACTAATTATTCTTTACATTTCTACAGTCTTATATTGACAAAACTCAAAACTTGCCTAAAATCATATCCCCGAAATATTCTCTAACTAGCATAAAATTACTATCATAATAAAGAGAAAATTATTTAGAATATATTTTATAAAAGAAACTTTATGATTAGAAGAGAGTTTGTGTACCTTATTGATCCCCAAAGAACCGAAAATACACCTATCAAAACCTCACTTTCTCTTCTCTTCACAAAACACTTCACATGCGTGAAGTGTTTATGAGAGGGGGTATTTATAATACCCCCTCACCTCCTATGCTCGTTGCTTTGGCGCCAAAGCAACATTAATCATTTTTTTTATGACAAAAGGGGTGTCACCCCTTTTGTCTTGTCGGCACCTACCACACACATATAATATATATATATATATATATATATATATATATATATATATAATATTATTTTATTATATTATTATTTTAACAAATTATTATTTTATTAATTACATTTTAATTTCTATTTTTTTAAAAAAAATTTCTATTAAATTTATACTTATCTCCAAAGTATAATTATATCCTGAAATAAAAATACAGATGTTACATGAAAAGTCCCCCGATTATGAAATGACAATTCTGCCCTTAAAACCCCAAGTTAGGGTTGTCAATGGAAAAACTGTTATTTGAGTTGGAATTAATCTGATTTAAGGTCAAATATGAGATATACCCATGAAAATATGTAGAATGGGCTTAAGTTGTAATTTTTGGAAAAGTATAAAATCCCGGGACTGAACTAGGTTCCCAGGGGCATTTTGGTAAATATGTGATGTTAGGTTAAGATAACCAATTTATAAATTCTAGAATAAAGTATGAATGAGTAGTAACTCATTTGAAATCACTTTGGAAATTATAGGATATGATAATTGCTAAGCCGGATGAAATGTTAAAGGACCGATAGTAGCTAGGCATTAGAAAGGAGTTCAGGTAGTAACTTTATCTTTTATATACTATGAGAATATTAATATGCAATTATTTCCATGATCTGTTCAATGTATTGCTTGTGTTGTTGAAACTCTTTAGGTGTGGGTGATGAGTTAAATCACCCCATGGAACCTTTGGGGTACCATATGGCCAGGTGGACCCAGTTGAGTGACTTGATGAGTATGAACATGTACTAACCTGCTATAAGTTATGATGAGTACGGACAGGTATAGGCCTGCTCAAAGTTGTTGTTGTGATCACATTATGATATGATATTGTGCAGATAAGGAACATATGATCATTTTGATCCAGACAAAATCATCATTTGTTTTCTGAGCATTGTCAGATAGGCTTAGGCATTTTGATTGTTGTATCATGATAAATGCTGCATTGTATGTTTACTTGTCGCATTTTATATGATTGTTATGTTGTTACTACTGAGATTCGTATGAATCTCACCCTTTCCGAAAATTTAAAATTTATTTAGCAAGTGGAAACGGCTCAAAGGGAAAAAATAGCTTATGCTGACAAAAGAAGGTCTGATGCTAGTTCAAGAATCTCTTTGTTGGTTATCTGATAGTCCCTATTTATATTTGAATATGTAATGTAGCCTGTACAAACTTTGTTGGGATTTTTCTGTAATGTAATCAAGAATATTATATCAGTATAATGTACTATTTTTGCGTGCCCATTGAACTGTGTGTGTATACTCTGATAAATGTTAAAATAATGAAGGGTTTGACATACTACATGCTTAATCTCTTTAATAGATGACAAACGATCAGGTGAAGATTAATTTTGAACAATGAGATTCCTTTTTTTCTAGATAACAACAACAATTTTGATTATCTCAAATACAAAATAAGTGTCCATCATTGTATAGCATCAAGAAGTTCGCTTTTCACCCAAGAGGTGAACTCATTAAATGTACTAAAAAGGAACCTAATAAATAAACCTCTAAACCAAACTGTAGAACAAATGGACAAGTAACAAACAAGTAATCCAAAGTTTCTGCAGTATCACAACCAAATAGACATGAGCCCAATATATCCAAATGATGAGACCTTACCACATCTGTAGATGGAATGTCATGATTAAGTAGCTCACAAAGGAAAAGCAAATCTTTCATTAGTAACAAGATAGACCAAAGAAATTTCTAGAATAAGTCTGAGGAGTTCAGGAGAGAAGTTGGTCTCAGCATGTGGAAACCAACTTTTGAAGAGTACAACCCTGATCCATTTTTCCTCCAAACAAGTTTTTCCTCGACCTCACAAAAAGAAATAGGAAGATCAAGGATTCTGTTAGCAATATCATGAGTATAAATACTACAAACTAGATTCTGGTTCCATCTTACAGGGCATCTACTAGATGGAAGATGTAACAAAAGATAAGATACTTTCTGCAATGAACTTGCATTAGTAGATCCCATTTGCATATGCTACCATAAAGGGTGGTTGAGGGAGACAGAATCTCCAAATCCTATTTTCTATTGCAAGTGTTTAATGATAAGATCAGAGCATTTTACAATTCCCTTCCACATCCAGGACAAATTATACAGAGTTTTAACAATTTTTGCACCATTTATATCAAAATACTTCATTCTCAGGGTGTTAAAAAAGGAAAGAATCCTCAGAAGTAGATAATATTTTCCATATTTTTTTTGACAACAAAGCATCATTAACCATACAAGTACTCCTCAATCTTAGACCACCTTCTTCCAAGGTTTGAGAATATTGTGTTTGCCTAGAAGATGCATTTTCCTTTTTATCACCATATGATCCCCAAAATAAATTAATGCATCTAGAGTCAATTTTATCACATACATATTGAGGCAAATTTATACATGAGAGAACATGAAGATTAGTCCCTGAAAGAATAAATTTAATAAGTATAAGTCTAGAAGCTTGGGATAGAAGTTGAGCTTTCCAAGCTATAGTTCTTCTTTCATTAGCTTCAACAACTTGTGAATACACCACATATTTATTCTTGTCTGGGTCAACCCATGTTCCTAAATATTTCCCTTGTCTGTTTGTATAACGAAATCCAAGGAACTGGGGGAAATGGGTTTTCATAGACTAAGCAACATTAGGGCTGAAAATGATTGAAAACTTGGTAAAATTGATTTCCTTACTAGACCAAGTACTATACAAATTCAGTAAAGCCTTAACAAAGTTAGCACTTTGATCTTTATGTTCAAAGAAGAAAATAGAGTCATCAACATAAAGCAAGTAAGATCTTAGATGAGCAGAGTTACTTTAATTCCTTAAAAAAAACCAGCCACTTTAAAGGATAAAAGAACACAAGATAAAACAATGGCAAATAGTATATATAGATAAAGGGATAAAGGATCCCCTTGTCTAATCTTATGGTTTAGAAGAATAAGATGAGAGGCCTATCTATTTAAGACTACTTGGTATTGAACAGTCGTGATAAACTACATAATCAAAGTAATCCACTTATCTAGAAAATTCATCCTTTTTATGACTGCATAAATAAAATTCTAGGAAAGAGTATCAAAAACTTTAGCAAAGTCAACATTAAAAGCAGCCAGTTTCCTCCTCTTTTGAGTAGCCATATGAATTTGATTCATGAGATCTGAGGCTAAAAGAAGATTGTCTGAGATAATTCTCCCTTTGAGAAATTTACATTGATTAGGAGCAATGTAATTTGGGAGAATGGATTTCATTCTTAAGCAAAAGACCTTGGAAACAATCTTGTAGGTCACATTGTAAAGACTTATAGGTCTTAAATCCTTGAATGATTACATTGAATCTCCCTTTAGGATTAGAATGATGTTGGTTTGTTAAGAGTCTTTAAAAGAAATTTAGATTTCCAGAAAGAGTAAACTATATTGAATATATCATTGTCTACTAGCGACCAGTATTTTTGAGAGAAAAAGGCATGGAATCCATCTAGACCTGGGGCACTATGCTTAGGAAATGAAAACACTGCTTCTTTCACCTCTTCAAATGAAAAAGGTTTAAGAAGGAAATTAAAATCCAACGAGGAGAGAATAGGGATGTCGATCCCATTCAAAGCGTCTAGTATTTGAGAGGCTGGCATATTTGCAAAGGGTTAAGGTGAAAATTTGACAACGAACTTTTAGCGAAGGAGCGCCTGGCACAATAATGTTTTGTTGGGGGCAAAAATGTACATAAAGTTTTTCTAAGGGGTAAAAAAATATACATGAAGTTTTTCTAAGGGAGAAAAAACACCATCACATCTCTACTTTACTGATTTCTTAGGCAATAAGGTTACGGTCAATGAAGTACTCAGCCCAATGACTATCGGGGATCAATGTTTTCCTTGCCATTCTCCTTGATCTCCTCCCTATTAGTGAAATTTACTCGGTGTAATTGAGATTTTCCTTACCCTTCTCTTTCTCTTCCATGTTTCATCGCTCTTGCTTTTCTGCTTGAGATGTAGATTTCACCAAACATTGATCCCCGACAGTCATTGGGCTGAGTACTTCATTGACCGTACCCCAATTTTCTAAGAAATCAATAAAGTAGAGATGCGATGATATTTTTGCTCCCTTAGGAAGACTTCATGTATATTTTTTCCCCCTTAGAAAAACTTTATGTATATTTTTCCCCCACCAAAACATTATTGTGCTAGACGCTCCTTCGGTAAAAGTTCTTTGTCAAAATTTCACCTTAACCTTATTTGCAAAAGAACAATAGATTTGAGAGAAATGAGAGTAAGCCATACCAATAATTTTAGAATTATTACATGTCCAAGTGTTATCCTCCCTTTTGATACTTTTGATGAGATTTTTTTCTTTTCTTCTGGAGATAGAGGCATCAAAGAATCTTATATTTCTTTCTCCTTAAGATACCGATTTGAACTTTACTCTTTGAGACCAGTAGAAATTTTCACACTCATACAGGATCTCAAGCCTTTCTTTCAAAACTCAAAAGGCATTATTTGTTTCTTCACTAAGATTGGATGACAGAGAAATATTATTGGAAATCTTTTGCAATTCTTCCTCTGCTTGCTTACTTCTCTTTGAAATATTTCCAATGCTAGCTTTACTCCAGTTTAACAAAGAAGACAAAACTCTAAACAACTTGTGATGAACTCTATAAGAAGGTAATCCATGATCATTCTGCAACCAGCTCTGGTAGTAATAATATTATTGCAATATTCAAACTTGTACAAAAAATCTTCAAACTTTCTCAAGACAATTTTGTTGACTGAGAGTTCAGTGAAGGCAATAATAGGACTATGATCAAAAGATGCAATACTCAATATGTCAACAATAGACTGAGAAAATAACAATAATCATTAATGATTCACAAAAGCTCGATCAATTCTTTTAAGGATTGCATAAGAGCTTTTCCTAATATTTGTCTGAGTAAATTCTGGACCCTTTTGTGCCAACATCAAAAGGTTACAATCATCAATACATTTCCTAAATAAAGTCATGCCACTATTCTCTCCTTTACAATTTAGCTTATCTAAAGTAGAGAAAATTTGATTAAATTCATCAACATTACTATGGATCATTTATTTTGCATGAAGTATCAATAAGCCATTGCCATAACCAAGACAGATGATACAAAGTAAGACAAGGATGCATTTTTTTCCTTGAATTTGCAGTGAATTACAAAAGCAGAGACAAAAAGAACTTAACAGCGAAAACAAGTAGCCATGCAACAATAGCACCTCCTCACGTTCTAATAGCATCTATACAAGCAAATTCAAAGCAACCTAAATTCAAAAGAGGTCTGTAAGCAGCTTCTACTTTAATTTTTGTTTCAAACAAAAAGACAAAGTATGGTTGGTATTGATTAATAAGATGGATAAACCTTTACACTACCATAGATTTACGAAACCTATGGCAGTTTCACCCTAAGAACTTCATCGCTTCCTTGAAAGCTTTGGGGTAGCTTCCTCAGCCTTATTAGGAGATGGTGGATCAGCACAAACTTTCATCTTCTTATAAGCAGAATCCCATGACAAAATAGCATAAGGCTTATGTTTTTTTAGGTGAGGGCACATGATTTATATTTGCATCAACATTAACATGATTTTCATTGAGATCAAAGTCTTATGGAATAACAGTCAATGCCATCTCAGTCCTTGATTGTTTGAGCTTCTTGGTCATAAAGAAGGGAAGAGATACCACTACATCATAACCTTTCTCTATTTCTTGAGACATGGAATTAAGAACTAGATAAAAAAATTCCATATTTTCATTTGTTCTAAATCATTTCTTGAAAGAATATGTTTGATGAGTTGAGATTTTTGCATCTTGTGAGACTTTCCTCTTGATTTTATGGTCAACAGAAGCTTGAAAAGTTTGAGGTTTCTTACTCACCAAATCAACTATAAGATCCACATCAATATGTTTTTTCCCTAAGGAACTCAATTGATAAAAGCAGCCAACTTTAATTTTCTTAATCATAAGTATATCTCCATTTTTTCTAGCATCTTGTCTTTTCTTCTTCAGTTCCTCAAATTCAACATTCCCAAAAGAAAGTTGAATACCATTATGTTGCCCATCATTATACTTTCCAAAGAGAAAACCTTCATCATTATTAGTAATAACTAATTCAAACTGATGATGTTGATCATAAACATTAACCTCAATAAAAACACCGCCTACGTCTCTCACTAAGCATTTAGAGACTCTCCCAAGGGTAGAATTCTTATTAGCAGCCTAAAACTTATATTGTGCAGAAGATGGCATCTCTTCTGCATGAGGAGAAGGGCTTGCCTTTATACAGAATAAGTCAGAATAAGGTGATTGTTGTTCAAACTGCTCAAACTTGTACTTTTCCATAATAAGAGAAATGCCTACCACAAAACCATAATTACATTCCCCTTCCAAGAAGATGTGATTAGAATCTTGTACACAGTGCCATTTATAAGATGAATTATGTAAGACCATGTCTTATCATTGATATTACTCAAAGTAGCAATTGCGTAGTTCAAGGGGCACATAAGAATAGCATAAAATACTGATATTATTGATACAATGTACTCATTTATATACAGAAACTTTTGATATGGGTGTACAAAATGATTACAGACCTTAAACAAATAAAAGGTCTTCAGATAACCAACTGCTCATGTATTGGTCCGGAAGCTTCCGTTACCAGAAATTACCATTTTGCCTTTCGAGCTGCTACCTACTGCTCGAAACTTAATACATTTATAGAAAGGGTGAGAATTAGAGAATCTTAGTAGTAACATACAATCAAACATATATGATGCAAAAATAAATATGTCATGCACCATGTTGTGTTAAATGATAGACTGTTGTGTATACACTGTCCAAGGCCAAACGACTATTTAGACTCTGGCTTATTCGCGTGCACCTTCGCTGGATCCCAGATCATAGCTAGGCTAATGTTCCCTAGGCACTGTGCTCATGCTACAGAAGATGGCATACTCAAAGCATATAGATAATCATATAGTGCATGAAAGAAAGTGTAATATCTTGAATTTTGGGACAAGAGGCTTAAAATTTAGCCTGGATTAAGGGGACTGCTAGACCCCAGTTTAGTAAATGTCCTTGCGAGGCATGGTATTATTTCCCAAAATTACTTTATATTCTTCGATATTAAAAGGGAATATTATAGTAAGCTAAAGAGCTCGAGGGAAAATAATGTAAGGGTAAAATGGTAATTTTGCCATGAAGAAAGAAATTAGTGTTTTCCCCTAATATTCCTAATAATTTGAGTAGAATAGGAATTAAAATAAGGAAAATAACTACTTGATAATTAATTAGCCCAATTTGGTGAATTATTATCAAGGGAAGTCAATGAGCGGAAAAGCTTAAGGCTTTGGTCAACCACTTATAAGATGGTATAATGGGATAGTTTGACAGTAATATTTCTCTCTTTTGATATCATTATTTTCAGTGGATGAAGAAGCATGAAAAGAGATGAATTGTCATGCAAGAAAGTTAAAGAATTAAACTAATGGGGTATGGCCATTTGGATGACTCATTAAAAGTCATCATTTATCACCCTCTTCTCATTTAATCGGTGGAAATCGATCAAGAGAGAGAGAGAGTATGAGAGAGGGCTAAAGAATAAGAATGAGAGCAGACGAACTGGAGAGAGAGAAGAGAGAAACTTCTAGCCACCGAAACACTATCAAAACAGCATCTTCTCTCAAAGTGTTATGTACAAACCTTCTTCTACTCATCCCAACTTTCATTTTTGTGATTTTGAATTTCTATTTAGAGGTGGTTGGTGCCATCTCGATAGCAGGAATGCTGCCAAAATTCTGAACTGAATTCAGAAATGTGTAGAGGTAAGCGTAAGCTTCCTTCTGAACGTATTGGTTTGTTATTTGGATGAGTATGGTAGGAGTTGGATACTATTCACTCTTCATTCAAAGGGTGTTTTAATGGCTTAAATGATGTCCAATGGATGTCTAAATAGCTAATCATATGATTAGAAGTAAAAAGGAAGTGATTAGGCCAGATAAAACAAGAAACCGACACAACTTTTCTGAGAATACTAATTGGATGCCTTATGTGTGGTATGAGGAAAGAGTTTGAATTTCATCAATTGGATGATTCTATTGAGTTTAGAAGGGCAAATTGTGTAGGTTTCATGTTGATGATGAAGTGAGAAAATGTTTAGAATGTGAAATAACCAAATCACTCTTAAAGCTCTAATTAGAGGGCTGTCAGGGGTATTTTCATTATTTAGGCCTGATTTTGACTAATTTGAGGTCATAAATGGATTCTACATGTGAAATTGTGTAGGATTAGCCTAGGTCATAATTTCTGATACGGTACAGTTAGACTGCGTACGGAAGGGTGTAGGCCGGGCTTCTGGGGGCATTTTGGGTTATTTAGAATTATTAGGCTAAGTTATCCACTAAAATGAGTCTATAATGATACATGGATGAGTAGTGACTCATTTATTATAAACTTGGAATTCAGGACTCGACTGATGGTGCTCGAGCCGAAGCGAAGACGATGGTTTGAGGAATGACACAAAGTCCAAAAGGTAGTGAACTTACCTAGCTTGCATGTATTTGATATGTATATGTTTGGACTATTGTATGTGACTGCTTTGTCTATTTGTATTGAGTACACTTGATTGATTTAAGCTCTGTTATATTTATGCGATGACCATTAGTATGTCATAACATTGAGTATGTAGATATGTCATTATGTTGGCATGAAGTATGAGAGGCAAGCATGTCATGCATCATATATATATCTTACATACATAGTGGTATTATTTTCTATTGAGATTGTCTCGAATCTCACTCCTCCTCCCCCAACCATATAGGTATGTTGAGTACAGGTAAAGAATATATGAGGATATGCACGGAGGAAATATAGAGGTGAAGTGAAGAGCGTAGTGCAAGTCACTACTATTTGTATTTAATGTAGATACTTGGGTAGTTTTATGAGAAGTTATACATTTGATGTATGTATATGAATGTATGAATGAAGTTTAGCAAAGAACCACTCTAGTTTAATTAAAGGAGAATAGCTCTAATTTCATTAAAAAGGCAAGTAAATTGCTCGTGTATACTCCGATTGTAATGAACTTAAGAGCCAATAAGTCATTAGTGACGTAGTAAGGTTTTTGGAATGATTGAAAAGTTTTCTACCCTTCGAAAAATCCTCTAAGCCTTAGGTTCAAATCCTGAGTTGAGAGCGAGGATTTATGAACGTTTTCAAACGTTGGGTAGTCCGGGGTCAAATCCTGGTTCCACAACAGATTTCACTAGTTATTTATACTCATTTGGGAGTATTGGAAATAGGGTGTCACAGAAAGTGTTACTACTTGGAACGTGTCATTTCCTTGCCTGTCAATTGGTCCAGCTCTGTATCCGGCTCGGGCTATCGGTATATCCTAAAATTACAAATTTAGGATAACTGAGTTATTAGTTATTCATCAATCACTTTAGACTCATTATGTTGGTTATCCATCAGAGTTTCAACAGTTTCTGCACAGTGCAGTTTCACTATTTTTCCAAAAATTAGCAGATTTTCAGTCAACTTTGAAAAACCATAATTAATTCTAAGAAATTCCAAATTGACTGATTCCAAAGCATAAATGAAGATATTTAAATTTAATTTAGTGTAAAAATTCCTTGGTCTGACCATTGACATCATAATGTTCCCATAATTTCATCAAATCTCCCCTGTTTCAGATTGTCTTCTAAAAGCAGGGCACAAATTTAAAACTCCATATCTCTTAATGCACTTATCCAAAAATTACAAAATACCTATCAAATTAAATATCTATGTATCTAATTTAATCCTGAAAATTTCTAGAATTATTTGACAAGGTTTGACCTATAGAATACATTGCAAAATGTCACTGACTCACAGGAGGCAGATCAAACAGCATGCACATTCAACTTCATAAATTTTCAAATTTGTATATCAACATCCAAAAATTATGAACACATGCATGCCTACACAATTTTGCCTTCTAAAGCTAATGGAAACATTATAATTACAAAATTCCAACTCTACCCTTATGTTCTACCTCTTGGATGAAAATGATGTTCTTTAGAGGAAACATGTGTTTTCTTAATTTCTTTTGCTTAATAACTTCTTTATCACTTCTAATCATATGATTGACTACTTACACACTAAATGAAATTGTTTAGATGAAATTTTGGGAGCATTTCCCCTAGGATTTGCTTCAGCCCAAATTTGAAAAATAAGAGAAAACCAAGGCAAAACAACCAACAACATCAACAACATGTTACAAGACAAGAGGATCAAGCTTTAAGGATTACCTCTTGTTTTCAGCCCTTTCTCTCTCCATGTCACCACTGTTCACTCATTCTTCTGTCTTGATGTAGCTTGCTAAACATGAATTTCATGGAGGAGAAGAGGTTAGAGGAGGTTGTAGAGAGATTAGGAAGCAAAAATCACTAAGTTTCATGCTCTTACCTTTGATCTTTGCTCTTGGAACCCTAACTTCTTATTTGTGTTCTTTAAATGTTCTTGAGCTTCTCTCTCTCTCTTTTGGTTTGTTGCTGATTGTAAATGAAGAGGAATGGAGATAATTAACCTTTATGGTTAATATCCCTTCTTGCTTTCTTTGTTAACATGAACTTGCTGCCTCTTATTGGTCAAGAGTTCTTTTTTTTCCTTCTTGCATCAATATCCACCATATATACACATTTCTCTTCCTTCCTCTTTATTGATCGAAAGTGCTAAGAGAAAAAGGGATATTGATTTGCTTCTTGCATTTGCTTCATGACTTATTCCAAATAATTTAATTGTGGTCATATGGTTTGCTTTTTGACTTTTTTACTTTCTTGTGATTGGCCAAGAATTTTCTTCTTGAATCAATATTACCAAATAAATTATTCCCCTTTCTTGCTCCCTAATTCAGCCAATATTTATCCCAATTAAATGGGAAAAAAATGGTTGTTGGCTTTATTGGTCAGATGACCATTTTGCCCTTACATTTTTTCCATTTTCGCACTTGTTGGAAAACTGGGTAGAATTTTCACCAAACTTTGAAAATTCATATCTAATTGTATAGATATCCAATTGGGGTGTTTCTAAAGGATATGTGACCCTTATTAAGTATATTTGTAAATAAAAATATGAAATGTGGCTAAATATAATCTCAAAATTCCCATAATTATTGTTTTTAGACGCTCTTACTGAAAATCGTCAGTTTCACTGGGCTAACTTTAAAAATACATAACTCCTTGTATGAAGCTCTAAATAACTTATATGACCTATTAAATTAAATCTTGATAAGTCTACTTTCATTTGGAAAGTTTCATAATTGTTGGACATCATTTGCCTAGTAAAAAATGTCACACAATGAGACTACCTCTCTGGAAAACTCAATGGCAGCAACACTAATTTGTGTTCCAACATACTTATGTTGTGTGTGACCCCTAATTGCCTTGTTTTACCATCCCCTATGCTCTTTAATACCCCAAGGGTATAAAGGAATTTTATGGAATAAAATTATGTATCACTAGAACACTTACTAAACCGGAGTTTAGTAGTCCACTTGTTTCAAGCTTATTCTCAATCATCTTGTCCCAAAATTTGAGATGTTACAAACTAGCCAAATCAAGAATAACCAAGCTTGTGAAGTCTCCTATCACCTACACCCTCATGTTGTAACCAAGCTTATCTTGAAAAAGGTTTATGTGTTAAAACCTTTTCAAACTGACAAGAAGCACTAATTTTAAGTCCAGCCTCTCGAGCATTTAAAATGTAACAGCCAAAGAATCTATCGTATTGAGCATTAACAAACTTAGGGCCTATAACAGAAACCAAAAACTAATCATACACCAGTTTACAATGTCGAACTACATGGCTAATACACAAGTAATATGAAATACTCTCCCAATTTGTTCCAACACAAGTGAAACTTTCAATGTTTGACCATCAAGCAAATGAAAGTTACTAAGATTGACAAGGTTAAGCCCAAGTCTGAAAGCTAAATTTGAAGACGTAAAGCATAAGAGTTGAAGCAATTGTTATCATCATAGCAAATAAATTTTCCCAATTGCTCACCAATATAATATGTTGTCTCTAAATTGTAATACTTTAAAATTAATCCATGAATTTGAATCCAAATAGGGAAGTATATATGTAATATACCAAACTTAGTAACCGTGAGAACTTGTGTATATAACCAATCAAATGAAATTAATATCAGTGTTTATTTATGTAAATATGGAGCTATTTTCAGGATTCCCAGACACCTAGGGTGTCATTCGCTGAAGTTAAGAAATCAGGGTTGCTAATTACCCATGTAATTGGTCAGAGGAAATTATCATTGTCTATAGGACACCTGGCGCCATTCCAGGGACTCAAGGGACTTACGGCGTCATTTGGTAAGCCTCGGTATGTATGCCACAATCCCAAGTAAAACTGAGTGAATCCTGAGTAAACACCGATACTTTATTAAAGTAGATTTAATAAAGTAAATCACAAAAACTAATAATGATACAACTTCTATGGTGGCTCCACAAGAAATTGACAAGTGTCCTCTCATCATGACAAAGTACAAGATCACTTTTGTGTTGGAATGCTAAGAAGATGATAAGTATTCCTCATGATGACACTTACTTTTGCCTTATGAGTTGGCACCTTTAGAACATGCCACCTAGCCTCTAAGTCAGGGGAATCCATGGTCATCGGCCCGGTCACGTACTTGACTTTCTCGAACACTAAACCCAGGAGTTAGGAGAATTCAGCAGGCCTCCCTTTCCCTTACATAAAGTAATGCCTAATAAGAGAGAGAAAAGGGAAAGAAGATGCTTCAAGGACACTTGGCATCATGAGATTTAATCACTTGTACACATGTCAGCACTATATCTAATTACATGCGATTAAAGCTCATATAACCCTCCCAAGGACCCTAATTTGGCCAGCTTGAAAGAGAGAGATAAAATTTGAGAAAACTTAAGGGAAAAAGGAACAGGAGAGAAGGAAGGTGAATAGTTAAAATCTTCAGAGTTCCAGAGTCGATTCTGACCTTGTAAAGCCGTTTTCGTCCAATAAGTACTTCACAATCACTGAGAGATTTCTTTCTATGGTCTCAATTTTCTAATCACAGGTATTTTGTGCCATTTAGTTTGACAGAGTGTTGCCAAAATTTTGAACCAGTTGTAGAATCACAAAGAGGTAAGTCTAGGCTTCATTTTAAACCGATTGTCTTGAATTTTGTTGAGTTTTAAAAAATTATTGGCCTGCCTAAAGGTTTTTTCCAAGCTAGTTTTTGAGGTCATATATGAGTTTAATCATGAATATATGATGATATATGGTGTTTGATGAAAATATAAGACTATCTTAGCAGTCAAAATACAAACTTTTTTTTTGCTACTTTGGGGTTTATTTTGGTCAGACCCAGAACCAAGAAGGGAGTATGATTTTGGCATTTTAAAGGTTTCCATTAGATTCTACACAAAAAACAGTGTGGGAATAGCCCCTGGTAATGATCTTGAATGAATAGGAGTGAGAAATCAAAAGTTGAAATCTTTGCATAAGTGATGCCAGATTTGAGTTATGTGGGGCAGTCTTCTTTTAGCATGTTTTGACTAAACAAATGATATACAATGGCTATTAAAATTTACATATTTAAATTAGAAATCATAAGCTTTAATTTGATAGGTCATTTGTGCCATTTGGATTAACATATTAAGAGATATAAATTTTAAAGTTAGACCTTTAAAACTGGACACAATCTGGGGAAGTCTAAGTTTATTGATGATTTTGGATTTTTGTATATAGTTCTGGCTAAATGAGGTATTTTTTCTTCAAAATAGACTTAATGAGTTACACATAGGACTTTTAACCATCCAAATTAGAGTTCCCTAGAAAAAGTTATGAATTTTCAAAGTTCATTGAAAATTCTGGCAGTTTTTGGTTAATAGGCTAAAATGAACCAATTAGGGTCAAATGTAATAAATTGGAATTTTAAGGGTTAATCTAGGCCCATAAAGCTTGTGTAGGCCTATTAACTACACATTAGGCTGAATGCATTTACTTTAAAGGTAACCAACATAAAGGTTACAAGTTATCAAGATTGGAACAAGTATTAACTCGCCGTCCGTGAACTATAATTTATAAGACTTGACATTTGTCCGGGATGCCCATGAGATTGGGAACAAGAACCAAATTTGGAAAGGCTGCTGGTAGTACCATATCCCTTATATCATATGTGTTGCTCTGTATGTATTCTCTATCATCTACTTATATGCAGGATAGTTAGTCCCTAGGCAGTAAGACCCGTAAGTACAAGTTGCACTGGGTGTTACTCGGGGAGTTTTTAGCCAAGTAGGCTCGAAGCAGAAAGCTTGTATGTGGACCTTGTATGGGGCATAGGCCCTGGGCTTCCAGATTAATATTTCGAAGCGCTATGGTTCTATGATAAGGAACCGGTTAGGCCCTTTGTTTGATGCATTCTGTAAGTTTTCTGTGATGATTGTTTTATATGCTTAGTATTTGCATATCATATGAATTTGTGTACTACTAGGACTCTTTTGTGTAATACCCACATTTTCACCAATATTCACTATATGTATATTTGTAATATTTAGAGGAATAAAATGGTGAATTGTGAGATGTATGAAATTACGTAAAATGGCAATTTTCCGGTTACATATAATTAGACCAAACAAGGACAAAGAGGCGATTAATACCCACTTAAAGGCCTATTATTGTAACCAAAATTTGAGAATTAAATGACATGAAAGATGGCTTCATTTAAGTGTCAAAATGGGGTTAAACCAATGGAAATGAGCGAGAAAATGATTTATTACAGTAAATCATAAATGTAGGGGGCAAAATTATAAAGTGGGAAATAATTATTTTTCCCTAATATTCCTAATAATTTCAATTAAATGGGGATTAAAAAGAGAGAAATGGCCACTTGATCATTAATAAACCTATTTGGGTGAATTATTATCAAGTAAAGTCAAAAAGTCAAAAGATAAATGTGCAAAAGTCAACTATTTACAAGTTGGCATAATGGGATATTTGAGATTCATATTTCCCTATCACTTTCCATGCATTTCGGGTGGAATGAGAAAGCATGAAGGGAATGAAATATAAAATGAAAGAAATGGTATTTTGGACCAATCACAAATTGCCACATGTTGGACCCATTGACTAAGTGTAATATATCATTAATTCCCTTCCTTTCTTTATCTCATTCCCATGTAAACTGAATTAGAAATAGAGTGAGAGAGAGTTGAGGTGGTGGTGTGCACGGTGAAGGAACAAGAAGCTAGGGTTCATCAAAATTCAAGGTAAGGAGGTTGTTACCTTGTGTCTTGAGCTTCCTAATCCCTTTATAACCTCTCCTACTCATCTTTTCTCCTTTGAATCCATAGTTTTCAAGCTGAATCAAGAGTTGTGGAGAGAGAGCTGAAAACGTGTAGAGAGAGAAAGTGTTGGAAATCAAGAGGTAATGTTCCAAACTTGTTCCTCTTACTTGATTGATGCTATAAGAGTTGTTATTGGCTTGGTTTTGGTTGTTCTGGTAAGAGTTAGTTTAAGAAACCTAAAGGACCTTAATGGTCAAGTTTCTCCAAATTAAGTCCAATGAATGTCTAAATAGCTAATAGTGTGATTATAAGTAGAAATAAGGTGATTAGGAAAGAGAAACCGACATAACTTTTCTGGGAATCCAATTGGATTGCCCTGTATTGGATATGGTAAAGGAGTAGGAATTTGATAATTCCGATGCTTCCATTAAGTTTAGGAGGCAAAATTGTGTAGGTTCTATGTTGATAATAAAGTGAGAAAAGCCCCAGAATGTGAAATGACCAATTACCCCTTAAAAGCCTTAAATAAGGGCTGTCAAGGGCATTTGGTTCATTTAGGCCTAATTTCGACCAATTGGAAGTCAAACATGGATTCTACAAGCAAAATTGTGTAGGATTAGCCTAGGTCATAAAATTGTTAAAGTATAATGAGACCGGGTCTCAAGGGGCATTTTGGTAATTTAGCACTATTAGGCTAAGTTAACCAATACTATGAATTTGGAATTATGCACGAATGAGTAATGACTCATTTATGGTATATTCGAGATTTCAGGACTTGGTTGTGGTCTAGAACTCAAGGCTTGCCCGAGCTTGGAAAGGTGGGAAGGAATTATTAGAGAAGAGAAATTAGGTAGTAACTTATCTTTCATATGTTATGGCATGCATTAAATGATTTGTGCATTCATCGAGAATTTTCTGACTGTTTTGAACATGCGGGGTAGTCGCCCGGGGCCTATCTTTGGACGAGTGGACGCTCAGGCCAATATAACGATCACTGATGCACGAGCGGATCCCAGGGCCTATTGCACGGGTATCCCTCAGGACCTTGTAGTATATCTAGCGCTATGATAGTTAAGAGTTTCATGTGATGCATGATTGCTATTGTGATGTTCTGATGAATGATGATTGTTGCATGCCTTGTAGTGTTATAATTGTATGATTGATATATGTTATTACTGAGAATCTTTTAAATATCACTCTTTTTCAAAAACCATTACTAAAAAAACAAGATACACGACGCTTATTTTTCAAAATATTATGGCGTTTCACAAATGGCACAGCTTTCAGTGCAAAAAAAAAGATCCCATGGTGCTTGTTGAATTTTTAAAAGCGCTGATACTTTATATTTTTTGTTTTTTAAAAAAGACGTAAAGATGAACCTCCTATGACACTTTCCCATGAAAAGTGTCATGGGAGGCATTCACCTCCTACGGCGTTTCAATTTGAAACACCGTAGGAGGTGTTGGGACCTCCTACGACGCTTCTTCTAAAAGCGCCATAAGAGGTCCCAACACCTCCTATGACGCTTTGTGATAAAGCGCTATAGGAGGTGCCAAAACACCTCCTACGGCACTTTTCAAAGCGTTGTTAGAGGTGTTTAGTGAGATATTTTTATTCAAAATAATTTTGTTTGTTTCTTTACCTGAACTCATCCTCATTAGAATCCACAGAGATCAATATGCAATACTAATCCAAAAGAAAAAAGAAAATCAAATCAAAATCAAATAATACATAACTAGTTAATAAAATCAATACTAAATGTATCCAATTACAACATAATATACAATTGTATGCACAACTAATTCTACGAGACTAAGACAAGACAAGAAATTTGTAAGAGAAAACAAACTAACATATGTGCCTAACTATTAGGTGATATCTGGCTGATCATGTATTGACACCATTCCTTAATGATCTCATCCACTTGATGATCAGTCAATTGGTCACAATGTTCATCTTCATAATACTACAAAAATATTATGCACAAAAAAAATTGAAATCACTATAAAGCAATTAACTTAGACACTTCAATTTTCAATTAAATTCAAAACACAGTATAAACTACATAAGTAAAAGTACTTACTTTTGCGGGAACATGATTTAGATTATAAGTAACTACATATTTCATATATTTCATAATGTAGTAACCACAATCATTATTGTTTGGCTGGAATGGACACTGTAACAATAAAAAATAATACTTAAGTCATTGTTTAAAGAAAAATTTGTGAATCACAAAATTTGAGTAAATTCATGTACTCTAATCTTCTTCCAAGCCGTGGTGCTGTCAGTGCGTTTAATAGGATAGGGAAATCCAATATTGTTTCTATATGCCGCCAGTACACTAATAAAAGAAGTAATGAGTGATTAATTTTGGTTATTCAATAATCACACATGCAAATATTTACATAGACACCCATACACTTACCCATTAATCATAATCATCATATCTTGCCGGTTCTCTAGATAACCAGTATCTATAGGATCTGAATAAAAAATGCGGGGGCCTCCAGTTATGGCAGGTTGGATCACAAGCAAAATCCAATGTGCCCTAAAATATTTTGAACATTTTACTTTGACAATAATGTTATGATAAAAGTGAAAGAATAAAAAAAACATACATAATGTCGCAAATAACTTACCCCGAATTGTATGGCACAATAAACATCTTAGTAGGGGTTGCTCTCAGCATGAACTGGTCCTTAAGATTGTGGGTTTGTACATCTAAATTACCCCTGATGATGGCCAAGGAGGTGGGGGCTAATAAATACAAATCTATTCACCATTTTCATGCCCACTAACATATTGTAGTATACGTTCCTTTATGGAAAAGAAAAGTGTCATTAACACCAAAAATTTGAATGATGACTAATAATAGCAGTAACAGATGATTATGATAATTACATAACCCATATGTTGATAACCGTCGTACTAAATGATCTAGCAAATCAGGTGGACTAATCTGCTTTCCATAACAACAAGATAAGCAATAACACAAGATTTTGTTTGGATCATATGTATGCTCTCTTGCAAATCTAATAAATTCTTTCACACCATCTATATATTCTCTTGAGCACCAATCAGATGACATCCATTTTCGATCCATCTATACCTTAAATATATTTTTATAAGTGGTTAGTTGTTTGTCTAATGCAGTTAGTAATTACTTTTATCTTTTGCTATTTATTTCAACAAAACAATGCCATCATAACATCCTAAAATTAAATTTGAAGTTATCTAAATAATAAACACATTGTTTAAGTCACAAATAATCAACCAATTATTAAATCCAGCAGCATCATATTTATAAAGTTAAGAGATTAAAAATATACTTGATGTGAACTTGAAAGGGCTACAAATATACTTTAACTAAAATTAAATAACATCCAATTAATTCTAACTTGAAATAACTATAAACAACAGAGGTTTAAAACATAAGCAGCATAGCATAACGTGTCTATATATATGACAATACCAAAAATTATAATGCGCAAACAGATCAGAGGTTCTTCAACTATTTTAATTTTCACTTCCTCTCTGTCGTCTCACCGTCTACCTATCATATCCTCAACATTAATTTCTCTCTCTAGTTCAACAATCTCAACATTCTCAACATTATCTCTTCGATCCCTGGACGCTCATATTTTACCTTTTTTAAGCAAAGAATTATTTATTAAAGAACTACAGCATTTAAGTTTCTTAAGCTTGAGCCATACACATTTTACACTATTCAAATTGAGGACAAATTTAAACTAAAAAGATTAAAAAAAAGTGCTCACATTTTGGGGAAAAAAGGGACTTACAAGAAAAAATGTTGTAGGATGCTACACAAGTTGAAAACAACATGTGGGACTGAAAGCTTTGAATTGCAATCGAAGTGGCAAACACAGGAGACAGGAGTAAAGGAGAGGTGAGGGATCAAAAAAACTTATGTTTTTTGCGCTGTCAAATAGAATGGAAACACAGGAGAAAATGAAAAAGTGACTCTCCCGTGACTTGAGAATGAATTTATATCTCCTTGTAAGGCGCTTGTAAAAAAACGCCATCAAATATAACACCTAATAAGGCCCTTGCAAAGAAAACGCCATCTGAGGCATTTTTTTCAAAAAATTAAAAAAAAAGTCTTACAGCATGTACGGCATTCATAAAGGGGTAAGACGAATATTGTATATGTGAAGTGCTATTAGAAGGTGCTTTATTTTAAAGCGTCGTCCAAAAGCAAACTTTTTAAAAATAAAATAACATAAAAAGCATCACTAATAATAACTTCATAGAGAACGGAATAATCTGGGCGTGTAATAAATTAAAGCAAACTAATATATTATAAGTGGAAGTAGGAATAATCTCTAAAATTGCTCAAAGCAAACTAATATTGTAAGTGGAAGTGTTTTTATAAGACAGAAGAGCCAAAACATGAAAACAACCAATACAAATAATTTTTCCAACATTTTGAGAAAAAGAAAGATAAATAAAAAGAAAAGATATGAGAAATTATAAGAAAGCTTACCTGCAGGTAGAGAAAAGAGCTCACTTTCAAAGAATCCTCAAACTAAAATTATTCATGAAGTCTACAAAATGAAGATAGAAATGAAGATATAGGACAAAAGAAACTGACAATTGAAAAGCGAAAAAGAAACAAAAAGACAAAGGAAAAAAATAAAATAAAATAATGGCCTTGGCCGGTGCTTCAGGGGAAGCGTCAACCAAGGCCACACCTTAGCCGGCGCTTAAGAAGAAGCGTCGTCCAAGGTCTTACACCTTGGCCAGCACTTCTTATAAAGCACCGGCCAAGGTGCCTTAGCCAGCGCCACTTAAAACGCCGGCCAATATATATCCTTGGCTAGCACTTTCCTATTAAGTGCTGGCCAAGGATACTTTTCTCACTTGTGGCAGCCTTTGCATAAGTCAAAGGCTATATATCATCACGTGAATTATTCTTCTGCCAAGGCCAACTTATTCAACCTTGGCAGGGAATCCAACGTCAAATTTCATTGAGGCATGTATTTTTTTAGATAAAGTGTTTATATATATCTCTTTTGTTAATTTATTTTTTGAATATGTACTTGATTTATTTTTATTTCATAATTGAAACATTAGAAATAAATAATTTGGGGGAAGTTTGCTGACTAAATATATACAACGGATTAACTTAAGTAACATCTAAATGTTCAGAATAATTTTAAATCATTTTGACACCAGCTATGACGCTTTGCTGCAAAATGCCATAGCTGATATGCTAGATATATATATATATATAAAACAAGGCCTTGTATGGTGTTTCTTAAGCAAGTGCCGTAGAATCTTAACACTAAATTATGACACTTATAATAAAAAGCGTCGTAGGTTATAAAATTTTTTTTTTAAAAAAAGAAACAATTACCAACGGCGTTTCTTTGAGAAACGTCATTAAATGTGCGACAATAAAAGCCTCTTTTGTAGTAGTTAACCCACTTTCAGTATAAGAAGAAAGCTCAAGGGGCAAGTGGAAGGTAAATGTAGATTACTAGAGTCGAGGCACTGAAGGCTTTAGTTATTTGGGTATTTTGGGTTGTATATGATGTATATAGCTATACCAACATATTGAGAACATGAGTGGAGTGTAATGTATGAATGATATTTAATCATGTGTTTATGCTTCCCATCGCGAATGAAATGCAATTAAGATAAACGCTCTCCGACTCTGATAAATCAATATAAAGAAAGGACTGGTGAGACTAAACGAGATAGTGAAAATGGTTTGTGAAAATTTTACTACCCACTCAACCCTAGGTTCAACTCCTGAGTTGAGGGTGGGAAATTTGCAAATATTTTGGAAATTTTAATAGCCGGGTTTGAATCCTGGTCTCCCGCATGATTTCACTACTCTTTTATACTCATCCGAGGTCATAGGAAATAAGGTATCACATTTTGAATCTTACCATTTTCCAACCAATGATCTGCAACAAAGGCGTCTAGCCCCAAGGGTAAAAAGGTAACTACGGACGGGTAAAGCGAATGCCGATTATTTAAAGACTCTTTAGTTATCTTTTATTTTAGATGACTGTAAATTATGTATATGTAATTAAGTAGAAGTAGGGTAGTAGTACTAGTAATAGTAGCATTAACCGCATTAGTCATAACCAATACGTTCAATTATCAACAAACGAGCTAGTATCCAAACATGATAAGTGAATTAGAATCGGGAAACCAAATGCTAAAGGCCTATAGGTTAACCACCATTATGCGAGCTATTGTCAAGAGAACGCTCTGCATTTTAAATAAATGATTTTAAAATTGATGAGTGGTAATAAATTTGCAAACTGGTTTGAGACCATACTTAAAGTATTTTCAAATGTTTTTGAAAAACCCACTCAAATACAAGATCAAACCCTATATTGAAGTCGAGATTTCAATAATTTACAATTGGGCAATGTCTCATATTTTATGCATTACGTGACTAGAACTCATCTGAACGCTTTATGAAATACAGTGTTACAACTTAACAGAGAGATTATACAAGGTAGTGTTCGGCCTCCATGGAATGAAAGTAACAAAATAACCCTAAAACATCCATTGTAACATCCTAATTTTTATTCCTATAGTGTAAGTATCATTAAGAAGTGGTTTATTAAGTTATTAGGGGTTTAGAGTAGAGCAAATAAATTATTTGAGATTTAGAAACATAAAAATTAAGAAAATAATTAAATATGATTAAAAAGTGAATGTCACATATATTTATTAATATTGAGTTGAGCTTATTAGAATTATTTTATGGTAATTGGAAATCTATATATCTTATAATACTCTTCCACCGAAGCCACTGCTCAAATAGCTCATTTTTAGCTTCAGACTCATTTTACTATTCACAAGGAGTATATAGCTTCCAAGTAGTTTTATTGGGCTTTATGTCAAATGACTTAAAGAAAATACTGCAATGGTTGCGTGCTATATTGGGAGACATGTTATTTTGAAATTTGAATCTCCTCATCACTTTTATCTCAAACTCGAGTTTCAACTTTAAAATACCTTTCGCTTCTACACTCCTTTTTCCACCTCCTTCCCTCAATTTCTCCCCACACACCCTGTATTCTCTATCAGCTTCTTCTTCCTCTTTATAGTCCAACCCTCTCCTCCCTCTTCACTGGAATCAGTCTTCTTCAACTTCACAATCTCCTTTATCTTCTTCTACTTCTGATCCTATTTTCTTTTACTTTAGTAGAAGTCGATGTTTGTATGAGTATTTTAAATCATTCAACATTCTTGGGAAAATTCGTTATCCAAATCTTTTGGTGATGAAAGCATATTAAAATGTCCCCTTTGTTGGCCAATCAAGATTAAAAAGCTTCTGGTTTTTTATTATATGCCCAGAGGAAGTTTTGGCCCATTCCTCCATGGTAACTTCAAAATATCCAATCAGCTTTATAATATATTTGGCAAAGTTTAAACTTTTCTTGATTCTCATTATTATATTGCAACTTGTAGTCCAAAAACAACCATTGATTGGCCAACAAGGATGAGAATAGCCCATAGGTATGCTCTAATCTTCTCCTCTATTTTGTCATATTGTTGTGTGTAGGATGTCCAAACTTCTACTATAATATACCAAATTCTGTAATTGGTGGAATTTGTAAATATTTAACCTATGGAATAAAATGATTACCAGTGTTTACAGAAACATATAAGGCTATTTTTGGGATTTCCAGATACGCACGGTGATACCCACAGAAATTAAGAAGTTAGGGTTACAAATACTAAGGATAAGTAGTCAAACAAAAACCATCGGCGCCCAAAGTATATATGGTGCCATTTTCAAGACTGAGGTGAGTGGGATATCGTATAGCAGGCCTTGATACGCGTGTCATAGTCACGAGTAGAATCCTAAGTAAGCACCGATAAAGTAACTTTATTAAAGTACCTTTAATAAAGTAAGCAATCATGACCTAGCTTTTATGTTGGCTTCACAAAAGGATAACAAGTGTCCCTTAATCATTATAAAGGACAATGAAACTTTTGTGTTGGAAGAGTAAGGAGGTGACAAGTGTCCCTTATCATTACACTCACCTTTATGCCTTTTGTGTTGGCATCTCTGAAGCGCGCCACCTAGCACCTAAGTTAGGGGAATCCATCGGTCCCCGGCTTGGTTGCGTACTTGACTTCCCGAACACTGAACCAGGGAGTTTGGGGAAATTTTCAGGCCTTTCCCTTCCCCTAACAATTATGGCACTACCTAAGAGAGAGAGAAAGGGAAGACCAACTAGTTGATGACACATGGCATCTTGAACACTTATCATGTGACACTTGGCACACCTTAAGGCCATTAGATCTTAAGATTAAATCACCACCTTTCATTCTCTTTTAAGAGGCCAACTCATCCAAGAGAGGAAAGAGAAGAGAGAAAATCTAAAAAAAGAGAGAAAATAGAAAGAAGAGAGAAGGAGGAGGAATAGTAATATTTCCTGAGTACCGAAGCCGATTCCAACCCCGAATCACCGTTATCATCCAGTAAGTCCTTCAGGAAACTTCTTCTTCTCACAATAAGCTTTAATTCTATGGTCTCATATTTATCGTCTGAGGTTTTTTGTGTCATTTAGTTAGCCATAGTGCCATCAGAATACCGAACCGGTTGTAAAAAAATCAAAAAGGTAAACCTCAGTTTCCTTTTGAACAGATTAGTTTATGTTTTCATTGAGTTTTCTTGGCTCTTGGTCTCCCCTAACATTTAGTCTAGAGGGTGTTTGGAGACAAAATGATGTTTTTTAATCATATATAAGGTAGTATATGATGATAAATGATGTTTTAGACTTATTAGAGGTTAAAAAATAAAACTGGATTTTTCTAGTGTTAGGAGCAAAATTTTGATCAGAGGTAAAAACTGGCAGAGGGAGTGTGATTTTGGTATTTTTCAGTTCACCATTGGATTCTACACAAAAAATGATATGGGAATAGCTACTAGTTATAATCTTGAATCATTTAGAATGAAAAATCAAAAGGTTGAAACTTTGTTGTAGTTGCTGATCAGTCAAGGGACTGAGTAAAGCACCGAGTGTAGTACCATAGTATGGAGCCACTGCGATGTTGAACCATAGTGTGTAGCCATCGTGATGACAAACCGTGGAGTGTAGCCGCCGTGATGTTGAAACCGTAGAGTAAAGCTACGGGGACGTTGACTCTCACTAGTGGTATATTGTAACGAGTCTTCCATCGCATAAGTTTCCTTGAGAAGAAGGGTTATATGACCCAGCAAATCGCCATGAGGTGCTTTAGTGCCGAATAATGAAAGAGATTGAGGAAAAACAGGCTCAACAATGTGAAGTTAAGTGACTCTTACTCGCGTATCTTATGTAATGGTTCTATATGTATGTGTTTACCATCGAGTACGTTCATGTTATGAATATATGGTAGGCAGTAAGACCTTTTGGACCAGCATGTCCTTAGGTAGTTGACCTGATGGGCAGAGGCCAAGGCTGTAAGTCCCGTGATGTCTATGACATAGGGGTGAATCCCTGGGTAGTAAGACCTAATAAGCATTCAGAGTTGTAAAGTGGTCACCCGGGGCCTGTTTTGCATGGGTGGATGCCATAGAGACTTCTAATGTACACGAGTAATCGCTCGGGGCCTATTTTACACGAGTAGGCACTGGGGGCCATAGAAACTCCTGTTTTCCACAAGTGGAATTCCAAGGCCTATTGTGCGGATGAACACTTGGGGTCATGTGACTAGTGGACCGAAAGTCCAGTGAATGTCGTTAGGCTATATGCTGACATGCCGAATTCTCTTGAGATGATTAATGTGATGATTGTTTGTTTAGCATGCTTCATGAACATTACATAAATGTGTGAATGAATTGATCAGCAAGAGATGGAGCCTGAAATGAGTTCAAAGTACCTAGTGAACTATGTGTTCTAGGTATTTAGACTTGATGAGTAGATAACTCGATGATACCAGGGTATGTCGAGCGTGGCTTAAGTGGCAAATGTCAGATGCTTGATACCTGGGGAGGTCTCCTTTAGGGGATAATAAGAGTGTCTATTCCATTAGCTTGCTGCACTCAGTCTTAATGAGCCAGGGGATGTGGGCCGGACTTCTACGTGGCTGCAGGGGTGCCTAGTGAGGGTAGCTCAGCAGTGGGTCTAGTAAGAGGGCTATTATTAAGCAAAGATGATGGACTGATTGTCCTAATGCCATAAGACCCGATGGACTAGTATGTCCTTAGGCTGGCAAAAATGAGATGTGATTGAGAATGGAGCCGAGTAGGGGCTCGAGGCAATAAGATCTGAGGTGCAAGTTTGCATAGGACAAGTGTCCGTGAGCTATAAGACCTATATGTCTAAGCACTATGGTTATTACCTAGCATGGTGACAATGAATAATATGTCCAAAGTGTATTCTAAGTTAGGCAGAATAGTCAGATTTTACCAGGTTATAGCATAGGCAATAAGCTTAAGATGCCTGTGGCATTGGGGGTGAATCCCTAGGCTATAAAGCCAAAGTGTTCAGTATCTTAGAAATTGAATGAGCCGTAAGGCTTAGTGTGCATACAGTATAATTGGGAGAGTCCCAAGGAGGTTGGAAGGCATGATATGCATACAATATGATCCGGGAGAGTCTCGAAGAGGCGATGAGGCCTGAGAAACCAAGCGTTGTGAGAATGGACTAGTGAGTCTTGTGTGAATGCTACATACTAGGTACTGAATGAATGAAAGTACTGCAGAATGAGTACAGAATGCCATCTAAGATTTGATCTTAAGAATATGATTCTTAAGTTGCATGCTCTATGAGCTACCAATGAAAGAGCTAGTTGATAAGATGGCAGTAATTTGCCACTGTGATCGGAGGTTCTTACTATGTGAGAGTGGGATGAAGTGTTAGCTTTTACCCTGACACGGTGTAGGGGTTAACCACCCTATTGTTGCCCTAACTGGAGGAGCTGACCAGGTGTATAGACGCCTGTGTAAAGCACCAGTACTTGGTTGAGGAAAAGAGGCTAAACTAGCTGTTGAGGTGCCTTATGTAGTTCCCGAAAGGGGGTTAACCGGAAATTAAGCTTTGTAAAGCACTGGAATTCTACATTTAAGGTACAGATAGTACCCTATGACGTTCAAAATTTCAAGGACAAAATTTATTGAACGAGGGGAGAACTGTAATATCCCGAATTTAGGGACATGAGGCTTGGGACTAAGCCTGGATTAAGGGGATTGCTAAACCCTAGTTTAGCGAATGTCCTGGAAAGGTATAGTATTATTTCTCAAAATTCTTTTATATCCTTGGGTGTTAAAAGGAAATATTATGGTAAGCTAAAGAGCTGGGGGGAAATAATGTAAGGGACAAAATGGTCATTTGACCAATGAAAGGCTAGCAGCCATTATTTCCCTATTATCAATGCCCAAATTAGTCAAATGTGGAAGGAAATAAAGGAAAGGGGCAAGAAATGGTTTATTACGATAAATCATAGAACGTAAGGGTAAAATGATAATTTTTCCATAAGATAAGAAGTGATAGGTTTTCCCTAATATTCCCTATAATTTGAGTAGAATGGGAATTAAAATGAGGGGAATGACTACTTGGTAATTAATGAGCCTATGTTGGCGAATTATTATCAAGGAAAGTCGAAGAGCTAAAAGCATAAGGCTCTGGTCAACCACTTATAAGGTGATATAATAGGATAGTTGAGAGTAATATTTCTCTCATTTGATCTCATTATTTCAGTGAATGATGAAGGAAAAGAGAAATGGAACTTGTTATGCAAGTAATGAGATAATTGGACCAATTGAGTGTAAGCCACTTGGATGATTCATTTAAATCATCATTCCTTCATCTTCTTTTCTCTTTCCCGTGCGATCAGAATAGAAATGGAAGAGAAATCAAAAAACGAGAGAAAGAACGAGAGAAAGAACAAGAACGAGAATAGAGAGAACGGAGGAGAGAGAGAAGAGAGAGAAATCTTCTAATCGCCGAAACTTTACCGAAACGGCATCTTCTCTCAAAGTGCCCTATACAAACATTCTTCTACTCATCCTGAGCTTCATTTTTACAGTTTCAAATTCTTGTTTGGAGGTGGTTGGTGCCATCTCATTGACCGGAGTGCTGCCAGAATTCAGAAACGTGTAGAGATAAGCGTAAGCTTCCTTCTGAACCTATTGGTTTGTTTGGATGAGTAGTATGGGAGTTGGGTACTGTTCAATCTTCATTCAAAATAGTGTTTTAATGGTCTAAACGATGTCCAATACTTGCCTAAATAGCTAATCATGAGATTAGAAGTAAAAATGAAGTATTTAGGCAAGAGAAAGGAAGAAACCGACACAACTCTTTTGGGAACTCTAAATTGACTTACTTGTGTATGGCATGAGAAAATAGTTGGAATTTCATTAATTGGATGATTCTATTGAGTTTAGAAGGGCAAATTGTGTAGGTTTCATGTTGATAATGAAGTGAGAAAAGGCCTAGAGGGTGAAATGACCAAATTACCCCTTAAGGCTCTAAGTGGGAGCTGTCAAGGGTATTTCCATCATTTGGGCCTAAATTTGACTAATCAAAGGTCATAAATTGATACTACACGTAAAATTGTATAGGATTGGCCCAGGTCATAATTTCTGAGAAAGTACAGTTAGGCCAGGCTTTTGGGGGCATTTTGGTAATTTAACATAATTAGGCTAAGTTATCTACTAAAATGAGTCTAGAATTATACATGGATGAGTAGTGACTCATTTCTTGTATACTTGGAATTCAGGACTCGACGGATGGTGCCTGAGCCGGAGCCAGGACGATGGTTTGAGGAAAGACGCGAAGTCTAAGAGGTAGTGAACTTACCTTGCCTACATGTAAGTGATATGTATGTGTTTGCATTGTTTATGTGACTGCTTGATTGATTAATGCTTTGTTATGTTATACGATGGCCATGAGTATGTTGTAACATGCGCATGCATGAAGATGCCATGAGAATGGTATGATTTTATGAATGGAAAGCATGTCACGCATGATATATATATATCTTACATGCATAGTGGTATTGTTTGCTACTAAGATTCTCTTGAATCTCACTCCTCCCAACCAACCCTTTGATAGATGAAGAGTGCAGGGAGATATGCACGGAGGAGGATTGCAGAGGTGAGGTGAAGACCATAGTACGAGGCACTACTATTTGTATTAATGTAATTGATTTAAATTTGATAACCTTGCACGGCTTTACATTTCATATATGTATATGAATGTATGAATGAAGTTTAGCAGAGAACCACTCTAGTTTAACTAAAGGAGAATAGCTCTAATTTCATTAAAAGGCAAGTGAATCGCTTGCGTATACTCTGATTGTAATGAAATTAAGAGCGATGAGGTATTAGTGACATAGTGAATCTTATGGAAATGATTTTAAAGTATTATACCCTTTTGAAAACCCTCTCTGCCTTAGGTTCAAATCCTAAGTTGAGAGCGAGGATTTATGAATGTTATTGAACATTAGGTAGTCTGGGGTTAAATCCTGGTTCCACAACTGATTTCACTACTCATTTATACTCATTATGGAGTATTGGAAATAAGGTATCACACATTTTAATTAAATGAGTTGGGAGTTTTCTAAATAGGTAGCTGGATCTATTGTACCATGTATGTGTGCTATGGTTTTATTTATTGGTTAATGACCTTATAGTAGATTTAGTACCTGTTTAGATTAGTGGTAGAAGCTGCTTTTCCAACATGATTTACGTAAACGAGGTGAGTATGTGAAAGGTGTAACACCCCATTTTTTAATCATCAATATTCCTTGTATATAATTGATATATTTAATAGAATAAAATGATGAATTGTGATGTACATCAACTGACAAAAACACTCTAATCGGTGGTTACACACAACTTGGCTAAGCTATGACACAAATGAGCAACTAATGTCTACTTAAAGGCCTAACATTGTAACCTAAATTGGAGCATGGAATGACACAAACAATGGCCTAATATAAGTGTCAAAATTCGGCCAAAACAAGAAAGAAGAGCAAGAAATGATTTATTTCAATAAATCATAAAACGTAATGGCAAAATAGTTATTTTCCATAAAACAAGAAGAAATTATTTTTTTTCTTATTTTTTTGGTCAAATTAATAAAATAAGAGGAGAAAATGAGTACTTGGTAATTAATAATCACATTTTGGAGTATTAGTTACCAAGGGAAATTAAGTTGTAAAATTCAAAAAAACAAGATGACATTAATTAATATTTGGAAGAAGTAAATATGGAAATTCAAGAAAACATATTTATTTTCCTTTTCTCCTTGAAGTTTGGGTCAAGCAAGGAAATAAAGGGAAATAATTTGTGTGGCCATAGTTAATTCAAGAAGAAGGGAAAAAAAGAGCTAAGCAAAAATGACTTATGTTGATTTACCATTAATTGCTATTATGACATAAAGTAAGGAGATGAGATATTACAAAAGCTTTTAACTCTCCATTCCCCTTTCATATTTCAGCCAACCATATCAAAATAGAGAGAAAGCTCAATAACACTTGAAGAAGCAAGAAGGAGGTCTAGGGTTCCAAGAGCCAAAAATCAAGGTAAGATGCTTGAAATCCAAGTGATTTGGCCTTCTAATCTCCTTGGAACTTCCTCTAACATCTTCTTCTTCTTCTTGAAATCCATAGATAACAAGACAAATTAAGAGAGAGGGGAGAGAGGTTAGAGGCATTTTTAGAGAGAGAAAGTGATGAAATCAAGAGGTAATCTCATAAACTTGATCCTCTTGTGCTATATGATGGTGGTGTTGTTGTTGTTGTTGGATTTGGCTTTATTTGCTTGATTTTGTAAATTTGGGAAAATGAAACCCTAAGGGGAAAAGCTATCAAAATTTCCTCAAATAATGTTCATTTATTATTTAAGTAGTTAATCATGTGATTAGAAGTGGATAGGAAGTGATTAAGCAAGAGAAATCAAGAAAACACATTTTCCCTCCTAAGAACCCTAACTTTCGGCTAAACATAAAACATAAGGGTAGGGATGAAATTTTGAAATTCTGATGATTCTATTATATTTAGAATGGAAAATTGTGTAGATATACATGAGTTCATGATTTTTGGATGCTTATGTTTAAATCTGGAAATTTTTGAAGTTAAAGGGGTATGTTGTTTGATTGAATTGCCTCATTGGAGACAGTGTTATTATGTAATGAAATTTTCTGGTCAAACTTGGTCCAAAAATTATGAAACTTGTCAGGATCAAAGTAGAGAAGTAGAGCTTTAATTTAATAGGTAATTTGTAATTTTTAGACAAGTATATTAAAAGATGTGGATTTTCAAAGTTGTACCCTGTTTCTGGAAGACAATTTGGAAGAGTGGGAGTTTGGAAAAATTATGGGAATGGCATCGTTATAGTAGTCAAACTAAAAAGCATTTTTACACAAAAGTAAATTTAAAAAGCTTCATTTAGGCTTTAGAACCAGTCAAATTGAATTTTCCTACAATTAATTATGAATTTTCAAAGTTGACTGAAAAATCTGCCAGTTTTCTGAAAACAGTGAAACTGCACTGTACAGAGTTGTACTGTGCAAAAATTGTTGAAACTGTTAAAATTGCATTAGATAACCAGCAGAATTTAATTAAAGGCAGTAGTAATACAAGTAATAACTAGTTACTTGTAACTTGAATGTTATAAGAACTGAAAATAGACCGAGCCGGAACCAAAGTTTAGGACAGACAGGGGACTTGAGAAAGGAGTCAGGTAGTAGCACTTTCTTTCGTATACTATGTAATTGTTATATGCTTTGTGTATGCCATTTTCTGTAACATGATAGTGCCTAGGGCACATTAGCCTAACTGTGATCTGGGATCCAATGATGGTGAACGCGAATAAGTCAGGGTCTAAACATGTCGTTTGACTATGAACACGAGTTAAGCCGGGGTGCAAACAGTTGTTTGGCCTTGGGCATTATGCGCACAACATGAGTTAGCATTTTACATAACATGGTGCATTGCATATTTAATTTTTGCATGCTATATGTCTAAAATGTCTGTTACTACTGAGATTCCCTCAAATTTCACCCTTTTTCAAACTGAAAAACCTTACAACTGAGGCTAGTTGCTCTAAAGGCAAGGAAATGACTACCCGGGAGTAGAGTCCCGGTGCATTCTAAAGTTGCATCTGGTTATCTATATTATACTTTTGTTTCCTTTTGGAACGCTTTATACATTTGTGTATATTTTTCAAACCCTGCGGGGATTCTCCTGTATTGTAAACAAGCACTTAATATCAGTATTCTGCTATTTTTGTATGCCTTACGAAACTTTGCGCTTGTTACTCTGTGAATATCAAAATGTTAAGGAGTTTGACAAAAAGAATTTTATCTCGACTTATGTGAACAAGATTTTTGAATATGAACCCAAACAGGCCCGTAGTTCCTTATATGTGAAAAACTTCTTTCTTTCACCGAGGTAGCTGGATTTGTTATGTGTGTTATGGTTTTATCTATTGGTTAATGACCCTTTTATAAATATGGTGTAAAAACTTTTTGCTTTATCTGATAAGGACTTGCATATGCAAGGGGATTCAATGATCATGAATGATTTGGTGTCCTTTTATGAAGACCAACAAGATTTTGATTCTATTATTTTTAGGTTGACTCACTACCTTAGTCATAACATTGATACCTTTTTTAAAATGTAGATAAGGAAGATTCCTTAATTTTGAATATATCCCTTTTGTTGTTTCCAGGACTTTCACCGAGGCTTGGAATCATGCAGTAAAGGTTGGATGAGACATCCCTTTCATGTAGAAAAGGTCAGAGAGAAGAGAGACATGTGCTATCATTTCATTCCATATTCGTGCTTAGTTTATACATAAGAGCTTTTGCCTTTATTGCTTATGAAGAAAGAAGTTTTTTTTTGTTTTTCATCCCTTTTAGACACAGTTCCTCAAATTTGTCAACGCTTTTATGTAGTTGCCCAAAAATTTGCTAGCATACACACAACTAATTCTCCCCGTAAGGAACTACCTACTTTATCACTTTTAGTTTGCTTTATGTAAAAAGAATAAAGGTGACTTTCAAAAGCTGGCTGTTCTTTTAGCTGCAATGTAAAATGAAGTTCACACCTTGATATTTAATAAGCTTGCAGAAACTACACTGTCAAGAAATAAGGTGTATTAGAGCTTAATAGATTTAAAAGCTGCACCAAATTGGAGTTTGGTCAAAGCTGAACAAATGCCTTTAGACAATGTAAATGAAGAGAGAGAGTGTTGCATGGCATAACCATTTAGGGTGGAATTTGGTTGAAAGGATGCGATGTCAAGAAAATCAATCAAAATATAGGATGAAAATATTGAGTATAATAAAAAAGAAATTAGCTGTTTTATTGGATATTGTAAAGTTGATGTGGTACTCATGGAGTACCTAAGAATTTCTCTAAAGTGATGAAAAAGTGTAGACGCTTGTGCTTATACCTATAGTGGCATAGGTTATGCTCTTATTTGTTGTAATATAGGTATTTTATATTGTTTATTACTTTTATAGATCACAAATAGAATAGTTAACCATAACCATAAAGGGAAGAAGGGTGGGAGCTGTTAGAACTGGCTGACACCCAAGAGGGGGGTGAATTGGGTGTGTGATAAGAAAGTATGATCTTTTAAAATCTTTTCGCAACTTATCAAATCAATACATGCGGAAGTATAAAAACATAAGCTGATATGTAAATCATATATGCTGGAAATGTAAAAGTTTAGGGAAGAGAATATGCAAACTGTGATTTATCCTGGTTCGGTCCAATCCACGATGACCTACGTCCAGTCCCCAGGCTCCTCCTGAGATTTCCAATCCACTATCTTCTTGTTTAACCGGGCACAAGAAAAGCCTCTACAAATCTCTTACGAAGTTACTCCCCCTTACACTCTGTAAGGTTTACACCCTCTTATGGTAAGTTGAGCAAAGCAATCTCAAAGTCCTTTCTCTCTTGCTTACCCGTGCAAGTCTTACGAGCAGCAACGTTCTCTACTGCTTGCACCTTGTAAGTCTTACGAGCAGAAAGTATTACTAGCAATTCTCTCTACAAATTTCCCGTAAAGTATTACAGTAACCGTATGCTACAGTACCACTGCTACAGTAACTGTATGCTACAGTACCATATGCTACAGTAACCGTAGAACTTGAAACTTGCTATTTTTCATTGATTTTTGCAAGTTCTTCATTCCTCAATTTCTTTCTTCCATTGCTTGACTAATCTACAATATATGCAATATCAAATAGTTAGTCAATGTATTAGAAAAGTATAATATGCAAACTTCTGCTCTCATAATATTTGATATATATATTTGGCATCATCAAAACTAATCATATCTAACATTCTCCCCCTTTTTGATGATGGCAAATCCTTAATGAAAAATATGCTTGAATGTGAATAGACAAATTGAATGCAACATATTTTTCCATTTCTCTCCCCCTATTTGACATTAGCAAAAAGTTTGAAGTATAAAGAAGAAGGTTTCTTGGAGAAGTATTTATGAATATACATTTGAAATATCGTTTTCTCCATTAATCAAAATAAACAGTTTATTCTCCCCTTTTTGAAAGTAATGCTATTTGAATGTGATGTAAATGAAAAATAGTTTTCACATTTTTCAAATTTGAAACAAATATGCACATTTAAAGATGTTTTCATGATCAAAGTATATTGGGAAAAAAATGCATAATGTTCTCAAAATATAAAGAGATGAGTTTTATAAATGCTCAGTTGGATTTGGCAAGTTGATGATAGATTCATGAAGTCCAGTCCATCACACTTTCGCTGTACTATTATGAGGATGTCTCTAGGATGCTCTTGAGCTTCTGTTCGATATTATTATCACATATGGCTAATGCTCTATTGTATTGGTATAGGGCTTTGAATGTTGCAGGCAATATATTTCTCTTGATTGATCATCAAAGCATATGTCCTCAAGATTGATATATTCTTCTCGTAGCATACTGAGGAATGATCTTGCATAAAGCAAATTCTCCTGCTAAAAAAAGCATTCTTACAAGAAGAATGGTTAGTGCAATCAAGTATAAAAAATTTTCTTTTCTATAAAGTATATGCAAATTGAGATCATTGAAAAGAAAATGGATAAGTATCTCATCATCAAAACTAATCAATTGAAGGTAAATGAAAATGAGTATACTAAAATGATTTTGTCAAATAAAAGAGATAAACTTTTAAGATATAAAACATATGTGAATGTGAAGCTCCCCCTTAATGAGTGCATGGCTTTAAGAAATGTGAGGAGTTCAAATAAGAATTCTCATGGATTTGAAGAACTATTGAAGAAACTGTGGAGAGATATAAAGCATGAAATTTTGAAGATTTTAGTCCCGTTTTGAAAATGATGCATGAATAATTGGGAAGTGATTGAAATTAATTATGAGGAGATGAAGTTGATAGTTTGCATAAGAAGGAATACTGAATTTAAGAGAATTTTAGAGATTTTTATCATTCACTCGAGTGATTTTGCCATTCACTTGAGTGATTTCCTTCTGAACCAGAATCACTCGAGTGATAGCAACAATTCACTCGAGTGAAGTTGTAGAAAATCACTGATGTCCAGCGTTACTTCACAACTTACTCCAATCACTTACCTCATTCGAGTGCTTGGCTGAGAACACTTGAGTTACCTACCTGTAGCATCATTATCACTAAAGTGATAACATCTTTCATTTGAGTATAAATTTCCTCATACTTTGATGCTTAAGTTAGTATAGTAATCATCAAGCACATGAACATATACAACATATACAGAAGCATTATCAGTAACAAAATATTCTTTCAACTTATTGGGATTAACCATTCCCAATTGATCTTTCGCAAGGAGTTGTGAAAACGTCTGCTGCTATTTGAAGATGAAGATGAAGATGGATCGGAATGAATATCACTTTGACATCTTTCTTTTTGAATATGATTCTCTGATTAAGTGATGTCACATATTTCTTCTTTCTTTGATGTCAATATCAAGCAATGTAATTGAATTCATAGATATGTCTGTTCCGTTTGCTTGATCCACCCGCATTTCTTCAATAGCATTCTTTATATACTTTGGTACCTAACTCCTCTTGGTTCTATAGAATAACTCTTATGCTCTTATACAAGTGCATCATAAGATATTTGAGCAAAGAGTATCATGAACCAATACAGACCAAAACATAATTTTACTTAGTAAATTCAAATCATTGAATCATAAATTATAACGATCATGATACCAAGAGTGATAATTTTCAAAGATCAATGACAATTTATAAACACACTTTATATAGAGAATATGTCATTGATAAGATTGTCAAGCAATTCATATAAGTCGGATCAAGAGAGTAGTGAATCTATTCATAATGATCAACTTTTATGGAATGATAAATTGAGAATATTTTCCATAAATGATAATGAGATATGCAATCTGTTTCAAAATCTCAGATGTCTTTCCAAATCATGAATATGCATTATGATGTTAAGATTTTGAATGTACATTTATGCAGTTTGTTAAATATCAATGCTTTTGCTAAAAATAGTGGAAGTCAATAGATATAAACCTTGTGTCATAAAGCTTCACTTTAAAATTCAACTAAGATAACATGTTGCTCCTCAGAATAAACATGTTGGAGAATTTTTAAGAGCAAAAGTCATATGAAAATGAATTAGCCAAAAGGGGCTTAACTATATAGACATATGTAAGCACAATGACTTAGCTACTGATCAACAGATAATCTTGACAATTAGAATTGTGTCAAAAAAAATATATATGATCATTCATGGCAAGAATTAGAATACAATGCTATAGTTACTCAAAAATAGATGAAGACAAATGTTGATGCATTTGAGTAACAAAATGAGCATAGTAGTGTATAGATGATAAAGCACAAACTCATTGGACCAAATGATTAGAGTTTTTAAATATTCATAAGTCATTCCCCAGTTAATGCATTAACGAGCTTCTGTAATAAAGTTCTATACATTAACTGCAAGATTTTCACATAATGAATTCTTTTCTGGAGAATATACTTGAAATTCATATAGATAGTTTAACTTGTTAAACATAAGGTCTAACTCGTTAGAAAATAAAGATTGAGAAGTTCAAGCGGTAACAAGTTCATGATCATGAAATAATATGTGAATGAAGAGGAAGAACTCTAACAAATGGTTTTGAATTGAAGCATTTTCGACATCTTAGTATAAATACATTGACTTCCAATTTTAAAACCGATTTGAATGAAGAAAATATATGAATGTATGCAAGTTGATAAATAGGATGAATTGAGATCTGAGCAAATTCTTGAATTGTGTATTTCAAACTCAAATACATAAGGAGATTATGTACAATTTCACTTTCGGTCCATTTAGAAATCTGAACCATTTTGAAAGCCATAAATAATTAATGCTAATGATGTGCAGTAATGAACAAGTATATATCACTCAATTTGAGTTGGAAAGAACGAGTGCTACTAGAAGTTTTGAAAGCAAGGTCGTGACACTCAAATTCTGCAGAAAGCTTTACATACTGATACATCGTACCTGGCTTGAGTGTAACTTGTAGACACCCAAGTTAATTTCCAATTTCTTGTTTCTTTGTACTCAAGTCCTCCACGATCACTTGAGTAACCCATGCATTTGATTCAAGCTTTACTGCATGTTCTCCTCAAAATTTATGTATGCTCTATTCATCCTTGTTTTACTGACCGAGAGCATGACATTCCTTTCTTCTTCCTAAAAAAACCATATAACCCTTTTTCTTCCTAAGGTATCCAGTTTTACTTAGATCCACATATGGTTAGTTCATAGGAATCATAACAAAATTCACATACTCTATGAGTATAATTAAATCATAACAATTGAATATAATAAATTGATGACTTTATGTATAAAAAGAGTTTTGAAGCATGCGTGTATGCAAAAAACAACTAAACTATTGAATATTGCAATCCCTTTGTAAATAAGTTTATAAGATGAGTTTTTCAAAGGATTTGAAAACATATTTCTAAGATAGTTTGCAATGCTCATTCCTAAGGTAACATGTATAAACCTCAATAAATATTAAAGATAGCAATATAGGAGGTTTTATCATTGTGTACCTTTATTTTAAGTACTTGGAGGATTGGCTTTGCTTACCCACTGTCTCTTTCAGTTATGTTGATCATTCATATGTGTTTCTAAGGGTGTCTGCAAAGCTCTCTCAAAAGATATAGACTTCAAAAGTCTTATGTTTGATACCTGAGAGATTTTCCTTTTCTTGTTCTGCTCAAGATAGTTGAATGGCACTTTATGATAGTTCATTCTTGAGGTAGAACATACGCCTTTTCTCCATTGCTTCTTTCCGTGATTATACTTTGTAGTTCTAGCAATGGATGCTCCGAGAGTTCTCTTTTGTGATGATGCACAATTCTTTGTTGGTACATGAGAACCTCTTGGCGTCTTCTTCATTTTCTCTGTATCCTTATGTCCATTTCTTTTGTGATCATCCTGCATACACAAGGTACTAGATGGACATTTTGGTACCCACATATACTTGGGTCCTTGATTATTAGTATTAGACTTTATATGTCCTTTCGGAACCCAAACATATTTATTTCTCACATTAGGATTTCTTCTAACATGGCATGTGTGAGAAATATGACCCGATTTACCACAATAATTGCAAATTGTATAAATATATGTATTTTGAGGTATTATGCAAGTATTGTGTTGTTTGAGGGACAACAATCTCAAATATTCAGTTTGCCTACATTCTTTCTTCACAAATGAATTTCCAGCATGTTTGAAAATGTTTTTGCTTTTCTCAACAGAATCAATAATTGGTTGGAAAATAATTTTATGAAAACCTTGAAAATCTGTTTTGCAAGAATCACTCGAAGAATTGAAACTTTTTACCTTAAGTTCATCTTGAGCTTCAGAGATTGATTTTTCATGTCTGTCTATAATGAGCTCTTTTCGGGAGTCCTCTTCTTCTTGTCTATCCGTGTTGACTGTATGGAAGTGTTGTATGATTTCTCCTTTGTCATTATCAGCTTCCAATTGTTCATGAACAGTAGAGGCACAGATTATAGTTTCACATGAACTGTCAACACTTTCAACTTCAACACACTTGTTAGAAGTATATATGGAATCAAGTGTATCCCATATAGCTTTAGCAGAAGAACAAAATCTAATTTTCTCAAAATCATTTTTAGTTAAAGCACTATACAGAATTTTCATTGCTTTAATATCCAGCGAAAATATTTTCTTTTCTCTGTCAGTCCAATTCTCTTTCGGTTTATGATCAAAAGTATTTGTAACAACATCCCACATATCAAAATCATATACTTTTATAAAACTAGTCATTCTAGCTTTCCAAAACCAAAAATCTATATCTTTCAAAATTGGTGGGATGGTATAATCAAAACCTTCAGAAAGCGAGCAACACTCAAAGTCAGCCATTGAATACTCTTGAGACAGTTAAGTCCTTTAAACAAGAGTCCAGCTCTGATACCAAATGTTAGAACTGGCTGACACCCAAGAGGGGGGTGAATTGGGTGTGTGATAAGAAAGTATGATCTTTTAAAATCTTTTCGCAACTTATCAAATCAATACATGCGGAAGTATAAAAACATAAGCTGATATGTAAATCATATATGCTGGAAATGTAAAAGTTTAGGGAAGAGAATATGCAAACTGTGATTTATCCTGGTTCGGTCCAATCCACGATGACCTACGTCCAGTCCCCAGGCTCCTCCTGAGATTTCCAATCCACTATCTTCTTGTTTAACCGGGCACAAGAAAAGCCTCTACAAATCTCTTACGAAGTTACTCCCCCTTACACTCTGTAAGGTTTACACCCTCTTATGGTAAGTTGAGCAAAGCAATCTCAAAGTCCTTTCTCTCTTGCTTACCCGTGCAAGTCTTACGAGCAGCAACGTTCTCTACTGCTTGCACCTTGTAAGTCTTACGAGCAGAAAGTATTACTAGCAATTCTCTCTACAAATTTCCCGTAAAGTATTACAGTAACCGTATGCTACAGTACCACTGCTACAGTAACCATATGCTACAGTACTACTGCTACAGTAACCATAGAACTTGAAACTTGCTATTTTTCATTGATTTTTGCAAGTTCTTCATTCCTCAATTTCTTTCTTCCATTGCTTGACTAATCTACAATATATGCAATATCAAATAGTTAGTCAATGTATTAGAAAAGTATACTATGCAAACTTCTGCTCTCATAATATTTGATATATATATTTGGCATCATCAAAACTAATCATATCTAACAGGAGCAACATTCACCCAACATATTCTCTCCTATAATAAGGTTTATAACTTTTATACGCATATTGTGAAATTATATGCAATATCAATATTATTCAACGGGATCTCATATTTACTTCATTTTGTGCTCCACGGCAATTTCCTTCAAATTTGTGAAGATGCACTTAGTTAACTAGGTTTTGACAATTATTACTTATCTCAGTTAACTAAATATTAAGAAAAAGGTAAGATTAAAGAAATAAACAATGAAATAAGTACCTTACACATTATGACTTGCTATAATAATAGAATATGTTAATCAATGATGATATTTATGCTATAGTTAAATATAAGAATGTTATAATCAATGATAATTTACTTAATGACCCATATAATACACAAGGTTCAACACCTAACTAAAATTTTGCATTTGACAGTTTGATTGCAATAACAATCAATAAAAGTTAAGGGTAATTGTAATATCCCAAATTTTTTGTCACTTCGTATCATGTAGATTTTATGTTATGTAATGATAAAGAGCATGTAAAGTGGCAAAACAAAGCCAATAAAGGTCACACATAGCAAAGAAGTTGTTACACACAATAGTTGGTGCATTCCCTTTCAAGGCAGTTGGATTGTGTGGAATTGTTAAATTAGTAAATGACCTCCAAAAATTCTGAAACTTTCCAAACTTAAATTAGACATGATAATATTTAATTTGATAGGTCATATAGAATTTTTGGAGTTGTATACAAGCAGAAATGAATTGTTAAATTTGGCCCAGCAAATTTGACATTTTTCTGGAGCAGATCTCAAAAATAAAAATTATGGGAATGGTGAGCTTCCAATTGGCTAAATTTTATATTTTTCCCTAAAAAATACTTAATAAGGGTTATATAGCCTTTGGAACCATCTCAATTGGATATCTATACAATTAGATTTGAATTTTCAAAGTTTGGTGACAATTCTGCCAATTTTCTTAAGTATTACGAAAATGAGAGAAATTGCAAGGGCAAAATGGTCATTTTGACCAAATAAATATAATTGGAAATTTTTGTGAATAAATATAGAGGGGATGGACAGATGGATCTCATAAAAATGTTACATAATTAAATACATATTTATATTATGACATGTGGAATAAATAGAAAAAGAACCAATAAGCATAAAACATATGTGTGGCACTAGAGACTTCTAAAATACTCCTCCCTTGTCTAATTAAAGGCCATTTTGTCCAAATGGAGAAGAGAAAGGAAAAAGAAGGGAGCTGAAAAGAGGGGGAAGAAAGGAGGAAGAGAAAAGGTTCATAAGCTAGTGCAAGGTAAGTATGTCGAAATTTCTGCTCACTCTCTAACTTGTAAAACTTCTTCCTTAACCTCCATATCCTCTTAGGTTGGTTGTTTAGAAAACAAAATATAGAGGAAAGGGAAGGGAATATTCAGCCAAGAAGAAAGGAAGAAGAAGAAGCAAGGTAAGTTACTCAAACTCTAAGATTCTTACCGAAAACTAAGTTGTGATGAATTTCTGGCTAGTTAATGGACTGTTTTCTGGTGATTTTGTAAATTTGGGATGTCCAATTTCTAAGGGAAGATGTTTCCCAAATTTCAATTGATTATGTTAAATTGATGATTTGAAGGTTAAACAAGTGGAAACAAGTGTCAACAAAGTGTTTTAAGGCTTGAAATCATAAAAATCAATTATTTCCCAAAATCTTTCAAGTTTCAGCCAGAACCAGAACTAAGGGATAGGGATGGAATTTCATGTTTTTAATGATTCCATGATGTTTAGAATGAAAAATTGTGTTGGGTTCATGTTGAGTGCGAAGTGTGAAAAGCCCCAGATTGTGAAATGACAATTTTGCCCCTAAAACCCTAAGTTAGGGTTGTCAAGGGAAAAAATGTAATTTGAGTTGGAATTGATCTGATCTGAGGTCAAATATGGGATCTATACATGAAAATATGTGGAATGGGCCTTGTAATTTTTGAAAAAGTACAAAAATACCGAGTACAAAGGGGCCGGGCCAGGTCCTAGTGGCATTTTGGTAAATATGAAATTTTGGGCTAAAATAACCAATTTACAAATTTTAGAATGGAGTGTGAATAAGTAATAACTCATTTACAATTACTTTGAAAATTTTAGGATTTGATAATTGCCCGAGCCGGACAGAAAGCTAAAGGTTAAAAGACCGGTAGGAACTAGGCTTTGGAAAGCAGTCCAGGTAGTAACTTTATCTTTCATATACTATGTGAATGTTAATATGTAATGGTTGCCATGATCTGTTCAATGTATTTCTTGTGGTGTTGATACTCTCTGGGTGTGAATGATGAGTTAAACCGCCCCATGGAACCTTTGAGGTACCATGTGGCCAGGTGGACCCAATTGAATTCCTTGATATGTACGGACAGGTATAGGCCTACTCCAAGATGTGATATATACAGACAGGTATAGGCCTGCTCCAAGTTGTTATGTGATCACATTACATAGGTAAATTCCGTGTTGAATTCCTATATACGAGATATGATATTGCAGATCAAGAACGGATGATCATTTTGATCCGGACAAAATCATCATTTGGTTCCTGAACATTGTCAAATAGGCGTTGACATTTTGATTGCTGCATCATGATAAATGCTGCATTGCATGTTTACTTTTCATATTTTATATGATTGATATACTGTTACTACTGAGATTATAACCATTTCCATAAATTCATAAATTTACTCAGTTGGAAGAAACGGCTTGGAAGGCATAATTGAGAATATCGGAAACAAAAGGTCAAGAGAAGAGCAAGGAATTTTGTTGGTTATCTCTTTTTTTTTTTCTGGGATTTGTATTGAAATTTGTACAAGCCCTGTGGGAAATTTCTATAATGTAATCAAGAATGCTATATCAGTATATTTGTACGATTTTTGTATGCTTTTTGAACTATGTGATAATACTCTGATAAATGTCAAAATAATAAGGGGTTTGACAGTAATCATTGTGTCATGCTAGTTACCATATAATTATTTGAGCAAGGTATTTACCCAAACTAGATTAAATTTTAATTAGCTACCAGTTATATTTTTAGGAAAAAAATAAAGGTAAAATTTACTAAATTCTTAAGAATTAAATAAAAGCATTTAAAATACTTTCCATCTAAGGGATTATTACTAATTATATGTTATAAAATTTTCATTTGAGTGAAATAGACAAATAAAGCCTAGCTATTGGACTTTTGGAGAATCTTAATAAGTACCGGTTAATTTAGGAAGTGTTTAGAGATTTTCCAATTTTAAGATATGGGATCAAGATTAAGCAATATTTTCTATATCATAAGTTTAAAAAAAACATAGAAAGAGATGGAATAAAGAAAGAAAGAAAAGGACAAAAGAATTAGTGTGTGTTTGCATTAGTTTTTGGAGAATAGCTGTTATAATTTACGAGGTAAGTATATGAGAAAAATTTTGTCTTGAATTATGAAAAATAGTTTCTAAAACTACGGTTTTGGTGTAAGCAAACACTCCCTTTAATATGTGGAGCCCACACCCTTTAATATACACCCACGCACAACATTTTCCCATTCATTCTTCGGCACCAGCATCTTTTTTCTCGTTCCGCGGCGAGTAACTCCAAATCCTCCATGGAGGATTATGATACTTTTGACTTTCATTTCTTCCAATCTATGATACTTTTAACTGTCATTTCTTCCTCATAAAGTCTTCCAATCTCAACACTTAGTTCCCAAATTGGAGGATTATGATACTTTTAACTTTCATTTCTTCCATATAAAGTCTTCCAATCTCAACACTTAGTTCCCAAATATTTTTCTACTCATTGAGAGCTTTCTAAAAGTATAAATTTTGATTGGAGAAAAGCTGGAAGGTTAGGAATTTAGGCAAGTGTTGAGTTTCAACAAATGAAAATCATAAGCTTAAGAAGTAAGCAAATATTGATATTTAATCAGTTTAAAATTTTTATATTGCATTATATGAGAGATTTAGAGTTAGGGTTTGAATGTTAGAGAAATATTATGATTGAATATAGTAGTTTTACTGATTAAACTTAAGTTTGATCATTGGATTATGTTTATTAGATGTAGAATTGATATTTAATCGGTTTAGAATGTTAGTACAGCTTCTAAAATGAAAATGAGTATTTTAGTTGGAACCATAAGTTAGAGAAATTGGGAGTTTTGATCTATTTGAGTAATTATGAGTTAAATTATTAGTTCAAATGAGATATTAGGATTTTGAAAGAGATATGATTTGATATTGGATTGGAGATTTAGTCATTAAAAGTGATATTTGGAGGTTAAAGGTAGAGTTTGAGACTTTAAGTCTATATAATTAAATTGATTATTTGCTTAGCAATTTGATTGATGAGGAATTGTATAATAATGGTGTAGATTGAAGTTAAATTATTTGGTGCTAGCAAATTGGAATCATTCAAGTTTTGGTAAAAATAAGCTTGGAGTAAAGGTAACATTAGTTATTCTTTTATATACTTGTTAACTATATATATATATATATATATATATATATATATATATATATATAATTGTTTTGGGATATGTTGTGTCTATGGTAGGCTTGATTTGGAATTATATCTTTAATAGAAATTAATATTATACTTGGAAACTATTCAAGCATGCTTGTGTGTATTAGAACTCATGGATATGTATTTTTGTTTAAGCATGTTTGTGTGTTACGATGGAAATATTTGGAAATGATATTATGTTTTAGATTATGAACAAGTTTGTTATGGTTCATTGAGTTGAAATAGTATTGTTATCTTAATAATTATTGAGATTATATATTTTCTTGATAAATATTGTTTGGAACCATACTCATGATTTTGAACTTGAATATACATGCCATGATTATGATTGATTGCCTTAATGCATATGGATGGTTGTGGAGTTGTGATGGAAGACTTTGTGCAAGTAAATACCATGTGGTATGGCATCATTTGGTGCATAGTAAATGGCGCTTGTCAGGGTCCCTTTTTCTATTTTTCATTTGACCGGGATTGCACTGGAACTATGGGACATGTGACACTTCCTTAATTTTGTTCTTTCAAGGATGGGAGCCATAGTCTAGACTTGAGCTCTGCACCTTTGACTAGGTACATCTTAAGAACTGGTGAGCTTAGGACAATTTGGCTAAATGGATGAGTTCTATTGGACTATGTGTTAGCCTATAGCTTTAATAAGTGGCTATAAGGCTAGTCAGAGATAATAAGGATGGTATGTGCATTAGTCATTTGCCCAACATGTTATATATATGATTTATAATTTAAATACGATAAAGCTTTTGTATAATTATTTTTGTAACAAGGTTGAGACAAGTTTTTGTGAAATATTTTGTGGATGATATTTGGAAAAATAAATTATGAGGGGGTTTTGGTAACTAAATTGTGAACTAGTTTGTGAAAGGTTTTATGTGAAGAATAATAAAAAAAATTAAGTTATTGTGAGTTGAATTTGATTTTTAGAGCTATATGTTCTCAATTTTAGTTTGCATGTATATTTTTAAATAACCAATGGTTATTAAGATCCTTGGATCTTATGGTTGCTATATTCACTTATTTTTTCAAGTGTGAACTAAATAGGGCTGCAAGGAAGTTGTAAGAGGTGGACCTAGTTGTTGGCTCTTAATATGGTTCCTCTTACTTGCACTTGTCATCAATTGTCATTTTTGTTTACATATGTAGTGTCATGACCTAGGAAATATTTAAATTATGATTTGAAAATTCTATATAAATCGAGTCTTGTGCACTTTGGTTTTGGAAATTGTTGGTTTTGATATTTGGTTGAGATATTCGATGAATGTTTGTTGTTATTGGGTGGAGCCCTTGTTGCCGTGATTTTGTGATAATTGATTTGGATTAAGGAATTTAATAAGTTGTTATCTTGGCTTGTGGAATGACTGTTGTAAAGTTGGGCTTTGAATGCTCAAGGCCTAGTTTTCCATCAGGTATCTCTAGTGCTTACTTCAGCCGTGTTTGGAAATGAATTATTAAATTGTTCTAATTCACTTTTCGAATTGTTGTTTAAAACTATTATATAATGGCATATCCTTTTCTACCATGATAGTGTGTTAAAAGCTTTAAAGAAAACAATTGTTTTTAAATAACCATGGTGGGCTTTTTATATGCAGTTTATTCTATTTTCTAACATGGCAAGGTCAATTGGTTTTGATAAATGTTTTTCTAATTGACTTTTAAACTTTCTATCATAAGAACCTTTATTATTTCGGTTTTATTTGTTTATTATCATGGCAAGTTACTTAAATACTAGTTTAAAAGTGGTTTAAAAATCGAATTGTTACAATTACCACGATGCAAAAGGAGTAACCACGGACAAGAAATGGCACTGAGCAAGAAATTAGAAGTGACTAAGGGCTATTTGGTTCGAAGAAAATTTGGAAAGGAATCGCAAAATCAATCTGAGATTTTCCGTTTTGTTCACCATTTTCTTGGGAAGGAAAATTTCGGTGGCAGTCAATTTTCCAGCATCTATGGGAACCGATTTTACTCCCATTATTGGTGGGAACCAATTTTCCTAGATAAGAAATCCCCAAATAACCCTCTCTCTTCTTTCTCCACATATATGTCCCTTCGCTAGGTCGATCTTCTTCCTCTTCTAGTCGTTATAGATCTGCTTGTTGTAGGTGTGACTTTTTCTTTGGTGGTTGTTGCCGATGACTAGTTCGGGTCATCGCTGGTAAGTGGGTCGCTCCAATGGGTCTTTCCTTTTGTGGTCGTGGCTTGCTCCTCTGTATTCGATTCCTGACCCTCTACTTTTTTTTTTGGGTCGCCGTTGAGTTGGGTTGATGGGTTGAGGAGTCGCCATCCACCTCAAGTTGGGTTGAAGAGCTGGAACTGTAAAAAATAGTGGTTCTTATTCAGAGATTAAGTGTTTCAATTTTTGTTATATTTAATTATGTTCTTTTATTATCAAATTATGAGTATGAATTTGTTTTGGAGATTTTTTGGACTGTCGATTTGATTTGTATTGTTTTGATATAGAAGACTTCCTTAATTTTATGATTTTTTTCAACTGATTTGGTTTGTTAGAGCATATATCGAAAGATAAGGATCGGAGGAAGAGGGAAGAAATTGTGCACTCTCAATGAGGATAAATTAGATATTTCTTTTTTTTAATTTATCATTTTCTTTTTCTTATATATTAAACATTGGAGGTAAAATATTCACTATTACATTCCAGTCTTTTCCTTTTCATTCTTTTTCCATTCCTATCAATCCTTTGAACCAAACCGCCCTAACAAAAATAAGAGAGATAGAGGGCATGTTTGTTTGGGCGTTTAGCCCTTATATAAGCCCAATTGGATTACAAAAAGCCCGATTCGCACTGTACAAGTGTTTGTTTTAACGTTGAGCCCACTGAGCTTAGGGAAGGAAAAGCTGCTTATTTCAAAAGCTGCCTCCAATAGCTTTAGGTTGGAATTTATTACCGTTATCTCAGTAATAAATGTTGCTCAGAACTTTTCTCTCTCTCTCTCTCTCTCCCGTTGCATCTTCGTTCTCATCTGGCCGTGTTGCATCTTCGTTCTCATTTGGCCGTGTTGTGTCCTCGGCTCTTCCTTCCCTACTTTTTCGTCGGTGGGCGTCCATAACAGGTAAGTGCCGGCTTTCCTTTCATTGATCTATGTTCCTCTATTGTCTTCTTTTTCGCCGGCCATGTCCATAGCGGAAGAAGAAACTGAAAAATTTCCGGCCATGAAGTTGCTGGTTTTCCATCGGCCACCATTTAAATGGCTTGCAGGGTTTAGATCCTCAGTTATCTTCAGTCGCCAGGTGTGGGTATTGGTCGGCGCCGTCGGTGGCGGTTCTTTGAGGGCCTGGAGGGTGTTTAGTTGTTGTTGCCTATCGGGTTTCAGCGCCGACGATGGAAAGGAGGCCGATCTGTTCCTGCTGGCGTTTTCCTGGTCACATTGCTCTTGGCCTTGTAGATCCTAGTCTCTCATCCCTCTTCATGTGGTCTCTTGCTTGTCGACACACTACTCTGCTTCTCGGTGAGGTATGGTTTTCAAATAGTTCCAATATTGTTCCGACGAGGATGAGCATGTGTCTGCAGGCATGTTAGCCATGTGTTGCTCTGTTTCTGGTGGTGTGTTTGGAGTCACATATGTTGCCCTGTTTCTTTCGGTGTGTTATTCTCAGTGTGTGTTTTGTGTTGCTCTGTTTGTTTGTGTTTATTGATCAGTGAAATGGGATTTTGATCATGGAATGAAATGGGACCTGAGGTCTGTTTGTTTGTGTTGTTTGTGTTATTCTCGATTGTGAATGGGTATTAAAATGAGATAGGCAGTGTCTGCAGCTCAGTTTTAGCTAATGAAATGCATCTCCATATAAAAGAATGATACACTCTGTCTAATCTCTTCTGGTGCATGTTTTAGTTTCATTAACTTTATTAGCATCTTCTTCGTTTATGCATGAAATTAATTGTCCCGGATGGTTTAAGAGACCAGAAGAGTGAGAAAACGAAGCACATAGCAATGTCTCCCATGTGTTTGTTATTGTAATGGATTGAGTTTTATGAGGAAAAATACTCTTTTTTAGACTTAAATAAATAAAAGTTTAGATGAGGTAGGCTTAGGCTCATAAGAATAAGACAATTTATAGTTCATAAGATTGATATGTGCTTGGTTGAAGTGTATATGGAGTTATGAAACATTGCAAATTGAAGGGTAATAAATTTATTTAGGATCTCATCCATAAGTAACACTCAGAGGTTTCAGCTAATATATTGATATTTATGGCTAAGAATGCGTAATACAAAATATGTGATTGGAAGGGGTATGTTCATTTTATTTTCCTGGATCTTTTGTACCTTTTTTGTTCATAATTTAGGAAACATTAATAGAGTAGGTGTGATACTTTGTCATAGCCAAAAATGGATAACAAAGCAGTCTGGGATGACGAGACTACTGGGATTTTCATCCACACATGCCTTGATCAAGTTTATAAAAAAGAACGGACTGGGTTGGCATTTACGAAAGAAGGGTGGAAGAACATAGTCTCAACGTTCAATGAGAAGACGGGTAAATCATATGACCGGAAACAGTTGAAGAATAGGTTAGACATATTAAAGAAGGATTTCAAGCTCTGGGATTCATTATTGAAAGAGACTGGTGTGGGCTTTGACCCTGCAAACAATAGGGTCACAGCAACCGACGCTTGGTGGACTGAGAAATTACAGGTCCGAACTGACTATAATTACTTGATTTTATTCATAACAACATGATATGTTTGTTGACTAAAGTGTTGCTTTTTAATTAAAAAATTGATTTCGCTTAGCTGGATGCATGCAGGTTAAGTCAGGTACAAGAAATTTATGCGATCAGGCCTCAAGTTTGAAAGAGAACTAAGAATTATATTTAAGGATGTTATGGCCACTGGAGATGATATGTTCTCACCCTGTTCGACACAACCTCAAACCAATTAGGAAGAGGGGAACGGTGTGTACAGACCTACGGTGGATGAAGAAGAAGGCTCTGGTGACAGCGAGGACGAGCATTTCGGTGTTGACCCCAACCTTAGTACAGGAGTCACAAATGAAATGGCCAGCATCGGGTTAGCCACATCAACACCATCAGACACTGGTCCCAGTGCATCTGCGTTCCTACAGAAACGGAAGAGAGGTGAAGGGTCTAGTAAGAGCAAAAAACAAAAAGTGCCGGCTGTGCACAAAATAGCTAATGCTATTAGTGCTATTGCTAATGTGACTGTGGATAGAGCAGCGGCCTTAACAGAGACTGACGAGACTAGCATCTGAGAGGTTATGAAATATCTAATGTCCTTTGATGAATTCAAGCGTGACAAAGCATTTAGAGTCTGGTGTATGAAGGCTCTGGAGAGCAAGGCACGTCAGGAATTTTTCGTGACACTGAAAGGAGACCCTGATTACTTGTTTGAGTGGCTACGTTATATCATACAGGAGCAGTAGCTCCAATTGTACTTGATGTGTGGATGATTGACTTAAGACGATCTTAGTTTTTTTTTATATTTCGGCTTAATTGACTTGTCGTTTAGAACGGTTTGATGTAGTTGCTATTTGTATGGTAATATTATGCTTCTTAATTATCCTGCTCACACTTCAATTTAACCACAATCATAGGTACGTCAATGGCTAATCGTAACAACCAAAGCAGGTTGCAAGGGATGGAGGAAGACGAAGATTATGACGATGCTTCAATTCTTGATGCTGATCTATCTGTGTATGCACAATTATGCGCATTGCTTTGTCAATATTTTGAACCATACGTTTGTAGACAACCGCGTAGAACAAGTATGCAAACAGGTCACCACTGGGTGCAACAAATATTGGCAAGTGAAAGTTCAGAGTGTCACAAAATTTTTAGAATGGAAAAGCATGTATTTTACAACTTATGCAATAAGTTGGGTGAGCATAGGTTAAGAGAATCTAGGAATGTAGGTGTCGAAGAAATGGTTGCAATATTTTTACTCACTATCGGACATGGAGTAGGAAATAGGTTGGCACAACAAATATTTCAACATTCAGGTAAAACTATTAGTAGGCTTCTTCACATAGTTTTGGATGCGTGCCTTAATCTTGCAACAAAAATTATCAGGCCGCTTGATCCCGAATTTCGTGAATGTCATCCAAAAATAAGGAACGATAACCGATATTACCCATATTTCGAGAACGTCATTGGTGCTATAGATGGTACTCATATCAGGTGTGTGATAACTGGACCGGGCCGAGATAGATTTATTGGGAGAAAGGGATATCACACGCAGAATGTTATGGCTGTTTGTGATTGGGATATGTGCTTTACGTTTGTGTTAGCAGGATGGGAAGGTTCAGCACACGATGCTCGTGTGTTTGACTCTGCTCTATCAAATCCAGCCATGAATTTCCCACGTCTACCACAAGGTGTATTTTTATATACTTTAATTACATTTCTTTGTCTTTATTTCACTATGAAAATAATCTAACATTTACAATGATTTTAACACATGTTAGGCAAATATTATTTAGTCGATTATGGCTACCCTACATCGGTTGGGTTTCTTGGTCCATACAGATGTGAACGTTACCACCTCCCATAATTCAGGAATCAAAGGGGGTTTCGGAATCCTAATGAGGCCTTCAATTTTTATCATTCAAGTCTGAAGTGCACAATAGAAAGAACTTTTGGAGTATGGAAAAATAGGTTCGAAATCTTACAAAAAATGCGCAAGTACAGCTTCCAGACGCAAGTCCGCATTGTTTGTGCCACAATGGCAATACATAATTTCATTAGAAGAAATTCTCAAACTGATGAGGACTTTAGAAATGCAGAAAATGAGAATTTAGTTGATGAAGATAATAGTCAAGATCAAGAGCCACCGTCGACAAATAATCCTCGGACATCAACAACCCAAATGAATCATGTTCGTGACACTATTAGGGACCGAATCGTACGAGACCTGAGATCTAATTAGTTCTGTTATATTTTACTGTATCAAAAACTTTAACTTTGTATCATTTCTAATTTATTGGCATTTTTATTATAATTTGATTATGTATTATCATTGTCAAAGTTTATTAAATCACTTTCAATAAATTTTACAATTTTTTCTCTTAAATATCACAAAAGTCACTTATGAAAAGTTAAACCAAACACTCTTCATTTTTATAAAAAGCACTTATTCAATCGTTAATCCAAACACAAATCACTTACACAATTTGACTTTTAATCAAAATCACTTTTCTATAAGCCACTTTTTAAATAAGCCATTTTTCCACCGCTCATCCAAACTCAAAGCTCTCCCACAACAACCATGATAAGGCGAAATCATCAAGCATCTTGCTATTTCAGAATAACCCAAATCAAGAGAAACCCTTTAGCACTTGTATATTCCTAAATGCATGAGTAAATCCGAAGAAGAGATTCATAGATGGGTCGACATGCTAGACAGCGGCAGCAACTATGAAACCAGCGATGGTGAAGATTTGAGCTTTCCGAAGAGAGAGACTAGCTCTCCATTTCCCGTCCTGATGAACAAGAAAGATGAAAATGGAGGTACCACACAGCGGCGGCGGCAGTCTGCAACAACGCTAATAATGTAACCAGAAAATTTGTTGAAGGCTGATCTAGAAACATTGATGAGTGTGAGCGTCCAGATTGGCGACAGTATCGGCGGTGTCAGTGAGAAGATTAGCGGTGGTGACGGTTAAGGTTCAGATAGATGACCATCTCTCCTCTAGTCGGGTATAGGCTTGTCCCTGTCAGTGTCCCTTTTCTTATCTTAATTTTTTTGGGTCATGGTCTCATATTTCTGCTCTCAAGTTTAAGTGAGTGACCCAAAAATATGAGACAAAAGGAATGTCCTTCCTAAGAATCCCTCTTAAACGACGAATTGCTTTAATTTTGTCTGCAAAAATGTCAAGTAATGGCAACATTTCCTTCAACTTTTAGAGGAAAGTCCGTTGAAAACCACAGACTAAGCCTCAATAATGTGATTCAGAGGAGCAAGCAGCGACGCTGGCTGCTAGAAGAGCAGAAGCGAAGTAGTGACAAACCAAGAACATGACTAAACCGATGAGAACAATGCGCGAAGAGGAAAAAGGGTTTTTTGTTAAGAGGGGTAAGCATGGACTATCAAAAAATTGGCATGGCAATTTGGTGGTCTGAATGAAACACAAGATTTCTCACCCTTCCAAAAACACCCCAAATTTGGGGAGGGTTGAGAGTTTTGAAGACAAAATTTGTTCCCACCCCGGACCCTTCCGCTTTTCAACCAAACACACGGGAGCAGATACTCTCAGCTGCATTTCTCTCCTCATCTATTAACATCTCAATATCCTAACCGTTTAACCCATCCAACCGCAGCTCAAAAACAGCCATGTCAATGTCATTAGCCATTTAAAATCCCATCTGAACCATCCATCTCATCTCAGTATAATCCCATCCACCTAAATTTGATGCCTTTGAAACCAAAATCAACTGAGCTTGGCTGAAAAGCTTCACCCAAGTCGAAGGGTTATCTACTTCTCTTGAAAGGTGAGAAAAGAAGGGAGAAAACAAAATGAAAGCGATGTGAGTGTGAAAGAGTTAGTTGCTAATGGCTCTGCTTCATTTGAATATAATGCCTGGAGTGTGGGTGTGAAAAGCTTTTTTTTTTTCAGCTTTTGGAATTGCTCGTCTTGCCATTAAAAAAGTAGCAGCCTTTGCTTCAGTTGTTGTATCTCATTTAACATAATATAATTATGATTTCCACCTACAAAAACCATCCAAAAGTGAAATTTTTTTCTCAAATATGTGATTTAAATACAAAAATGGTGCGAACCCACAACCAATTTGAATATACGCACCTCAATAACGTTAAACGCAGATCGACGATCTACTTGAACCTTTGAGCACGAAAGAACAAGGATCTGAAGTGTTGGAAGACGCCACAAGGTTGATCAAATCTTGATAAGTCTGTTAGTTCTAAGAAGAACCCTAGAGAGAATCCACTCCTAAGAAACGAGGTGCCGAAAAGTGCAACATTTCATTCAATAATGAAGTCTCAAAGTCTGCCTCTAAATGAATGGTTACAAGGTATTTAAAGAGAAATATTCAGAAACCCTAATTGCATTAAATACATTCTAGAAAATAGAAACTAACATAATATAATTAATTAATTAGGAAACCCAAAAGTCAAATAGGCCCAATATCTAATAATTTTTCGCATAAATAAAATTCACAAAATATAATCAGCATTCAAGGACCAAAATATGCTTATTTAAGCCCAAATGAGTCATCACATGTATAGTACTAGGTCTAAGCTCTTTATTTTGAAGTCTCTAAGCCCAAAACTTGATTAATATCTCCATTTGCAGCCCGTATGATAGTGATCCGCTTTTGAGAATAGCTTTTACAATTTACGAGGTAAGTATATGAGAATAGTTTTGCCTCGATTTACGCAAATCATGGTTTGAAACCATGGTTTGGGTGCTTTCCAAACACACCATTTTTTATCCAATCACCTCTTGCTTTGTCCAAGCCTATTGCACTAGCCCATTTAATGCTTCCATAATTTGTTTGGTTCTTGCCCTTATGATTGATCCACTTGGAATTTGCAAAGGATCTCTTGAATTTGAAGATACAACTTACTGATCCGTATAAAAAAAAAAGTGTTATCATACTAGAAAATCTTGCCAAAAAAATATCGCACAAGAATTCGAAATTAAAACCAGAGCTAAATTTTTCTTCCCAACTTTTAATATGAGGAGTATTTCAAAATATCATCAAGCACATGGTGCATCAATAAAGGAAACAATAATGGAATTAAGAAAAAAATATTTTTGACCCCAATAGAAGCCCAAAAGCATTCTTATCTGACGAGAAATAAAGAGACGGAAAATGGTAGATGTGATTAGGGAATGAGTACAAACCCAGAAGCTCACTTGGCTGGGATGATGAAGATGCTCTTGGCAAACTCTCTATCTCTACGATAGTGTCCAAAGGTGGAGGACGTGAGCGTTAGCATTGTTGTCAGTGGATTGGTTAGAAGGCATCGGTAACTTGGCTAGGGATAGAGTTTAGCATGCGGGCTAGCCCGCAGGTTAGAGATAGAGCTGAGAATGCGGGCTAGCCGTTGGCCCACATCAACCCATAAGCCATGCGGTGCGGGCTTTAGAGAACTAGCAAAATGGCAATCCTAACTCACAGTAGTGGGTTGGTGGGCCAGCCTTTTTTTTGGAAAAAAAATCCCTATTTTATAAGGGAGTCGTAAGTCTGAGACACATATATACAAGTCATTAAATTTACCTTCCTAGCATCAATTACTTCGCTTATACAAATTTAAAAACAATCAATAATTCAAGAGATAAAGTTATTAAATTTGTCAAAGTTTATAAACAAAAAACATCAAATTATCCTCAAGCAATCAAGATATAATAGTTTGGTTTAAAGAATAAGAAAGGATGTTGAGATTTTTCCTCTTTGGGATTGGGAGGTACCAATATGGGAGTATGCAACTTTATGGGTTTTGTGAAATTATTATATGCAAAAAGAAAAAAAAATTGTGTAGACCAACCCGCAGTCAACCTGTGAGCCATGCGATGCGGGCTGGGAAAAACCCAACCCTAACTCTACCCAAACCTGCGAGCTAGCATGTTACTTGCTCTAGCTAGGGATTCCTACAGGCTAGCATGTTGAGCTCATATTACTCACTCTAGCTAGGGATTTGGCATGAACATGAAATTGAGTGGACGGTCGAGATTAAAATAAAAGAACAATGGAGATGCAATTTTTATAGATGCGTGATTTGTCTCAATTCAGAGCATTGAGATCTATTGAATGGACACGATTTCAAGCTTTTGGGAATGCTGAGAATAAGGACGTTGATCCAGACCCCACCAAAAACACTTTTTTCCTCTTTAACCATCCCCTCCCCTCCCCTCATAAAAACACTAAGCAAGGCTTTTATAGTGCCACCTCATATGTACTTTAACCAATTAAAACACAACAATCCATTTGATTTTAGGAGTTAATACCATCTTTAGTTCTTATAGTTTACTTTCATTTTGATTTGGCCGCTAAAGTTTCAAATAGGTGAGTTAGATCCCTCAAGTTTATTCCGTTTCAAATTGTTAGTCCATCTAACTTAAAAGGACGTTAAATGTGTTAAGTTTAATGATTGTGGCATTAATGTTGTTAAAGTTGCTTAAGTGGGTGACTAGACAAGATGACTGGATAACTTTTTTGCTGACTAGGTAATATGACCAAAAAAACATTAGAACATAAAATACAACCAAGAGGACCAATACTCCCGAGCTCAATTCAAGCTACACTCTGGTACCTAAGAACTTGATACTCGACACCACAGACTCTTGCTGGAGAGCCAACTCAAACTGGACATCAAATTGGCAAGCTCTAGCGGATTGTGCTGTTGGGTTTGGCAAATATGCCATTAGAAGTAAGTTTGGGTCTATATGAGTTGCACTACCTTCTTATAAGCCATGAAAACAAAAATGAATCTCCAGGTGCATTAGACCCTTAGGTAGGCCGATTTGGGATTGCTATGATTATCTGTTTAATTATTTTTCCCCTCGTAACAAATATCATAAATTTATTCTTGATTGTCCTTTTGTTTTATTTTCTGTTGAAAGACTACAATTAGTTTTGAGATGCACAGATTCTTTTCAGTAAAAAAAACAAAACAAAACAAAACAAAATTATGGTTATTTATACATCCTAGATGTTCAGAAATCATTCTTTGGTAAGCCAGCAAATAATTTAGTTCCCTTAAATGGGAAGAGCTCCTTGCTGTGCAAAGGTTGGGCTGCGCAGAGGTTCAGGGAGTCGTCTTTTTCTTCCTCCTCTTCTCTCATTAACCTCATCTTTGTTTCACCTACCGACCTATGATTCATTTTACACACTTCAAGTCACTCACTCACACACACTTCATTATTTGCTAGACTTTTGGACACAATACTCTGTTCACCTCTGTTTTCATGACCAAAAATAGAGATAAACCCAAGAGAAGAGAAATTTCGAACAAAAAAAAAAAGAGCAGAGGGAGTGGTGTGTAGTGGTGTGTACATCACAATATGCAGCGGTAATGAAAGTAGAGGGAGTGGAATGTATTTGTTCTGGCTCATAGATCTTTTGACTAAAGACTACAACACCAATCAGAAAGTCATCGTCTTCACCTACTGTTGTGGCATAGACCTCGCAATCTGCTTCTTCCATATACTGTAATCTGGTTCTTAACTTTAGATTGTCGTTGAGTTTTCCTTATTTTGTTTAAGCGTTCAATTCTTGGTCCTCTCAAAATGCTTTACTGGTCCTCTCGTATTTTACAGGTCATACTAGTCAAAAAATTATTTTGCCCACTCAACCACCCATATAATCAACCTTAATGGTGTTAACACATCATCAAACTTAGCACCATCAATGTCCTTTTCAAACTACAAAAACTAATGGTTTGAAATAGGGTAAACTTGAGAGGCCTTTTGAAATTTCAGGAACCAAAACGAAAATGATTGTAAATTACATGAACCAATGGTATTAACCCTAATTTTAATTTAGTTGGCTCATCAATTCAAATCTTTTTTTTTAATTGGTTAAAATATAAATGAGATGGCACTATGTTAAGTATTTCTCTTTTTAAATTTAAAATTTAAAATTTAACTGTGCTTTTGCAAAGTCGTCAATTAACTTTGTTTAGTCGGCATTTTCCGTTAGTAATACTAATGGTGTCAAGTTTTATGGAGTAAATTACATGTTATAAATTTAAGGAATTAAAACTATACCTCATGTAAACTTAAAAGACATAAAGAATAAATTAGCCTAAAGTTAATTGTAACTTTAGTCATTAGATAATAGATATAATAACTTTTTTATCTAATTTTCTTAGGATTTAAGACATTAGATCAAATTCTCCCAATTTTATATGGTGAAATTGTCTGTGTACCACGGCAGCAAAAATGGACAACGAAGTTGCCGACCTGTATATAGATAAATCACAAGACCATGCAGCTAGTACTCTCTCTCTCTCTCTCTCACACACACACAAAGAGGAGAGAAAGGGGGGACTCTATTATCCATCTCTTCCTCAACTTCGTAAATTTCACATCCAGCCAAGAGAGAGAAATCAGATAATTGAATGTAGAACTCAATACAGATAATTGAACATGAAACCTGCTTTTGTGCTAATCAATCCTCAAGGATGTAACGGTTCCTTCTTGCCCCAAATGCAAGTCGCTGTATGGAAACAAAAGAGAAGCTTTTTAGATATTGGAAAAAAAGAAACAAAGCTCTGAACAAGATAAAACTGCAATGTTAAGCAATAGATAAGTTTGTATATTGCCGGCAAAAACAAAAACAAAAACAAAAAGATAGAAAGTTTGTATCACAAATTTTGATCCTTTCTATCCAGAAATTAACCAGTGAGTTTCAAGTGAGACTAAAAACAACTTACACATGGAGATTTTCTAAATAATCATTTTAATCTATTTTTTTAACTTGCAGTTATAAGACATTTGATTTTGTATTTTTCTTTATTTGAAAAAGAAAGGGAAAAACCTTGAAATCTAAACCATCCAAAATCAATAATCTCACTTAGAACTCAAAGAAAGATCCTTTTAACGAAAAGGATCCAAATGATTATTAAGGGGATCAATGGTGCGTTTGGAAACACATCCAGCATGGTCAAAACCACGTTTGTGCAGAAGCAGCGCTGCTTTTGCTGAAACGTAGATTTTACTATGTTTCAAATGTGTTTTCAAACAAGCCTCATGTGAGGAGAGATCTGAGGTGACAGTCCTCAATCATGATCATCTCATATTTGAGGCAATCATAAAAACTAACTTTCAATGAGAGCTTCATCTCTGAGAAGATTAAACTTGTTTTAAATATATTTACTTTGAGATTTTCATAACACGTATAATGACTAGAAAAATAAACCGTATGGGAAAAAAGAATTTGTCAAACAATAACCTCTTGTAGATCAAAAAACTAAATAGTGAACCATGCAAGTGAAAAATGTAGCATGTCAAAGAATAGGATTGTTCTTAACTGAAAATATCTGAGAATACGCTTTAACCCCAGTGAGGAATTTAATATATGTTGGCTTCATTGATCCATTGGCAATGGTAGATCTAATGTTTGGAACCAGGAATTCAGCAACCTGCAAATCATCATTTAACATAGGACTAAAACGATAAATACAGAGCTAGAATTCTCAGAGAGCAAAATTTGTTAATAATAATCTAAATCGGTTATAACACCTAAGAAGCACATATACTAACCTAAATATAATATCAACACAAGTGACGAAATAGATAACATCCAGAAGCAATACGAAATGTCATATCAGTGCTCCATAACATCCGAAGTGTCCAATATGTACCTCTTTCCTCTTTATACAATGTGTATCATTTTTCTTTTCTTTATCAGTGCTTCATAAAATAATACATGCCACTTAACAGAAGCAATCAAATACCTAACAAATTAGGCATTTGAAAATGAAAGGTTAATAAGAAAACACAAGTAAAATAGTATGATTTAGAAAATAATTAAATTTCTAAAATCCCAACTGTTAAATTAAAACATGATAGAAACCAATGAAGGTTGAATCGAGTGAAAATGACATGATTCTATTGAAGCAAAGTCAATAGTTCAAGAAAGTTACCCATTCAAACAATATAATGTATCAGATAATTATATATATAACATGATAGGATAGAATTTTTTTCCATGCCTAGAATATATCTACAGTGATTTTTTTATCATTATGTTAATTTCACATAAATTTCTATTTCTCTTTTTGGTTTAGTTCATTACACATTGAGTTATTACTAAGTACTGGAATTCATGAATCAAGAACGACCAAACCAATGATCATGGAGCAATCATCTTTCGCCAATGTCAGCAAAACTTACCACTTCAGCTGGTTCAGCCAATACATTAATGAAAAACTTGGCCTGCAGAAACCAAAGTAATTCAGTCCAAAGTACACAAGAAACTCTTGAGAAGACATGAGTTTCTTTTTACCTCTTTTGTGGAAAGTAACATGAATTTCTTTACCTGTTTAGTTGTAGCACCAGACATGAGAAGATCAGTGGTTACCATCCCTGGCTGCAAAACCCAAAAAAGAAAGAGAAAAGACAATGAAAAATAAGTCATGACTACAAATTTAAATTGTAAACATCATAAAATATCAATTTTCCAACAGGTTCATATTTAAGACGAAACAAGAAGAGAGGAGGAAATATTATAGCACAAGTAGTCAGGTGCATATAGAAGGAAAACATGAAAGTAAAATGCAATATAAGGCATACCATTTTCCTCCATCATTAGTTTCACATGTCATCATAAATGTAATAAGCTTTATCTTCCAAGAAAAATAAATGTAATAAGCTTTTCCATGCATTTAATAACATGCTGTATATACCAGGAAAACATGAAAGTAAAAATGCAAGATAAGTTCTACCATTTTCCCCTATCATCATAAGTTTAATCTTAATGTGCTCTTCCAAGTTTTTTTATTACAATGTACAGAATGCTTCAGCAGTGTACTTTAATCTGACAGGTCAAGGATTAGTGATTGAAGACATATGCAAGTTTGGTTCAGGTTTCTTCACCACTAAGGCACAGCTCTTAAGATGATAGGATAATCCCGTGTAATGTCGTGTGTGATCCATGTGTGTATCAAGTAATGTATCATGCTGTGAGTATTCGTGTGTGTAGATATCAGGAAATATTTGCTATTACACAACATTTGCCATATAGCTACCATTTTATATAGAAGAGGCCTGAGTAAAGAAGTTATCCCGGCATTCATTACTAACACTCTCCAAACTTGATAGCAATCTCAAGACAGATGCCATAACTACTTCCTTTACATATTCACCAGACACCACCCAAAAAGCCAATTGTGCCTCATTGGCACTGTCCAGCCAAAATAAGGGAAATTCATGTTCTGTTTGTCACTGGACAAAACAAACTATTTGCTCTGGTCTGCTTTGGTCATTCCAATAATTAAGGGGAACGAACTTAATGGCCTCATAATCGAATTGAAGTCTTGTCCTATGATGCATCTTTATTTTATTATACATTTTTATATCTGATTTAAGGATTCTATGATAATTATTAGGCATATGATGGGAACCGGAGAAATAAGATGGAACTGAGTATTTGTATTATTGCCAAGTAACCAAGATTAGTCAGTACAGCCTTTTCAGTAGGAAATGGAAGAGGATACAAGGGAAAATTGACTAACAAATCCTAGCTACAGTGATGAAATGCAGTAATACAAGAGTAATGAGCAAAGGGGACCTCTCTGACGTTCGAGAGGTCAGAGGCTCTCCTGCAAAATAGCTAATCACTCATTGTCAGCCTTCCCAGGGCACAACACCCTAGATAACTACTCAGACCATCACTTGGACCTAAAGGGCCGAAGTATCATATGGGCCCAATACCTGGGACCACTCTTCTCTTGTATACCTGAGCTGATTGATCGTTGGGCCCATCAGCATATTTGCAGTAATTGTGGCTGAAGTTTATTAAAAGTAATTAATTATATAAAATTAATGAAGGGTCTGACGATCATAATTTTGTAATTTCTCTTAAATAAATTAATTTATATGGAGGAAAGATATTTTGTTATCTTGATTGCAGAATATTCTAGAGAAATTAGAAGATTAAAGCTGAGGAGAAATGACAATCAAGGGCCCGAGAAGTGGCAGCAAGGTGATGACGTGGTGCAACAGGGAATTGGTTCCTCAACTAAGCAAATTTGCTTAGCAGGGAGAGCTTGACAGATCTGGGCCATCAGATCTAATCTAGAAAGTCCAGATCTAATTTTTTTTTAAAGTCTATATTTGTAAAAAAATTATTTTAATGGGTATAGAATCTAAAATAAAAATAATCTCTTAACTATTATATGTTCAAAAAACGATTTTTTATTTAATAGCCATCATTTTTAAAAAAACTCATATCTGGATGGCCCAGGTCTACTTAGCTCTCCTTGCTAAACAAAACTAGGTCCGGCGCAACGGACATCAGTGGAGCAGTTGTCACTGTCTAGCTGTAATCCCACTGAGTTTAAGCTTAAATACTTGCATTGGATTGAGATTTATCTCATCTTAATACATATAAATACATACTAGAGCTGAGTTCCATCAATGTCTGTTGAGGGCAGAGGGAAAAGTTTAACTCTCTTTTATCATTAATCCTTGAATAAATCATGTACACAAGAGGTATATATAAGCAAAAACATAAGCTAATAGGCTAACCCTAGGATCCAATCTATGAGGTTGTAGAATGTGAAGAGTTTATTCAAATGCAATGAACAATAATGGGATGGAGTATGACTCGTTAATCCTTATGTGTGCATGTAAGACTATTAAATCTATCATATTCATAATAAACTATAATAACATAGAAGGTATATTTACTTGAAACAATGACACAATTGCCAACATCCAGCCCCATTATCGTTTTCCCCCCAAAACACACACAAAAACCAGTTGTCCCACCCACAAATATAATAAAATTTTATGCATAATTGTAAAACTACACCAATAAGAGACTTGATCAGGTTTATTTGCTACAGCATGACATATAGAACTTATCCAAAGGAAAAAAAAAGGCAGGACATACGGAAAGATTATGTACCACCACATTTTTAACGTCCTGCATCTGTAGTTCTGCCTGTAAAACATTAGCAAATTTTTGTTACGTATACAGAGGCAGTGATAAAAAAATGGTTCTTATTGAGACAGCCCTATAGGAAAAAAGGAAGACTTCGGAAAGAACCAATCTTAGAAAACAAAACTACGACCAAGACCAAAAGGTAAGCATGTGAGAAAAATTTATCATATAGACAACTAAGAACTAAAGGAGTACAAAAATAATTAAATGCATTTTTGAGCGAATGATTTCTTCTCATTCCAATATATGAATTGAAACGTTTACATTCTTTACAAATTACCCAGGTCATGATCGTGATACAAATTTCTGCATTAGAATGTATAGAAGCCAGGAACTGAACGAATATATGTTTCTTTAAAAAGTACATAAAAAAGGTGATCCTGAGTAAATTACAAATAAAACTAATCTATTTTAAGAATATAAAGCTACCCTTCATTAAGAAGCTAACACAAGATCATGGATAGACTGGATGTGTATAGAAGAGCAGATGGCAAAAGAGCATGACCCATAATGCATGCATAACTATACATCCACCTGTAATGATTTTGTTAGATGCACCACACTCCGCTTCGTAGCTCCATAGGCAGCAAACCTAAGGAAAGGGGGAGATATAAAGAATGATCACCAAACTATGTTTGAGAAACACAGAAACTGTGCCAATTAGCTTTTTTGTGAGATTGTGGTTCCTAGGACAAAAAAAGACTATTGACTTTCATCATCAATAAGATACCTCTCAATTGCCATCACCCAAATATACTACCACTAAAACTTTCTGATAGTGGTAGAAACAAATAGCAAATTAACAAAGATAAATCTGCCCTAATTGAATATAAATCGCAATTCGTTGGAAAGGCATTGATGCTGCGGCTTACCATATAAAATTGCAATACAATGCTTCAGCCCAAGAGACCACTAAAGAAGTAAATATTTACAGTTTTGTAGCGTTGGTGAGCAATGACCACAAATCACCAATTATGACTAATTTGGCCAAGTCCCAGAACACATTATCACATTATCAGAGAAATTCAGCAAGTGATAAGGATATTGTTCCCAATCAACACAACAAATACTTGAGCAAACTCAAAGCACCTGGGAGTTGGTCTTCCATCTGAACCTGCCCCATCAATATTGAAAATATGACCTCCACGTGGCTGATTTGCCATCATCTTTATTGCCTAAACAAAAAGTAGAACATAATGCATAAAACAACACTTGATTATCCATAGTACTATTTAGATAAGAATATATTTACCTCTCGACAACATATCATCAAACCAAGTGTATTTGTAGCAACTACCTCGCTGCATTAACAGAATCATCATGTCCAAAGATGAACAATTTTAATACAGATGATAAAGTGACAGGTCTATCAGAGCTCACATAAGATCTTCATCAGACGCCTCCGCAAGAGGCTTGTAGCTATATGCATTTGATCCTGCATTATTTATCTGCATTATCCTCAACATAGGTTGAGACAGGATAAAATCAATATACTAAAACACATTCAAAATTAAAGGCAGAAAAAGAAACCAACTTCGAATCATTATGGACCATTTCAAGAAACATATGGTATAAATATTTGAAGTGACAAGTTGGGGATAGGAAAGGGAAGGGAAGGGAAGGGAAGTGACACGGCAGAGTTTACTTGTGGGAGGATGTGGGCTTATAATTTTTTGATTGTCAAAAAGAAGGCTTAGTTTTATTTTGCTTTTCAAATCCCATCATTCCAAATCTTCCCTCTTGCATTTGGCCCATTGCTTTTCTCTCTATTTTTCATCTCACTGATTTGTCTCCTCTCTAATCGAACTCATCCTCTTCTTCGTCTTCTTCTTAGAACAACTCCTATGTCTCTTCTCAATCTCTCTCACTTTTCATTCCCTCTCAGACCATTCCTCCTCCTTCACCAACAAGTCCAATCTGGTTCTTAAAACACTAGTGTTTTTGCTTCACATAACCCATCTGAGGCACTCGCATTCTCTCTCTCCATAATCATGCACACATGGACAATATCAGTTACTCCAAAATTCCTATTTTGTCCTTCCTCAATGCCTTCTATTAAGACCAAGAAAGTAGACATACAACAACAAAACAACAACAAAGCCTTTATCCCACTAGGGGGGTCGGCTAAATGGATCGCACGACGCCATTGTACTCTGTCAAAAACCATAGATTTCGATATATTATTAATTAGGTCTCTCTTTATGACCTCATTGAGCATTCGTTTCGGCCTTCCTTGACCTCGTCTAATAGGACTCTATCCTGCTTGATCCACCCTTCTCACCGGAGCACTCAAAGGCCTACGCTGAACATGTCCAAACCACCTCAAACGATTTTCTACCATTTTTTCTTCAATAGGAGCCACTCCCACTCGTTCACGTATATGAGTATTACGAATCTTGTCTTTTCTTGTATGGCCACTCATCCATCTCAACATCCTCATCTCAGCGATTCCCATTTTATGCTCATGTTGTCCCTTCAAAGCCCAACATTCACTACCATATAGCATTGCTGGTCTTATAGCAGTCCGATAGAATTTTTTTTTTACCTTATTAGGTACTTTACGATCACAGATAACTCCAGTAGCTTTTCTCCATTCATACCATCCGGCCTGAATTCTGTGATCAACATCTCCATCAATTTCACCATTTTGTTGTATAATTGATCCCAAATATCTAAATTTTGTCACTAGTGGGATGACTTGTCCTCCCAATTTAACTTCCACTTCCCTTTAGCTTTGTCCTTTATCAAACTTGCAATGCATATATTCAGTTTTGTTCCTACTAAGACGAAAGCCCCTCAATTCTAAAGTCCGTCTCCATATCTCAAGTTTAGAATTAATATCTTCTATGGATTCAGCCAACAGAACTATATCATCCGCAAAAAGCATGCATGTAGAGATCTCCTCCTTTATAGGCTCAGTTAGAACATCTATCACTAGGTTGAACAAATAAGGACTCAACGCTGATCCTTGATGTAGTCCAATCCTTATAGGAAAGTTCTTTGTAACACCTCCAGGCGTTCTAACATTGGTTGTAACCCCCTTATACGTGTCTTGAATGGCTTTGATATAAGTAACCCTCACCCCCTTCTTTTCCAAGGCTTTCCAAAGTACATCTCTTGGCACCCGGTCATACGCTTTTTCCAAATCAATGAAGACCATATGCAAATCTCTTCCCTTGCTCCTATACTTTTCCATTACCCCCTTAATAAATAAATCGCTTCTGTTGTAGACTTTCCTGGCATGAATCCAAATTGGTTTTCAGCGATATCCGTCTCCAACCTTAATCTGTGTTCAATCACTTTTTCCCACAATTTCATTGTATGACTCATTAGCTTAATTCCTCTATAGTTTGCACAATTCTGGATATCCCCTTTATACTTATAAATAGGAACCAAAGTACTTTTTCTCCACTCATCCGGCATTTTCTTGGTTCGTAAGATTTCATTAAATAATTTTGTGAGCCATAACACACCCTCTTCGCCCAAACATTTCCAAACTTCAATAGGAATATCATCAGGTCTGACAGCTTTACCATTTTTCATTTTCTTAAGAGCTTTCTTAACCTCGCCAATTTGAATCCTGCGGTAAAATGACAAATTGAGATCACTTCCTCGAGTCGTCAAATCTTCCGTGTCACAATGCGACTCTTCCCCACCATCATTAAACAGCTTATACAAGTAGGCTTCCCACCTATCCTTAATATCTCCATCAGTAACCAAAAATTTTCCTTCTTCGTCCTTTATACACCTCACTTGGTCCAAGTCTCTCGATTTTCTCTCCTTGTTCTTTGCGATCTTGTAAATCTTGCGTTCTCCTGCCTTTGTTCCTAACTCCTTATAAAACTCATCATATGCTTTATTATGAGCCTTACTCACGGCCTTTTTAGTCTCCTTTTTAGCCATACGATACATTTCCCAATTTTCAGCATTATTACATAAGTGTATGGCTTTAAAACAATCTTTCTTATATTTGGTTTTCTTTTGAACACTTTCATCCCACCACCAAGTCTCTTTGTCTTGTCGACCAAGACTTTTTGATTCTCCCAAAGTTGCTTTAGCAACCTGTTGGACTTTTTTAGACATATTTTCCCACATAACATTAGCATTACTCTGAAACTCCCACTCTCCTTCCTCCAGGAGAGTTCTCTTAAAAATCTCCTTTTTCTCTCCCTTCAGTTGCCACCACCTGACCCTTGGGTTTAAAACTAGCTGGCGTTTTTGTTTTACATACTTAATATTCACATCAAGGACCAAAATCCTATGTTGTACTGTCACGCCATCCCCCGGGATCACTTTGCAGTTAGTACAAAAACGTCTATCAGAATTCCTTACCAAAAAGAAGTCAATCTGTGTCCTTACGGCTCCACTCTTGTACGTTATTAAATGCTCATCTCGCTTCTTGAAGCAAGTGTTAACAATCTTGAGGTTAAATGCAAGGGAGCAATCAATAATAGATTGACCTTCATTATTGAGCATCCCAAATCCAAAACCACCATGAGCCCTTGCATGAGGTCCTGCCTCCTTACCAACATGTCCATTAAGATCTCCCCCAATAAAAATATTTTCGGTTAGTGGGATACTTTGAATTAATCCCTCCAAATCTTCCCAGAATTTTTCCTTAAGATATGCAGCTGCCCCTACTTGAGGTGCATACGCACTGATAATGTTTATAGTATCCTTCCCAACAATCATTCTTAAGGAGATAATTCTATCATCAATCATCTTCACGTCCACCACATTCTTCCTCCATTCCTTATCAGCGATGATACCAACACCGTTACTTCTATTGACCTTTCCTGTGTACCAGAGCTTACACCCATTAATTTCCCGAGACTTTTCTCCTGCCCATTTAGTTTCCTGGAGACACAAGATATTAATCTTTCGATCTTTCATTACTCCCACCACCTCCCAAGATTTTCCGCTTAGAGTCCCAATGTTCCAAGTGTCAAATCTGATCTTGTTCTCATGAACTAGCTTCTTTAGCCGCCTCCGTTCAGAAGAGAGCGGTAGCCCTTGCTCATTTAACACTACATCCGGGCGACGATGCAGCGGCTCTCGCTCACTTCTCACTGTACTCAAGCCATACAACGCGTTGCTTACAGGCAACGACCTAGCATTAGCACAATTTCTTCGTTGATCCATGTTCATAAGAGATTCGACAGGGTTTTACGTTGGCTGTCAGGGCCTAACGCAACCCTCCTCCTTTACCCGGGCTTGGGACCAGCTATAAACATAGGCGGAGTTCAAGAAAGTAGACATAGATCTCTTAAAATTGTAAAGATAATTGCGCTAATAATTTTTCCATTTCAGGGAGAGAGAAAACCATCATGCTAATAATAATAAATATTCACCAAGCAGAAACTGTCAAGCTAAGGTTATTGTAATTAAATAAAATGAGGTACAACCAAAACATCATCATTCAAAATCCAATTTCTTGATAAATAACAAACTTTTATGCACAGAAACTCGTTGCCAAGACAACTCGAATTACTTCAATGATTAAAAGCAATTAAAATTAGTTGTATCAATTTTTTCTAGCCACAATGTCTAGATGTAAAAAAAAAGCGGACCCCAGTGCCAAGCGGCTCCAGCACAATGCGGGCTCAGGGGAAGGAGACCCTATATGTACGCAGCCTTACCCTGGCATTATTGCCAAGAGGCTGTTTCCAGGGCTCGAACCTTGGACCTAGGGGCGGAAAGCCAGCGCACCCACCAGTTGCGCTAAGGCCCGCCTTCCCACAATGTCTAGATGTAAATAAAAAAAATAGTTCTGATATTGAATACCCATATATCAATGTATTTCAGTTTTTCTTGGGCAAATGAAACTAAATTCTTCACATCCTCTGCCTCTCTCACATCACACTTAGTGCCCTGGGGGAAACAAAATAGTGATAATCAGAAACACTTGAATGATAATATATTTATCACAGATTTGTTAGCATTGACATAAAAGTTGAAGAGGTGGTACCCACACATACTGCTCCCCAAATTCTTCTCTCAAGCTCTGGACAGTTGATTCTACCTTTTCATCTGTAAATAAAAAACCAAGAGACTGAGAAAATTAGATAAATAAGAATCTTAAATTATAGATAATAATAATTAGTAAGAAAAAATTTAAACTTTCAAGTCATATCACAATGCAACAAGCTCTAACTATCAAAAAGCCATAAATAATTATTTGACTCAAAATAAAATTTAAAACTAATTCCATACAATAATTAGATTACTCTCTTAATAATACAAAGAAGTAAAAGGAACAATAGGGGAAAAACTATACTTTTTTTTTTGGAAGAAAATTTCTCAATTTACATCATATTATGTATAAGATGAAATGTAAATTTCAAAAGAAAAAAAAGGTGATAACTCATAAGAATATGTGAGTATAGCCATGATTTCAAAACACACACACACACACACATGAAATCCAAAAATCATCAACTACATCAGCAACCTATTTCAAGGAAGACTCAGAATAAGCCGAAAAGATTCCTCAACTTTTGCTGATGAAAGGATCAGAAATGAAAATGTCTCTAAAGAAAAAGTGACCTTAATGAATCCACTGTGATCAACAACTCAAACAATTCAAAGCGGACACAAATTTCTGTGTAACAAAAGGTTGAATAACATTGAAATTCAAAATCATAAAGTAAACATACAACTCATAGATGCATCAAAGAGTACAATATAGTGCATACTTGATCTTGAGCAAATTATGACATAGTCACCAGCTTTTAGAAACTCTTTTGCCAATGCATAACCTATTCCTGAATCAAATGACAGATATAATATTTAAATAAAAAATAGACAGAAACTGGGGCGGAAGGAGAGGGAGAGAAATTTTAATATAGTGCATGGTAAATAAAATACTTCATCTACAGCTTTTTAGCCTCACAATATGAACTGTAACACCACAGTAGATTATAACCTTGCAATTTTGATGTAATTTCATCTAAGGGTATTATTTTTATGTTGCTGAAGAAATGCTATTGTCCCAGAACAGAGCAGTAACCTCAATTTAAATCATTGAGAAGCTTAAGGCTAGTAGCAGCTTTGAACCCTCCTTCGCCAACAGCAGGGCTTCATGCCCAACATTTCTGGCACTATGTCATCTTTACTTTACCATCTTAGTTTTATCCACAAAATAAATTAACATGAAAATTGTTTGTGAAATTCAATCACCATGTTGGTTGATTATATCTGCACAATGTTCATCATCCATTATTCTTGTTAATAAAATAAAGTGTCATATTTTTATTAATAATATCTTTGTATCCTATATTAATTAAAAAAATAAAAGAAAATATTATATACCATACCATACTGGAAAATAGTCATTTATTAGGTTTCTCTTGTTTCATGGTAATTTTACCACACTTTTGATGAAATGTATCATTTTTGTTTAGTCCAACAAATATCAAAAAGAAAGTTAACGAGTAGGAAGGAGAAGAATAAAATTATAAAGTAGGAGATATACAAGAATAGAATTATAACGTAGGTGATACACATAGAAATTGCACCAAATGGCTACTCTTGAAGTTTTCTTTACTCTTTTGCAAGTGGTTTTAGCTACAATTACTTCTGCAATCACATTCTTGTTTATTTTTTCTTTCTAATTAGTTTTACTAAATTATATCCCCAGTTGCATTATAGTTTATCATTTCTTCCCATTTTTATTCTTCCTTCAATTTATCTTATAGTTGCCTCACATATCTTTTCCCTTCAATTGGACAATTAAATTGTTCGTTATCTTTAGTTCCTATCTTTTTCTTTTCAGGCATCAATTATCACTTTTGCATTTTCTCTATCACTTCTATTAAACTTCAAAAGGTAACACATCACATTTATCCGCACCACATTCATTCTTAAAAGGAAATCATTTTCTCCTCATTCAATCATTCTAAAGCTAATAAAGCATATTGTACAGCGCAATTTGTTGGGAACAGTTAAACAATAGCATTGAGGTTTCACTCTTAACATAAATATGGCATTTCCATCTATGATAAACAGAGAGTGACCTCAAACATTATCAAGAACCGAGAAGAAAACAAAATTTAGTTCCGAATCTGACCTTTGCTTGAACCAGTTATCAAAACGCGGTAAGGGGGAACCATGGGCTCTCTGCTGGCGGAAGCCATAGGAACAAAGCTTGGAGAATTAGAATTTCTTAAAGCACAGAGTCTGCAGGTGCCGAAATTTTGAGCGGCCAAAGAACTACTGCCATTAAATTTAGGGTAATGAGTCCGTGCTTCTGATAATGGAGAAACCACGAAGTCAATTTTAGAAGAGAGAGTGGGACAGGGGAAGAGGGAAGCCATCGACACGAGCAGAAGCTGAAGAAGCAAATGGGTGAAACTTTTGCTTTTGGGTTGGGTTTTTAACTGGCAGAATTTCACTTTTGTGTTTGAATTAGCTGGTGAAGGTTAATTTTTACCATGGGCATAAATAAATATGGGAGAAATTTTGTCTAACTTTATGAAAGAAAAAGGCCTTTTAAATTGCAGTAAACTCAAACACTCACTAATGGCTATCTTGTTTGATTAAGTTTGGCTTATTTTATAAGTGTGATTTATTTAAATTGAGATAAAATTCTTTCATATATTTACGTGGTAGACCATAAATCACGATCGAAAAATACTTATGAAAGTTATTCAAACATATCATAAATACACTTCTAGCTTTTGAAAAGTGGTTTTACATGAGTCCAAATAAAAACTCTTTTTAATAGTAAAATCACTTCAAACAAAATTAATCCAAACACCCAATGTTTTTATGAGCATTTGAGAGTTGATTTGGATTTGTAAGGTGTACTCTTGCATATTTTAAGATTATATTTTTAGAAACCAATTGCACTTGGGTTGCTTCAAATGCTTTACTAACTACTTATTTTTGTCCGTAATATAAAACATATTTAGGGAATTGTTCTTTATCCTAAATATAAGACACATTTATAATATTGGTCAATCGTATCCTAATTTATCTCTATTGATGCATTTTTAACAATAATCAAGAAGGAAAATGGATGAAGGAATTAAAGAAGATGATTACTTATTAGAATACTTTAGAAATAATTTATCATGTTAACGAACTTAACTAATTTTATTAATCTAATCAAATTAGATAAATAGCTATTATATTAACTATTAAGGATTGGAAGGAGTTTGTTTTTTGAACATGTTTTGGGAACTAATCAATAGGTTTGGATGAAATATTGTGTTGTGAACTGTGAAGTGTTACTGACAAAGCATGTTTGGGATGACTTATATGAATCGGGTTTATTATATAAGCCTGATTCACATAAATCGAGATAAATCTCCTCCACATATTTATCTCGTAGACCGTAAAAGAACCTCGTAAACCGTAAAGTTATTTCGTATTCCGTGAATCACAATTCATAAGCACTTATAGAACTTCCATAAGCTAATCCAAACGAGTATAAATCCAAGGTTGTAGGCTTATTGTTAAACATGCATCTTTTGGGCATCAATTGCGTCCTAGCCCACTTCGACCTATGTTGTTTAGTAAGATTCTTTTGTACCTTGGTAATATCTTTTCTAATTGGGAAAATTAATGTGCAGTCCCAAAGAAACAAAAAAATGAAGATTCAGTCCCAAAAAATCACATAATCACTGTCAGGTTTCAAGGGATTGATTTTTAATAAATTGCAATTGTACAATTACCCAAATGCCCTTAATGTTGAGTTAACAACCCCCACAGCATCTATTGACAACACCCACAGCGTGCATTGACAAGTCCGTGATGTTGTGTTAACAACCTCTACATTGTCCATTGACAACACCGACAGCCTCCATTGACAAGTCCTTCATGTTGCCTTAACAACCCTCACAGCCTTCATTGACAACCCCCACAGCCTATATTGACAACCCCAACAGCCTCCATTGACAAGTCCTTCATGTTGCGTTAACAACTCCCACAGCCTATATTGACAACCCCAACAGCCTCCATTGACAACCCCAACAGCCTATATTGACAACCCCAACAGCCTCCATTGACAACCCCTACAGCCTCCATTGACAACCCCAACAGCCTATATTGACAACCCCAACAGCCTCCATTGACAACCCCTACAGCCTCCATTGACAACCCCAACAGCCTCCATTGACAACCCCAACAGCCTATATTGACAACCCCTACAACCTCCATTGACAACCCCTACAGCCTATATTGACAACCCCAACAGCCTCCATTGACAACCCCGACAGCCTCCATTGACAAGTCATTCATGTTGCGTTAATAACCCCCACAGCCTATATTGACAACCCCAACAGCCTTCATTGACAACCCCTACAATTGACAACCCCGACAACCTCCATTGACAACCCCCAAAATAAAGGTTGGGGTGTTGTGGTGGCTTGTTACGCATCCCCAAAATACACAAGCGGGAAATGTACTGTCCTTAATTGAAGACAGCCAAAAGAGGAGGAGAACCCACTGACAATGCTGATTTCAATCACTGCGGGATCCAGAAATGAGGTAAGCAATGGAGGGAGGAGAGGGATCGGATTGGGCGGCTTTGTGGAAGATGATGCGTTTGGTTTGGTGAGAGGGAAAGAGAAAGGGGTCAGGACTAGAATGGGAAGGAGAGGAGGAAGACGAAGAAAGGAAAACGATAAGAAGAATAGAGAAAAGAGAGAAGGAAAGTAGAATGAGGAGAGTTGATTTGGGGTCTCTCAGATTGAAGGACAAAATGAAAATGCACGTGAAGTTGATGCAGCTGCAAGTGAAGCTTGAGTCTGCTTTTTTTTTTGGGAAATTACTGTATAGGGTTATTTAGGTCATTGTACAATTACAATTTATTAAGAATCAGTCCCTTGGGACTTGACAGTGATTATGTCATTCTGTGAGACTGATTTTTCCTTTTTTTTTCTTTGGGACTGTACAGTAATTTTCCCTTTCTAATTTGGTAATTTGTTGATATTGTTAAAAATTAATCATGAGTTATTCCTTTTCAATCACGATAGCTTGCAACGAATTATGGTTTTTTGTCCTACCATAATTAAGGCTCGTTTGGATTAGCTTATGGAAGCTCCATAAGTGCTTATAAATCGTGATTCACGGAATACGAAGTAACTTTTACGATTTATGAGGTTGCTTTTACAGTCTACGAAGTAAATATGTGAATGAGATTTATCTCGATTTATGTAAATCGGGCTTATAAAATAAGCCCGATTATTGATAGAGTTTCCAAACGAGCCATTAATGTTTCAAAATTGATTTTCAAACTTTCTTTCTTAATAATTATTTTTATTATTTGGATTTTATTTTCTTATTATCATGCTTAAATAGTGCTTTAGAAGTTTTTTTTATTAAAAAAAGAGTGTTACATATACAAATCACTTTAATTTTCTCTCGCAAATGCGCATTAAAAAAAGGTGTTCCTTGGTTTTTTTCATTTTCCCCACCAAAGAACACAATGTTCTGTCATACTTAAGTACTCTTTTGTGTTAACTTTTTAAAAATGCTTTTATGATTTACAAATAGTAATATTTGGTTGAACCTTTATTTATAAGTATTTATATATATAAATTGAGACAATTCTCTTCTCACATATTTATCTCGTATTCCGTAAATCACGATTAAAAGTAAATATATTAGAGGATTTTTATCCTGACCTGAGAAAAAAGGCTTTTAAAATTATGGTTTTGTTGTTTCCCAAATATTATCTTATGTTGATTAGAAATAACTTCCATAATGATTTTCCAAAAAAAAAAAAGAATAAACTTATGGGGGAAGATTAAGGACTTGTTTGATTTGCTATCTATTTTATGATTTTATATTCTTAGTGGGTACTTTTTTAGAAAAATTTTTAAAAAATAAAAAATAGTGTTATGAAAAATCTATGTAAAATACAAAGATAAAAGGTGAAAGAATAATCTACTTTATTAGCATGATTTTTATTAGTGAAAATATAATGTTATCGGTCTCTTCCCTAATTTTACAAAACAAAAAGTACATTAGTTAAAGTATAAATTCGTTTTAAAAGTATTCACACAAAAATAATATTGTCCTAGAAATATTTTTATCCTTAATGTCACTCTAGAAGTAGCAATTTCGCCCTCACGTTAACAGCCCACATATAAAATGTGAGTTGACCCTGCAATGCTTATGTGGCATGTCCAACAGTCATCCCCATCACATTTTTTCAAGTCATATTCATAAATAAAAAAAATGTTGCTAGCTGCTACTAGAGGTGGTAATATGGGTTGGGACCACGGGTCGAGCCTGCCCAACCCGCAAATATGGTCGGTTTGGGTTCTGAAAAATTGGGATCATTTGGGAGCGGTTCTTTTGGGCCCAAACACATATGGTCCCAGCCCATGACGGGTTGAACCACCGGGTTGGTGGGTTGTCCCATATTTTTTTTTTATGTTGTCTAGTGTTTGGACAAGGGAGATTGGGTGAAGGGCCAAAGGTAAACAAGACTCAATCCAATTTGCGTAGCCTTTTGGGTCATTCATTATTATCTATTCCATTGATGCTTTTTGGGGTTGTGACTTGCTGCCAGTTGCCTAGTTTGAGTCTTTGAGAGTTAAGACGTGGTATTCATAATTTAGTATACTCCTCCTCCCTTTGATTTATGTTTTTTTTTTTAATTTAGTATACTAAAATATTGATAGCTGTTGGATTTATGTTTTTTTTGTTATGCGTGGACTTGTGATTAATGTTTAATTTTTAATGAATTTTTAATTTCTTTATGGTTTATGTTTGTAGAAAAAATAATTTTTAGTATATTGTGTTAAAAAATATTTTAAAAAAAATAATATGGGTTGGGCGGGCCAACCCCCCAACCCAGTGATTATGGGTTGGGTTGGCTAAATGCCAACCCATATTAATGCGGTTTTTTTGGGCCCAACTCATATGGTCCCAACCCACGGCGGGTTAGTCCAAACCCAGTGGGTTGGACCATATTACCACCTCTAGCTGCTACCCATCCCCTGGAAAGGTTGAAATAAAAAAAGATAAGAAAAATCAGAGATTTTTTTTTTGTATTTTAACTTTTAAGTACCACCCGTATACTGGTCCTAAATGGTAAAGAATTAATCTTCATGCTTTACAACAACAAAAAGCCTAAACAAACCTTAGATGCTAAAAAACAACAGAGATAAAGTAGGAGTTCCACTAAAAAAAAAGTAGTAGTCCCAAAACCGTACACTCAGTCTCTAACTACTTGCAAAAACTCAGTTTGTCTCCGGCGCATCTCCTTCTGGATGAAACAGAGAGTAGCTTGTTCTTAAAAATAGAGGAACAAAAAATCACAAGCAAAGAAACCACCTCAAATGATTCTTAGAGAGAGAAATATACTCAGCTACGAAGAAAAGACAGAGAGAGCGTGGGGTAAAAAAAAAGATGGACCATAGAGAGGGAAACTAAGGAATGGGTAGGATTAGACTAGACTAGACAAAAGAGAAAAAGAGATCTGACAGAGGGCAAAAAAGAAGGAATTGGCTTACGTCCTTTACATATTCCGTGCGCTGCGCGTCCTTTGCGCAAAACGACGGTGTTTTATCTTTTAATCTGGGCCGTCTGTTACGCGTACGGTGATGGAAGCTTCATAAATAAAACAACGTCGTTTTGGTTATTTGATCTGAACCGTTTAATTTGTGAATCAATCTCAGCCGTCCACTGATTTTACCTCCACCACAGCACGTTTTTGAACAAATCAGACGCCACTTTTTTCCCTATTGGATATTTCTTCAGCTTCTTCATCGGCGGGAAAGAAAAGGGAAATACAGAGTTTCTGCGCGCTGTGAAATACGGAGCTTCGTTTAGTGCTGTGCTATCCTATTTTGGAAAATGATGTAATGTATTATATTATTAGAGAAGACAACCAATAAGCACTATTTTGTGAGAATAGGTTGGTGAGTAAAGTAATAATCTTTTGTTTGTATGATTTATAATCTAGTTTTTATATTTATGATTTATCAATATATAATCAAATAATATAGATAGGGAAGAATGGAATAAGAGAAAAAATTTTGAAATGTAAAAAATAAATGTATTCATATAGTTACTCATTTTGCAAAAAATAAATTTGTGAAGCATATAACATGTATTTAATCAATAAAAAATTCTAATTGATGCTATAGTTGGATTGTTTGGTGATGATGCTACAAAAAATCAAGAGGGTGCTATAATAATATTTGGATTGCATGTATACATATGGGTGAAGAGCTTTCAAATGGATAACTTTTAGGCCTTAAGACTTGAAAACTTCTAGTTATATGTTACGGATGTTTTGAATTTGACATATCCTTATATCAAGCATTGGTTTTGCATGAGAACTTTGTCCTTTTTGTTGTCCAAAACACAAATTTTCTTAGTTGAGTTATAAGAACTAAGAATCCTCCATAAGAACTTGTTTATAATTGTTTTTATTTGTATATGTACATGTTTGTTAATCTTGAAATCACAATTTATAATTGTATTTAATTTTGCAGGAGTTCTATACCATGGATATAGATTTAACTCCCAGACTTAATCTTGAATTTGACAATTTAGAAGAAGCATGGGAATTTTGGAAGGCATATGGTAGGAAAACAGGTTTTGGTGTTCGAAAACAAAGCTTTAACAAGAGTAGAAAAGATAAGTCTGTATACACCTCTTATCTATATGTGTGCTGTAAAGAAGGGGTGAGAAAGTCAGATAAAGAAGAGATGACAAATAAGAGGCCTAGGGATGAGACAAGAACAGGTTGCAATGCTAGAATGAAAGTTAAGCAAATGGATGGAAAATACAAAGTAAATGAAGTTTGCTTGGAGCATAATCATCCTCTTCAAGCACCTGAAGCTGTTCACTTATTTGCATCGTTTCGAGAACTATTACCAGCTCAATGTTATGAATTAGAAAATGCTGAAAAAGCTGGAATTAGTCAAAAATCAGCGTTCAATTTGCAAAGCCAATATGCAGGAGGTCGAACCAATTTGGGATTTACAAGAATTGATGTCAAGAATTATCTTAACTCAAGAAGGCAACGAGCTATGAAATATGGTGATGCTGGATGTATATTTCAGTATTTTGAGAAACAATTAGCAGAAAACCCATCATTTTTCCATGCTCACCAAATGGACTTAGATGAGCAAGTGACAAACGTATTCTGGGCTGATGCACGTATGTTGGTCGACTACGCTTGCTTTGGAGAAGTTATTTCTCTTGATACAACTTATTGTACGAATTGTAATCATAGACCTCTTGCAATTTTTTCTGGCTTCAACCATTACAGAGGAGGAGTAATATTTGGAGTGGCATTGTTGTATGATGAGACTGTTGAGAGTTTTAAATGGCTCTTTGAGACTTTTTTGTGTGCACAGAAAAATGCAAAGCCACTCACCGTTTTCACTGATCAAGACGCTGCTATGTCACGAGCATTACAAGAGGTGATGCCAGATACAAAGCATGCTCTGTGCACCTGGCATATTTCAAGAAATGCAATGAAGCACCTCCCAAACTCAATGGTTAGTGATTTTAACCATTGTATGTATAACTGTTGGGATGAAATTGAGTTCGAAGAACGTTGGCAAGAATTATTATCAAGACAGGATATGACAAAAAACTCATGGTTGATATCTATGTACCAAATCAAAGAGAAGTGGGCAGCATGCTATATGAAGAACTCAAGGACACTTGGCATGAGAAGCACACAAATAAGTGAAAGTGTCAATGCATCTGTCAAGAGTTGCACCCATGTTAAATTGGATATCAATCGATTCTTCCAACAGTTTGAACAAGTCCTGGAGGATAAGCGCTACAATGAACTGAAAAGTGATTTTGAGTCACTTGACAAATTGCCAAGGTTGATATTACAGAGTTCAAATATGCTTCGTCAACTTTCTGATGTGTATACTCGCCCCATGTTTTACTTGTTCCAACGGGAATGTGATCTTCGTGATGCTACATGTATTAAAGAGAGAAAAGAAAGAAAGGTCACCATAGATGAGAATGATGATGCTGTCGTATTTGATTATGTGATTACCATGGATGGTAGCAAACGGGAACAAAGCTTGACATATGATCCATCCACAGAAACAATTACATGCAGTTGTAAAAAGTTTGAACGAGTGGGCATATTATGCTGTCATGCCTTGAGGGTATTGCATGAACGTGATGTCAAATTACTCCCCAAGAAATATATAGTTAAGAGGTGGACAAGGGAAGCACGATGTGGTGTCGTGTATGATATCAACGAAAAACAAATTGAAGTTGATCCTAAATTACAAAGATCAAATAGGTATAGACAATTATGTCCCCTACTTGTTAAATTAGCTAATGATGCATCAGAAAGTCCAGAGGCATTCTCTCTTGTTCATGAAGGTGCGTTGGAACTAAGCAAGAAAGTGGCTGAACTTCACATCAAATATAATACAAACGATAGTAATTGTGATAGAGGTAATGGTGGAGGCAAATTTATTGGCTTGAAAAAGAGATATGGTAGAAATATAAGTAAACGGATTAAGAGTTCTATTGAAATCAGTCAAAGAAGACGGGAAAGAAAAGCCTCTAAAAAGCCTCCCCAACCTTCACAGGTATAGTTTTTCTCTATTCAAGTTATTTGAGATGTTTGTTATATATTTATTAATTTTTTTTAGGTGGCAAATGTGTTTCAGGGACACTGTAATGAATTTCAAGCACAAGATAATCAAGTCATGTTGGATAACTCTCAACCAAGTCAAATGACTTTTACAAATTTATTAATGGTACGTCATATGACGGGTGTGCATCATTATCAACTACTTTGTTTATGTAGGAAATGCATATTAAGACATTCTTTTATATTTCTTGATTGTAGGCACCACTTGACTCTGACATCACATCACTTGAAGCATTGGATTTCAGTCAAACATATAATACATGTAATCATAAAGAATGACAATAATATCATTGAAAACATGTAGTCACTTTTATTGAAATCTGAATTGTTTTACATATCATTGTCTCACTATATATTCATTGACATTACAATATTACATTGTTTTGTAAATACAGGTTCCATGAGTGCCTTAGATCCTTCTACATGAAGTCTCTACTACTTTGTCCAGCTTTTGACTTCTTTTGGGCTTGTCTCTTTTTTTGTCGAAGAAGCTTATCATGGTGTTCCTTTGGCCTGCTCTCTATTCTAATATTGCAAACTCATTATTCTGTACTCTTGTATTGCTCTCTATTTTGGTGAAGGAAGCTCATTGTAATCTGTTATGAAACAAAGTGAAAAAACAGTCAAAAGTTTGTATATGAATAGAAAAGATGATCACAGCACACATTTGTAGTGAAAACAAACTTTAGAAGCCACCAAGTGAAAATTACTGCATCATTGTCAGATGTCAAAATTGGAACTGTTCCTGATGGTGTTCTACCAAGTGAATCACCTATGAGAAAACTTTTATAAAATAAGAAGCAAAAAGACAATGTATGTCTTGCCACAGCAAAACAGTGGAATAAAATCAAACAAAGGCAGCGTAAGGCTTTTTCTTAGCACAGTAAATAGTGGTCAAGAATTATCTTGTTTCACTCCCTCTGGCCCCTTCTCAAGACCCAAATAAGGTCCAGGGACAATAGTGCGTTTCTTAAATAAATATGCATAAATGTTTGATCATGCATTTAGTAACTCAGATCTCAGACATAAATTCTGCATGAGTACATGAACTAGATCTTTACAGATGATTTAATACATTTTAATTCAATTCGCAATCACTTTTACAACTGTTCGACAGCTTAAAAGTAAAACAATAGTTCACATTCACTTATTATCACATATATAAGACAGGAAAAATAGACTATTAAACAATCTTCCAGCAGGTGAAAATTACTGCAATTACTGCATGCCAAGAAACTTCAGATGAAGCAGAGCATATGAAGCCACCAAGTCCATAAATACTAACATATGAAGCAAAGCATATACACTAACATATATGAAGCCACCAAGTCCATATATAAATACTAACATATGAAGCAGAGCATATATACTAACATATATGAAGCCACTAAGTCCATATATAAATACTAACTTATTGGTAACTATTATTAGTTAGCAGAGCATATGAAGCCACCAAGAACTATATCTTCCATTACCTTGCTTTTAAAGAATCTTCAGTTGCATTTGTGAGAAGACTGAAAATTATAAGCTACCTTAACAATATCTTCCTTTACCTTTTCTTTGAGCTGGTCTATAACAAACACAAGAAAACAATGAGAAGACTGAAAATTATAAGCTACCTTAACAATAACCATGTCCAATTCGAACCCACCCTAGCCTTCTCATTTTCTTTCTTTACATATATACTAAATTGTTTTGCCATGCTTTTCTAAATAGTTCCTGATCTTCAATAAAACACTTAAACATCAGAACCATTGAGAAAGCACCACCATTTCACACCATTTCACATTGACTAAGTGGAAATAAAAAATGCGCAGCTTATTATACAAACACACACACACCCCCATATACACTCAACCGAATGCAAAATAAATAGTATATATGCTAGCAAAACTGTATAAGGCAATCAAGCGACACCCACAACTTCAGATTCCAGCAAAACTCATACATACGACTCAAAACTGTGTTAAGGCAATCAAAATAGTCATATTTGTATTGTATAAGGCATACAAGCGACACCCACAACTTCAGATTCCAGCAAATAAAACATGCTCAGCTAAAATCCACAATGGTATTTCTAGAGAAACCAAAAAAAAAAATTCTGTAGCTAGCATTGAAGCTTACTTATATACGACCATCTGGACCAAATCTGGAAGAAATGCAAGGTTCTCAAACCTCTGCCCATCTGGACCAAATCGCTTGCTCGACCTCAATGAAACGAAAAAAAATTATCACAATGGCATTGCACAAAACTATCGCAGAGGCAAAAATGGGCAGTTCAAGCATTTCTAAGATCACTGAAAAAAAGGGACGGGCAGATATTGTTGATGATTCTGTCAATAAATTCAACCCAATTCAAAATGAAAACAACAGGAGATCGAACATATAATTAAAACAATCACCAAAATATGTCGCCGAATTCGCCTTCGTCGTCACCCGTTCCGACGGAACCTACCACGTCCCCGGCACTGCCTATGACGAATCCCGCCTCGACGGCTTCTCCTCCTGGCTGAGGGACCACATCACCACTTCTGGCAGTTGGGCCAAGATCAGATCTTGTCTCGCTGAATCTGATGTCTGCATTAAGCTCGCCCAGCAATATATCACCGCCGACCAGTTCTTCACTTCTCATCTCTCTCCCTTACAGGTCCGTCTGCATCCATCCCAATTCCTAATTGACACTTATTTATTGTTCGTACTTTTTACTCCGTTCTCTAAGCACCGACGGAAGCGATCCATCATCTCCTCTTGTTCATCATCGGGATAAGTTTCAGATTGATTAATGAAGAAAGTGTTGGACGGATGAGATTGAATCTTGAAATGAACGGGCGAGATCAGTAAATTAAAACGACGTCGTTTTACTTTATAATATCTTATCACCGTCCATTCGTTATTAGAAACGGACGGCCCAGATTAAACCTAAAAACGACGCCGTTTTGAGGGCAGCGGACGCGCAGCGGATGGCAATGCAGAGGACGAAAGCTGAATCCAAAAAAGAAGGGCACGCAAATTTGGATATCTATATTTATATAAAGAGGGAGGAGAAACTGCCATTGTTGGAGCTTGAAGGATCGCCGGCGGCGTGGGGAGGGACTAAAGAAGAAGATGAGGGATACTTTGTTTTAAGAAAAAAAATTTAGTTATGAATCTTACTAGGAAAAAAATGTGATGGGATGCCTGTTGGACATGCCACATCAGCATTGCAAGGTTAACTAACCTTTGACCATTTGAACCGTTAACTTGAGGGTGAAATTGTTATATTCTTATACTTTCAGGACCACATTAAGATAAAAAATATTTACATTGTTTCTCTACGGATACTTCCAAAATAAATTAGTACCATAAACCAAAAATTATTTATGATTTTTTATTTTTAAGGATAATAACTTTTAGTTTTTGTTTTATTTTTTTAGAACGCATAATAAAAACATATTTTCAAACAAATTATCAAAAGTCTACGAAGAGATATTCAACTGCTCAGGATTTAAAATATTACACTAACCTTAAAAGAAAAAAAATTTCCCCACAAACGAAATACTTACCTTAAGGGGTTGTTTGGTATGAGTGATTTGGAGGGGAGGGGAGGGAAAATTTTTGTAACTTGGATTTATAAAAATTAGAGAAGTGGGGTTGAAAGTTTTTAATTAATTTTTCTTACTCTTTTATTTTTCATCTTATATTTATTAAAATTTTATAACTCCACTTTTCTGATTTTTTCAAAACCAACTCATAAAAATTTTCCCTTCCCTCCCTTTCCCTCCAATTCCCTCCTGCCAAACAGACCCTAAAGGTATCCTATCCATGCCAATTTGTGGGAGCCCAGGGTCGTAGAAAGAAAATTTCTATCACATAAAATAAGGTCCTCCAATCTGTGTAAGAAAAATCATATACTTTATTTTAAGAAAATCATTGATAAGCCTATTTGAAAATTTCATTAGATTGGAGAATTTGAATTCGAGTACCAATACTTTCTGCCAATCTCACTTAATATTGATTCTGTGTGACCAATAAAATTTCTTAATGGGACATATCATCGATTTTTCTATAATTCTTTAATATTATTAATTAATTGGTAATTAATATTAATATTTAATATTAATACTAATATTTTAATCATATTTAACAGTATAAAAATTTACGTCAAAGAAAAAATTAACTTGCAAAGTTGTTTTCTATGTTTTTCTTAAAACAAACTATGTTTTCTCCCCTGTGCGTTATACGAACTGATGTGCATTATTTGATAATCTATCTGAATGTAGTACATGATCAATAGTGTTCTTCGTCACAATTGTATAACTCTAAATGTGAATGGATCCTAATACATTCACATGAATGTCTAATGGTTGTTTACTGCTGTCCTTAAATTTTATTTATTCCTTTTCATGTTGCATTCATTATTGCCCACATTTGACTGTTCATATGCTGCCATTGCAAAGAGGTAATTGTTTATGGTTACTCATTTTATTTGAATAAATAACCCCTTTAAATTTCATTTATCCCTTTTAATGTTCCTCACATTTTGCCTGCGTATGGCGGTTCATATTCTAAGACTGCAAGCTAAATAATTCACTAAAGTGAATTTACACATTTAGTCAAAAGATACACTCACATAGTAGAAATGGCCGTTGTATTGGCCTATAATAAAAATAAGTGAAATAATAAATGAAACAAAAAAAAGGGCATTCGTATGTGGTTTTTTAAAATGTATCAATAAGTTGGACTCATGTCTCTAGTTGTTTCTAACCACAAATAAACTCAAACACCCAAGAGTTTTGTTGGATGGGCAATTCATACCTCTTTCAACCAACATAATCGTCTGTTCTTGAAGTAAAAGCTATTTGCTTAGCTTTATAGTCATCCCAAGGTATCATTTCAAATACATTTTTAGGACAGACTCAGACTTATTGAGTACATTTTGTATGTGTATCATAAATCTTTACTAAATGAGACACTAGCTTCATTAATTTTTGAATATCAACAATTTTTGATCTAGTAAACTTGTAAATGAATCATATATATTGACACCAGATGAATCAATGATTTATATAGTTAATGGCTATTAAATGTATTTTATTGAAACAATGTTGAATGCTTTCTTAGGAATTGGGAAACATGAATATTTAAAAAATTGTTTTGTTATGGAATATGATTTCTTAATCTAATTTGAAGCCCCACGACGTCCATGTATCATGTAATTGCTAACCAAGTCTTAAAGTATTGGATTCACGTTCTTGTCAGGTATCTCTACAAAAATGGTTTTGTCAAACTACATTAAATATACCAACTGCAATTTGGAATAAGCAAACTACATTAAAATAAAAATATTAAATGCTTCTAACTAATTTGTTTTTCATTGTTTGCTATGTAATTTGCAATGTGTTTTATAGGAACAAAGTTGAATGATTGGGAATAAGCAAACTACCAAAAATAAAAGTATTGAATGTTTCCAATCAATTAGTTCTCCATTGTTTGCTATAATTTGTAGTGTGCACTACTACAGCTTTGTCTATATTTAACAGTTATTTTTAACTATATTATTTGAGCACTAAATATTTATATTTAACTATTGTTAACCGTTAAATATTAGGTAATATATTTCACGGTTGTTCAAATACAATCGTTATTTATAGGACACTATATTTAACGATTGTAAGATAATGATTGTTAAATATAGCAATATATATTCAATGGTTGTTTACCAATAATAGTGAAATATTTTGTACAATACTTAATGGTTAAAATGATGAATGGTAAAGTATTTTGTCACCAGAGAAAGGGGTTTATTTGACAGTTGGTTGTGTATAACCATAAAATATAACAGTATACTTAATAGTTATTTGGAAAAACCGTGATATATTGTGTATGTTACGATGTGTAGATGGTTTATTAAAAAGTGCAAGTGTACACTATTGTAAACAAGTAATATAGAAGTTAGTAGAGTATCGTTCCCACGAGGATTTATCACTAAGTACCAAAATTGATAATCTTAATACTATTTAGCCGATCGATTAGTTGGTGATTGAGATTACAAAATAAATATGAATACAATTGATATGGAAACAAATATGAGAAAAAACCGTGATATATTTCAATTAGCAAATTTTGGATTGAATCATCTATCTATTTAAGTCCAATTTATTTCACATGATTGATAGTCAAGCTTCCCTAATTTAATTACAAGCCTATTCCAAGGTCAAGCAATTCTATAATTAATTGATAATCCAATATATCTCTATATGAATTAAAATAATTAATCATGCATTAAGATCTATGGAACTCATTAATACTACATAACCCATGTGAATATATTCCTATTTCATATGCAAGTTATGGTTTTAATTATAGGATCTACACACATGCATCTCCTTCCGGTCTCAACATGCATATTGAAATCATTTATAAGATGGTCAATCAATTGAAAGCATTAAGAACAATAATTAAAACTCAATCATGAAGAAAAAATTAGAACTAGATTTAATAAGTTAAGATTCAATCTGTCATTAGTAAGATACGTCATCACCTTAGGAAAATGAAAATTTAGCTCATTATGAAATTAAAAACAAAACCAAAATAAATTGAAAACTTCATAAACATTACAGAAAACTTGATTATTAAATTTTAAAATACAAAGATACAAACTACAAGATGCATGAAAATGGAAAAATCTAGCCTTCCATATATGAGGTAAAACCTTCCATGTAGGTGGCAACCTATACCATCCATAAAGGAGGATTACCTAAACCTTCCATGAAGGAGGTATGAAAGAACAATAAAATGCATGAAATTCAAATCTAAGATGGTGTGTTCCCTTGTGCCTTCCACTCCTCTATTTATATATGAATGGGGTGTAAAAATTTCCACATGTTAGGTAAGAATCTTGACTCTAAGCCACCAATATTGACTTTGTGACCACCTTTCTCCTTGATTGCAACCACCTTGTGGCAATTAAAACATTGGAATCTCATATTGTTGTCTTCATAAAAGTTGTAGATCTGGATCTTAGCTTGAAAACCCATATAAGAGCTCCTCATTTCAATATTTTTTGCTCCAGTTATGGTCAAATTAGTGGACAAAGGTCAGACTTAGACAAATTCACGTGCTCAACTTCTAAGCAAAATTCGGAACTCTTGAAGGCAGAACTGAGTTTTAGCCTCAACATGAAAGTTGTAGAAATTTTTCTTAGTTTTCTATCCATATAAATAACATCCCAATACGACATCTAAAATTCATATATTTCCTGAAAACTAAAATAGGATCAAAATTTAGTATTTTTCAATGAATTCTATTTTATGTCAAATCATTATTTATTTATCAATTACACCCAAATTCATTATATTAAGCTCAAATATCATCCAACAAATATTCATTTAAGGGAAAATAAATATAGAAATATTTTACTTATCATGTAATACTTGATGGTTATTGGCGAATAACCGTTAGGGAAAATCCCATATAAAGATGGTTGAAATAGGAAAATTCTATATAAGGTTGGTAGACTTAATAAATCTTAAATTGACCCAATTTAGGATATTTAAATGTTGGTTATTTTCCAATAATACCCTTGAAGAGAGGAAAGGAAATGCAAAAGTCAGTGTCGCTCTCATTACCATTGTCGCTCTCTCTTGTGTGTGCCTTGAGGAGCGTAAGCGACACCATGAGAAGTCACTGCTATGAGAAGCTACCGCTTTCACCATAAGGAACCTTGTTTATGCCAAAATGTTAAATATGAATTTCTTCTACTATTTTGCAAGTCAGGTTTGTTCCTTTACTTTCTCAGTTTCTAATTTTTCTTTGATTAGTGCTCGTGCTTGGTTTTCTGTTCCCCCTTTTTTGCTCTATGCTAGAACCCATTCTCTCCCTCCCTCTAGCTTCAATAATCTCAGGCTAACCACAACACTGTCGCACACAGACTGAAACCCTCGATCACCTACGACGACGACACGAATGTGATAAGCACAAAAGACTTTCTTATTCTTCCCCCTTTTTGGGTTTAATTTATTCCTCATAGAGGTGATTCATACTTGTAGGTTTAATCTTGAGATTGAGAAACTTGGAATGACTTTTTTTTTTCACAGACCTACACAGTAATGCTATGTTCTTCAAGTCCTTGACAAGTTCTTGAAATGTCCTTAATGCTCATTAAGTGCTATACAAAATCTGACTTATTTATGGAAGGAGGCTAACTGGAAGAAAACTTTGTCTGGACAGGTTGATGGATGTATTTAAATATAGACTGTAAATTCTTTGATATATGCCTGATTGCAATAGTTGCATCCTTTTATTTTTTCAATATGTCAAAAACTCTTTAGTTAACTTAATTTATTCTACACTACATCAATTTCTTGCTATTTCTAGAAATCGAATTTGTTGTTGCAATTTGCAGAGAATACAGTATGTAAAGACTAAATCAGATGTAATAGCAAAAGCAACTAGTAAATTGTGTTTCTTTATCTTTTGAGACATGTAAAATTTACGCTTCTTATATTATGATTTAATCATAAGTCTTATGCCAGAATTGAGTTTCAAATTTCAATTGTAAGTGATTTAATTGATTTAATAATTTTTCCTTGCCATCTTTATTGTTCTCAGGGGGTCATTGCAAAGACTTCTGAGGCTGACTTTGACCAAGTATACACCCTTATGGAAAAAGTGGCTGACACAAGTAAGAATGGAGGCAATGGTGGTTGTTTCCATGAGCTTCTAGGAGGTGATAAGGAGGAAGAGAGATCTGTGGTCTCAGTAGAGAATCAACTTTGTAAGGAAATGACAGTATATGAGGTATGTGAAATAACGATTCTCCATTATGTGTGAATGATAATATCTCCTTGTAAGATATTTGAACCTTTCATTTGGGATTCTAATGTTACATGCTTGTGTCTTGCTTTCATATATCTAATTAATTAACAATAAATTTTTCATGAATTGAGGACTTTTATTTTGCATATTATTTAATATATGCTGGTTTTATGGGCTTCACAATTTTTTTAGACCTCAAATAACAAAAAAGGCTTCTTTTATTCACTACAGTAGGGAGAGCTATTCAATGAAAAAAATTACTGCTAGAAAAATAGAAGCTCCTTTGGTAAATAAAAGTAATGAGTTTAAAAGATCACTTCAGGCCGATGTAAAAAAAGATCACTAGTTTTGTCAATGCAATAGTTTTTTAACCTAAGTGATGCTTTGGACTGGAGAGCTACGCAAGTCTCTCTTCAGGCTTGAATGCAAGTAAATTATTAGCATGCAATGCATGTGAGTAAAGCCATCTAATTATTTACCATTGTTTTGTTGCAGAAATTAATCCTGGGAATGTTCACAAACTTCGGTAGTATGGCATTAGATCGAATCCATAATACCCTCAAGGTAATAACAATAAAATTCTTTTGAAAGAAGCGCTATGGTCAGTTAGATTTATTCCATGTCTCACTGCTGTGCAGATGTTCTGCATTGCTGATCCGCCTTATGACAAGTCACTTCGGCAACTACAGAGCTTCTTGTCTGGCCTAGTCTTTAAAGAGAAGCTAGAGCTTAGAGATGGGATGTATTTTCTAAAGAAGTAATGGGCTGATTGAATTGCAGCCAACTTTTCGGTCAAAAGCTTAAAGCAAATAGATAAAATTTTGTAAACCAATAAAGAAACAAGATATCTCAATGATAACTATTACTCCCAACAATATTTAATGTAAGAGATAGATAACTACTTTGTGGATATTAAGTTAGTTATTTATAACAAGTATGTGTTGGTTCGCCTATAATACTTTTTTTGCTTGTGTACATTGTAACTACTTTCTAATTTATAACTAGCTCTTATATTTAAGACTGAATGTAGTACAAATTTTCCTTTACTTCCTTCATCACCTCCACTCCATAAAAAACTGCAGACAAGAAGTTAATAGGACATGAGTTATGACAATCTTTGCTCATTTTAGTAGATCCTTTAGAGTTCTATATGTGTCTATCTCCCTTTATACACAAATATAGAATAGTGATATTTTAGTTTTAAATAAAGATTTAAGTAGTGTTTTTTTCTTAGTTTAATCTGTAGATGATCTGTTAGCATTGATCTACACAAGAACACACCGTGAGGAATGTGAATACCTATGGCATAAAGGCTGCAGAAGTGATGCTTCTTTTGAAGGTCTTCACTAAGTTATTGAATTTTTTGTTTTGAAATGAAATTTTGGTCTTTCTACTATGGTTTCAATTCTTAGAATTTCTATGGTTGAGAGTCTTTGCAGTACAATATTGATTTCAATTCTATGAATGAATTTAGAGTGTCAAGATATGCATTCCCTTTATAGTATTCTGATTCTAGTCATGATTATGTTCATTAATGTCTAATCTTTAAGTTGTCACTTTTTTTGTGTTCTTTTGAGTCCCCAGACACCATTATTGTCTATTTCTCCCCTTTCTTGAGTGTCTTTTGATACAACAAGAAAATTTGCATTAGTCAAAAGGTAGTAAGTTGGGGAGTTTTCAATTCTGCAGAGTAGTATGGTATTGCATTTGAATATTTTAGTCTTCATTTGAAATTTCTGACCTGCATTAAAAGAGTTATCTGGGTGCCTTTTATAGTTGTTGAGAATGATTAGGCACTCTATATCTACCAAGAACTTGTATGTTTCTTGAAACATTGTTTAGAGTTAAATTCAAGCTTTTAAGCATTGACAGCTCCATAATTGTATCAGGGACCTCACCTGTTAATTTATTAGAACTCACATTTAACTCATACATTTTAAATATATTCTACGGTATGTGTTGCAAGTTAAGGTAATTGGATTTACATTATGGAGAGGTTATTGGGTTTCTTATTCCATGAAAGAAGGAAGAAATGGGCTAATAATGAAGTTTTTCCTGACTATGGCCACACATTCATCAACTTTATGAGGTTCTATTGTAGAAGTGAAATGACAATACTCGTTTAGTAACACAAAATGTATGAAAATTTGAAGGGTAAAAATGTAACAGCCCTCCCACTAGGCTCATAGCAATGGCGCTCGGCTCACACTGCAGAGGCACGGGAGTCCGGCTCAGGCCCATTGCAATGGCGCTCGGCTCACGCTGCAGCGGCAATGACATAAATTGTCCCCACCCCTAAGGGGATTTACTCTCATGGACTCCATGCCCAGGAGACACCTCCCCAAGGGATTGGACACTCAACCTGGCATTAATTGTTTCAATGCTGCATTACATAACCACAACTTCTATTACTACGTTAACAAATACTAGAACAAATGACTAGGGCAGAGCAACGGGTGGGTTGGGCAACCCGTACCCAAACCCATAACCTGCCTATTTAACTTTAAGTGGGTACAGGCTAGCCCATACCCATACCTCAACCCATTTAAACCCGTATAAACGGGCTGGCACATAAATAGGCGGGTTGACTGGGTTTTGGGTAACCCATCTGTGTGTAACCTTTTTTATTGAAAAAAAACATATATAAGCATTCAACATTCATTCCAATTCATCATTCTAAATTTTGAAATATAAACCTTCAGAGTTCAATAATCAATATTCATACAGAAGAACCTAAATTTAGACAAGAACTATCATAATATAATTTTGATGTTCAAACTCCAACTTTTAAATTGAAACATTACAACTACAAGTTCAAAGATTAACAAAATGACATGCTTCTATTGAATCTTCATGCTTCAGTTTTCATCATCATCTTCAGATTCACTTGAGGAAGGGGCTGTAGCTCCAGAGGCTAAATCTTTCTCTGCAAAATAAATTAAGAGAAAACATATCCATTAATAATCTAATATGAAATTAGAAAAAATGAAACAATACAAATTAAGGAACTATATATATATAAGCAATATATAAAGATCGAATTTCTTCAAAACTAAATATAGATAAGCAATACATATAGTTGAGGAAATTAACAATAAGACATAATAAGCAATTTCATTTCCATAGCAGCAAAAAGAGAAATAATACTATACCAGAAAAGGAACAGTAGTTCCCCATAGCCTATGGCGTGGAAATTGGAAAATATATCCAAGAAATAGCATAATATTCAAGTATATGATAAATTAGAGTAGAATCCAATGTGCAGATAGTAGGATAAACTAGAAATATTGTCATCAAATACATGCTATGATCCCTTTTTCTGATTTGATCAACATTATTAAACCACAAAGGCACAAGGCAGCCAAGTTTCCAACTCACGACGGAAATTGAAGATGAACTCATCAACTTTACTTTGCTCTCAATGAAAACTGGAGAAGAAGAAGATGATCCCCTGGACTTTGCTCATGACGGAAACTGAAGAACTGAATAAGATGATCAGTGGGAACTTTGTTCTCTTATGATCCCCTGGACTTCAAGCGGAGAATAGGAAGAATATGAACTTTGCTCTGGTCTCAACGGAAACTGGAGAAGATGAACCCACAACCCTTGACGGCTCCGATTCTCTGAAGTTTCCAACTCACGTGTCGCGGCTACTGCCTCGATGGCTGACCTGCTGTTACGATGGATAGGTGGTCCAGGAGGGAGGGAGTCTCACCGTCAGTCTCGGCCTCTCCTCTCTCGGATCTCAATCTCAGCCTCTCCTCTCTCAGTCTCTCGGATGTCGGATCTCAGTCTCCCTGGACGGCTGGACGCTGAGGAAAGAAAAGGGAAATGGGGAAATTAGGGATTTTTGAATGGGAAGTTGGGAACTGACTCAACTAGTCAGTTGAGACTGAGAGTAGTGAGTGACAGACTGTCGTCTGTTGGTGTGAAGTGTGGTTGTTGAGTACAGTCGGCGGAATAGACTAATTTTTTTAAAAAAATATTAAATGGGCAGGTATGGGCAGCCCGAAGGTCTTCCCATAGCCCTCCCATTTAAATCTTAATTGGGCGGGTTGAAACCCAACCCATTACGGGTTCATTTTAGGCAGACTAACAGTAGCCCAATTACATTGGGTAATGGGTAGGCTTATGGGTTATGGGTTGTTTGCTCTCCTCTACAAATGACAACATTTTTTTAAAAAAAAAAGAACAATAAAATCACTTACATTTGTGGATCAACAATTGTTTCCTGTATATTGTCATTCCCTTTACATGCTATATACACATGCCCACTTCTTTCGTTATAGTGAAAAAGGTTTGCAAGTTCGGCATCATCAACAAGATCTACTAGAGTCTTCTCATCAGATGTCACAGTACATTTTATCTCACTACTATAATAATTAATGTCAATCTATGATTATATCATTTCTCTCAATTCTTCAAGTATCATTTCATGTCTTATAGTTTGTAGCCTTAAACTACCCCCATTATATTGAAATCTGTAATACCCCATTTTTCACTAATACACTTATGTGTGTTTGATGTATATTTAATAGAATAAAAATGGTGAAAAATAATGTGAATGAATGTATGTGAATTTATGGAAAATATTCCAATTGCCGGTTACGCGTAAATTGGCCGAATAAGGGTATAAGAGACCGATAAAGGCCTAATATGGTAACCAAAATTCAAAAAATTTAATGATATGATTAATGGTCTCATTTAAATGTCAAAATGGGGTTTATCCAAAGAAATGGGCGGAAAATGATTTATTTCGGTAAATCATTAAATGCAGGGGCAAAACGGTAATTTTGCCGAAAAGTGGAAAAGAATTATTTTTCCTCAAATTCCCAATGATTTGAGCTAAGTGGGAATTAAAAAGAGAAAAATGACTAATTAATCATTAATGGACCAATTTTGGTGAATTATTGAGAAAAATGGTCAAATAGTCAAAAAGTCAATGACTTGGTTAACAAGTTACAAGTTGGCACCATGAAATAATTGGAGAACCAATATTTCCCTATAATTATCATGTGATTTTCGGTTGAATACAGAAGGGAAAAGAGAGATGAGATTAATTAATGGAATTAAGCATTATTGGCCCAATTAGAAAGTGCCATGTGTCAAGCTTAGTAAACCAAATGCAATATATGATTAATCTCCATTCTTATCAACTTATTTCTCCATTTTACGCACAAATTGAATTAGAAAGAGTGAGAGTGAGAGTTGGAGACGTGAAGAATGATGGAGAGCTAGGGATCATTGGAACTCAAGGTAATGAGCTTGTACCTTAAAATTTAAACTTCATATCTTCTCCACGGTCTCTTCTCCTCATCTCCCTACCATTATTTTCCATGGTACTCAGCTGAATCACGAGCTAGTGGAGGAGAGAGAGAAAATGTGTAGAGAGAGAAAGTTGAAGAAAATCAAGAGGTAACTTCCTAAACTTGTTCCTCTTGCTTGATTAAGGTTAATGGAGTTGTTTTGGGCTTGATTATGGTTAATTTGATGTGAGATAATTGAGAAAACCCAAAGTGGAGAAAATATGGAAATGCCTTTAAATCAAGTCTAATGATTGCCTAATCAATTAATATTGTGAGGATAAGTAGAAAGAAGTTAATTAAGCCAAAGAAAACGAGAATTTGACACAACTTTTTTGGGAATTTATTTTCCCTTCATTGTGTTGGATAAGGTAAATGAGTGAGAATTTGACCAATTTGATGCTTCCATTGGATTCAGGAGGCTGAATTGTGTAAGGTCTATGTTGACCCCGAAGTGAGAAGAGGATTAGAGAGTGAAATGACCAATTTTCCCTTGTTACGCCTTATTTGGGGGCTGTCAAGGGTATTTTCATCATTTGGGCTTGATTTTGGCCAATTCGAGGTTGGAAAGGGATTCTACACGCGAAATTGTGTAGGAATGGCCTAAATCATGATTTTGGAGAAAATACTGATAATAAGGACCTAAGGGGTATTTTGGTAATTTGGCACCAATAGGCTAAATTTACCAATGAAATGATTATGGAAAGGTATACAGATGAGTAATAACTCATGTGTAATGTTTGGCGATTTCAGGACTTGACAACCGGTTTGGCCTCAGAAGCTGTTGCCCAAGCTTGTATCAAGTGGGAAAGTTGCGTAAAGTAGCAATCAGGTAGTAACTGTCTTCATATAACATGACATGCATATGTATTGTTTGTCATCATCATCAAAATGTCTAACATGTTTAGATTGAGAGGAGTGACCACCCGGGGCCTATCACAGGTCAAGTTGACACTTAGGCAAAATGTTCATAATTGCACGAGTGGGACCCGGGGCCTATCTTTGCACGGGTATCCCTCAGGGCCAAGAGAACCTGTCAAGCGTGATGTCGGTCATGAGGTTTATTTTATGCATTGTGCACAGGCGTCCTTCGGGGCTAAGAACCCATCTAGCGCAAAGTCAGTTTATGAATTGCATGTTTACACTGAATAATGTTTGATGATTTTATTGATGATTTTATATGAGTGAAGCATGCTTGTGTGTGTTATCTTATATGTTTAATGACGTTACTACAGAGATTCCTGTGAATCTCATTCTTTTCCCAAAACAAATCTCCAGTACAGGGAGGGAGCTCGCGAGGCAAAGAGAAGGTAAATGACAATGAGTCGAGGCCGAGCAACGGAAGAAATTAGGCTAGGTTGTCAAGCTTTTGTGATGTATTTAAGATCCTTATGAGTATTTTGAGTTGTATATGAAGTATATGAGGTGAAGTGGAGAGGATATAAGTATTGTAAAATGAATTATGTATGAATGTGTTTATATGTGAATATTTATATCCAGCAGAGGCATTGTATAAAGTTTTTAGCATTTTCCGCACTCTGATGTTTATAGTCGATGAGTATTGGCTAATTAGTACTCTATCGTAGTGTTGGAAAATAAGGTATCACAAAATCTACCTTCAACATTATTTTCAAATTGTCCACCTACATGAAAAAAACACAATAGTTCTTTTTCAGATGTTGATCCTGAAGAAGCCATTTTTTGTGACAACCTACATCAAACAAGGCAACTTTCTTTATCATGTATATTTTTTGCCATCATCATCACTTTATAAAATGTGCATAACATAAATAAGCTTCCAAAATTGATAACAAGAAAGTCACAAAGCTTAATCAAACATGTGATATGAACTTTTTAAGTAACTCGAAAACTAAGCACCCTTTATCAATTCAGACCCAAATTTAATCACATATTGGATTCAACTGACATTTATATAATACTAATTATAGCAGAACAACATGTCACTAACTCATGAAACCACCGATTATAATATTAATAAACTAAGAAATCTGAATTAGCTTAGGAAATCGCCTAGCAATTCCTACCACTAATTGTTGCTCCTAGAACAATAGGCTTTTTTTTCATAATTATCCTATCATGACACAATGGAAGTAGCAGCACAAACATTAAAATAGATTTAAAAAAAAAAGGATCTTAGATATTGGTTATTAGGCCAGCAATTCCTACCACTAATTGTTACTCCTAGAATAGTAGCATTTTTTTCATAATTATCCTGTCATGACACGATGGAAGAAGTAGAACAAACATCAAAAGAGATCTAAAAAAAAAAGAATCTTAGATATTGGTGATTAGGAAGAAAACAACAAAAAGGCATTGTATATATAGCTACATCTGATACACGAAGGTTAGTAAATTACCGGATTCTTAGAGGAGCAGTAAACTCTTATGGATAATATATACACGCATAGCCTAGAAAATTTGGTCCCTATGATTTTACAGATGACACGAAGGGATCAATGGAGGAAGATTGAACCAACGCCTCCTTTGCAAAATTTCTGACTTTGCAAACATCTAGATAAACTTCCTATTATTAGGGCTTCTATGTAGCACTCAAATAGTAGGGCTATGTTTTCAATTTTGCTTTCTTAATAAGTAAGGGATATAGAGGTAATTTGACCTGAATTTTAAATTCTAAATTATGACACATAACCTGTTATATAATTTATTGAGTTCAATGACTCAAATTAGGATTTTGATATTTCAACCGTCTTTATATGGGATTTTCCCAAACTGTTAAGTATGCGTGACCAATTTTTTAGAAAAATTGGGAGGCTCACTTTTGATAAGCCCCTTGTAAAATTACCTACAAAAATAACATACATATATATATATATATACATATATATATATATACATATATATATAACACCCAAACAAATCCAGTTCGAACTAGAGGTATCACAATATACAAAATAACAAATTCCAGCTAACAAGTGCCAACAAATTAAAACAAATAATCCAATACTATTTGTAGAATTATGAGTACATCAAAGGTAAGGGAATTTGCATAATCAAGTGCCTTTTTTTCTTTTCCTCGTCTTAATAATTTTAATGCTCTTTTTAGTAACAATCATTTTCTTTAATTTGCAAAGCAACTTTCCCCTCATTGATATCAAAATTCCTTCATTGTGGTCGTCATGCCTAATATACAAAGCATCGTCTTCATTGAATTACGTTTCAAGTGACGATCCTTGGAAAGGATTATCCTCATTGAATTCACCTCTTGCATTCTCATTTGTTTTGTTTGATAACAAAATAATAAACCATTCTTTATTAGTAGAATCGGGAACATAGAATACATATTTATCTTAAGAAGCCAAAATGAAAGGCTTCTTTTTATACCCTTACTTGTTCAAATTCAATTGTATCAACCCTAACTCATTCACTTTTAAAGCATTGTTATTGTCAACCTACTTAAACTAGAAAACCAGAACCTAAAATCCTACATAATCGAACTCACACATGTGCTCAACCACCCTAAAGTATGATATATTCGCATAGATAGTATTCTTATCTTTTGCACTTGATACATGCATGGTGCTAGCAACAACAGTTACCCCACTATTTTGCATTTTGCTTCAGGAATCTTACTCTTTAGTGTAAAAGGTGTACCATTGATAATGTTGCTTGAGAAATAAAGCACATGTCTATTCAAACCAAGTGCCAAGAACATTATTTTCTTAGGAGCTAAATTATGATCAACATTGTATTAGCGATAGCTCCTAGATTGTCATGCAACTTATTGGATTCTCCAACTCCTCCTAGTGCTATACAGATCATGTTAGCAATAACGCCTACAAATGATAGAGTTGATTCGAGTCGAGCTCAAGGACACTATCCTTCAGAGCTATTTTGCAACTATCGGCAGATAAGAAATGACACTCCCCATAATTAAACGAACCCTTCTTGTAAAACAAGGTGAGCAAAACTACATAAGACAATAGAAATCAAAAGGTATGTAAATATGCTCGAGAGTTCAAGAGCAAAAGTGTGTCTAAACCTCTTGCCAACATCTCCTTATATAGGCTAAGGATAAGAGACGTTGGAAACTCATTAATCCACCATAAAAAACCATTTAACAACATAGCAAGCAAACGTTTATGAACGTTAGAAGCAAGTCAAATCAGTTTTGAAACATTGAGGTATTAATATGTGTTTAAGACCATTGGAATATAATCATGATAGAAATAAAGTATTAGGAAATCTGGTTATGATGCTAAATGTCTCCAATGTCCAAATTTTTATATGTTTTGAGCTAGTAAATGAATGGCATTAAAACAATTAATAATTCCTTTCATGAAATTCAAGAACAACAACGTATTCATTGTCCAGGTGTCATGAAAAATTCTAGCAAAAAGACTTTCTCCAATATGCAATTTCTTTAAAAAATAAATCTGAATTTTCCAAGAGGTCTCTCATAAAAACACCTATTCCACTGTTAACTTGCACATATGAGAAATTGTTGGATTTCTAGATGGCCTGTTATTGTGCAAGTTCACTCCTCCTCTTAGCCCCCCAAATCCCAAGTAAAGTGGGACTTATTCCTTATGACACACTCACTCATTATGTCCAATAAATTGTACTTGTCATCCATGTGCTTCTTCAACTATACTATGAATTGTTTATTATGTTCTTTAACATAACAACTCTGTACTATGTTAGGGTTTTTCTGTTTGAAATTGTGCCTAAGGGGACAATTATTATATTTTGAACATTGTTATTCAATGAATTTCTCCATTTTGTTATCATATTATTTGCATGTTCACTGTAAAAACTATACTTGAATAAATCATAATGATTGCCCTAAATGTCCCTAGTCGGTCATCTATGCGGTAGTAAATATGAAATAAGACCAATATGACTTTGAAGAGGTATGGAAATATGAATCAAAGTCCTATGCACTTGTAAGAGTACAAGGTGTTGGACAGACCCGCTATGAGAAAATTGCATGGATCAAGTTATAAGCTTGTCTCATGTATAACCACGTTACTATATCATTTGACCTGAGATAATCATGGATTTCTATATGAGAGTCACTAAGCTTTGACCTAGTTAAAAGTCAGTTTTGACCGGGTGATGATAAAAGCTGTGTTCGGGCTTAGTGGTTTTTATGTAGAGGAATGTAAATGGTCTAGATGGAATTTGTCCCTCACAATAGTAAAGAGATATATTACTGGCCCATCGATGAGTAAGTCTGAGAAATGTATGACTATACTACGATGGAAATGAGTTTTTATTTTTATAGTCAGACTACTCAAGGATCGAGAAAGTAATGGTCAGGAATATAAGGATGACATTCTTCATGCCTCATCCTTGACTAAAATATTATGTGACAAAAGGGACTTGATATGGTTGTATGATAGGTTGTATCGATTTATCAATCCTCATATGAATTGGGTAGTCATAATGTCTTGCTAGAGGCTGCTTAGGACTTGTGGGTTAGTATAGTCATTGGCCTATTGCCAACTTCATATGGGCCTACAGGGTCACACACAAAAATAGCCCAACACGAGCTATAATGTCCATATTCATTTAAACATAAAATATGTCTAGATTCAATAAAGGTAATGATTAACCTAGGGTGGACGAACTTTTACACACACATACACACATGTTGTGTGAATATTTACTTGATAAATATTTATGTGTATGTGTGTTCAGAAAAGAAAATTAATAATGTTATATAGGATAATATTATTGTATTGTGTTAGTTTTAAATTTAATTTAATTTGATAAATTAAATTTAATAACTAACATGATAAAGATATAATATCTCGGATTTAATTTATAAATATAAATTAAATATATTTCCATTGGCTATTTATTCAGATTAAATAAATAGGTTAAATTAAAACTATTGTACATATTTAATTAAACCATATTTATTTAATTTGCTTACCAAAAACAATTAAGTGTTAATTGATATGATATTGATTTCAAAATTAATTTTAAAAATCCAATATCCATCATGAAATAGAAAACCCTGACTAGTTATTTAAGTGAGAGCTATGGTTTTCTACTGATGAGAAAGATAGAGAGAGAGAGAGAGCCGTGAGAAAAAGAAAACTCTAGACGGACATTAGTGGCACTAGCACGTTGTATGTGTTGGATTCCTATTCGTGTGGATACAGGTAGAGGGGGTTGATCTGAGTTGCTAGCTCTTTGAAATCGAAAGGAAAGACTGAACACATAAGAAAGGATACTCCTCCCTCTGACATGATAATAGATGTTTTGATGCCTACTTCGATCAATTCATGGAGAAGCCCTATAGACTTTGCTCCATCAAAACATAGAGTAATGGATGGGAGTAGCTCGAGATCATCTAAAAGAGAGACTAAGAAGAGCAAGAAATCATTGACGGGTTTAAGTTCTGTAGTTGGTATTAGCCTAGCCCAACAAGCTGATGGTAACTGGGAAGTGGTTAATCTTATCCTCATAGAGTTTGATGTGCTCCAAAGAAGAATTAGCCAACTTACTGATGCTAATGAATTTGTTTCAGGAGCAACCAAGCATGGAGATTTGAAAGATGGCAATGTGTTGATGACTGCGAACATTCAAACGAATATAAACAAGGTACGTTTTTCTACTACTTGATTTAAACACCATTGACAGATCCATAACAGGGATTGAAAAAAATTTTAGTTTTAATTTTACCAATCCCAACACTTCCTTCTTAAGCTTATCCATGTAAATACCTACATACTCATCAATCTCTTCAGAGTTGTGAAGTACATATAGATACACATGCTCCCACTATTAGTTTGAGATAGAGATAATTTTCTTTCCTATCAACCCTTATCCATATGTCCTTCCTTCATGTTGAGACAAAGGAAGGCCAATATCACATGCATCTTTTAAGTAATTAGTATATAATTCAGCCGCCTCTTCACAAATGTACCATTCAACAATACAACCCTTTAGATGGCTTCAATTTTTCATATAGCCTTTCAGGTCCTTCATGTTTCACTCAACTAGGTACATCCATCTCATATAGACTGGGTCACACAATTGTATCTCTCTAACCAAGTGAATAGTTAGGTGCACCATTATGTCAAAGAAAGCTGGAGGAAAAAACATCTACAGATCACACAATGTAGTTATATTCGGCTTTGAAACCTTGGAAACTTCTTGGGATCAATCACTCTACTGCACAATGACTTCAAAAAGAAACATAGCTTTGTGATCGTAGCTCGTAACTTACCAGGTAAAATACTTTGTATTGCTACTGGAATAAAGTTTTTAATCAACACATGCCAATCGTGTGATTTAAGACCCTTCAACTTCAAGTCCTTCATTGACATAAGGTTGCTAATGTTTGATAAGTAATCCTCTGGCACTTTCAATACAATAAGAAATTCACAAAAGTCATTTTTTTCCTTCTTTAAGTTAAATATTTTAGGTTATTATCAAATTTGTTAAATAATTATGGTATTATGGTACTATGCCAATATATTAAATATTAATTTAAATATTTTAAATAATTAAGTACATAATTTTAATTCAAAATATATAAAATATATTTCAAGCATAATCTGGGCTACTATATAAAAGTAGTGGTTCATGTAATACCCGTCCTTAGACCCATTTGTTATGTGTTGCATAAGCATTACCTGCTTAAGGAAAACCTTACTTAAGCCCCCAAACCTGAATTTGTATTTTAATTATGGGGTCACTATTCATTTTATAAAGCCTTATTTACCAGATTATTTATCTTTATTCACAGGGTCACTAACTTCGCTCCATTCCTTATTATCAAAATATTTCTTTTCTTATTAATCATTCTGATTACTTAACTAATGGACTCGTATCATGCGATTACCCATTTCTAATTCAATTACCGTGTTTAGGAAATTCTATTCATCCGTCATGCAGTGATATGTAATTAATCACTCAAATGTCAATTACACAACAATACAACATGTAAATAATTCTTTTCTTCTTCATTACAACTTCTTCTTCTGGCACAACATCCTGCACACCCTTTCTGTGCTCAACTGCCTATATGGTTGGTTGAGGAAGGGTGAGATTCAGGGGAATCTCAGTAGCAAACAATACTACTATGCATGTAAGATATATACTTAATGCACGACATGCTTACTTTACATAAATACATACCAACATATTGGCATATTTGCATGCTAAATGTTACAATATACTCATGGCCATAAAATAAATGTAAACAGAGCTTCAATCATTCAATCATGTTCAACACAATTTAGCAAAACAATAGCATAGATCAATGCATAAGCATACATATCAAGTACATGTGGATTAGGTAAGTTGTATTGCCTCTAGTGTTTGAGTCCTCCTCTTGTACCTTTTCTTCCAACCTTTGAAGTTGCTCAGAAAACTTTCCATTTCCTCTTCTTTGTCATCTCATGGCCTTAGATAAATAACCACATTATTAGATCCATGAAAAATGAATGTCCAATATGGCTAAATTAGCCTTTAGGACATGTCCCTTATCTTTGAACCTATACTTGTCCCAAATTACCTCAAATGCCACAAATTCGTGGGTCAACTTAAACTGCCAGATTTTTCATTCAAATTTGAAAAATCATAACTAAATCTTTAAGATTCCAAATAAGGTGGTTTAAAGTCATAGGTAACCCTCATTAAGTCTATTTTGAAGCAAAAATATCTCCTTCAGGCAATTATATGCACATTGTTCCAAATAATTCAATTAATCCTTACTGCCACAGAAAATGTTCCAGATTCGATGCATAACTTCAAAAATTCAGAACTCCTATTATACTAACCTAAATGATATATATTACCTATCAAATTAAAGCTTGAAAGGTCTACTACTACTATGAAAAGTTTCATGGCCTTTGGATAATATTTAATTACTCAAAACTCATCACAAGCATACTACCTCTAGAAAACGAAATCTGGCAGCACTTTACTAAAATTCCAACTTTTAGTTTTTCATTCTCGTTCATTCAAGATTATAACCAGGGGCTACTCCCACACCGTTTTTTTGTGTAGAATCCATGGTGGCATCAAAAATACCAAAATCACACTTCTTCCCTAGTTTTTGGTTCTGGCTTAACCATAGACCCAAACTAACAACAACCAAGTTTAAATTTTTTACCACTAACTAGTCTAACACCATTATTAATCATCATATATCATCTTATACATGATTAAAAAAATATAAATCCCAAAGATCCCTCTTGGCCGAAATACTAGGGTGCCCCAAGAAATTCATAAAACTCATCTAAACCTTAAAACAGTCAGTTCAAAACGAAGCTTATGCTTACCTTTTCGCGATTCTACAATCGGTTCAGAATTTCAGCGGCACTTCGGCTAAGTAAATGGCACAAAACACCTCTAATCAGAAAACTGAGACTATAGAAAGAAAGCTCTTAGTAAGTAGAACAACTTTCTTGAAGGCCTTACATGTCGATAATGGCGATTTAGGGTAAGAATCGGCTTCAAAACTCTGGAATTTTCACTATTCACTTTTCTTCTCTCCTCTTCTAATTTCTTGGTGTTTTTCTCCTTTTTTTCCTCTTCTTTTGGCCCTTGTCCGAACACTTAAAGGAGGATGGAGGGTGAGGATAAAATCTTTCTCTTGATTGCTTCTTAAGGTGACATGTGGCAAGGTGATTAAGCCATAAGATGACATGTGTCCTTGAAACATTTTCTTTTTTCTTTCCTCTCTCTCTTTGCATCCTTTCATGTTAGGGGAAGGAGAGGCTTGATGAATTCCCCTAACTCCTGGGTTTGATGTTTAGGAAAGTCAAGTACGTGCCCGAGCTAGGACCAATGGATTCCCCAGACTCAGAGGCTAGGTGGCACCTTTTATTGAGTGCTACCTCAAAAGGCAAAATGCAAGTGCAATAATTATGAACAAGTGTCACTTTCTTATAAGGCCAACACAAAAGTTAAGTAGTACTTTGTCATGATAAGAGAACACTTGTCACTTACTTGTGGTGTCAACTATAAAGTGGTATCTTTATTAGCCATCATTACTTGCTTTATTAAAGTTACTTTAATAAAGCTACTTTATCGGTGTTTACTCGAGATCTTACTCGGCTTTTCCCTGGAATACTACTTAGGATTTACCCTTCTGCCTCCTAAGGGTGCCACATGTACTCAAGTATACCTGTCAGTCTATTTCTCCCACTAAACTAAAACCTCAAAGCCCTCATATAAATGAGAAAATCATTGTCTATCCAGATATAGTCCCTGAAAATCATTCTACTCTCTAAATATTATTTGGACTCTTACTAAACTCAGGCTTGATAGTCTACCTGATTCAGACTTATTCTCAAGTTTCTAATCCCTAAATTTGAGATATTACAGTTCGAGCCATCCTCATGCTGCCACATAAGCATTTAACATAATTTATTCTTTATTTACATATTTTATTTTATATATTTTAATTTAAATAAATAGCTTCCAATATATAAGTAACAAGTCCACTACACCCACTAACGACATTCTAAATATTTTAATTAATCAAAATTTTTTTCTTTATATTATTTTAAATGTTTATTTATATTGCTTTAAATTATAAGAAAATGTGTGAAAAATTTAGTCATGGCCTTTTGATTTTTATATTTTATATATTTATATTTTTTTTTGACTTAAATGACAATATCATAACTGAAATATATTTTATAAAATTTGAAGGATTATATTGATGTAGAGGGAAAATAAAAATCTCTGAAATATTATTATGAATCCTTTAATAAAAAAAGGTACATATGAGCCTTTATATAGGCAAACCTAAAACTAACCCTAGAATCTAATTTAATTTCGTCAAATAAAAAATAAATCAAAATATCATAGATATAATCTTGAGATATAATATCATAAGATATAATGTTCATATCTAATTCTAAAATATAATAAATATCAAATAATCAAATAAAATAACAATTAAGCTAAATAATCCAACACTCTACTTGTTTCCAAGGACACCAAACTTGTCTTTTTTTTTTCTCTTATCATCCTTTTCTCATCATCCCTCATAATCTCTAATCATATCCATCCAATAAATCTGAAAGTTCACAATACTACTTTGATTTTTCTCTTCTATTCCCAATCAACGGTCCAGATGGTCTCATGAGAGATAATGAGAAAGAGAGATAGTGAGAGGATTTGCTTTCGTCTTGAAAATTTGCATGCCTCTTTAGAAGTCACAAATGTTGTGCGCGGCTTGTTGGAGGTAAAATAAAACTTTTGCATCTCGCTTCCTATTTTTCTTCAAGTGTTGATGATCCGTATTTGGGTATGTGAAACTTTCCTCAATTCACATACCTTTTTCATCTCTTTGCTTTGTCCAACAATCATATTGCTGTTCATAAAATTGACCGCGGCCTCTACTATTATCATGGCCTCTTTTTTGCAAATTCCCAGAAAGTGAGAGAGGAAAGAAAATAAGTGATGTGGTGGTCGCTTATTTAAGAAAGAAGATGTTGTAGTGGTCTCTGGCTTGAACCAATATCACGAGTGAATGGATATCACGAACAGGAACACTGCATTGCTATCCCTCGCTATCATGTAAATATAAATTTATAAAATATAAAAATAAAAAGGTTATGATTAAATTTTGGGAGAATTGCTTAAAAATACCTTGGGAGCAAATTAATTGTTGAATGCTATCATTGCACACGACGGGTGATATGTTGCACACGACCGGAAGATGTTTACACTTTCGTATTGAAGCTTTTTGCACACACGGAAGATGGTTGCACACAATGGAAGCTCTATTACACATGACTGATGCTTGTTTGCATGCATGATACCATTTAGTAATTAATTTGCTTCCAATGTATTTTTAAGCCATTTTCCCTTAAATTTTTCACTATCTTCTTATAATTTAAAGTAATATAACTAAACGTTTAAAATATTTAAAATAAAATAAGATAAATATATAAAATATAAAAATCAAAAGGCTATGATTAAATTTTTAACGTATCTTCTTATAATTTAAAGTAATATAAGTAAAGGTTTAAAATATTTAAATAATATAAAAAATAAATGTTTTGTTAAGTTATTTAGAATGCTGTGAGTGTGGGATCCTATGATAACTGTTCTTTTTTATAACTTTTTTTAATGTCTTTTAGCATTTTCTGAAATCTAACAAGAATGCTGAAATATAATTTTGACGGACAGACACATTGAAAATACTGATGACGATCGTTATTGATTGCTAACACTACTAAGAATACTGACGGCCAGACATATTGAACTCTGGAACTCGGCTGCGGAAATGTCCTTACGAGATGTCTAGAGCAGAGGACGTAGAAGATGCGGAGAAGCGTCGTCAACTGAAGCTTGAAGAAGCCCTGGAAATCAAATCCCTTAGGCGTATAATCAGTGCTTACCTCAAGTACGATTCACTCCTTCCATTTGTTCGTAAAATTTTCTAGCAGCTTATTAAATTATTTTTATTTTTGTTTGCCAGAAAATATTTCTACCAGTTTAATTAGCGATAATCTGGGTAATTTGGGATGTTATTTAAGTTGAATCAATTTCTGCGAACCGTGACATCGATAGCGACAAAGTCTGGGTTGAACTTCAGGGCCATTAGTCCTTTGAAATGACCAATGAGAGTGGTCTGCCGTGGGTTTGACTCAAATTTAGTGTTCTATTGAATGGTGATATTTGCATTGGATAACAACTTGAGTTTTTCATTTTGTTTATGGTACGGACGAGATGTTCTTGATATAGAGAAGGGTTTTGATGCTTGAGGGAAATATTTATGAAGTGCTGAGTTAGAAATTAATTAGGTGAGCGAGAATAAAGAAGAGACCAGTTAGTTAAGAGTAACTAGCCTATTTGTTATGTGCTCAATACTCCTAGTAACAAGGACCCCTATGTATAGTTTGGTTCTTTGGAATGATTTGAGTATAATACAGAGGCTGACCTCTCATTGATACAAGCTAACAGTCATATCAGGTTTCTTTGCGAAAAGTTATTTTTTCTTTCCACGTCTTCATTTTTCATTTTTATATACTTCATTGTAATAACAGTGTGATTGCATTGAAGTGACTCCCATGTATCCTAAATTTACAAATAAATATACTTGTATATAACTTGTAGCCGACCCTATTTAGTGGAATAAGGCTTTGTTGTTGTTGTTGTTGTTGTATACTTGCATATAACTGGTGGAGCATTGCTTTAAATATTGACCCTTTATCTTGGGCATATTTTTTTCATTTTGAAAATGCAAGCTAATACAACTTAGAATTTGGGTAGTTTTTTTTTATGCATCCATAAGATCTGATACTGGTCTTTATTCTTTCCTCATCTTGTTATGCTATCATTATGTTTTAAACTTGATTTTTCCCTATCGTCTATTTCATTGGAAGTTGCAATTGGACTACCATTTTTCATTGACTTTGGCGCAGCTATCCTGATGCTTCAGAAGAAGATGTCAGAAGATATGAAAGATCTTTCAGGAAACTTCCACCTGCACATAAGGTATCTGTTGTAGACCAGTTGCAAGAATATAGAGAAAGAGGGTGAGTGAAGAAGAAAGACTGAGGTACAGAAGAAATAAAGGGGGAGGAGGAAACTATTGATAACCTGAAATCTTTGTTATCAAATCAATAGCTAAGTTAACCCTAGCTGCATAGAACAACTAATGGCGTTACATATAGCTCATAAGATAACTGCTAATATAAAATAAAAGTTAATATTTAATCTTGATCCCACAATAGATAAGATAGAGGATGAGGATAATATTTATTTGATAATATTCAAAGTAAAACAAAAGTAATATATAATATTGTTTTCTAATTCAAATCCTAATAAAATAGTAAAATCTGTTAACTAAGGAAGCTTTTGTGCTCTCTTCAAGTATATAAGTTTACTTGGTTCAAATAATGTGATGATGATAATTTTCTTCATAAGGCTTAACATCTAATGATTGTTCAAAATCATTGTGGGCTTCCCATCCTAAATTACTGTCAACTGCCCTTTATAATCTACAATATTGCTCTCATCATCCATGTTTGATGGGCAATTGAGAATTTCCAAAATGATAATATTAGAATATTAGGAAATAAAGTAGGATTCTAGTATCCTATCATATCCCTTGATTATAGCCCTTAATTATAGCCCTTGATTATAGTCCTTTATGTTGATTGATTGTAATCCTTTCTCTTAATTTCTCTCTTTAATGAGGGCTCTTCTTTGGAGCCTATATATTGTACTCTATCTCATTGGAATAATACACAAGAGTGAGTATTATGTCTCTGATTTGCAACATTGTATCAGAGCATAAACACTAGAATTAGAGACATAAACGGTGAGGCAGAGAGAGACACGAGAAGAGAGAGAGAAGGGTCATGCGAACCCAAATATGGAGAAGGGCGGTGCGTGGGCTCACACCACCAGTATAGGCAAAACCGGAAGCCGCCGATCGGCGGATCCCAGAGAGACAGATGTGATCGGAGTCCATGCGCCACCACATCACTAGCGCGTGACCCTCACACGCCATCGTCCACGGCATTTTCTGGCGATATTTTTTCCAGAACCATGAATCCTTCTGAATTCCCTCCTTTTTTCGGCTCTGTTCCTGGAAACTCATCTAAACCCGGACCTCATCCTGCTGTACTCATGGCCAGCACAAATTCCACAAATTCCTCCTTAATCAGCAACTCATCTTCTTCCTCAACTTCCTCCATTACCAGCAGCACCTTAATGGCATCAGAATTTCTAGAACCTCAAAGTATGGTCATTAACCATATGTTTAATGGAAGAAATTACCTCCAATGTTCCCAAAGCGTGCTTAGGTATATCTGTGGAAAGGAAAAGGAGAAATACATCAATGGGGCAGCACCACAACCGGCCCCTGATAACCCAAACTTTGATACGTGGTTTGTTGAAAGCAATTATGACTTGGTTCTGTAACTTTGACTGTTGATATCAATGAAGGCTATCTCCTGGAAAACACGGCAAAAGAGATTTGGGATGTAGCCAGAAGAAGCTATTCCTCTCTTGATAACACTGCTGCCTTGATCCATTTGAAGTGATAACTTCGAGATTTAAGATAGGGTAATCTGACAGTAACCGATTACTATAATGCGTTGATCAAACTCTGGTACCAACAGGATTTGTTTGAAGTGCATGCACGGATAAAAGTGGAGGATGCTCAGTTATATAAGAAGATAGTGGAAGAAGGGAGAGTCTATGATTTTCTCCTTGGACTCAATGATTTGTTTGAGGAAATACGGGGCAGAATAATGGGAATCAAATCCCTCCCACACCTCTTTGATATTGTCAACCATGTGCAGTTCGAAGAAAGTAGGAAACTCTTGAACCGAAGCAACACAAGTCCAGTTGAGAGTTCAACACTTGCAGTAAGAGGGCTACTGGAGGAACGGAAAAAACAAACGGTGCAATTATTGCAAGAAGAAGGGTCACGTCAAGGAGTAATGCTGGGAACTGCACGGCAAGCCATCAACCAGCAAACCACAAAGCCATCTTACCTCAACTGAACAGAAGGTGGAGGATACTACTTCACCAAGTTTGAAAGAACTACAGATGCTTCGTCGAATACTTGAGAAACAGAATAAGTCCAACTCTTTGCCAAGTGTTAACCTGGTACAATCAAGTAATTCTATTATAGCTCTCAATACTGTACGAACTACCAACGATACATGTATAGTCGATTCAGGGGCCACATATCATATGACTAGTAATCGAACCTTATTTACCACTCTCAAACTATGTCCTGCGAACCTTTGAGTCAAAGTTGCTAATGGGGTGTTTACCAAAGTTGAAGGAATTGGCACAGTTATACTATCCAATTCACTAAGCATTCACAATGTTCTACTTCTTCCAGCACTTACCTGCAATTTAATATTTGTGAGCAAGTTAACAAACGGATATGTATGTCGCGTGATATTTGATGATGATGTGTGTTTGTTTCAGGATTTAAACTTAGGAAAGACAATTGGAACTTCGAAAGAGTGGGATGGACTTTCTACCTGGAGAGATCGGAGATGGAGAATAAATCGATTTGGAACACACGAAAAGCTCTAATTAGTTCAAGCTCTTAAGACAAAGATGTACTTTTATGGCATTGTCGCTTGGGACATCCTAGTTTTGATTATATGAGACAAGTGTTTTCAAGTTTATTTAATAAAGATTCTATTCATTTTCATTGTGAAACTTGTCAATTCGTTAAACAAACACGATCCTCCTATCCAAAACAGTCCTACCAACCCACAACTCCTTTGCAACTAATCAATAGTGACATATGGGGCCCAGCAAGAACAAAAACCCGGACAAATGAGAAATGGTTCGTTACATTCATTGATGATCACACCAGAATCACGTAGGTTTACTTGATGAAAGAAAAATCCAAGGTGGCTCAAGTCTCTAAAGCTTTCATAACTTTGTGAAAAACCAATTTCAATCCTTTATCAAAGTCCTCCAAAGTAACAATGGTAGGGAATACCTAAGTAGTGCCTTTAAAGAATTTCTTGATCAGCAAGTAATTCACCATCAAACCTCATATCCTTACACACCTCAGCAGAATAGGGTTGCGGAACGAAAGAACCGCTACTTATTGGAGGTAACCAAAACTCTGCTAATGGAAAGAAATGTGCCCACAACCTGGCGATCCAGTCCTAACTATAGCCTACCTCATCAACCGAATGCTTTTTAAAGTCCTCATTTATGCCACTCCTATCCAAACACTCCTTACCACCTTTCCCAATTGCCCTCTTATAAACCTATTACCTCAAAAAGTGTTCGGGTGTGTTGTCTTTGTCCATACCCCTGATGGAAGTAAGTTTGATACCTGTTCCCAGAAATGCATCTTCCAAAGTCATTGATACCTTACCGGTTACCTGTCAGGGAGAGTACTCAGATATTGAATGGTTAATTTTTTATGAACCCACTTCCAAAGTCATTGATTCCTTACCGGTTACTTGTGATACCAATGTCCCACCTGTTACCCCAAAGACCACTCATACCTTGCCTGACTTTCTTGATGACAACGATACCTTGCCAATAACCCCTGCTACCTTGCCTTCTACATCTCCTAATGCCACTCCTAATGAACTGCAAAAACAGGTTGAGATCATGACTGGGATGAATGTAGAAGATGGATAAGAAGGAGATACTAGGCAACAATCTTAGGAGGTAGAGAGAAACGTCAATCCCACTCTAAGGAACGACCATGAATCTGACTTGAGAATTGATCCTGAAGAGATGGGCTGTCCTATTGCACTTAGAAAAGGGGTAAGGTCTTGTTCTCAGCATCTGATTCAACGGTTTGTTTCATATGGTAATCTGTCTGCCAAGATGCAGAGTTTTGTTGTGAATAGTGCACAGATTGAAATCCCATGCAATTTTGGTGCGACAACAAAACCAGCATTGAGATGACGAGAAACCCTGTTTATCATGATCGAATAAAGCATGTTGAGATAGACATGCACTTTATTAAAGAGAAAGTTGAAGCGGGCATTATGACCTTATCCTACATACTATCTGCAGATCAGATTGCAGATGTAATGACCAAACCCCTTGGCAGAGCTAAATTTGAAGGTTTTCGATGTAAGCTGGGAATGATTGACATATATTCTCTAGCTTGAGGGGGAGTATTAGAATATTAGGAAATAAATTAGGATTCTAGTATCCTATCATATCCCTTGATTATAGCCCTTGATTACAGTCCTTTATGTTGATTGATTGTAATCCTTTCTCTTAATTTCTCTCTTTAATGAGGGCTCTCCTTTGGAGCCTATATATTGTACTCTATTCTCATTGGAATAATACACAAGAGTGAGTATTATGTCTCTGATTTGCAACAGATAACAGTATTGAATGGAGATCTCAAAGACATTTTTCTTCTGCCTTTAGCTCTTTCAACTGTTTCCTGTGATTTGTATACTTAAGAGCACTCCTTACCCTATCTAAAACGATTGTCAAGCCAGTCAAAGGAAATACATGTGTAATGCTTTGAGTCTAATTTGGATGAGTCCCATGTGCTGAGTCTTACTGTTGTGCAATGCATGTGCTGCAGCTTTAGGGACAGGCTACGTTTGTCTTGTAAAGTGCAAAAGTCTATCCCAAACACCCCTTTAATGTAGAACAGTAGCAAGACTATAGAGAAAGAGAGGGAAAGAGAAGAGGAAAGAGGCAGTTACATAAGCAATAAAGGGTGAGAAAGAAACTTTTAGAGAATCTAGAAACATCGTTATCAAATCAAAGGCTAGCCCTAGAACAACAATATCCTTCTCATTCTCTTTCCATTCTCCATTAAAGTTCTCCCATGATGATGATGCTGTTTTGCCGCTGAATCTTGATGTTTTCTGTAATTTTTACTTGATTGATTGAGCTACCAATGTGTCCTGTCCGATTTCTTTTTTGATTATTCCCCGATTGGCTAGTTTTTATGATGTTATAATTAATTTTGTGTTTTTTGGTTTATTCTAATGTTAACTTTTTCACCTAACTTTCTTATTTATGTTTTCTAGGCTTTATTATCCCATTATCCTCTTAAGATTCAAAGACTCCGCCGGTAAATTTACTTTGCCTCCTCTTTTTATATCCTTTCTTAATTTGTTTTAATTTTTCTTTTAAATAATTTTCTGGGGTGTTTTGGTGTAGATGCCCATGACCCTTGGGTCCAGTGGCTTTTCTTCTGTTAAGGGAATAGTGAGAAAATAAGGAGGTTGTAAACTTGTTTCTGAAATAGATCTTAATTGTTGGAATTATTGGTAAGCTGAATGACCCTGAATTATGGTTGTGTTGTGCATAGTTAATATGATGAGGATGAAGAATTAACAATTAGCTTTCAGTTAGGGTATGCTTTTGTTTTAGCTGCCCATATTTGGAATAGGGAAGGCTCAATGTCATTATTGGTTATTAGGTTTGGATGATTCTTTATGCCTATGGCACTGTAAAAATCTTGGAAACAAAAATCTTTTAAAAGTGAACAATTAGAGTAAAACCATATTGAACACATTTCGAACCCTTAATGAGAGACTTTGGACAAACATTCTTGCAACCACTATGGAATTTAAGTCAAACTTTTAGCAAGTGCTGGAATTTTAAATGTTTATTATCTTTTAAACAGAACTTCAACTGGATTGGAGTGACATAAGTACATTTCTAGTGGTTAATGTAAATTGTAAACTGTAACTAACTTAATCTAGTGATAACATGTCAACAGGTGTATCTCCGCAAATTCTTATTTCATATTCCACATGCTTCAGGTCAGAGCTAACTTCTTGTTGTGGTGAAATCCTTTATTATCTTTTGATGTTGTTTTGATATTGATATAACAAACTTTTACAGGCATTTGAACCTCCACTAGATATGAGCCAGGATATAGATATGGATGAAAACCTGGACGCTGGACATGGTCAAGTTTATGCCACAAAAGATAATAATGCCTGCTTGTCTGAGTCAAATGATGGACAGGATCGTGCCTCGAGAACAGAAATATATTCTTCAGCAAATGATGGACAGGATCGTGGGGAGTGTTGCATTGATACATGCAGATCATCAGTACCAGTCTGTGTTAACGAGGTTTCTGGAACATTTAGGACCCCTTATTGATTCAAATAAATAAGAACTATGATGTTGGTTGGTTCCATCATTGTGTTTTTTTCATTTAGAAATTTAACCCTGTAGATAACAACAGGAGGCGGACGTTGAGGGTCACCATCAGTTAAATACTTGGAGCCAGTCTCCATGTTCAGTACATACCAAAGAGACAGACAAATATTGTGGAAATCCTACGGTTGATTCCAATGGAAATGTAATGACTATTTTGTTTTAATATCTCTAACTTTGAGTTGCCATTTTAAATTTGCTGAAGTTTCAGTACGTTTATATTTTTCAGGTTCCTTAATGGTGAATTGATATGGATGATTTTATGATTTTTAAAACAATTACAAGTGATGCATGTTCAAGTAACTAGTTAAAGACAAAACTTAAATTGTTGATGATATCTTTTTCTCTAGGACACTTTAAAAGTGATAGATGGAACATCTTGTGATTATAGTTAATTGTTTAGTTGAAACAGTTAGAATTTGTTAGATGATCAGATTCTGCTGTGTTCTATAAATAAAGAATACATTACAATAGAAGATGTGAATGAAATGCAATAATTGCTCTTCTAGTTGCTCGTGCATTTGATATCAAAACGTTTATGTTCTAGAGATATTGCCATTCATTTGCTGGGTAAAGAAGCCCTCTCTTAATATCAGAAAATAAAAGCTGTCTATTTGTTCTGAACTTGGCGGATATCTATTAGGAACCTAAGCTGGAAAGATGACATATCTGATGCAAATTCCTCTAAATATTATGTGTACACACACACACACACTAAGTGATAGTATGATGAAACTAACTGGTTGGCAATCATAAGATGTGCATATGTATTCCCCCACGGTCTCCTTTGTGGATATGTACTCTGCCCAAGACTGCCATTCTGGAACCCATCACTTGCAGGCTATTCTATTATATGTTAGTTGTTTTTCTTATATGTTTTATAGAGGATACTGAGTTACTTTTAATTGTCATCTTTTTTTTCCCAGTGTTAACACCCCCCCTTGGTTGGGTTGGGTTGGGTTTTTTTTGGGGGGAAGTATGCTTTGATCTTTTTTATATTCAAACGACCAAGTGTTTACCCAAAATGGTTACTTTACACTTCTTTTCAAGTTCAAACTTCACTGCAACTAGTATTAGAAAAATTATTTGGATATATAAATCAGTAGTTTTTTCTTGTTATGTTTCAGGTATACTCGCGGCAACAAGAATGGTTGGACCCATCTTTTCAATTGAATGTTCCTTTAGTTGATGTAGATAAGGTATATCCTTGTTAATCCATTCCTCTCTTTTTAAACCTAGATGGTGTTCAGATGTTACTTAGCACTGATTCTGTGAGCTTTATTTCTTAGATGTTTCTGCATTTATTTTCATAGTTGGTGAAGAGGGCACTGAGTCGTGAAATTATGTCATTTTACATTCCATGTTATTTATTTAGGTAGTTACCCCCATTATCTGTGTTGTGGATTAATGGGATAGTTTTAGGAGTATTTTTTGTTGTCATTAATTACTTTCTTGCCTATAAATATTAAGGTTCAGATTATGTAGAACGCATTGAGAAATATGGAGTTATAAAGAGAAATTTTTCCCCCCCAATTTATCTGGCAGATTCTCCTTTGGCTTTATTAGTCGGATGCGTTAGGATTCTTACTCATCCTCTATTAAAGATATACCTTCTTTATTAATCATGAAGTTAGATTCTGATTTAATAATTTAATAAAGAGTTTTCTTCATTATTTTTCTCAACCGATTTGGTTCCTATCCTATCACATTTCTTGATGTACGCTATGGTTGGAAGGAAATAGGAGGTAAGATAATTTTTCTCTTGGTTGGAAGGAAATGGAAGGAAGGAAAAATAGGAGGAAAAATGTGTGGAGTGGACCCACCACATTTTCCTCTAGTTTTCTCCTCTCTACCCCCCCACCCCTGCCATTTTATTTCATCTGGTCTGGAGAGAAATTTTTGGAGGAAAATGTGCATGCTTCTTTATTAATTTTGTTCTTTTAGAAAACCACTCCTCTAATCCATATAAAAAATCTACTGGTTACATCCTCTGGAACTCTTATTGGGGAGCAGAAATGGGAATTTACTGCATCTCATAAGTTTCTGAGTGGTCTGAGACTTGGATACTTAGAGTAACTGTTCTCTTGATCATGCTATATTTTAACTAGCGTTTCTTAACATTTCTCTGTTTTGTTTGTCTAACATAGTATGATTACTGCCATATGAAATCCTCATATTTCTAGTATTCCTGAACAGAAGAATTCTAGTGCATTGGTGATCTTTAGAGATAAAATTTCCATTTTGTTTTCCTTTTTTAAACTATTTTGATATTGCCTTGTCCTCAGGTGCGTTGTATAATAAGGAATATAGTTAGAGACTGGGCAGAAGAGGTACTGCTTATTTGTTTATTGAATTTGAGTTGTAATTAATGAATTAAAATCTTGATATGGAGTTCCATTTTATCTTCTGCATTTGGTATTTTGTCAGGGTCAAAAGGAACGTGATCAGTGCTACAAGCCTATTCTTGAAGAACTCAATTCCTTGTTTCCTAATCGCAGTAAAGAGAGGTACACAAGAATTTTTCTGTCCAAAGCTCTTATTGTCTGCAGAAAGTTCTTACCCAATTTAAGTTTGTTTGAATAATTTGTAGCTCACTAAAATCATGGAAAATTTTCAAACAGCCCACCTGCCTGTTTAGTTCCTGGTGCTGGACTTGGTCGGCTGGCTTTGGAGATTTCATGCTTAGGTGTGTGCCTATCACTAGGATCTTGTAGGATTTATGTTATTTGTTTTACATTGTCTGTTATTTCATAACATGACGCAGGATTTATCAGCCAAGGAAATGAATTTTCATACTACATGATGATATGCTCAAGTTTTATTCTTAACCAGTAAGGATATGGAACTGTTGTTTTCCTTGTTCATCTCTGTGTCATGAATATTTATTTGTTGTAAGTTCACTATAAATCAGTGATGTACTGATACCATTTGTTCTGTCCCTGTTATATATAACTATTAAATTGGCTTGATGGATCATATAAGCACCCAAACTACTGGCGAATGGACAATATATCCTTGGATACACAGTAATTGTAATTCTTTGTCAGATAGTGATCAACTTCGTCCTGTTTCAATTCCAGATATTCACCCTGCCAGGTACTTATATTGATTTGTAATGTGGGCTATCCTATTTTCTCCTTTTTTAAAAGCTATTTAAGTTTCAATACTGTTTTATCCTTATGTGCATAAAGACTCTCCTCACCATATGAGCTGGAAGTTGATGAATATTTAAGCAAGTTGAACATGATTAATATCTATGATCCAACTTGAGAGGGAGTGTGGAAATATCTTTTTATTGCAGAGTTATTGGTATTCATTAGCCTCATTTATTAGCTTGTATCTCTCTGTATATATTTTTTGAATGTATCCTAGCTTTCATATGAAGAAAAACAATTTCTCTCTCAAGTTACAACACATTATCTTGTTTGAAATGTTTCTTTTGTAATTCTCTGTCTAGTTCTCTGTGTCCTGACTCCTGAGTACAAATACTACCCATTAATCTTTCTTTATAAATCAAACTAATGGCTTTAGTTATCATTGTTTCTGTTGTTCACATTTATAATAAAAATTTATCTTGATGGGGAAGCCATTTTCTTGCAAGTAGGATAGCTTTCTATACTAAAATTTTTCAAGTTGAATCCGAACAGTGAACTCCAAGTGTGGGAATTGTGTCTTTGTTTCTTTGTTCCAGAAATGACCTTTTTTTTGTGTGAAAATTTAATCTGTTTCTCAAGGCCAAGAGAGCAAAGTTTTGAAATTCAACCCAGAGATTGATTTAGAGGCGTCAAGAATAGGCAATTGGACCAACTTGTTCAATTAGATAGAGGCCCATCATTTTCACCAAATGGCATCATAAATATAAAATAATAAATTATTTGTCTTAATATATAATTAATGTGCTATATGCTAAGTGGGAAGAATTATTTTTGAAGTTATGACTTTAAATTAAAATGCTCCATAGGGAACATATATTTCAAATAAAAGACATTTTTTTAACATGGGTGATTTTCTAAAGACCAAGTTAGGCCCCTTAAGTCATTGTGGTTTTCTTAAAATTATTGGGTTTGATTATATTTTGTTACTTGCATTACCTTGTGGACTGTATTGCTGACAACTTGAATAGATATTTTTTGCCACTATAATTGTTTACTTTCTCTTCATATTGATTATTTAATTAAGTTTTAAGATGCAAATTTGCCCTGGAAGTTTTCAATCAGGAGTAATACTTCCCCGGAAGTTTTTTGGGTTCAAGGTTGCTTAGGAAGTATTAAAATACAACAATGTTTCCTTTTACTGTTAAGAGTGTTAATGGTCAATATCAACTTTTTAACAGTCAATATTAGTTTTTTAACGGGGTGGATTAACATTGCTACGTTTTGAAACTTCCGGGGCAACATGAAGCCAAAAAGACTTCCAAGGAAAAATTGCTCCTGAGCGAAAATTTTTGGTGCAAATTCATACCTTAACTCTTTATTAAATGTGTTTGTTGGCGTGACATCAAACACAAGAAAAATGCCTTGACTAATAATAATGCTAAAATTGCAGAGTTTAGTTACCTATCATCTGTTTTCAACTTTCAAATGCAAAATTTGTTCCAAATTGTGCATTCCTATGGTCACATGATGAAAAGGAAGGCATTGTTTCCTTGTATAAGTACCATAATATAAGTACATTGTCTGTTTTATTTTTTTAATTATAATCTTGTTGATTGCATTTTTTCCCATATCAACTGGGAGCAGTGCAGGAATCACTGAAGGCTTTTCCATGTGTGGTGGTGACTTCGTTGAAGTCTACAGTGATCCAAGCCAAATAGGTAGGATAGATAGCACTTCTCTAAAGAGTGTGTGTATGTGATAGAATCTTCAGATGTGGGTAGGAATTCTCCAAATAGGTAGGATGGATAGTTTTCATTGTTGACTTCATTCAAAAGGAATCAAAACATGGACGCATCAATATTTCTTATGTAATCTTCATCGAACTTGTAGTCTTCAAGAGTAGTAATTAATGAGCTGATTGCCATTTTGTGGTGAATGCCGCATAATAAGAGTTTATGTATCTTCACTGTTGGATTTTTAGACCTCTGTTAATGATTATTTATTAGGCTTAATCTAGTGCCAAAGAACTGTGACATTAGCATCTAATGGTTTGTCCCAGGAAAAGAAGTGAAACTACTTGAAGGCAAAGATTCCATTTAAATTTCTATGGGGAACTCAATCGACTGTACTTTTTTTTTTTTTTCCAATTATTAGTAAATATAAGATTTCAAAACCAGTTTTCTTATTGGTTGTTAGAGGTGAGATATTACATACAAGAAGAGCTTTGTTGTTTGCAGATACAAATCTAAATTTCTGTAGATCTTATGCATAAATTGAACTTGAGATTATAGTTATAATTCATATCAATACTGAAATGTAAGACATTGCCATATGATTTTTCAATTCCTTATGACGCTTACATTTCCTTTACAGGTGCTTGGGATTCAGTTGTGACCTGTTTCTTTATTGACACTGCTCATAATATAGTTGAATATATTGAAATAATATCACAAATTTTGAGAGACGGGGGAGTAAGTCCTCCTACCTTTTGTTAATATCTATTGTATTTCCTCCGTCCCTTTTTGCAAGACAAATTTACCTACTTTACACAAACTAAGAAAATTAGTTGATTTCTTTAAACTTACCCCATCATTCCACACATACCCTCCATTAAATACCCCCCCTCCACCACACACACACACGCCTGCTCTCTCCTAATTAATTGAAAGCAGCACCTTTTTTAAGGGCATTTATGGAAAAAAAATTAATTACTGCCTAGATTTTGCAAAACATCTTATAAATAGGAACATCAAAGCCTTTTGAAAGATATCTTATAAAAAGGGAACGGAACGGGTATCTTCTTTCTGCTACTCCATTTGTTCTGTTTTTTCTTATGGTTGCATAATTAATTTCCTTCCTACTGGGTAACATCATGACAGGTTTGGATTAATTTGGGTCCTCTCCTTTATCACTTTGCAGACATGTATGGACAAGAAGATGTAAGATTTTTTTTTATCATTCTTTTGACTTCCATTTATTCTTTTTGGTGCCACTTTTTGACTTGCATATGTTATATCACATGCGTGGAACATATTCCCATTCTTATATCTATCTGTAGGACATGTCCATTGAATTGAGTTTGGAAGATGTTAAAAGGGTTGCTTTGCATTATGGATTTGAATTTGAGGTATGGTCATCCAAATTTGGTTATTGCTTCTTTTATTTCTACAAATGAGTAAGCATGCTTCCATTTGTATTACCATGAACTGCAGAAAGAAAGTACCATTGAGACAACCTACACTACAAATCCTAGATCAATGATGCAGGTAAGCTTCTAACTACTCTCTCCATCCCTCACTCAAGTGGCCTTTTCTCCTCCTGTTCGTCTAAAATGAGGCTAACAACATTATAGCTCTTTACATGGGTCACGAATTGAAGGCTTTAATTTTTTTTTTTTAATAGCTTGGTGGCTCAACCACAAATTTTCTAACTTCTTTGTTGATACTAATATAGCTATTATTTATCAGAAATTTCAATATATTAAGGTTAAGTTACAGTGTATCACCTATGGCTTGGCTAAATGCAGTTGTTCTGCCTACGGTTTTATAGCATGTCATTCAACATCCTTGTAGTTTGGCTGCTTAATCCTCTACCACATTGTTGTAGTGGTAGTTTCACTCTTCTACAAAAATAATCATGTGAATATTAAAATGATTTATCGTTTCAATATTAAATGCCTATTTGACTCGCATCTTGTGTGTTTTTAGCCAATCATTGAAATAAAGTAGAACTATCCAATTTGAAATGTCAGTTTATAACTTAAAAAAGACTTTAAAACCGTTCGTAAGTTTTAGGATTGAAATGTTCTCATCATTTTGAGTTTAACATGATTATTTTTGACAAAATTAAGTGTGTACGGATGCAACCACAGGAAGCCAAATAATATGCCTTAAATAATGGGATATAGAGTAATTTACCAAATATTAGATTAATAAAAAATTTAATTTGTTTTTAAAGATATATGATGATCAAAAGGTAGAACCGTATAGATGACCTTTGGTAGAAACAAAATAATGTAGATCTATGGTTTAACTTGGATGATCTCAATTGGGATAAGTACAAATGAAGACCTTAGGCAATGGTTTACATTAGGCATTTATTGTCATTCACTCAAAAAATAATAATCCGTTAAAAACTTTTGTTTGATGGTCTTTGCAGAATCGTTATTTTGCTGCTTTTTGGGTTATGAGGAAAAAATCAGCATCACTACCACTGCAAGTGGCCTTATAATGACGGATTCGTAACTGCTGGAATACGAACTTGGTCCACTTTGCCTTGATTGGCCTTCTACTTCTATCATGCCAAGCTGAATTTTGATATATCTGGTATGAAGCTGTTGCAGAAGCCACTAGTTTCTGTATCAATTGAAACTGTGTGCATGCAGAAGGTTTTTTTATATATATGCACAACAAATTGATTTTGATGAATATGCATTGTTTTTCCGTTCTGTATGAATAAACAAGTGTTTTTGGTGAAGACATGTGATTTGCTGGGGCTATGCAGGATTTTTATATGCCATGTAATCATAATTTTTAGCATGCTGCATCTCTTATATTTGCAGAATCATTCTATGAAACATGATCTACTTCAACCCATATAAATTGTTAATTTCTGGTATTTCGAGTGTAATTAATTTTTATTTTAAATGAGGATGTTGGTTATTTTATGCAGTGCATCAAATAGTGTCTTAAAAACCAAAGTAAGGTAGCTCATGCGTCATACGTGACACTAAATATTAAGATCATATTTAATATTGGTTGAATTTTGAGTTAATACAATGTTCTATCCTTATATTTGTTTTTAGTTTTTGTCCCTATAGTTTAAACCATAAGTTTTGGTCATTCCTTTTAAAATGTTAGTCCCTATTTTTCAATAAAAACCTGGACTATTTTTTACTTTGAGGGACTAAAATCTAAGTTTGAAACTATGAAGATCAAAAACTGAAAAAAGAGTAAATTATAAGTACCAAACATTATATTAATCTTTAAATTCGTTTTTTGGTTGAGGTCAAGCTAGGTTGTATAGGAAAGAAAATAATAGAAAGAGGTCTCTACTATGCAAGCGGAAGAAAATGCGATCTGGCTTTTCTCCTTTTCTCCAACCCAAAAATGCATCGCAAAAGCCGAAAATATCACTTTTTGTCTCTATCATCACAGTCCAGTAATCTCCCACAAATATTTTTGACAAAAACAAGGTTGGAACAATCTTGAATATGAGAATCTCCAACAAAAATCCCTATTCGGCTTTTAAATATAGGGGTTAAATGACTAGGGTGGATTATGAAAAAATTAATTAGTTACATAGACATAAGGGTTTACTTGGGACTTATAATATCTTAATTCATTTTATCACCCAGATCTAGAGTTGGTCTTTAAAATATCTCTATTGATTGTTTATTGTTATCAAAGAGTGTTTTTAATGTACTAGATTAAATATCATATTTTATGACTTAACAAATTTTCTTAATATCAATAAATTAGTTATCCAATTTTTATATTAAGAATTATTATATATCGGTTTAGAAATTAGGTAAATTAGCTTAGAAAAATATGATAAATATAGGAGATAAAATAGATTAAGATCTTATACTTATGACCAAATTTAATTACCCAACTAGACCTTAGGAGAGTAATTTGTTGAGATTAAATAAAAATAATTTAGTTATATGTAAAAAAATATGCGTTGGTTTTCTTAAAGTATTTGTTGATCATTTGCATTCCAAACTACTCTTTTAATGGGGAAAAAAATCCTTTATTATATGCTATCAATGGAATAGTTTGAAAAAATTATAAATTTGAAAATCCAAGTTGATTAAAATTTTACATTTAGCATTAAAATAAACCCCTTTACAACTCTTACCCATTTCATATAAGAGGAGCATAAAAAATCTAGAATGCAAAGCATACAAATATCTTCAACAAAAATTACGTAGCGATTTGCAGCATGATAAATCATAAACAACTTCTACAACCCTTAAAACACCCTAAAATATTTAGTGGTGCAATTTTGCCCTTGCAATTTAACAGCTTCTCCAACTTCTTATCTCTCACATAGTGTGGCCATTGCTCCTTCGGCAGCTACCAACGGCTTGGCGACACTTTTGGCTTTGTTCTATGTTCGGCATTTTGGGGACTGAGAACGATAATTACCCTCACAACTAAATCATCTACAGCTTCATGCCGAAAAGGAAATTATTGCAAGGCAAATTTAAGGGGTTATAGTGACGAAGGAGATGGCTGTATTTCCATGAGAAGTAAAGGAGGAGAAGAGGGGGACTGGGAACGAAGCCAATGGTGTCATCAAGCCATTGGTAGTTGTTGAAGGGGTGGTAGCCGTACTTGTGAGAGATAACGGAATCAGAGAAGCTGTTAGAATAAGGGTGAGATTGCTTCATTTTTATGATATGAGGGGTAAAATTGCACCATTAAATATTTTACGGTGTTGAATATAACATCGTAAATTTTCATTCATAAGATTTATGTATGTTTATGAAGGAGACACACACACACAAGTGAATAAATAATAAAATAAAAGAGAATAAGAAGTCCCACATCAACTAAATAAAAAAAGAGAGTTTTTGAAACCCATATAAAGGATGTGATAAGATGGATTGAAGGTGTTGGAATTCGATTTTCGCATATACTTGGGGCTACCTTGGTAAAATGATAGTTTGTCTTTCGCTAATCATTGGATCTCAACCCATCTAAGACATCCAACTCGTGCATTTCAATGGTTGGATTTGTAGTTAGTTTTATGGTTTGAGTTATAAATCCCGAAACACTATTAGATTTATGGAGCATGGAGAACCAACCCTAGAGGGAAAGATTGTCGTTTCTTACTTCACCCATTGTTGGATCGGTGTGAAACTTGGTGATCATGTTTGAGGCATCCCTTGCAGCGATATCAATAGTGGGATCAATGATTTGACACTTGTAGTAAGAGTAATTTAATACGCATTGAACTTGTTCTTTGAAAAATAGGAATTAGGTGGTAGATTGGAAACTTTTCCAGGAAATGGGGTTCTAGAGGCTAGATTCCTAATATGGTTATTCCATATCGTTAGAAAAGATTAGTCTAATGCTCTAGTATAGTTAATCATCAAATCTAGCTTAGTTTTCTATTAGCTTAAGATTTATGAGTAACCATATGAGTTGGGTTTTTTAGTATCTAGATAATCGTGATTTGATTTAGTTTTCCATTCCTCTATAGCTCAAATTCATTTTGTTTTCTAATCGTGGTAGTTTTGACAAAACTCCAACCTAGGATTGTGTTACATATGGTATATTCCCTTAATGTTTAAGGTTAAAAGCCATTTTTGCCCTGGAAGTATTGGCTCAGGAGTAATTTTGCTTGAAAGTTTCAAATGTGGGACAATTTCGCCCTAACCGTTATTCTAGTTAAGTTTGATCGTTAGTTGGCTACATTTTGGGGTAAATTTTCTCCTAAGTCAAAACTTCTAGGGCAAATTTGCTCCTCGGTTGAAACTTCTAGGGCAATTTTGTCGGTATCTCAGGAGCAAATTTCCCCTGAAAGTTTTCACTTTGGAGCAAATTTACCCCTAAATTTAGTCAACTAACGGTCAACTTAACTGCGATAACGGTCAGGGCGAAATTGCCTCACATTTGAAACTTCTGGGGCGAAATTGCCCCTAAGCCAATATTTTCGGGGAAAAAATAGCCTTTAACACTATTTTTTAACCAAACTGCCTTGTGGCACATATTTGAATGAGACTTAGGGTTAGATAGAATTGTATGCTAAAAACCTAGAGAAAACCATATGTCTGTGTGTGCATAACATATTGGATTACAGTAGGTACGATTGTACCACTTACTTTGGTGAATGACAAACTTGCTTTGTGAACTCGCCCCAGTGAGTAGTTCTTCTTTTTCATTTGATTCCTTTTCTTTGTTCACACATAGAGCTATACCCTTCTTTTTCTCATTCATCTCGGTGAGCTCCTTTTTGAACTTTTTCTTTCCTTCATATTTAGAGAGGCTTCAAAACAAGGCAACTATCGACCTCCTTTATTCTCCTTTAGCTTCCTCTATGGCTATAACTTTAGTTTCCCACTCATAAGTGAGAATGTTGAGGATCTTCCTCACTTAAGCACCTTGATCATAGGTTTTGTCGAGAGCTCCTAATTGGTTGACAATATGAGTGTATCTTAGCTCAAACTCAACAATGCTTTCTCCAGGCTTCATTTGAAACAGATCAAACTCTATAGTGAGTATGTTGACTATGTTTTCCTTGATTTCAGAGGTTCCTTTATGCGCAATCTCTAAGGCTTCCCATAATTTCTTGGCTATAGGAAGGTTGCATATTTTGAAGTATTCCTTCTGACTTAAAGCACTTTGAATTACTAGGATAACCTTATTATTAAGTGTGACGTTCTTCTTGTCATTGTCATCGAACTTAGTTGGTGTTTTTTCACAATCTTTTCTCCTTCTCTCTTCATATGAACATAGTTCCCATCTTTTATCACTTTCCAGAGCCCATATTCGTTTGGCATTATAAACACTTTGAACTTGGACTTCAAAAATCATTTTGGAAAGATAACATTTCACTCTTTGGCTCATTAAAGTGATGTGGAAGTGATGTTCAAATTATAAAGTCACTCGAGTGCTCTCTTAAGTGATCTTGCTATGAAAACATTAATCACTTTTGAATCACTTAGGTGTTATGGAAGTGATCTCAATTTGATTGGTCACTTGAGTGCTCACTTAATAGATCTGTCTGAAAAAGCATTTATGAAAATGTGACAACTTCTTGGATCACTTAAGTGCAATGAAGTTGATTGGCAACTTGGTTCATCACTCGATACTCACTCGAGTAATCAAGTTGAACTCAGTTTTAGGATAAATATATCATTGCCTAAATCACTAGAGTGGAGTGAAAGTGATATCACATTAGTAGGTCACTCGAGTGCTCACTCAAATAATCTTTTGAAAAACATTTTTGAAAGAAATAGATCACTAGCTAAATCACTTGAGTGATATGAAAGTGATGCAACTTTATTGGGTTACTCGAGTGCTTACTCGAGTGAGCAAATGGTAAACATTTTTACAAAATTTCATATCACTTTCAAGATAACTGCAGTGGTGTGGAAGTAATGACAAATTGGTTCATCACTCGAGTGATCTTGTTGTAAAACAGTGGATCATTTCAATGTCTGCTATGATGAGAAGCAAATTTCAAAGTATATCACTTAAGTGCTCACTCAAGTGATATGTGAAATTTTCATAATTGGTCCAATCACTGTTAGTGGACTAAAAGTTATAAAATCTGAACACATCACTCGAGTGATCCAGTGATTCAGTCTTTTTCACATCACTCGAGTGATTTTCCACTACAAACTTATATACCGTTTTCTTAAGTTTCAAATGAACATTTCTCCTATAAAACACTTTCCTTCAACTTTGTTATTATCAAAGCATGGAGTCCAACAAAATTCTTGTTTGTGAATTTTGCTTCTAAAATTTGATTTCTTTGTTTTTAAAATTTACATATTAGACCGATTGTCTTTAAATCCGGTCTCATAAAGAATATTTAATCCGGATTTAAAGAGGACCATTTTAGAAAAATTTTCCTTAGTATTTATATTCATTTTCGCACTTAGACTTCATCTCTTAGCTCACGGAGTCGCACGTGCTGTTATGCTCCCATGCTCAGACTTCACTGTCAAGATGGCTTGGTATTTCTTTTTGAAGGGCTTTCCTTTGTTTCCTCTGTGGTGCTCTCACATTCAAAAAAAATCGTTGGCTTTCATAAACCCTCACTATCCCTCTTTTATAAGCGTTCTCTTTTGTTGTCTTTGCTTGCATGAATGTTTTAATCAATTGATCCTGATGCTCACTCTTTCTTTCTTTTTTGAAATAATAATGCTTACTCCTTTTTTTGTTTTTTGTTGAAATCTTGATTGAAAGTTCATATTTTTTTTTCTGCTTGCTTGATATTCTCCATGGTTTTTATAGTTATTTTATGTGAATTTTTGTTCACTTTTGTGTGAGAAATATTTTTATATGCCTTAATGATTGCATAATGTATAGAAAAGTGTGTGAAGAGTTTGAGAAGCGTGCAATATGTGTTATATATGATGGTGTTGATAAGCCATGATTACTTAATTTGTTCCTTACTCTAAATGCAATGCAACTCATAAACATATGTAGTACATTATGTAGTAACTTTGTTATGTACTACACATGTTCACAAGCTACATTGCATTTGTAACTAAGGATTTATATAATAGCAATTAATTCTGGCCAACCAAGATCTCTACATATATCACAAGATTTAGCATGCTATAGGAATCAACACAAGACATGCACACATATCATAGAGGGTGTGAAGAGCACCAAGTTGAGTGGTTTTTTGTAGCTATCATTTGTGTTTTTTTGCTTCTTTTACAATCCATATTATTGTGTTTGTCACATATTCCTTTGATTTGCAAAAAGACATTGAAGGGTATTATATAATCTGATCTAATATGTAACTTTATGTAATTGAAAACAGGGGATGAATACAGTTGAAGGTTGCAGATATAGGCAAGCCATTCCTTTAGGACTTAAAAAAAAGGCTTTCCTTCTATAGGTATAAATATGGTATTCATTTTGTGCTTATTGCCTTCTGGTATGTTTACTTTAGTGTGAAAGTTTATGATACATTAAAGCTTAGATTTTTGTGTGCTTGCTTGATATTCTCTATAAAAGTTTCTTGTATGGCAAGTTTCGCTATTCCAATAATCACAAATTCCATAGACAAAAGTTTGCATACATATATATATTAATTGAATCTTGTTTGCCATACATTTTTTCTTTTCCATTTTTTTTGTTTTGATGCCCTACCTTGAAAGAGCTTAGATCATTATTGAGCATTGGATGAGAGTGTTGAATGTAATTTTAACCCCAAAGGGTAGGAGCTGTTGATGCATAGTTCATATCGTGGGCCATCCTTATAGTCAAATGTGGTGACTTTTGGATTGGGTGCTAATATTACTAATCTCAATCTTTGGCTTTTATGAGACTTCAAGTAGAATATGACTCTAGCATACCTTAATTTTTGATGATAAAGGTAGAGTACCTTATTTAATGAAGTTGAGTCTAACATACTTGATATATAAACTTGAAAATTCTATTTTGTATGGTTGAATATAGTCGTGTGATGAGGTCTTGGTTGAAATGGAAATCAAAGTGAAGGTGAATAATAAGGAGCTACCTGACTAGGTAGAGTTACTAGTGACTGTTTGATGATTAAGACTTCTAAATTAGATGATGAAAAATATAGGCCGGGTGATCTATGCTTGAAAGGAAAAATTCGTTGAATTGGATTATTGAGTGATGATAGGGCAAATCAACTTTTGAATGATTGAACATAGATGCAAATTTATAAAACATTTATCAAGTATCAGGCATTCACTCATTCAAAAGATGAATTGTTATAATCAACGCCTAACCATCGAGTCCAACAAATTTGTCCTTGTAAGTGAAATTAAGCCAATGTTTTTTATTCTCTAATTTAGAGTTATTAATCCTCACATCGTCACTAGTATTTCTACCTAGTTGGCTGATAAGTAAAATATTTGCATATTTATTTTTCCTTATATTATGATCTTTTGGATGATATTTGAGCTTAATTTAATGAATTTGGGTGTAATTGATAAATAAATAATGATTTTGGCATAAAATAAAACTTATCAAAAAAATACTAAATTCTAACCTTGTTTCAGTTTTTAGGCAATATCTGGAGCTATAGATGTCAAATTGAGATGTTCTTTATATGGATAAAAAGCTAAGAAAAATTCCTACAACTTTTATGTTGAGGCAAAAATCCATTTTTTCCTTCAAGAGTTTCAAATTTTGCTTAGAAGTTGAGAACATAGATTTGTCCAAGTATAACCTTTGCTCACTAATTTGACCATAACTTGAGCTGCAACTGTTGAAATAAGGAGCTCTTACATGTATTTTCAAGCTAAGGTCCATATCTATAAATTTTTATGAAGAAAAAAAAAGTGAGAATCCACTGTTTTGACTATCAAAATTTAGCTGCAATCAAGAAGTATGGTTGCCATAAGGTCAACATTGGTGGTTTAAAGTTAAGATTCATACCTAACAAGTGAAAATCTTTGCACTCCATTCATCTATAAATAGAGGAGTGGAAGACACAAGAGGGAGACAAAATCTTAGAGTTTAATTTCATGCATTGTATTGTTTCTTGCATGCCTCCTTCTTGGAAGGCTTAGGTAGACTTCTTTCATGGATGGTATAGGTTGCCACCTACATGGAAGTTTTACCTCATATAAGGAAGGCCAGATTTCCCCATTTTCATGCATCTTATAGTTGTAACTTTATGTTTTAGAATTTAATAATTAAGTTTTATGTAATGTTTATGAAGTTTTCAATTTATTTTAGTTTTGTTTTTAATTTCATCATGAGCTAAATTTTCATGTTCCTAGGGTGATGATGTAGCTTACTAATGAAGGATGAATTTTAAGTTATTAAATTTAGTTTTAATTTTTCCTTCATGATTGAGTTTTGATTATTGTTCTTAATGCTTTCAATTAATCGGCCATCTTTTGAATGATTTCAATATGTATGTTGAGACCAAATGGATATGCATGTGTAGATCCTATAATTAAAACCATAACTTGCATATGAAATAGGAGTATATTCATATGGGTTGTGTACTCTTAATGAGTTCTATAAATCTTAATGCATGACTAATTATTTTAATTCATATAGGGATATATTGATTAGCAATTAATTATAGAATTGCTTGACTTTAGAATAGGCTAGTAATTAAATTAAGGAAACTTGGCTATCAATCATGTAGAATAAATCGGACTAGAATAGATAGGTGATTCATTCTGAAATTTGCTAAGTGAAATATGATCCTTAGGGTTTTTTCTCATATTTGTTTTCATATCATTTGCATTCATATTTGATCATTTTTATTTTGTAATCTCAATCACCAACTAATCAATCAATTAAATAGAATTAAGATTTCTAATTTTGGTACTTAGTGATCAATCCTTATGGGAATGATGCTCCACTCACTTTTATATTACTTGTTTACGACATTGTATACTTGCACTTTTTAATAAACCATTTACACGTGTACCATTGGCTACTTCCTTATTATTGGCCTTCACCTTGTTTTCCATCTCATCCAAAACCTGATCACGATATCAAATTCACTCATATGAAATCCAATTTATATTTGTATATTAACTCTATTATACTTAGGTTCATTAAATAAGATCTTCACCTTTATCACCTGAGATTGGGTTAGGACAGAGCCACATGTTTCATATTTGAAGTCCAGAATAATCCAAATGTATAAGTATGGTAACCTAGCACCCAATCCATAGTAGCTACATTTAACTCTAGGGAGCTCATAATATGAATGCGTTAGCAACATGTAGATGCCAAGCCTTTATCTAACACTCTAAAATAATCTAACTCCTTTAGAGGTGGGGAAAATGTAAGTAAAAAAAGTAAACCTTGAAAAATAAATGTTGAAATTAAGATTTAATTATCTAATAATATTGGTAAGATTCATGGTTAGTTATAATTAAAAAAAGTAAACCTTGAAAAACAAATTTCTGTTGAATTTATATTGCATAAGATAGCTATTAGATATAATAATCCAACAGGCTTCTGTGAAACAAAATAAAATGTACATTTTTTTTACAAAAAAATTTCCCCTTTTTAGATTTGGAATGAAATTACCTGGTCTAAAAAATGAATATTTTTTAATTATAAATTGAAACTTTTTATGATCAACTATTTAAACAATTGGTATGAAAAAATAACTTTTAAGACTGGTTGTAGGACTGGTCTTAATAAGGACAAACTTTTAAAACGGATCGATATAAGACTAGACTTAAACCCGGTCTAAAAAGCTAATTTTAACTGATCTAAAAGACCTTTTATCTAGTAGTCTATGTACACTAGTTAGCTACTCATCTCATTCTCATAAGGGTGCTGTTCTCTGTGGCTTATTTTTACATGCATAATTATTAATCCTGATAATGAAGATGTATATAAGGACATATGTCTTTGTGTATGAAAATTTTTTTAGGGTTATGTCATCAGTTTTTGAGGATATTTTAAATTAAAGAAGATCAGCTGTTATAGTTCTCACAAAACAATGTATGAAATTATTAATACTTTGTCTTTGACTATGCAATGTATCTAACTTGTATTTTGCTATTTGTCAATTATGTAGGGAAATACTTAATTGTTTCTTTTTATACAATGCATTTATGTATTATATACTTTGTACCTACCTATATTCAATGTACTTGATTTATAACTATTCTAGGCTCTCTCTCTCTCTCTCTCTCAACCTATACTTGTAATGTGCTATTTTCAATATGTAATAAGAAAATATTTGTCCATTTACTTCATGCGATGTATCTAATTATTAAATACTCTACATTTGCCTATATACAATGTACCTGATTTATAATTGGATTGTGCTATTTGACAACTGTGTATTCAAATTTATATTCATTTACTTTTCTTTAAAACCTTCCTCCTTCCATATAATTCTAACATTTTATGGTCCTTTGAACTATTTAATTTCTTTTAATGGTCCTTATATGTCATTCTCATGCAGACAAAAAAAAAAAAAAGGATTTATGAGTGAAAATGAGATGCCACAAGACTAATTGTTACAATTTATATATGTATATGAGTATCCGACTGGAACTAGCAAAAAGGCATTCCGAATCCAACATTTCCTTCATTTATATGGTATTAATTAATTTATTTTAACTAGTTACAAAGCAGCCATCTATTATAATATTAATTTAATTTTTTATCTTGTAAAATTTTTTAAAAGTTCAAGTCTAAATATGAAATGCTATGAGGATTTGTCTTATTATGTATAGTTTACATATGGTATAGACCAGTTTGTGTCTATCAAGTGGATGCCAATTGTCAAAAGTTTTGCACCTTCAAATGAACAAATTGCAATAGCATAAACCATTATAGCAAAACTTTAAATATCAAATAGTTATCATCCAACAAATAGATTCCAATAGAAAAAAAGTTTGTCCATCATGTGCATGCACTATTATAGTCTACTAATTTCATTTGTGTATTTTAATATAGATCAAAGGAAAACACAAATGCATTTTATTTGTCTTTATTGCACGAAACAAGTACAAAAGGATATATTACTAGAGTCTAATAAAACAAGTAATTGGTCGTCATTGCATGATCTTTACCCTTGGTGCAATTGGTACCAGTATGAATGTTCTTATACGTAATAACTAAGGTTCATTATGAAAATAAGATAAAATTATTCACAAAAGTCATAATTTTAATTTCGGAAGATTAAAAAAATCCATAAAATATGATAAGATTTACAACATGTTATAGTCTTCTTGCCTGGCTAAAAATTTATTCATTTGAATTTTTTTGGTGAAACATACTAAGAAAACATTAGGGATGTCCAAAAAATCTGGTGGTCTGGGTAGACCGACCTGACCCGGTCAGACAAAAAAACAATGGTCCGAGATAATTTGCACAAACCAGACCAGACTAGTATGCTCGGGCCGAACTGGACATCGGGCTAAGGGCTCATACCACTAGGAATGGTCTGACCCGATTTTTTTTTTATTTCCTGTATAATTTTTTTAACCCAATTAGTCAATTGGGAACGGCTTCTCTCCTCTGTGTCTTCCATCCACTGCCTTTTTTTTTTCTTTTCTCAACTCTCTATCCTCCAATCACTTAAAGCCACGTTGCCCCTCCCCCACTCCTTATACACTTGCCCCTCCCCTACTCCAACAATTTTTTTAAAAGAAAGGTGTAGTTGCATTGCACAAAAACAATTTTTTTTTCTATTATTTTGAGATAATTGATTTTAGAAAAAATTTCATAAAATTTGTTAAAAATATTTTTGGTGATGAGGACCTAAATCAAAGTATTAGTACTTTGTATGTAAAGAAATTGTTCAGTTCTTTCATACTAATAAAATTTCGAGTGGCGTACTTTTCTCCAATTTTTTCTTCATTTAATTGTTTTTCAAAAACTTAATTTACTAATCCTTATCAGTTTTATCGTGAATTAAAAGTATTAGTTTGATACTCATAATCTGTTAGAATTGAAATCTATAGATTTGATGATGATAAGCAAAGTTATTAAATCTAGACTGGCTGTTGAACTAGTTGGGGTATTAGATCAAGGGTTAATAGAATAGATTGAAATCAAACTGGAGCTAACCCAGGGCTAAATCGGTGAGAAAGTGAAGATTTTATATTATTAATATAAAATTTTTTTAAAAATAAAAAATCAATTAAAAAATGGTGAACATGGTTGATACCTGAATTGGCCCGTTCAGTTTGGGTTTAATTACTTAGATAATAAGAGATAATTATGGGAAACTAGAGATAATGAAGATATATAGAGATCCACACAAATATTATATTCATAACAATTTTATTTATAATTGAGTCCTTGCATTTAAAATAACTTTTATTAATAAGAAGGAACTTCTAAGTTTTTATATGAACTGGAAATTTTCTTACGCATAGGGTACTAATACTTTAATTTAGGTCCTCATCATCAAAATAATTTTCAATTGGGACTTTTACAAAATTTTTCCTAAAATCAATTATCTCAAAATAATAATATTTTTTTATGCAATACAATTACACCTTTCTTTAAAAAAATGTGTTTCAAGATTTTTCTTTAAAACAAAAAAAAAAAGATTGTTTCATGCCTTTATTGTATAAAGTGCATAAGAAGTGGGGAAGGGGCAACGTGGCTTTAAGTGATTAGAGGATGGAGAGTTGAAAAAAAAAAGGGCAGCGGATGGGAGCGGATGGAAGATGTAGAGGAGAGAAGCCCTTCCCGCAGTCAATTACCCACTGTCCCTAACACTCACTCGGCCATTCTAGTCTCCAGATTTCCGGTTAGGTTACTCACTCAGCACTCGCCCACTTTGCGTCTCCATCTCTCCTCCATCTCTGCACTCAACCGGTTCTTCTCCTCCCCTCGTCACAGTTACCGATACTCTAAATCTCGTTCTTAGCTTGGTCTGATTTTTTTTTGCTCTGCATATGTTTAGGTTGCGCTTCTTGGATCCATATTTTCTCTGTTATTGCTTCTGCTTTGAGTTTGATTTTCACTTATATTATGCATTTGTTTACCTGCTTCATTTGGGGGTTATATTTCAATTCCAGTAGCTTAGGGATTGCACAACGTTGAGTACTTTATCTGTTATTGCTTCTGATTTAGCAATTTTTTTGTGGTTCAGAGTATTTGAAACTTGAAAAATTAGAATGAAGAAAAATGCTAGTTTTGAGTATCCTACACATTGATCTCTACCATCTTGCAATGAATAAAAATGCCAGTTTTGATTTTTTTTATAAAAAAAAAATTCATCCTGGCAAATTTAGAATCACACCCTTGCATAACTTTAAGATATTAAACTATCTAGTGTTCTTCTCTTCATATTCAGATCACGATTTTGTTTATTGCGAAGAAAAAATAGACCCAAAAAAATAAATGAATTTGGGCTTAAGTTATATTCTAAATGGCACAGTATAGGAGGAATCAAGTGGTAAAGAATTTTGTAGTTCAATAGCACCCCACACGTTATCTTAGGGGAGAGTTTGACAGTTTTATATCCCAGGGTGACAAAAATAAGGGAGGTTAATTATGTGTTGGTCATTCTTTCAAGATTTAGAATCTAATGCAGCATAATTGGAAATTATAACTACAACACACTGCAAGAGATCAGAATTGTCTTGTTGACGTTTTAGTTAAAAAAATGTTAACTTCTTCTTTTCTACTTAGTAGGCTATTGGCCCAATTTTCTTAAAAAGAAAATAGGGATGACAGTGTCAAGTGGGGAACATTAGCACATAGCGGCCCAACAGTTTCCTTGGGTCAGTTGTATGCCATGTCATTTTACGTGGACTATTATATATACACTTTATTTTTCTTTTACATGGTTGGGGCTGTTTGATATTTTACGGGGTTGTATAACTTTAGCACATACTAGTAGTATGTGCTAGTATTGAATATGGGGGATAATTCCATTAATGCATGACTGATCATTCTGGTTAATTTCATAAATATTAAGCTCCTTTGCTAGAGAAGAGTAATGAGTTGACCTATGTCATAATTTTATTGTTGCAGGCATGGATGAAGAGCAAACTTCAAGTGTTGACCTATTTTAGTCTTCTAATATTGGTGAGAATGAGAGTCGGTGGACCATCTTCTGCCCCTTCCAATTCCACTAATCCCCACCAACCACCAACCACTGTAGAATGTCCTCCTCCTACTGAAAATGAAACCACAAAAGGTTGTAGTAGGAAGAGAAAACAACCTGAGAAGAAACAATCAGAAGTGTGGGATCACTATATTAAGTTACCATTGGAGGAAACAGATGGAGATCTTAGAGCTGCATGCAAGTATTTCAATAATGATTATGCTTGTGATCCAGTTAGATGTGGTACAACTTCTTTGAAGAGACACTTTAAAAAATGTCTCAAAAATCCATATAAGGGTGCTGAAATACCGAAACAATCCATGTTGAACTATGTTTCACAAAGTGGGGAAGGGGGAAGCTTAGCACCTCACCTGTTCAATCAAAAATGTTGTTGGAGGGCTCTAGCGGAGTTCATCATATGTGATGAGATGCCATTTAGACTGGTCGAAAAGCAAGGTTTTAAATCGTTTGTGAAAGAGTTAGAGCCATGATTTCAAATCCCTTCTAGACAAACTGTTGCTAGGGATTGTTGGCAATTATATCTTAGTGAGATGCGGATCTTAAAGATTCAATTGAAGCAGTGTACTAGTCGTATTTGCCTCACTACAGACTGTTGGACGTCAGTTCAAAACTTTAATTACTTGTTTCTCACAACTCATTTTATTCACAAAGATTTGAAGCTGCATAAAATGATTCTTAACTTTTGTTTGATTGAGAATCATAAGGGCGATACAATTGGAAAGACTATTGAAAATTGCATATCAAATTGGGCATACAAAATGTGTTCACCATGACGGTTGATAATGCAACATCCAATGACATAGCCTTGTCCTATTTGAAAAAATGACTTGTGAATTGGAAGGGTCTTGTTTGTAGTAGTGATTTTCTTCAACTACGGTGTTCTGCACATGATGCGATTCAGAAACAGCAAGTTATCTCTTCAAATTCAAGAGATTACTCTTCGACTTTAAATCATCATTTTCAAATTCCAGTTGGTTCAATCACAAGAGCATAGGCTAAATTATTTAAGGAAGCATTGATTGGGGTGATTCAAGAGGCTAATGCAAATCAGATGGCAATTGAATCAACAATTGTGGACAAAGATGATAAAAACGTTATTAATATCATATGGGCAACAAATGGAGGTACAAACCAAGTTTTGGGCTTGGAGATTTCAAAATAAAGAGTTTGGACCTAGTACTATACATGGAAAGACTCATTTGGGCTTAAATAAGCACATTTTGGGCCTTGAATGTCGATTATCTTTTGTGAATTTTATTTGTGCGAAAATTATTAGATAATTGGCATATTTGACATTTAGGTTTACTAATTAATTAATTGTATTAAGTTTTAGTTTCTATTTTCTAGGATGCATTTAATACAATTAGGGTTTTTGAATTAGGGTTTTTGAATATTTCTCTTTAAATACCTTGTAACCCTTCATTTAGAGGCAGACTTTGAGACTTGATTATTGAATAAAAGGTTGCACTTTTTTGCACCTCGTTTCTTGGGAGTGGATTCTCTCTAGGGTTCTTCTTAGAACTAACAGACTTATCAAGGCTTGATCAACCTTGTGACATCTTCCAACACTTCGGGTCTTTGTTCTTTCGTGCTCAAGGGTTCAAGTAGATCGTCGATTTGCGTTTAGCGTTCTTAGGGTGTGCATATTCAGATTGGTTGTGGGTTCGTGAGGTCTTCCCTTTTGGTTTCGCACCATCTTGGTATCAGAGCTTCGAATCTAAACTCAGGTCACGTCTTTTTGTTCGTTGTTTCAATTTTTGTTTAGGGTTTCGTGCTTTGTTCTTGAGTCTTTTCGTTTAGGTCATTTGTGTTCGTGTCTAAAATTATTGCTTCTGTTCGTCAATCATTTCGTTGTATTTTCCAACATTTAGTGAGTCTTTTTCATACTTCAAAATCTCTTCTTTCATATCATTTTGGAATAATTTCAATTTGATTTGTCATGAGTGAGTTCTAGCCGTTTTAATTCAGTCATGTTTTTGCAAAATTTCTGTGTCAATTCATCATTTTTCCATAACGTCATCAAATCTTCTGCCCTTTTTTGACCTGTTTTACTTTGTTTTTTTGGTCATTTATTAGGTCATTTTCATTGTTCAGAATCTCATCTTTCCATTCGTTTTGGTTTCATGTCAGTTCAAAATTTATACAGTGAGTTATAGTATTTTCAAAAATGACACTTTTCTCGAATTTCTAGGTTCAGATTGCTTGAGCCTATTTGTGATAGATTATCATTTGAACTCTAATTTCCCTCAATTTCCTTTTTCAATCCTCACTTTGATATTCCATATTTCTAATCATTGGTTTGATTTCTGCAAATTGTGATTACATTGATTAAATTGCTTAGTTCTTTTAAAGAGCCTCAAGAGGAATCTAAGAGTGGAAAAAAGGGCAAGAGTGACATACATCAATTTAAAAGCCAAATTTGAGAGAAGCACGAGTGACATTAAACTTGTTTGAGTGAAACACGTGAGTAGAGTGGTGAGGTCCTTTTTTTTAAAAATCTAACTTTTCAGGTACTATCAATATGCATGATAAAAAAGAAATTCATAGACAATCTTCAATCATTGTTAAAAGGACTACAGACGTTTAATGCTGAAAACGACCAGTGGATGTCTAGTTACAACTCCAGATAAAAAAGAGAATTATAAAGAAAGTTGTAGGAGTTGAAACAAGGCTCCATGAGTGTTAATGAATATTTTCAAGAGATGAAATTAGCTTTGATTAGAGCTGGAGTGAAAGAAAATTCAAAAGCCACTAAGGATCATTTTGTAAATGAGCTTAATCCTGAATTATCTTATTTTGCAATGACCCTAACCTTCTTGGACATTGATATTTAGGTTTAGTTTGTTGCTGAATATGAGCAAAAGATCAAGCAACAAAGATGTTCAGAAAGTAACTCCAATTCAAAAGAGATTGAAAGCTTGATTGTTATAGTCCCTAATGATTAGAGCCAACCAAGGAGGAAGAAGAACCTAATGTTGAAAATCAAGCTGAGAAGTATGAAGAAGACATCCTTGTTCCAAGTACCAATCTTGTGATTGAAGAAGTTCCTCTCAATCATGAAAAGAAAAGTGAAAATATGAGTGAGAGCGATTTTTATGAAACTGTTCTTGAGACAAAAATTCAGCTTGAGAGAGAAAAAGACATTGAGAGCATTAAGTATTGTCAAAGAAAGGAGAGTAAAAGTGAGTTTGAAAGAGAAAAAACTATTGAAGTATAAAGTGTTTTTAGAATAAAGAGCGTGAAGAATTGAGAGAAAAAAAAGATGAAAAGAGTTGTGAGAAAAGTGAGGTTAAGAGTGACTGCAAGGATATTTCTTTAGTTACTAATGATCTTAATCATTATTTGCCTTGTGATTTTAACGTGTTACAGGTGTTCTTGAATTCGATTCTTAAGAAGCCACCCGATGGATTCTTATCTTCAAGAAGCATTGAATCTTCATCTCCTTTGAGTGGCATTGAAAAACATTTTGGCTCTCTGAAGTGTTCTTATATGCATGTTGCAGCTTGTTTTGATGATACTCTTACTTGCACCAACAATATTGATGAGCATGTGAATCCTCTGCAATATGTGCTTGAAGTTTTGGGAAAGGAACAATTGTCTTCAAATATGAGAAATTCTGATTATTGCATGAAAAACATTGCTTTTCTTTGTTATGTGTATTTACTTGGTCATGGTAAGCTTAACAAGAGACATACAAGCTGGTTGAAATTTATAAAGACATTCCCATATATTGTCAAATACAAGAAAGGTGAACATTCGAGGACAAATCCTTTTGAAAAGAGAGGGAATGATGCGATCCAGAATCAGCAACTTGTCTCTTCAAATTCAAGAGATGACTCTTCGACTTCAAACGATTATTTTCAAATTCCAACTGGTTCAATCACAAGAGCATAGGCTAAAATATTTAAGAAAGCATTGATTGGGCTGATTCAAGAGGCTAATGCAAATCGGATGACAATTGAATCAACAATTGTGGACAAAGATGATAAAAACGTTATTAATATCATATGGGATGCAAATGGAGGTACAGACCAAGTTTTAGGCTTGGAGATTTCAAAATAAAGAGTTTGGACCTAGTACTATACATGGAAAGACTCATTTGGGCCGAAATAGGCACATTTTGGGCCTTGAATGTTGATTATCTTTTATGAATTTTATTTGTGCGAAAATTATTAGATAATTGGCATATTTGAAATTTATGTTTACTAATTAATTAATTGTATTAAGTTTTAGTTTCTATTTTCTAGGATGCATTTAATGCAATTATGGTTTTTGAATTAGGGTTTTTGGAATATTTCTCTTTAAATACCTTGTAACCCTTCATTTGGAGGCAGACTTTGAGACTTGATTATTGAATGAAAGGTTGCACTTTTCTGCACCTCATTTCTTGGGAGTAGAATCTCTCTAGGGTTCTTTTTAGAACTAACAGACTTATCAAGGCTTGATCAACATTGTGGCGTCTTCCAACACTTCGGGTCATTGTTCTTTCGTGCTCAAGGGTTCAAGTGGATCGTCGATCTGCGTGTAGCGTTCTTAGGGTGCGTATATTCAGATTGGTTATGGGTTCGTGAAGTATTCCCTTTTGGGTTCACACCATCTAACCTCAGGAATGAAGTGCCATAACACGAGGACTTCCCTGGTGGTCACCCATCATAGAACTACCCTCGGCTGAGCACGCTTAACTATAAAGCACCAACCATCGTGCTAAAAGCTTAAGCTGGTAGCAGAGGTGCACTCCTATTCCTTTAATCCAGTACAGACACGGGCCCCTGTCTCCAATGATTGTGGGTACCACCAGACCCCGAATTCGATCCATATCCCCTCCCAGACCCGGGACGTATCATTCCCTCCCTCTTTAAGGAGGTTTTTCCTCAAACCTTTCGATGGAAGCGGGATACAAACTCATGATGGCTTTGATACCAAACCTCAGGAACAAAGCGCCACAACACGAGGACTTCACATGGTGTCACCCTTCATAGGACTACCCTCGGCTGAGCAAACTTAACTGTGAAGCGCTAACCATCATGCTAAAAGCTTAAACTGATAGCAGAGGCGTACCCCTATTCCTTTAACTCAGTATAGACACGGGCCCCTGTCTCAAACGACTGTGGGTGCCACTAGACCCCGAACTCGATCCACACCCCCTCCCAGACTCGGGACGTATCAGCACATATTCTCAATTTGATTATGTCCGATGGCTTGAAGGAATTGAAAGTTTCCTTCGAATCAATTTGAAATGCTGTAAGGTATGTCCATTCCTCCCCTGCTCGACTCAAAATATTTAAAGATTTATGTGAATTGGAAACGTTGGATGCAAAAAATATGTCTTAGATGTTAGCACTAGATGGAATTCTATATATTTAATGTTAGATATTGCTTTGAAATTCCAAAAGGCATTTGAAAGAATGGGGGATGAAGATAGAGATTATGTGGCATACTTTAAAAAAATGTCAAAGCATGATAACCAATATATGGATGCTTACTCTACCCAAGATGTTGATGACAACATGGATGCTCCTAATAGCCCGCCTAACAAACAAGCTTGGAATAAGGCAACGGTCTTTCTTAGGTTCTTAAAAGTGTTTTATGATGTGACTTTGCAATTTTCTAGCTCACTCACAGTTACTGCAAACACATGTTTCCATCAAATTGCATTGATTGAAGAGTTGTTGAATGAGACTCTTGTGTACGAGGACCCTCTTCTTAGGGAGATGTCTTTAAGCATGAAGATGAAGTTTGATAAATATTGGGGGGCAACAAAAAATATGAATCCTTTGTTGATTATTGCTGTGGTTTTAGATCCTCGATACAAGCTTGCCTATATCAATTAAGTATTTGAGCAACTTTTTATTGATTATCAAATTTGTATGTTCATGAAAAGTAAGGCAAGAAACACTTTATATCGTATGTTTAAAGAGTATTTTGTAAAAATTGGTGTTGAAACAGGCAGGTCACATAGTACGAACATTTTGAACTCTTATACTAGTGGCAATACTCTGAATTCTTCTGGGAGTACCATCACTTCCACTGCAAATGCCAGTAAAAAAGACTCTAGTCGTAGGTGGTTGGCATCCCAAAAAGAAAAGAACTCATCAGTAGATCCTCAATTTGAATTGGATAGATACCTTTCAGCTAATGCAGCTGAAGAAGTTCATATTGGTGATGATGATTTTGACATATTGATATGGTGGAAGGTTAATTCTTCCAAGTACAGAGTGCTTGTGATGATAGCAAGTGATGTATTGACTATGCCAGTATCTACAATTACATTTGAAGCAGCTTTTAGTACTAGAGGATGTGTTGTAGATGATTATAGGAGTAATCTATCTCCTAAAATGACTGAAGCCCTTATTTGTACCTAAAATTGACTACTAGCTAAGCAATCTATTTCAGAATTAGCTACTATATTAACTGAATATGACAACTTTCAAGAAACTGATAATGTTGTTAATATTCCAGGTAATATTTCCAATTCTATGCTCATTATTTAAGTTTACATATTTCATTATTACTAATTTCTTAACACAATTTATTTTTTTTAAATGGATCGAGTGTCATTGAAGGTGGAGGAGAGAAATGAATGACAATGGATGCTCAAGAAAAAATGAATTAGGTCTCATTTGTTTTTCATTTGTGTAATTTGATAGACTTGTTGTTACTTGTTGGGTTTAATGTGTTTAATTGATTGTTATGAATTGTATTAAAGTAACTTGAATGTTGTTGTTTTCTTATTCTTGTTCAATATTGTTGGAGATTATTATAGATTTATGATTGGGTTTTAATAGTTTGTGATGTATTTTTCCTGCTTATAGGTATTTTTATGGTCTTATTAGGTTTAATTTGAACCTTCAGTGAAACCTTTGAAATATGGTACAGTCCAACCAAGGGGAAAAATTCGATAAAATAAAACAAAGGGAAAAACAAAATTCAAACAGCTCCTAGACTGGTTCAGGCAGTCCACTACTGGAATAGTCTGGTCCAACCTGAGCTCGGGTTAGTACTGGACCAGACTGGACTTCAGGTTGACTTGTCCAGCCCAAAGTCCTATCAGGACCATACCTCGGGTTGATGCCAAACCCAGTCCGGTCTGGGCCATAGACATCCCTATAAAACATACTTGAAATTTTGATTTAAAGTATGTTCATTTTATAATATCCCAAATTTTGGGACAAGAGGCTTGAGATTAAGCCTGGATTAAGTGGACTACTAAGCCCCGATTTAGCAATTGTCCTAGTAACGTATAATTGTATTCCCCAAAATTCCTTTATACCCTTCGGGTATTAAAGAAAATATTATGGTGAATTAAAGAGCTTGGGGAATGACAAAACAATACAATTATAAGTCACACATAATATAGTTAATTGGAACACAAATTAGTGTTGCCAGCGGTGAATTTTCCTATGTGGCAGACATGTTTATGTGGCATCTTTCAAGGGGAAAACGATGTCCAAAAATTATGAAAATTTTCATAATGAAAGTAAACTTATCAATCTTTAATTTTATAGGTTATATGAGTTATTTGAAGCTATACACAAGGAGTTATGTGTTTTTGAAGTTAGATCAGTGAAACTAGGAATTTTCAGTGACAACTTTCAAAAATGATAATCCTGGGAATGATGGGCTTCCAATTGGTGAAATGTTATATTTTTCCTTAAAACTAGACTGAATAAGGTTGCATAGCCTTTAGAACAACCCTAATTGAATATCTACACAATTAGATATGAATTTTCAAAGTTTGACGAAAATTTTGCCTAATTTTGCATTAAGTGCGAAAATGGAAGAAAATGTAAGGGAAAAATGGTCATTTGACCAATAAATCAAGGAATAATTATTTTTCCCTAATATTCCCAATAATTTCAGTTAAATGAGAATTAAAAAGAGGGAAATTCCCACTTAGTAATTATTAAGTCCATTTTGGAATATTATTACCAAAGAAAAAATCAAAGCTTGAAAAAGAAGTCAAAAGGCAAAGGCATAAGACTTTTGTCAATAAATTATAAGATGACATTAAGGATTAAAAAACAACATATATTCCCTCAATTCCTTATTAATTTCAGTGGAAATGAAGAAGGGAAAAAGGAAATGAAATATTGGAAATGAATAGGAAATTTGGACCAATAAGAACTCACCATTTGTAAAGCAATTTAGATGACTTCTTTAAGTCATATTCCCTTCATCTTTCTATCTCTTTTTTCATGCAAAAACTGAACCTAGAGAGAGAGGGAGTGTTCAGACATATTGCAAGAGCAAGAAGCACACAAGAGCTAGGGTTCTCACAAATTCTAGGCAAGAGGCTTGTAATCTTGTGATTTTTGCCTCCTAATCACACTATAACCACTTCTAACCTCTTCTCCTTCTTGAAATCTATGTTTTTCAAGACAAAATCAAGAGAGAGGAGAGAGTGAACAATAGATTTTTAGAGAGAGAAAATAGAGAAATCAAGAGCTAATCTCATAAACTTGATCCTCTAATGCTATATGTTGTTGCATTGGTCATTGTTGGTGGATATTGGATTGTTTTCTCTTCTTTTGCAATTATGGGCTGAAGCAAAACCTAAGGGAAATGCTGACCAAATTTCCTTTAAACATGTCCATTTAGTGTTTAAATGGTTAATCATGTGATTAGAAGTGGTAAGGAGGTGATTAAGTAAGAGAAAACAAAAAAATAACATAAATCTCCTAAGAATCCTAACTTCCCTATTCAAGACGTGATGAAGGAATAAGAATTTGGTAATTTTGATGCTTCCTTGGCTTTAGAAGGAAAAATTGGGTAGGTATGCAAGTGTTCATAATTTTTGGATGTTTGTATGTAAATTTGGAAATTTATGAAGTTGAAAGTGCATATTAGTTGATCTACCTCCTGTGAAGCAGTGACATTGTACAATGTATTTTATGGGGTAAACCTTGTCCAAATATTATGAAACTTGGCAGGATTAAATTATAGATATATAGATTTAATTTGATGGGTAGTTTTTAATTTTTGGACAAGTATACTAGAAGATATGATTTTTCAAAGTCAGGCCCTGTTTCTGGAAGGTAATTTGGAACAGTGCAGGTTTTGCTAATTTCTGGGAAAATTATGATTTCAATGGTCAGACCAAAGTATTTTAACAAAAATTAAATTTAAATATATTCATTTAGGCTTTGGAATCAGTCAAATTGGATTTTCCTAGAATTAAATATGATTTTCCAAAGTTGACTAAAAATATGTCAATTTCTGGAAAAATAGTGAAACTACATTGTGCAGAAACTGTAATAAATAACCAGAAATGTGAGTTTTGAATGAGTTATAACTCATATATTATAAATTAGGAATTTTAGGATTGGACAGTTGTGCTGAGCTGGACTAAAGATAGTGGAATCGACAATGGATCAAGGAAGGGCAATTAAGGTAGTGAATTTACCTAGCCTGCACGTATAAGATATGTATGTTTTGCATTGTTTTATGTGACTGCTTTGCTAATTGTATTGAGCATGCTTGATTGATTGGAACTTTGTTATGTTTATACAATGACCATGATTATATATAACATTGAGCATGTAGATGCCATTATTGGTATGATTTTATGAATGACAAGCATGTCATACATTAAATATATATCTTGCATGCATAGTGGTAATGTTTGCTACTAAGATTCTCTGAATCTCACTCTTCCTCACCCAAACATATAGGTGTTGAGTACATGTGAAGAATGCATTGAGAAATGTAAAGAAGAATTACGAAGAAGGTGAATTGATGATCGTAGTGCAAGGCACTATTTTTATATTTGATGTAATTTGCTTGATAGCCGTATGTGGCTATATGTTTCATGTATATGAACGAACTAATAAATATAGTATGAGCAGAGAGTCACTCTAGTTTAATTAAAATGAAAGAAAATGCTTGCATATACTCTGATATAATAAATTTAAGAGCCGATGAGGCGTTTTTGACGTAGCTAAACTTGTGGAATTAATTTGAAAAATTTTCTACCATTTGAAAATCCCTCTCAACCCTTGGTTCAAATCTTGAGTTGAGAGTGAGAATTTGTGAAAGATTTTGAAACTTAGGTAGTCTGGGTTCAAATCCTGATTCCACAATAGATTTCACTATTCTTTTATACTCATATGAGGCTATTGAAAATAAGGTATTACATATTTCTTTACCAGAATTTAAAGTATGTACGTTGAATATTGTTAATGGATTGAGAAGAATATAATAGGAAATAAATAAAACAAAAATGTATTGTTCTCAGACATATACTAGAGAATGAAAGAACATGTAAATATATTACAATCCAAATATGAAAAAGATTTAAATTTATTTATTTTGAAATTTTGAGAAAACCTTGTGTTACATGAAGATTCACTCTAGTCCCTTAAGTTTATGTAAGGTGTGTTTTTAATCACTCAATGTTAACATCATTAGTCTCATTAGCACAAATGTTGTTATATTAATATTTAATTTAAAGTTTTTAAATTGAAAAAATATTTAAAATAAAATCTAATCTTTGAAAATATAACAATACTATATTAAAAGATTATATTTTAAGCATGTTTTGTCAGCATTTAATTGTAGAAGCACCATTAAAATTCATTAAGCAACTATTTTTGTTAGTGAGAAGATTAAAGATGTTAACATTATGTGTGAATGAAAAATATACTTTATAAACTTTAGGGACTAAATTGTAACTTGATGTAAATTTAGAGTATCAAACGTATATTTTAACTCAACTTGAAAGTGGATAAAGTTACTGCCAAAAAATGAAATAAAAATGTGGAAAATTTTAGGCATGAGAAAATTAGGGCAACAGTTGGGAAATATAGCCTAAATTATAAGGTATAGTTAACAAATATAGCAAAAAAATAAATTCAACACATTTAATGTTTTAAGTAATTTCTCTTAGATAATAGATTCATGCAAATAATTTTTAGTTAGACTCATGGTTTCAATATACAAAATATTTCTTTATCATTTGCATTGAATGTTGTTATGAAGAATGGAGTAAGAAGAAAATAATAGAAAAGAAATTCATTAATCTCGTGTGTTTGTGCGAGTGTGCGAGCGCCCCTGCACTTGTGTTAGAAAAAGAAATAAAATATGTAAATATAACAATCTACATATGAAAGATTTAAATTTATTTATCTTTTGAGAACTCATTTATATTTATTTATTTATTTGAACTTTTTGAAAAAATGAAGATTAAAAAATAACTTTTGGAATTTTTTTAAAAAATCATTATATGTCATTCCATAACAATTCATAATTCCTTATACATTGGCATTAGATGCAATATATATGATTAAATACATGGTATCAAAATCCATTCTCATAAGACTTACACCTAAATTTACTCTCTCTCTCTCTTTCACTCCCACACGCACGCACACGCGCACACACACACACTAACACATATTTCTTTTAATACTTTATTTACAATTCAATAATAAAAATATCTGGGGAGAAGATATTTTATAAATGAAAACATTCGAGAGCCCTTTTCTTTCTCCCCTTCTGTAATAGCCATTGTTGCTTTACTTTTGTTTGTGTGGTTGTTCTCTACAACTCCTCCTTTGATGTTCACTTAAGCACGTGTGTTTTCATGTCATTGGGTGTGTATGGTAATATAGATGGGTCATCTCTTATACTTGCAAATTGATTGTAAATCACTCCGATTTGGCTGCCTAGAGCTGCCATGGAGGCATGGTTTGTCTGAAACTCGTTAACAATTGAATTCTTCAATTAGATATGGTATGCAAGGCTTTGTAGTCGGTGAGTTGGTGGTCTATAGTACCGATTGTTGGGATGTGAAATTGATGGATCATCTATTAAACTTGCAAGTTAAAGGTGAATCAAGTAGATCTAGATTCCAAAAACTATGATGGAGGTGCGTTTTGTCCCAAACTCATCAACTATTGCAATTTTCATTTTGATCTAGCATGTAATGCTTTGTAGTTCATGAGTTAGTGGTCTATATTGGTGATGCTTGGGGTTTGAAATTGTGTTGTTGTTATTTTGCTATTTTTTAAAAGTTGATTTTGGTTCTATTTGGTTTTTGGCTCAAGGTTTTTCTAATTGGGTTAGGTAGGATTTGTTTTCATTTTGTAGAAGTTTTTGTCTTTGATTTGTGCTTTCTAATTAATTGGATTGTTTTAATAAAAAAAATCAATTGACTGTGTTGGTATTTGTTTTCTCTTGCATTGTTAACCATGAAGTTTGACAAACCTTATGTTGATGATGAAGGTAATATCGTTGAGTATTGTTGCGTGTGCTGGTGTATGCCCATCAAATCAACGATATACCAAATGTATATATATTAATGAGTATTTCAATTATACACACACACACACACATAAATATCAAATCTTATAATTAACCTTCATAACAGCTCATAATTCTTACTTGTAAATCACTCTAGTTGATATTAATGTTTCTTTCAAATATTATCACAAAATCTCAACAGATTGACGAACATACAACCTATTAAAAACAATTGTTATTATTTTTTGTCATGTTCATTGTATTAATATTTAACAAAATCAATTTATAAATCGGATATTTCTCTATTTTTGAAGACCGAAGTGGCAATGGACATGGACCATGCAAAAGAGATTCAAGCAAATCATCCCATCAATTTGCAAGCTTATCAAGTCCATGCTTTGTTCCATATGCTTCAATAATTTTATCTGGTAAGATCTTTTTGCATGATACTTACAATACTACAAAATATGTCTTTTATGACGGTTATCATCTGCCATATGTAAGACTCCGTCTTATTATTGATATTAATCAGAGTAGCATTAGCGTAGCTCAATGGGCATATAGAAATAACATAAATATACTGATATATTGAAACAATATTGCTTGATTACATACAGAATTCTCCATAGGGGTGTATAGAATAATACAGACCTTAACAAATATAAAGGTCTTCAGATAACCAACGCCTCCTCTCATATTGGCCCAGAACCTTCCGTCACCAGTAATTATGATTATGCTCTTTGAGCCGCTGCCTGCTGTTGGAAACTTTAAATGTTTATGGAAAGGGTGAGATTCGGAGAATCTCAGTAATAACATGCTTTCAAACATATAGAATGCAAAAATAGATATGCCATGCCATGTCATATAAGATGATCGAAACTATGTGTATACTTGCCCAAGGCCAAATTATATATCTGCACCTTGGTCTACTTGGTGCCCTTGTTGGGTCCCTGACCACAACATGGCGAATTGGTGTGTCAAAGACACTAGCTTATGTTATAGTGAATGACATATACAACATTTAGTAATCACATAGTATACGTATGAAGAAGTTACTACGTGGAACGCGCCATTTCCTTGCCTGTTAATTGGTCCAGATCCGTATCCGGCTCGAGCTATCGGTATATCCTAAAATTAAAAATTTAGGATAAATGAGTTATTATTTATTCATAACTCATGCTAAAATCATTGTGTTGGTTATCTTGACTCAAAACTGTAAAATTATAAAAATACCCCTGTGAACCCGATCAATACCCCTTCGTACCCAGTCAAATTGTATTATTCCAAAAATCATGACTCGGGCTAATCCTACACTATTTTGTGTGTAGAATCCATTTTTGAGCTTAGATTAGTCAAAATCAGACCTAAATTATGAAATTACCCTTGGTAGCCCCTAACTTAGGGTTTTAAGGGCAGTTCGGTCATTTCGCATTCTAGGGCTTTTCTCACTTCGCAGTCTACATGAACCCTATACAATTTTCCCTTATAAACTCAATGGAACCATCAAATTGATGAAATTTCAGACCAAACATGATGAAAATGCCCCTAGAACAAATCTGGAAAATTAAGGGAAAATGTTGTTTCTTGATTTTAAATCCATAAACCTCCTTCTTTTCACCTCTAATCACATGTTTAATCACTTAAACACCTTTTCCACATGATTATTAGAAAATTGGCCAGCATAACCCCTTAGATTTTAAGCTTCCCAAATTTACAAAATCAAGGAAACAAAGCCAAATCAACCACAACAATGACAACAACTACCAAGAACCATCAATAATCAATAAAAGAAGCTAAGTTCTTGAGTTTACCTTGGATTCCTTGGCTTTCTCTCTCTAAAATGTCACTGTTCACTCTATCCTCTCTCTTGATTTGTCTTGTAAAGCATGCATTTCAAGGAGGAGAAGAGGTTAGAGGAGGTTGTAGAGAGATTAGAAGGCTTAATGACAAGGTTTTCATGCTTCTTACATTTGATCTTGCACTTGAAAACCTTAGTACCTCTTGTGTTCTTCAACTTTTCCAAACTCTCCTCTCCCTCTCATAGTTGCAGCTGGCGTGAAAATGAGGAAGCCAAAAGAGTGATGTTGGATTTATCCAATGATCTCTTTCCTCTTGCTTTTTGCTTTATGTCATAACATAGCTTAATGGAAATTTAATTAGGCAAATTCACTTGGCTATTCTCTTTTCCTTTTTCTCAAGCTAATATAAGCCACACAATTTATTTCTCATGCAATTTCCCTTCTTCACCGAAATGCCAAGAGAAAAGGGAATTAATGGCTTCTTACTTTTTGTTATGAACATGTGCTTGTATGCCATTGGTTCTTGCTTTTCCTCTTGAATTAATATATATATGCCAAGATATATATTCCCCTTGCTTGCCTTCCTTTTTGACCGAATGTGAAATGGAAAAGGGGCATCTAATTGCTTCTTGAATTGTCATAAATTTTCTTCTTAAATTTGCCTACAATTCTTGACTTTTCTTCTCATCTTGCTTTTACATGTGCTTGTTCCTCATTAGTTAATAATTTTTCTTCTTGAATTAATATTTCCAAATAAATTATTCTCGTTATTTGGCCTACAATTGTTGACCGAATGAATGCAAGAGCAAGAAATAAATGTGCTTTCACAATATCTCTCTTGTTTTATTAGAATAGTAATTGTTTAATGCAAATGAACATGTGTCCATTTTTCCTTGGCCATAATTTTACTTCTTGCATTAATATTCATCAATTCAATTAATTTTCCTTTCCTCTTTCTCATATTGACCTGAGGTGGCTGTTAGAAAAAAGGAAGAGAAGAGATCAAGACTTAATCAAAATATCCTCCTTGCCTTTTGCTTTAATACATGTGCTTGCTTGTGATTGGCTCTCATCATTTTGTTTTCCTCATGAATTAGTTATAGCCAAGTATATTTATTCCCCTTTCTTGCTCCTGACTTCAGCAATAATTCATCTCAATTAAAGGGAAAATAAATGGCTGCTGACTTTTATTTGTCAAATGACTATTTTGCCCTTACATTTTGTAATTTTCGCATATAGTGAAAACCTGGGTAGAACTTTCACCAAACTTTAAAAATTCATAACTAATTGTATAAAAGTCTAATTGGGGTGGTTCTAAAGGCTATGTGACCCTTATTAAGTCTAGTTTTAAGGCAAAATATAGCCTTTAGACAATTGGAAGCTCAATATTCTCAAAATTATTGTTTTTGGACATTGCCACTGAAAATCGCCAATTTCACTGGGTTAAATTCAAAAATACATATCTCTTTGTGTACATCTCCAAATGGCTTATATGACCCATCAAATTAAATCTTGATAAGTCTACTTTCATTTTGGAAAGTTTCATGATTTTGGACATCATTTGTCTATTGAAAAATGTCACACAAAAAGACTGTCGCAGAGGGAAATTCACTGGTTGCAAATCTCATTTGTTATAATTTGTGCTTCCACATAATTGTGCTATTTGTGACCTCTAATTGCTTTGTTTTATCACTTCCTATGCTCTCTAATTTTTCATTCAATTCCCTTTAATTTTAGGGAATAAAATTATTCCTTACTAGGACACTTGTTAAACCGGGACTTGGCAATCCACTTCAGTCAGGCTTATTCTCAATCCTCTTGTCCCAAAATTTGAGGTGTTACACCATACATCATGGTTCCAAACCGACATATATGCTAGCGCTTTATATGCTTCATATAGATAAATAACGATTTCGAATTGTAATTTATTCTAAACCTATTATAACGGTTATAATATAATACCTGTTATGTATTGAGGTTTGGTGATGCTATGATATGAGCATTGCAGTGATAATAATTAACAGTCACACGAAACGATTGGCATAATATATGCTAATGTTTTCATAATACATAACGGTTCCGCTTTAACAATCGTTATATAATGGTAGTAATACTAACATAATTATTTAAACAACCATTATATATGATCAACATAAATAACGGTTGTTACGTAACAACCATAATTTATCAAAACTAATTTTTTAAAACAATTTTGGGGGTGGGGGTTTATCGTTTCGATATCCTCCTTGTATATATATTTACAGAACAAATCACAATATATATTTTCATTCATTCAAATACAGAACAATACAATGAATTAGACACTACACAAAAACCGTCCATTTTTGACATAATTTAAGATGGAAAAAAATTCCATCTCAAAAGTCCTCCAAAAACCGTCAAAAATTTTCTGACAGAAATTTTCCGACGGAATTTGTGATGGAATTTCCCACAGAAAAGTCAGTCGGAAATTCCATCACAAAATTGAATTTCTGATGGAAATTTCCGACGGAAAAAGTCTATCAGAAATTCCATTGCAAATCAGAATTCCCGACGGAATTTGTGACGAAAATTTCCCTCAGAAATTCCGTTGCAAATCGAAATTTCAGATGGAATTTGGGATAGAAATTTCTCACGAAAAAAGTCCTTTAGAAATTCCATCGTAAATCAGAATTTGTGAAAAACTTTTTCTGTGGGAAATTTCCGTCGAAATTTCCATCATAAATCCTAACATAACGTTTTTTACAGAATTACTGATGGAAATTTTGTTGGAAAAGTTGACAAAATTGGTTCGTGGCAAATTCTTTCAGAAATAGGTATTAATTAATTTTTTAAATTTGTTTATTATGATTTATTATTAATGATTAATCTATTTATTATGTATTAATTATTCTATTATCTTCCCTACATTTCTTCTTCTCACTAATTTTCAAGTTTATGACTTTCTTGAGAAATCTTTGCTTGGTTGGTAGGAAAAGCGGGAAAAAGATGGTTTATGCTAACTAACGTTTTTGAGAAATGATCAGTCCTTTAAGCTGCATTGCAGATTTTAAAATCTATCAATGAGCTTTTAAGAGAGTTTCAGAAATCTGAATTGATAATTCTTGAAGCTGAATTGTAGATCTACAAGTGAGCTTCACCATTTTAATCCTTATACCTAATTTTTCTTAATCTTCTTGATTGAGAGCATAAAATGATATAATCAATGCATCTGAAAAAAAGAGAGAGGGAATTCATGTGATACCGTATTTCCCATGACCTCGGATGAGTATAAAAGATTAGTGAAATCATTTGGGAGACCGGGATTCAAACCCAGACTACCTAACTTTCAAAAATATTAGTAAATTACCCACCCTCAACTCAGGAGTTGAATCTCGGGTTGAGAGGGTAGTAAAATTTTCACAAACCATTTCCACTATCTCGTTTAGTCTCATCGATTCTTTCTTTATATTCATTTAACAGAGTCGACGAGCGTTTATCTTAATTGCATTTTGTTAGAGATGGGAAGCATAAACACATATTATCTACCATTCATTCATTAAGCTACTTTTACATTGTTGTCATGCTTACATAAACATATATACCATACACAACTCATAATGTCCAAACATATGGAACTAAACAACCCAAAATGACTAAAGACTTCAGCGTCTCGACCTCTAGTCATTCGCATTTACCTTCTGCTTGCCCCTTGAGCTTTCTCCCTATACTGAAAGTGGGTTTTTGGAAAAAGAGTGAGATTCAAAAGAATCTCAGTAGAAATATATATCAATCATACAATTATAATACTAGCAGGCATGCTAAATAATCATCATTTACAGAATCATCACTCAATGCATCACATGTAGCTTGTAAGCTATCGTAGCGCTAGATATATTACAAAGTTTCGAAGGATACCCGCACAATAGGCCTCGGGTACCTACTCATGCAACAGTGATCGTTATATTGGCCTGAGTGTCCACCCATGCAAAGATAGGCCTCAGGTGACCACTCCATATATTCAAGTACGTGAGACAACTCATGATGAACACATAATTCATACATTGCATATCATAACATATGAAAGACATGTTACTATTTGATTGCTCTTTACTAGCAACTTCCAACCGTTTGTCCAAGCTCGAGCAAGCCTTGAGTTCTGGACCACTACCAAGTCCTACAATTCCCAAATATTATACATGAGTTATTACTTATCTATTCATTACTTCTGAACTCATGCTATTGGTTCATTTAGCTTTACAATGCCAAATTACCAAAATGCCCCTTAAGACCCGGTCCACCTGTACTTTACTCAAAATTATGACTCCACCTATCCTACACAATTTCACATGTAGAATCCATTTTTGACTTAAGATTGGTCAAAATCAGACCCAAATGATGAAAATGCCCTTAACAACCCTTATTTAAGGCTTTTAAGGGTAATTCGGCAATTCACATTCTGGGACTTTTCTCACTTTATCATCAACACAGACCCTACACACTTTGGCCTCCTAAACTCAATGGAAGCATCAAAACTATCAAATTCTTACTCTTTTACCACATCCAACACAGGGCAATCCAATAGGTAAAGGTGGTAATATGGTCCAGCCCACTGGGTTTGGGCTAACCCGTTGTGGGTTGGGCCCAAAAGGACCGCATTAATATGGGTTGGCATTTAGCCAACCCAACCCATAACCACTGGGTTGGTGGGTTGGCCCGCCCAACCCATATTATTTTTTTAAATTTTTTAATACAATATACTAAAATTATTTTTTTTACAAACGTAAACCATAAAGAAATTAAAAATTTATTAAAAAATAAATTTTAATCAAAAATCCACACATAACAAAAAAAACATAAATCCAAAAGCTATCAATATTTTAGTATACTAAATTAAAAAAACATAAATCCAGAGGTGGAGGAGTATACTAAATTATGAATACCACGTCTTAACTCTCAAAGACTCAAACAAGGCAATTGTCAACAAGTCACAACCCCAAAAAGCATCAATGGAATGGACAATAATGAATGACTCAGAAGGTTATATAAATTGGATTGGGTCTTGTTTGCCTTTGACCCTTCACCAAATCTCCCTTGTCCAATAGAAACTAGACAATAATTTAAAAAAAATATGGGCCAACCCACCAACCTGGTGGTCCAACCTGTCATGGGTTGGACCATATGGGTTTGGGCCCAAAAGAACCGCTCCTAAATGGTCTCAATTTTTCAGAACCCAAATCGTCCATATTTACCGGTAAAGTAGACTCGGCCCGTGGTCCCAACCCATATTACCACCTCTACCAATAGGATTCCTAGAAAAGTTGTGTCGGTTTCTCATTTTCTCTTGCCTAATCACCTCCTTTATACTTATAATCACACTATTAGCTATTTAGACATTCATTGGACTTGATTTGGAGAAACTTGAACATTAAGGTCTCTTAGATTTCATGACCTAACTCTTACCAAAACAACCAAAACCAAGCCACAAACAACTCTAATAGCATCAATCAAGTAAGAGGAACAAGTTTGGAAGATTACCTCTTGATTTCCAGCACTTTCTCTCTCCTCAACGTTTTCAGCTCTCTCTCCACAACTCTTGATTCAGCTTGAAAACTATGGATTCAAAGGAGTAGAGATGAGTAAGAGAGGTTATGGAGGGATTAGGAAGCTTAAGACACAAGGTAATAACTTCCTTACCTTTAATCCAAGAGAACCCTAGCTTCTTCTTCCTCTTCACATTCTCAGCTCTCTCTCACTCTTTTTGATTCAATTTTCAACGAGAATGGGGAATAGAAGATGAATGAATTAGTGATATATTGTTTAGTGAATGGTTTAATACATGTGGCAATTGATCATTGGTCCAAATATGCCATTTTTGCCTAATTATTTGATTTCCCTTCACATTCCTCTTGATCAGCAAAAAATGAGTGAGAATAAGAGAGAAAATATTGATCTTGCACTATTCTATTTCCATCTTGCAATAGGTTGACTTTTGCACATTTGGCTTTTGATTATTTGACCTTTCTTGATAATAATTCACCAAAATAGGTTTATTAATTATCAAATAGCAATTTCCCTCTTTTTAATTCTCATTTAACTGAAATTATTGGGAATATTAGGGAAACAATAATTATTTCTCACTTTATGGAAAAATTACCTTTTTGCCCCTACGATTTATGATTTACCGAAATAAATCATTTTCTGCTCATTTTCCTTGGTTTAACCCAATTTTGACACTTAAATGAGGGAACTATTCATATCATTTAAATTCTCAAATTTTGGTTACAATGGCAGGCCTTTAAGTGGACATTAATTGCCTCTTTATGTCATTTCTTGGCCGAATTATATGTAATCGATGATTGAGATATTTCTGTAAATTCATACACCAAAATCCACTATTTTATTCCATTAAATATTATAAATATACATATAAAGAATATTGGTGAAAAAGTGGGGTATTACAGTTCTCCCCTCGTTCAATAAATTTCGTCCCCGAAATTTGTTACACCTCATGTAGCAAAAATCCCTGGTAACGTCTTTTCATATCTTCTTCTACTTCCCAAGTCGCTTCTCTTGGAGATAGTCCTTTCCATACCACTTTCACAAATAATATGCTATGATGTCTGAGCCGCCTTTCCTGTCTATCAATAACTCACTCAGGCTCAGCCTCATAAGTGAGATCATCACGCATATCGACCTCTTCATATTCAATAATATGCTGGGGTCTAGTTGGTACTTCTTCAATTGTGAAACTTGGAACACGTTATATAATATCCTGAATTTTGGGACTAGAGGCTTAAGATTTAGCCTGGATTAAAGGAGACTACTAGACCCCTGTTTGGTAAATATCATAGTGAGGTATAATATTATTTTCTAAAATTTCTTTATATCCTTGGATATAAAAAAAAATTATATTGATGAGCTAAAGAGATCAGGGAATAACAAAATGATGTAATTGGAAGTCACACACAATATTGTATAGTGGAACACAAAGTAATTTTGCCACCGGTGAAATTTCCGGTGTGACAGTGGTGATTGTGTGACATTTTTCGATAGGTAAATGATGGTGCAAAATTATGAAACTTTCCAGAATAAAAGTAGACTTATACAGATTTAATTTGATAGGTCATATAAGTCATTTGAAGCTGTACACAAAGAAAAATGAATTTTTGAAGTTAGCCCAGAGAAATTAACTATTTTATGGGGCAACATCCAAACATTAAAATTCTGGGAAGAGTGAGATTTCAATTGGCCAAATTTTATATTTTTCCTTAAAAATAGACTCAATGAGGGTCGCATATCCTTTAGAACCACCCTAATTGGACATTTGTATAATTAGATATGAATTTTCAAAGTTTAATGAAAATTCTGCCAAATCAAGCATTAATGCTAAAATTTGATATTTAGGCCAATCATAGGCTGACATGTGGCAAATGAGATGGCTGATTCATTTATCCATTAATTCATCATCTTCCTCCTTTTTATTCTGCACATAAAAATCTGAAAGAGAGAGAAAAGGGAGCTGTGCAAAAATGGAGGAGGTGGAGAGAGAAACTTTCAGTAGCCAAAACAATGCCGAATCGACGTCTTCTCTGAAAGTACCCTTCACAAACCTTCTTCTACTCATTGAGAGCTTCATTTCTACAATTTTGGATTCTTATTTTGAGGTGGCTGGTGCTATCTCACCGGCCGGAGTGTTGTTGGAATTCCGAACCATCTACGGAAACGGGTAGAGGTAAGCGTAAGCTTCCTTTTTAACCGATTGGTTTGTTGATTGGATGAGTTATGAGAATGTTGGATACTATTTATGGCTGGTTTAAAATGGTGTTTTCAATGGATAAATCATGTCTAATGAGTGTTTAAATAGCTAATCATTCGATTAGAAGTAGAAAGGAAGTGATTAAACCAAAGAAAACAAGAAACCGACAAATTCTTTATGAGAATCTGATTTTTTGTTCTATGCGTGACATGGTGATAGGATGAGAATTTGATGATTTTTATGCTTCCAATGGCTTTAGGAGGTAAAATTGTATAGGTATGCAAGTGTTCATGATTTTTGGATGCTTGTACATAAATTTGGGAATTTATGAATTAAGATTGTTCATAGTGTTGATCTGCTCTGTCTGGAACAATCAAGTTTTGTGTGGTGTTTTATATGGTAAAACTTGTCTAAAAATTATGAAATTTTTTAGGATTAAATTTGACATGTGGATCTTTAATTTTATAGGTATTTTTTAATTTTTGGATAAGTATAGTGGGAGATGTGAATTGTTGAAGATATACCCTGTTTTCTGGAAATAATCTGAAGCTGTGATGTTGTCCGAAATGTTTCATAGGGAAAAACTTGTCCAAAAATTATAAAAATTTTCAAAATTAAATTAGAGACATATATATTGAACTTGATAGGAATTTTGTAATTTTTGGAAAATTTTACTAAAAGATGTGATTTTTCAAAATTATGCCGTGCTTCTGGAAGAACTTCTAAAATAGTTGATGTTTGGAAAAATTCTGGGAATGTTGTGGTTGTGATGTTCAAAATTGAGTATTTTTATGTGAAACTAGACTGAATTATATTTGTATATAATTTTAAACCACCTCAATTGGAGTTTTATAGAATTAATTGTGATTTTTCAAAATTTAGTGAAAAATCTGTTAGTTTTATGTCTTATGTGAATTTAAGACTTAATGGCACAAATGAAATTGGTACGAATTGCAAGGGTAAAAGTAAGCCTTTAGGGCTAATGTGGGCCATTGGACATTCACTTTTAATGGCTCTAATGATGTTATCACTTACCTAGGGCCATGAAGTGACAAAGAAGAAGTAATGATTGGCGGATCAAGGGACAAGAAGAGAAGGACATAAAGTCCGAGAGGTAGTGAACTTACCTTTTCTGCATGTATGTGATATGTATGTCTTGCATTGATTATGTGACTGCTTTACCTATTTGTGTGGAACATGTATGATTGGTTGAAGCTCTGTTATATTTGTGTAGAACATGTATGATTGGTTGAAGCTCTGTTATATTATGCAATGGCCATATGTATGTCATAACATCGAGCATGCAGTATGTCATTATATTAGCATGAAATAGTGTAGGCAAGCATGTCATGCATTCATATATATCTGACATGCATAGTGGTAATGTTTGCTATTGAGATTCTCTCAAATCTCACTCCTCCCAACCAACCATTTAGAGAGGTCAAGATGCAGGAGGATGCACGAAGGAGATATGAAGTTGAAGTGCAGTTGTATTTAGTGTAAATGATTTACAATTGATAGCCTTATATGGCTTTGAATTTCATGTATGTATATGAGTGTATGAATGCAATATAGGAAGAGAATAGCTCGAATTTCATTAAAAATGTAAGAGAATCGCTTGCATACTCTGATGTAATGAGATTAAGATCCGATAAGACATTATGATGTAGTGAAACTTGTGAAAATAATTGAAATGTTTTTTTACCTGCTGAAAAACCCTCTCAACCCTAGGTTCAACTTCTGAGTTGACATTGGGGATTACTGAACATTTTCAAGAATTGAGTAATCTAGGTTTGAATCCTGGTCTCACCAATGATTTCACTACTCATTTGAACTCATAAAAGGCTATTGAAAATAAGGTATTACACGTCATGCAATCTGCTTAAATTTGGAGGTAGAGCAATCCGGTACGCTACATGCCCAACTCTTGATAAAATCTCAAATAACCTAATGTAGCGAGGACTCAGCTTCTTTCTCTTTATTACACTTCCTATACCGGTAACGGGTGAAACTTTCAAGAACACGTGATCACCCACCTGGAATTCCAACGGTCTTCTTCGCTTATCAGCATAGCTCTTCTGCCTACATTAGGCTGCAAGCAATCTCTACTTGATTATTTTGATCTGCTCAGTAGTTTGATCTACTATATCTGGCCCATACAATTTTCTTTCTCACAACTCTGTCCAGTAGAGAGGGGACTGACACTTCCTCCCGTACAACACTTCATACGAAGCCATCCTGAATGCTCACATGATAGCTATTATTGTAAGCAAACTCTGCCAGTGGAAGATAATGATCCCAACTTCCTTTGAAGTCCATTACACACGCTCTTAGCATATCTTCCAGCGTCTATATAGTTCTCTCTGACTGTCCATCCGTCTGAGGATATTAGGCCGTACTGAAACTCAACTTAGTACCCAAAGCATCATGTAGAGATCTCTAAAACTTTGAAGTAAAACAAGGATCTCTATCATAAATTATACTTTTCGGCATTCCATGGAGCCTCACTATCTCTTTGATATAAATTTATGCTAACTTATTAGGAGAATAGCTAGCATTGATTGGTATGAAATGCGCTGACTTCGTGAAACGATCAACAATTACCCAAATCGTATCATGATTTTGGATTCTGGGTAATCCCACCACAAGATCCATGGTTACGCTTTCACATTTACTTTGAAAATCATTTTTTTGTTTTAGAAATTAGCCCTAGACTTTATAGCCTCTTAATATAAGATTTATTAACATGTCCTAATCTAGCATGCCACACATCATAAGAATCAACCAAGTAAGCAGAAGAAGATGCATTCTCATTCATTTCAACAATACTTAGAATAAACAGTTCCTTATCACAATAGCCCTTCCCAATAAGAACATTGTTCTTAGTTATGACAATTTTGTCATATTCAAAATAGACCCTATCCCCCAGCTTTCCTAAGCAGCGCTACAGAGACTAAGTTAGCTCTGACTTCAGGTACATAAAGCATGTCATTCAATGCCAAGGTCTTTCTAGATGTGAGCTTAAGCTCCACTCTCCCTTTTCTATGAACCTTAGTGGTTCAAGAGTTAGCTAGATAAATGTGGTCTTCCCCTTCTTCAAAAGAGGTAAACATCTCTTTGTTTGTATAGATGTGCTTGGTAGCTCCTGAGTCTACCACCCATTTCTTCACATCAAATATAGGAAGGGCTTATGATACCACATCAACAATGATTTCTTCATCACTGCTATCATTTCCTTTAACCAAATTCACATTTGGCTTGGGATGATTTCTACCATTTTGAGAGTTATCTCCCTTGGCCCTTTTCCTACATTGCATTGTATAATGACCTGGTTTTCCACAGAAAAAACAACTGCCTGTCTTCTTCTTGGGGTTAGTATCTTTAGCTTGTAATAAGGCTCTTTGTTTTTATTCTTTTTCTTAGAGTCGTACCTCTTGTTGAGCAGCTTTTCCTTAACTAAGTTTGCTTTAGTAGCCATTTCTTTGCCCTTTGCAGCTTGTATCGCTTTTCGGTTGATATCTTTAATAATGATATAAGTGAGCAGATCATTTAGGGACAATTGTTTCTATTTGTGTTTCAGCTGTTGCTTGTAGTCATTCCATGAATCTAGCAGCTTTTTGATTAGAACACCAGCCACAAACTCATCTGGCAGATTAATTTTCTCAGCTCTCGAAGCTCCTCATTCAACTTGTGGTACTTGTTGATTTGGAGCTTGATGTCTTTGTCATCTGTCATCTCCCGTTTGTAAAAATTTCCTATCACAAACTTCTACTTGCTAGCATCCTCAGCAATATACTTGAGGATAAGTGATCCCCATATCTCACTTGCTTCTTTGTAAACATGGTATATATTGAACAGATCGTTAGATAAAGTAGTAATGAGAGTGTGTCTAAAAACCTTGTTAGCATAGGCCTAAGCATCCTTCTGGGCTTGGTTAGCATTTGGGGATGGTGCAGGTTGTGTAAGTGCATAAGCAACTCCATGCATGTCAAGGATAGTGTAGACACATTCCTGCCAACGTCTGAAGTTTTTCCCTTCAAACTGCTCTATCTTCGAAATATCTGGAAACTGTCTGGGCATAGGCACTGCCATTGGAATAGAACCAGCACCAACATTGTTAGCTTCGGAAGCAGTAGCATTGTTAGTATGGGCACCAGATGCAGAGCCATCAAGAGGACTAGAAGCCATAATAGCTCTTAAGATTATTAGTGAACTCTTGCAAAATCTGTAATCCTAGTCATGTCCATAGACGCTGACCTTAAGAGCTATTCTGCAACCACCGGTTGACTTGAAGTGGCACTCTCTAGGATAAAACAGACTCTTCCTACAGACACAGGGTGAAACATAACAACGAAAGACACAGAGCAATTTTGAGGCAGAGAGAACACAGAGGCTAGAGAGGAAGAGGGCTCCAGATTTTAGAGCGGGATACTTGAACCTCCTATCAATCTCTCCTTAGAGCAGGGAAAATGGACCGAGCCCGTCGGGCCGACCCTTTTTGGCCCTAAATTTACAAGGGCCAGGCTTAAGATTTTAGCCTCAAAAGTGAAAGCGGGCCTAAAAGGGCCAGCTTTGTAGGGCCGAGGCCTAAAAAGGCTGGCCCTTATATATATTTTTTATTTTTTAAAATTATTTATATGATAATAATAATATTATTTTTTATGTTTTGTTGATGATGTTGCAAATATTTAGTTGTTATTATCTTTTTTACAATTAAATTTCATAAGAATATATTGTATTAAGAATCCTAAAAATTAAAAATTTATAAAAGATATTTCTTATTTTATAAGAAAAATACATTATATATTTTTTATTTACACCAAAGTTTCACATATGATGGTAATTTACTAATTTATTTGTATTTTATATTTGTTATAGAGTTATTTATCATTTTGATTTATTATTTGTTACAGATAAAGATTATTGATGTATTCATGATGTGGGATAATAAATTCTTGATATTTTTACCCTTCAATCAGACCCTACTTCTCAAAGTGAAGCACAATTGAATTTCCTTGAAATTGATGATAGTGGCTAAGAAGATGAAAATGATAGTCATCATACTCATATTGCTTAGAGTATTTAGCTTCTTGTCATCTTATACTTTGAACGAGACTGTGAGTTATTTGTAGACATTATTCTTTTCCTTTGATTATGAATTAGTAACTGTATTTGTTTTATTACATGAGGCGTGTAGACGTGTAGTTAAATCTTATCAAAATATCTTCTGGCCCTGGCCCTCATGCTCTTGGGCCGAGCTTTGAAAAAGAATAATTTTTCTTACCTCGAGCCTTGTAGAGCCGGCCCTTTTAAGCCCTGGCCCTTCAAGGGCCTGCCCTTTAAGGCCGAGCCAGCCTTGATTCCCAGCTCTATCTCTCCTTATATAAGCATGTGAGGAGGGACGTTTGGGCACAATTTTAAAACACATAAAAGCCATTAAACCACCGGTTACACTAGCAGTAAAACCAAATTATGAGGCAATTTCTGAACGTTGATGGGTTATGAACGTTGGTGAATTAAGTTTTATTCATGACCCCTTTAACCAAAATACTTATGTCTCAATTTTAAATGCCTAAGAATTTGATTTTTCCAATAAGCCATTAGGTCTTAAAATTCAAACTCCTCAAAAGTGGGTCTTTCTGGTAAGCCCATTTCACAAAATAAATTTTAGGATTTTCCAAAAAAACATTTGATAAAAAGTGCCCAGTCCATATTTAATTCATGCGTAGGTGAGGGGAATTGCCATATTGCAACTGTGTTTGCCTCCTAGTGGCCCATTGTTGTGTGCGCTAGCCTACTTTTCCTCTTGGCCCATCTACTAGCCCAATTTCACAAGGTATAATATATAATCTTGTGTTCTCTCTCTCCCAAGCAATGTGGGACTTGTTCCTATTTGACACACCCACTTGAAAGTTTAAAACTCCAACAGTAAGCACACACTTGAGTTCACAATATCGCACTCGAGTTCTCAGTTGTAAATGCACTCCAGTTCAAGAAGTGATGTTAAGAGACTTCTTCCCAGACACAACCAATTTCCTGAAAAATGATGTGTACTAGAGTTTTGGTGGTCACACTTGAGTTCTGAGACAACTTGTACTCGAGTTTTCCCATGAGAGTTTATGTCTGAAAGTCTTGAGACTAAAAATAGAAGGCATGAACTTGAGTTCTTAGATATGCACTCGAGTTCCCAGGAAGCTTACACTTGAGTTCCACTTTTGAACTCCCATGAGTTTCTCCCGAAACCAAATGATTTATGGGAAAATGCCTTATGCACTCGAGTTCCTTTGTACAAACTCAAGTTTTGGCTAGGTTACACTCGAGTTCTACTTGCTAAACTCGAGTCCATCAGCTGTTTTCAAGCTGAATCACTTCAACAAACACTCTAAATACTCTCATATGCTAACCAATCCATTCTTTTATCCCTTTTCATCATTCTAAACCTCATTCTCATATACTCTCATACATTATGCTTCCTATCACCAAGCCGCTAATGAAAGCTAGAACCTTGCAATCATACACAGAAAATTCCACCAGAGTCAATCATTGCCAGAACCAACGCTCTGATACAAAAAATGTGATACCTTATTTCCCATGACCTGAATAAGTATAAAAGAGTAGTGAAATCATTCGGGAGACTAGGATTCAAACTCGGACTACCCAACTTTTAAAAATATTAGCAAATTACCCATCCTCAACTTAGGAGTTGAACCTCGTGTTGAGAAGGTAGTAAAATTTTCACAAATCATTTCCACTATCTCATTAGTCTCATCGGTTCTTTCTTTATATTTATTTATCAGAGTTGACGAGCATTTATCTTAATTGCATTTCATTAGCAATGGGAAGCATAAACACATATTATCTACCATTCATTCATTAAGCTACTTTTACATTGTTGTCATGCTTACATGAACATATATACCATATACAACTCATAATGTCCAAACATATGGAAATGCTTACAAAAGAATTATTACGTAAACAATATATACCCCATTTCACCCTGTTTTGAAAGTGGGGTTTTGGAAAAAGAGTGAGATTCAAAAGAATCTCAGTAGAAACATATGTCAATCATATAGTTACAACACTAAAAGGCATGCTAAACATTTATTAAGGGTTTAAATTTTAATTATTATGAAAATCATATGGAAAATTGAATTCATATCATATATAGTGCATTTTGTACCAAAATATTTAAAGGATTGAGTTTTAAAAAAATTCTATCAATACGTAGTTTGTTTTACTTTTAGCATCTTTGAAAAAAAATTAATTAGTATTCTACAATTTAAAATAGATCCCATTAAAATTACTGTAAGCGTATTGACTTCATTAATAATTAAGAGATCTAAATAAAAAATTACGTAAAATTAGAAAGATTAAGTAGATTTTCTTTTTTAAAAATAAGACTAACATATAACCGTTACTAATAGAATGACCAAATATTAATTAGTTGTGTGGTATGAATTGAGTTTGAGAGAACCATAACAAGCTCCAAATGGAAATTCCGTCAGAAATTCTAACGTAACGTTTTTAAGCAAATATTATTGCTTTATGATTTTATGCCTCTATATATCAACATTAATATATGTTAAATCAAATTAATTTTTTTTCAAAGAGAATAATCAAAAAATAATTCAAGCATGCCATTCTATGATAGTATCATTGAAATAAAAATCATTTTTACCAATATTAACTTAAACTAGAATGATTTTTCTTAACACATAAATGTGATTTTTTAGAAAATAATTTAGTTAATATTTAATTTTTTAAATTTTTTATTATTTAATATGAATAAGTACTATTAATTACTATTTTCTGACAAGCAGCGTGTAAATTTCATATACTTCTATGGATATTTTAGAAAAGAGATGCAAAAAGCACTTAAAATTTCATAAAACAATTTACATCAACACAAAACTTTCCAAAAAACCTCTGTGTGTGTGGGTGTGTAAAATATAGTAAAATGTATACTTAATATGTTTACTAAAATATATCCTTTTATAGTGGCATATGTTATAAGTTTTCTGGAAAAGAAATTGTTCTTGTTAATAAAATGATCTCTTTGTTCAAAATATTGTATGAGAAACATAAGTTAGGGAAAACTCCTTGATGAATCATATTATGATCTCTTTGATGATAGTTAATATATTTAAACTAAAGATGAATCATATTTTTTTGTATTAAAATTAATTTTGATATATACAGTTATACACATGTTAGGAAACATAAGTTAGGGAAAACTCCTTAACAAGGAGAGAAGAGAGAGTATTAAAATTATTTTACCTATATTTTAAAATCCTAAATTGAGTTAATGACTCAATTATAGATTTATTAAACTATTAAAGAATCTCAAAAGTTTTCGACTCAAAAATCGTCTAAAGATCGTCGAAAATTCTGTCAGAAAGTTTTCAATGGAAAATGTCTGTAGAAAATTATGTCGCAAATCCTAACGTAACGTTTTTTATGGAATTACAAATAGAAATTCCGTCAGAAAATTTGACAAAATTGATTCGTAGAAAATTCTGTTGGAAATATGTGTTAATTAATTTTTTATTATGATTTATTTAATTAATGATTAATCTAATTATTATATATTAATTATATTATAATTTAAAATTTAAATTATTATTAAATTACCTTATAATTTTTGGCAAAAAAATTATTAAATTATTAAATTATAATATTAATAAGAAAATTATTAATTCATATTTATTATTCAAATTAATTTATTATATATATATATATATTCGATAATATATTATATACAAATAAAAATACAGATTTTATAAATACAATAAAAATAAAATATATAACAAAATGAATAAAAAAGATATTAATAATAAAAATTTAGATATAATATTTACGTAAAACAATAAGGAAACGAAATTGTAATGTTTATATATATATATATATATATATATATATATATATATATATGATTTTACATTTAAATCACACAAGTTCTTCCTAGCTCAACTGGCAAAGGCACTGGCACACGTGTGAAAGGTCATGGCTTCGAATATCAATTTGGTCACAAAATGCAACCAATTTGTGCTATCAACACGTGGTGGATGATGAAGGTCGATACGTGGCACACGATGGAGGTGACATGTGGCAGTTGACCGGGACACGCGATGGTTGACCAAGACATAGGCGGTCGGAGGAGAGGTGGCGGTGGGTACACATGACTGTTGCCGGCCAGAGGTTTTCTTTGAAAAATGGCGTAGGCAAATTTGCCATGAAATTTGCCTCAAAAAATTCCCTCATAATTTGTGACCAAATTTGTACCGCTGCAAATTCCCTCGTAATTTGAGATGGAATTTGTTCTGTTATAAATTCCCTCGCAAGTTGCCACGGAAAGTTTCGTCATAAATTTCGTCTCAAATTGTGAGGGAATTTCCATCGAAAAATCTGTCACAATTTGAGACGGAAAGTCATATTTCGTTACAAATTGGCACTTTTTCTGAAGGAATTTTTTCCATCAGAAACTCCGTCGCAAAATGGTTTGCGATGGAATTTCATTGCAAAAAACCTTTGTTCTATCACAAATTCTGTTAGAAATTACCTATTTTTTTGTAGTGAGAATATATTACACTCATTCATGTGTATGTATGTACTACTAAAACTGAAACTTTAAAACAAACAAATCATGAGTATTTAGAAATTTACAGTCATTCTATATGCATTTACTCTCCCACTAATGTTGCACATATACGGCCAACTCTTTAGCCACTTCTTCCATTTGTGAGTTGCTAAACATTGTGCATGAGGCATTAAAATACTGTACGCAAAAGGAAACAATAGATAGAAATTAGATATTGTAATATATAGATGACCGAATATATACATTAATGAATTGAACATATAATATACCTTATTGTATCAATATTTTCAGGACTGTGCATGATTATGTCTTTCATGTGCTATATCACATAGTACCCACAATCATTGCTCATGTCCGGTTGCTTTGAGAATTATAAAGAAATAAGAAGAAAAATTTGTCAGTTAGTCATATATATAAACTCTATATGTGCTTTAATTTAATATTATAGTCATTGGTGAATAATATAGATACCTTTGGATGTAACCATTGGAAGGAACATCTGTAGCTTCTATCAGTGAGGTTGGTTTTGGGACACTCGAGACCATTTTGAATGCGGTAATTGCACATCAAAAATTATATATATATAAACACACAGAAACATGTAAGATGAATTGAATTATAAGAGATGATGTTATGTACGGAACTCCACCCATAGAGTCATAATACCAATCTTTTTGCGTATTGGATTTACCACTATGAGCATCCAATGGTTTTTAAGTACAATAATAGATCTGATAACTCCTCATTTTTATTATATTTGATTTATATTTTGATATAATTGTGAAGTTATAAATGCTAATTTAAGATGATTTTCTTGAGATTTTATAATATATAAAGTTGATGCATTATCTTGGGGATTTAATTCTAAATATTTTACTTTAAATTAAAATCTAAGTAAAAGAACAAATAAATAATGAAAATTGAAAAAAATAAAAGGCCCCAGAAATTATGAAAATTACATATTTAAAAAGAAGAAAAGGTCCTAAGAAAAATCATAGAAAAGATCTCATATTTTCAGGAAATTCTGATTGAGCCCCAAAACATTTCAAAAGGTTTCACTTTAGTCCCTAATCAAAAGTTCAAATTTTTTCATTTTAGCCCCTTGGTCAAAACGCATGTTTTGACCAAGGGACTTAGGTCTGGCAGAGATGCTAAAATGGGAGTAAACTAGAGAAGGGAGGTGGCTGTTTTTGGGGGAGCGAGAGGCAGAGGAGCTGAACGAAAGAAGCTCACGAGAGAGAGAAACAGAAGAGGGTTCTAAGGGGTTGATGGGTTTTTTTTTCAAGGGGGAAGAGAGGGCGCCGTTGGTTTTAGGAATTACAGAGGTGGCTGGTTCTTGAAGGAGAGCATCGGAAGAGGCGACAGAGCAAAAATTATGATTGAGGAGCTTGATCTCTTACCTTGATCTGCAACTGTTAATCAGTCTTCTTTGGAGATTCATTGTGAGCTGTCTAGGGGACTCAATATTAAAGGAGAGAGAGGAGTTGAACTAGAAAAGAGCTAAAAGGTGAGTCTGGAAGCAGAGGAGATCACAACCTTGAATAAGATCAAAAGCGAAGGACACAATGCTCGACAATAACAGCTGAATCACAAGAGGAGGTCGCTGATAATTAAAGAATAGAGGTGGAGAAAGTCACTTGAACTGATTCTGTTCCTTTCTCTACTACCTGTTGGAAATTGTGCCCTAAGGGCCAATCATTGCACCTTAAACATTATTGTTATTTAAGAATTTCTCCTTATTGTTATCATATCATTTGCATGTTTACTATGATAATTGTATCCTTGGATGAACTATAAAGATTATCCTAAATGTCCCTGGTCAATTATCTATGCGGGAGCAAAGATGAAATAAGACCAGTATAACTTTGATGAGGTATAGAGATACAAATCAAAGTCTTAGGCACTTATAGGAGTATAAGGTGCTGGACCGACCCGCTATGAGAAAGTTGCATGGATTAAGTCATAAGCTTATCTCATACATATAATCATGTCGCAGAGCCCTCTGACCTGAGATCATCATAGATTCCTGCATGAAACTTGCTAAGTTTTGGCCTAGTCAAAAGTCACCTTTGACCGGGTGATGATAAAGGCTACAATCGGGCTTAGGAGTTTTCATGAAGAGGAATGTGAGTGATCAAGATGGAATTTGTCCCTCACATTAGTGAGAGATATTACTGGGCCCCTCGATGAGTGAGTCTGAGAAATGTATGGCCATACTGTAATGAGAAGGAGTTTCCATTTCTAATTTCAGGCTACTCAGGAATCGGGAAAGTGATGGTCAGGAACAGGAGGATGACGTTGTCTATGTCTCATCCTTGACCGAAATATCATGTGACAAAAAGGGACGTGACATGGTTGTATAAAAGGTTGCATCGTATCATCGATCCTCATATGAATTGGGTAGTCGCAATGTCTTGCTAGAGGCCGCTTGCGACTTGTGGGCTAGAATAGTTTTGGCCCACTGCCAACTTCATGTGGGCCTACAGGGTCGCACACAAGAATAGCCCAACACGAGCTATGATGTCCAGATTCATTGAATCTAAGATGTGTCTAAGATTCAATGAATATAATATTTGACCTAGGGTGGATGAATTATATATATATATATATATATATATATATATATATATATATATATATATATAAATTCGAAAAAAAATATATATAGATTATAATATTATTATAAGATGTTAGTTTTATATTTAATTTATTTGATAAATTAAATAATTAAAGCTAATACAGATATCATATCTTAGATTTAATTTATAAAGATAAATTAAATCTATTGGCTCTTTAATTAAATTAAATGAATATGATAAATTAAATCTGTTTGACAGATTTAATCAAATCAGATTTATTTGATTTAATTTGAATTTCAAATTAATTAAGATTAATTTTGAGATTCCAATACGGCCCATATCAGATAGAAAATTTGAAGGGCTAGAGAACCCTAGGCCGTACGAAGAACTTGGAGAGCCGCGAGAAACCCTAGAGAGGCATCTTGGAGGCGCTAGCACGCTGCCGAATTGGGTCTTGTTCGTGTGGATACCGGTAGAGGGAGGCGACCAGAGGTGTTGACTCCTATAGATCGAAAGCACGAGAAACATAAAGGTACTATTCTAACTACTCGATTTAGACGTCTTTGATAGATCCACGATTGGGATTCAAAATTTTTTTAAACGGTTAATTTTTCCGCTGCGTGTACGATTCCCAACACTACCGTCATCGCAGAAGCATAAGAGGAATAGTTTAACATAGAGCATGAAGAGAAATTGTTTGATTCTTCCTTTTCCTGTTTTGATTCTTTAAGCTATTGAATATGGATTTTAGCTGTGTTGTGATGATGTTGAATTGTCCTTTTGCTCTATTTAATTATTTGGATCATATTGGTTTGCTATTGTTATTCTGCTTAAAGCCATGTGTGGTTAATTCTCTTTGAACCTAGAGTAGCTATGAACTAATTTTGGGATTTGAGCATGTATGAACCAATTAATTATGCTTATTGTTATTTTAGTTTACTTAATCTTATATTATTCTGTCTATTTAGTGCTTGAACAACACTAAGTAGGAAATTAGAGAATTTAGATTAGCCTTGGATGAGGGATCTTAATTGGACAATAGGATTAAGTAATAATTCTAATTTGTCAATAGGATAGAAATATACCTATTGAACCCATATAATCATTTTAGAGTGAAATAGAACATTTATTGCCTCTTGAGTAAATTAGTTAGGAATAACAATTTTAACTTGAGAGATGGGTATGAGTAATAGGAAGATACTTATATCTATTTAAACTCTAGATTAACAAATTAACATTAAGTACATTTAATTTGGGTAAATACATGCTATAAGACTTGAAAAAGGGATTAGCTACTCTAGGTTGTTTTCCTCCATTGAATTCCTAAAAATATTAAATTTAGTGCTTTTGTTTTTGTTTAAATTGATTTTCAAATTCATTTCCTTCTTTGATTTGCTCAACTTAAATGAAATTGGGAATTTTAATGCCTTTATACCTATTATCTTGAATCTCTATAGGATGACCTTGATTTGCCATTATACTATTTCCACAGCCTGTAGACTTGCAGTGCTTATTTAAAATTTAGTAGCATCAAGCTTTTAGCACCGTTGCCGGGGATTCAAGGCAATTGGTGATTAGAATTAAAAATCCTTTAGTAGTTTAGGCTTGAGTTTTGTGAATATTTTTATTTTATTTTCTTGTTCGTGATTTTCTTTATTTTCATTGTTTCCTTTGTCTTTTGAAAAGAAAAATTGAAAAAATGGATTATTCACAGCATTCATTTGGTTCAATCTGTGATAAATTATCATTTCTTGGTTCTTTATTAGGAATGCATGTGGATGGAATGAGACAAGAAGATATAAATATTAGTTGGATTGAAAATGTTGATTCTTCTCAATATAATTACTTTTCTTGTGTTTATTGTGGAGAGAGTCATTCATATAAGCACTGTCCATATAGCACTACTAGTCATTATGTGAGAGATGATTTCACTAGGAACCAAACTTGCTTTGATTATCCTTTTTGTCCTAGTAGAAGTTTATAGCAACGAGAGCTTTGGGATGCACATTTAAATTCTAATTCAAAAGAAATTACCCTTTTTACTCTCATCCTCATTTTGAAGAAAACACCCTTGAATATAAAGAAAAGTCTAATTTAGAAAGGTTATTTGAGGAGTATGTGGAATCATCAGAGATATTTAGTAGAGAGCAAAGGGAATTTGCCACTGATTTTGAATCAAGGGTCCAAAATATTGAAGTCTATGTGAATCAAATTGTTTTGTCCCTTGAGACTATGAAGCAAGAAAATTCTTTAAGCATGATGACCACTTCTTGTGTTGATGATGATTATTGTGAGGAAATTAAGGATATGCAATTGCATGAGACTTTTGATAATGTGAAAAATGAATGTGAGCCTAAAATTATTTTGGAAGGGAATAATGGGTGTAGTCTAGAAGAGGTTTCGGTTGTGGAACCTAATTCCTATCATTTTGATGTTGAAATTAATGTGGGTATCCCAAAAGCAATTATTCATGACTATCCTATTGACCCATTGACTCTTATTGATGAGAGTCAACTGGATTTTGTAGGATGCTATAAATTGTTGGAAGCTCCTAAATCTGTGTATAAAGAGTGGATGTTGTGTTTTATTTGAATTCAATGAATACTTGTACTCTTAAATTGTCTATGATTGAAGAAGTACAAGTAAGTAACTTGAATGATAATTTCTTATGCCTGAAACCTTATTACTTGAAAAGAAATGAAAACAAGGTAACCGTGGTGTTTGATACTTATGATTAGTGGTTGTTTTAAGTAGTTTGGCAGAAGACTTTAAACTTAGTGCTTCTTGGGAGGCAACCTAAGGTTTTGTTTGATGTGTTGTTTTGATTTTGTAGGACTTTTGTAGCCCCTGAAGATTTATTGCACATTGATAGCCACAAGCAAGAGCATTCAAAAGCACATGACAAGGATTGAGAGGGGAGTTTTCTTCTACTTTTCTTTATTTTGTTCGAATTGATTATTGATAACATGTTCTGGATATGAGTGCTGGTTATAGTCTAGCTTTGCATGTAATTGATATTTTTTATTGACTATTGATTCAGTGGTAGCACTTGTAAGTTGTTCTTAATTGGTAAGAATTTGAAATGTTATAAACTTTTGCTATCCCTACATTTGGATATGGTAATTTCTTCACTTCCATTACTTAGTGTTACTTGTTCACATTGAGGACAATGTGAGATTTAAGTGTGGGGGTGAGAGGTACCTTGATTTTGTATGACTTGTCCTCAATTTTGAAAATTTTCTTTGGCTTTACGCATAAACGGAAAAATTTTGACAAATTTTAAACAAAAAATTTGTTTTTATGGAAGCTTGGATTTTACTTGTGGACATTGGTAAAATTGGGTTGATTTGAATTTGAAAAGGATTGAATTTTATTAGAATTCGGTTTTATCTTCTTGGAATATTAGTAAATAGGAAAATAATTTGGCTTAGGTAAATGACTTTAGGTAGTCAAATGCCAGTGATAAATTTGAGCCTAGATATTCATTTCTTTCAAGAGGGAGCACACTTATTGTGATTTCATCTTTAGAACTTGTCTTGAATCTCTTTTGAAGCTTTAAATCCTTTTGCATGCATAAAGATGATTTAGGCATTCATTTCATAGCTAGTTCAGCTAAATGTCTATCCTTATCATATGAAAATCCTTTGCTTTAACCCATTTGAGCCTTAACTTGTTTTTTTTTAAAAAAATCGCAGAGTAAATAGCACTTTGTTTGAGAAATGCAGTTTTTATATCTTTTCCTTTCTATTAATTTGTTACTTTAGTAAGTGCTAAGTAAGTAATTTTAGAACAAGAGTGAAGGGATTAGGAAGTCAATGTTATGTGAGTTGATGTGGATACTTGAGGAGAAAAAAAAGAAGTGAATTAGAAAGGAAAGAAAGATAGAAAAAAAAGGTATACATGAAAAATAATATACAAAAGAAAAGAAATAGAACAAAAATAGAATAAAAAAATATGGAAGAAAGAAAAAGATTGTTGAGGATAAATGAATAAATGTTGTTTATAGTGCAAGTGAGTTTATTTTTTCTAAGTGGGTATTCCTTCATTTTTTCATGAATCTCATTGAATTTCTTGACACTAATTAAAGTATTCCTCCATATCATTTGATCACTTTCATTTCATTATCTTACCCTATTCATTACAACCCTTAGAAAAGTCCTTTTGATTTGAGTATGCAATGGGATAATATAGTGGAGATGGAGATGATACACAAGCCTATGGTAGATGAGTTGCAATAAGTGGAATTGAGTGAAACACAAGCCTTTTATGATCTTGAGAGATGAGTGCAAACACTTACTTTGTTAGGGACATTATATTGTGATTTTTCTTTATCAAATTAATTTCCTTACTACTTGCATTTTTAGAAGATGGAAAAGGGTTCTAATAAAGTTTCATTTTTAAAAATTTGAATTATTTCCAATTTTGTATTAATTGCTTTAAAATCTTACTTCCATGAGCTTCTTGTGTTGTTTTAAAATTTTGAAATCTTGAAGACAAGATTTGATGCAAGTGTGGGGGTGTGATAACTCCTCATTTTTATTATATTTGATTTATATTTTGATATAATTGTGGAGTTATCAATGCTAATTTAAGATGATTTTCTTGAGATTTTATAATATATCAAGTTGATGCATTATCTTGGGGATTTAATTCTAAATATATTACTTTAAATTAAAATCTAAGTAAAAGAACAAATAAATAATGAAAATTACATATTTAAAAAGACGAAAAGGTCCTAAGAAAAATCATAGAAAAGATCTCATATTTTCAGGAAATTCTAATTGTACCCCAAAACATTTCAAAAGGTTTCACTGTAGTCCTTAATCAAAAGTTTAAATGTTTTCATTTTAGCCCCTTGGTCAAAAAGCACATTTTGACCAAGGGACTTAGGACTGGCAGAGATGCTGAAATAGGAGTAAAACAGAGAAGGTAGGTGGCTGTTTTTGGGGGAGCGAGAGGCAGAGGAGCTAAACGAAAGAAGCTTGCGAGAGAGAGAGAGAGAGAGAAACAAAAAAGGGTTCTGAGGGGCTGACAGGTTTCATTTTGGAGGGGGAAGAGAGGGCGCTACAAGTTTAGGGAGTTACAGAGGTGGCTGGTTCTTGAAGGAGAGCAGTGGAAGAGGCGACAGAGCCAAAACTGTGACTGAGGAGCTTGATCTCTTGCCTTGAGCAACAACTATTAATCGGTCTTCTCCGGAGATTCACTGTGAGCCGTCTGGGGGACTCGATATTAAAGGAGAGAAAGGAGCTAAACCAAAAAAGAGCTAAAAGGAAAGTCTGGAAGAAGAGGAGATCACGAGCTTGAATCAGATCAGAAGTGAATGAGACAATGATCAACAACGGCAGCTAATTCACAAGAGGAGGTCGCTGATAATTGAAGAATATAGGAGGAGGAACTCACTTGCACTGACTCTGTTCCTTTCTCTACTACCGTCATCGCAGAAGCATAAGAGGAATAGTTTAACATAGAGCATGAGGAGAAACTGTTTGATTCTTCCTTTTCCTGTTTTGATTCTTTAATCTATTGAATATGGATTTTAGCTGTGTTGTGATGATGTTGAATTGTCCTTTTGCTCTGTTTTATTACTTTGGATTATATTGGTTTGCTGCTTTTATTCTGCTTAAAGCCATGTATGGTTAATTCTCTTTAAACCTAGAGTAACTATGAACTAATTTGGGGATTTGAGCATGTATGAACCAATTAATTATGCTTATTGTTATTTTAGTTTACTTAATCTTATATTATTCTGTCTATTTAGTGCTTGATCACCACTAAGTAGGAAATTAGAGAATTTAGATTAGCCTTGGATGAGGGATCTTAATTGGACAAAAGGATTAAGTAATATGTGATTAGAATTTATTCTAATTTGTCAATAGGATAGAAATATACCTATTGGACCCATATAATCATTTTAGAGTGAAATTAGACATTTATTGCCTCTTGAGTAAATTAGTTAGGAATAAAAATTTTAACTTGAGAGAGGGGGATGAGTAATTGGAAGATACTTATATCTATTTAAACTCTAGATTAACAAATTAACATTAAGTGCATTAATTTGGGTAAATATTGTTAGATGTGATTAGTTTTGATGATGACAAATATAGATATCAAATATTATGAGAGCAAAAGTTTGCATAGTATACTTATCTCTTATATTGACTAACTACTATATTTAATGTTGTATATTTTATAGATTAGTCAAAGAGATTGGAGAAAGAAGAGCTTCAAGGAATTAATGGGAATATCAAGATTCAAGTTCCCAGAAGAAATACTGATCAGAAGGGAATTCAGAAGTCACTGTAGCAATTGACACTATTTGAAACTGTTTGGCACTGTTTGTTACTGTAGCATCGAGTGATTTTAATAATTACTCGAGTGATTCTGAAAAAAATAAAAATCACTCGAGTGATTCTCTAATTCACTCGAGTGATGTTCAGTGTTTCATACTCTGTTGTTCGTCTAGCTGAGCGAGGTCTGGTTATTTGATCATATCTCTCTAAATACAACTCCGATTGAGATCAAACCAGTTGCACATGAAAATAGACTCACAATGCGTCATTTGGATACAAGAAGAAACATCAAAGGAGCTCAGATAAAGGAGATATAACTGTTAGAATCTGGCCTTCACATCAGCGTCACTCTCTGGAACAGGTTTGGTATTTTGGCTATAACTCTCAAACCACTGATCCTATTGAGCTGAAACCGGTGCCATATGAAACTAGACTTCAAGAGATTTTCATTATATATAATACAATAATTTTAGAGCCATATTTAAAAAGTTATGTCATCTGGAAGTTTACCTCTGTTTGCTGAAGAACTGGAAACACAACAACGAAGTAAAAGTGATCTGAAGAACAGATCACTCGAGTGATTCCAGAATTCACTCAAGTGATATGGAAAATCACTTCCAGTGGCGCCAGAATCACTGCAGGAATTTTTCACTGTTCTAGATTTCACTTCCAGTGATCTTGAATCACTCGAGTGATTTGTGATTTCCGTCAAATCACTTCCAGTGATGTCCAAATCACTCAAGTGATATCTCAGTTTTTCCAAATCACTTCCAGTGCGCCTGAAATCACTGCAAGAAAAATTCACTGTTTGCAAAATCACTTCCAGCGATGCCAAAATCACTCGAGTGATTATGTTGTTTTCGAAGATCACTTCCAGTGGATGCTAAATCATTTCCAGTGAATTTCACTCTTTCTCAAATCACTTCCAGTGAACCAGAATGCACCTCCAGTGAAAGCCAGTATGCCTCAGATCACTACTGATGAACCAATATTTACTCAAGTGATATGAAGATCTTTCACTTCCAGTAATCATGCAATGCATTGCCAGAAAAATACAGTGTTTGTGAAAATCACTACCAGAGAATCTGAATCATCTCCGATGATCACTCCCACTGGATATCAATTGCATCAGTTCACTATCTGTCAGATAATATCCAAGCAAGTGATTATGATGATTTTGCATATCACTTCCAGAGACGTGCCAAGATCAACTAATATGAAGTTTTGTCAGTGTCTGCATCTATGATCACTCAGTGCACTCTTCACTAAATCAGAATCACTTCCAATGACAGTCACATCCAGAAATCAAGATTACTGTCAGTGAAATGCTTATGTAGTCAAGTGTTAATTGTTTTATCAAAATCACCTCCAGTGAAGTTACACCGTACTCAAATGATTCTCATGTTTCAGAATATCACTGCGAGTGAATTAGATGTTAAAGTGATTCACTGTTCTCATCAGAATTACTTCCAGAAACTTGACAGAAACAAGGAAACAACTCAAATGATTTCATGGTACACTCGAGGGATGCTGATCATTGCCAATGGAATATTGCTTTGTCAAGATCATTGCCAATGGAATATTATTTTATCAAAATCACTTCCAGAAGATGTCTGAATATTCCAAGTGACGTACATCAAGTTGAAGAATTTACTCGAAAGATTTCATGGTGTACTCAACTGATGTAGATCACTTCCGGTGAAGTAATTATCTACTCGAGTGATATTTAAAATATTCTCTAACGGCTATTTTTCTGTCAGCACATTACAGGTATTCCACTACAGATCACATGGGAAGCAACCGATGAATATTTAACGATGATGAATCATGGGCAATATCAATATTCAACAGACGAGTCAACGAAACGTGCAAACAACTGAAGCATTTTTCAGAGCACGATCATGGGCAACGGTTGAATTACTTATCAGAGAGCACGATCAGATTTCAACGGGAAACATTACAAGTATTCCACTACAGATCACATGGGAAGCAACCGATGAATATTTAACGATGATGAATCATGGGTAATATCAATATTCAACAGACGAGTCAACGAAACGTGCAAACAACTGAAGCATTTGTCAGAGCACGATCATGGGCAACGGTTGAATTACTTATCAGAGAGCACGATCAGATTTCAACGGGAAGATATATTTGAATGCTCCCAACGGCTCTCAATATTTGCTATATAAACTAAAGCATTCGAAAAGAAGAACACACATGACAGTGACCAAATACACGAGCAAACAGAAATGATGAAGTAGCGAGAACCCAACTGCCAATATGCTGCTGTCATGAATCTTCGTCTCTTACATACTCTCTGTTAATATATGTTTTTCCTTGTCATGTATAAATTGAGAGTGAGAATATTTACATTGTACTTCAGTGAGCATTTTACCCACTCTGTGAGAGAGCTTGTAAACACTTCATCTATATTCCAGAAGTGTTCTCAAGGTAGAGGGACCTTGAGAGGATTGATCACCTTACGGGGAAGTTGTAGAGTGAATTGTCAGTAAGACTTTCTGCTCGTAAGACTTACAAGGTGCAAGCAGTAGAGAACGTTGCTGCTCGTAAGACTTACAGTGGTGTAAGCAGGAGAGAACGTTGCTGCTCATAAGACTTGCACGGGTAAGCAGGAGAGAAAGGTCTTCGGATTGCTTTGCTCGACTTGCTATAAGAAGGAGTAAACCTTACAGTGTGTAAGGGCGACTTACTCTTATGACTTTGTAGAGGCTTATCTTGTGCCCAGTTAAACAAGAACATAGTGGATTGGAAATCTCAGGAAGAGCCTGGGGACTGGACGTAGGTCATCGTGGATTAGAACGAACCAGGATAAATCATAGTTTGCATATTCTCTTCCCTATGCTTTTACATTTCCAGCATATATGATTTACATATCTGCTTATGTTTCTATACTTCCGCATGTATTGATTTGATAAGTTGCGAAAAGATTTTAAAAGATCATACTTTCTTATCGCACACCCAATTCACCCCCCTCTTGGGTGTCAGCCAGTTCTAACAAATACATCCTCTAAGACTGAATTCCTAAAAATATTAAATTTAATGCTTTTTCTTTTGTTTAAATTTATTTTCAAATTCATTTCCTTCTTTGATTTGCTCAACTTAAATGAAAATGAGAATTTTAATGCCTAATTACCTATTATCTTGAATCTCTGTGGGATGACCTTGATTTGCTATTATACTATTTCCACGGCCTGTACACTTGTGATGCTTATTTAAAATTTAGTAGTATCCAGATCACACCATTAGGACAACTATAAAATAAATAAAAACTAACTTAAGCAGAATTAATGATGTTTCCACCCTTGAATGTAAGGCATAAAGTAGTAAGTATCCCTTCTGTCTGGCACCCTCATAATGAATTTGTCCCTCAGAAACCTTGTGAGATTGCTTGACATCTCTCCTCATGCTGTCACCCTGTTTATTGAGAAAGTTAGGGTTGATAAACTTGATCTTGTTCTGGAGGTCATATGGGAGGATGTAAGTATGGTATAGGTGCCTGAAATGCTGAAACCAACATATCAAAATGTAATCAAAGTTCTAAGCAGCCAACTATTTAATCTCAGTTGGAGAAATACCTAATAAAGAAGTTGATAGAACTTGTACTTGCCATCTCCTTGTTCAACACCTTATAAACAAGTTCTTGGCTTATAGCATTCTCTTGGTCTAAGAGATCGAAGACCTCTTTCTCAAATTTGATCATTAGATATGGTTCTAAAGCGAAGAACTTGTCAGCGAATTTCTAGAGGGACTTCCTGGTAGATTGACCAACGAGCTTATTATATGAGAAAGACTTCTTCCCAGATTGATCATTGAGGGTATGATGCTTCCTCTTCTTAGACTAAGTGGGGGGCTTGAACTTAGTAGGAAGCTTCTTTTGAGTGGTGGACTTCTTGATTGGCTTGCATATTCTAAGTTGTCGGCTATACTATGCAACGAAGTCACCCGTAGCCTCTCCCACTGTATCTATGTCTTTGGTGGGCACAGGGAGTGAATAGATGGGGTCGATGTTAGTGTTAATTTGTACCTTTACATGCTTAAGAGGGATAGGCTCATTATAAAACATGTTATCCTCTAGGCGGTTGAACATGCAGCCCGTTGCAATTGTATGGTGTCTAAGGCTATTGGCAAAACACTCAACATTCGCCAAGCCCTTAAGCAGATCATTAGGGGGCATGTGCAGTTGCCTCTTATACTTGGGCTGCCATTTCCCGCTTACTACTTCATGCAATGCTCCTTCATTATCCCTTACATGAGAAACAATATTTGTTTATGCATTTCATCATACTGCTTCTAGAGCTTTTCATATTTTTGTCCTTGTTATTTCTTTGAGGTAACCATTGACTATAATATTTTGTCTTGATCAATCCAAAGCTGGCACCCTAAAGAAGACTAAAATGGTTAGGCCCTAATGTTTTGGCTAATATGTCCTCATCTGTAAAAAGGCAGCCATGTATAGTAACTTTATAGGACATGACTTGCTGTGCATTTAATAATAATGTTAATATTGATAGTAACTTTCCATGAATCGAGAACTAATATTAATACTTACCATTTTTTTGATGACCTCCTTCACTTAAGGATCGTCATAAGAGTCCTCTTTATTTTTCCTCGCCACTAACCAAAGTTTATGACTGAGAGGTCTACTACCATCCCCATTCTCAGTAGATATCTTTTGAGCAATATGATCATACCCTGTTTTCCCTCCCTTGGAGGGATACCTATTGTTCTTTACCCTCTCCCTATTCACTCACCTTAATTCCTATTAAAACGCACAACATTATAATTAATTTTAAATAGGTACATATAGGCATTATGAATTATGAATAACAATTATCTAGAATGCTAGGTGGCGATGTGAGATAAAAAATTCTCTTAAGTTATCCGGTTTGATAGTAGACCAAAGATCCTCAGGATCAACCTTTTCAGGATTCTACAAATACACCTTCTTCAATGCATGACGGAATATGCATAGTGATTGCCCAGCCTTATTGATGACAAATTTCCAAGAAGTTTCGTCTATATAATATGCAGAGTGCAAAGCACACAATTCAAGTTAACATTTTTTTACAAGTACATAGCAAGTAATTAGCAGGCATATATACCTTACCCTAACATTGTCCTAAATAATGTTTGTGTAGTCTTTTTGCACCAAACGCCAGTTACCCTTCGTGATAGGAATGTTGGTCCTTGCCGTTACGCCGATATAGCTGACGAAGTGTAATGTCTCAAGAGCTTGACCATCTTTGTTCCGTGCCACATCAATTTTTTTCCTCAATGACTTTACTTTATTCACAAAAGTCAAGGTGCAATGGCCCCTCCTTACAATATCCCACAATAGTTGTGAAACCTCTTTTGGGGTCTCATTTCTGGGTTGCCTAAGGACAACATCAGTACGAGGGGGCATGCCAATACTATGGGCATTATTAGTATCGGAGGAAGTAGAATTGACTATTTTAACTGAAAAAGAAAACTCATTCAGTCAGCCATAGGGAACAGAGCAATGGATTTTTCAAAAAAACATGATGCACGACTAAGGTCAAATCTTAACTAGGCAAGATGAAGTGAAAATAAGGAGAATGCAAAATACAAAAGAGAAAGCATATCTTTAAATAAGGAGAACAAAGAAAGTGAACAGATTTGACCTAGCTAGGGCTCTAAGATGAAAAAAACGAGTTAGGGTAGTCGAAGCAACTCGTGCAACTACGAACCGAAGTTTAAAGAAAGCAGTAGAGAATATGGTTCGCCTGGAAGTGATTATCGGCAGCTGGAAGAGTCAACCAGAGATGTGGGGTTCCAAGGATGGTGGGTAATGTTTGACCAAAGACAAGCATGTTAAGTATAATAACTTCAAATGTGAAGAGGCATGAGATAGCGAGTCTATTAAAAGACTTGATGAAACTTGCTCACGGTTATAAGTTAACAATTGTTATGAAAGGTGGTCTTTTCTGACAGTTTTAATTTACACCTATAATGAACCTTTGAACGAAAGTTCACGGTTTTACATCACAACCGTAATGTTTTGTAAATGGTGACTATTTTTTCTTAATAACCGTTATGTATTTGATATGGTATTCTAAAAAGTGATATGTTTTACATAATAACTGTTACTTATTTTACTTTTTTTAATAATTTTTGAAATTGAATTTTCAATTCCATAGTACAAATAAAAAATTAAAAAAGAAAATGAGAGTGTGAATAAAGAAACAAAAAATAAAACGAGAGCGTGGATTTAACCCTTCAATGCTTATTAATGGATGGTGATCATCTTTTGGTTTTACCCCAGAGAGATCAAAAGATGATGAATCAAAAGATCTCTTGCATTTCTCCATGATATCGTTAAAGAACAAAAGTTAGAAGTTGGATATGAGAAATTGGAATAGTAATGGATAGATAAATGGAGTTCATTTTTCAAACATTTAAATAGAAAGGGTTTCATGGATTATCTTACTACCGAACATGTCCTTTAGAATTATATTAAAACATCATTTCTTGTAAATTAAATTGAAGTGGAATGGAAAGGGTTTTGCAAGTTATCCAGCAGAACGTGTCCTTTGGTATTCAAAGAGTTATATTATAAAGCCAAATGTGCCTTTATAATTTTCCACGATTAACATAAGTAACGGTTATTTACTAATAACTGTGATGTAACACCCTCACTTTCAACACTTCACCGGCTCTTAGTTCCACAATATTAGAGTAAGCGAGCGATCATTTTAAATAACTAAAAGCCGTTCTCTTTATTTACACTAGAGTGATTCTATTATTACATTAGAGCAGTTCTCTACTGATCCATTCATACATTTATAAATACATAGAATACAAATAGTAGTGCCCCGCACTACGGTCTTCTCTTCACTTCACCTCTCCATATCTTCATGCATCTTCAACCTGTCTAAATGGTTGTTTGGGAGGAGTGAGATTCAAGAGAATCTCAGTAGTGAACAATACCACTATGCATGGCAGATACATATGAATATATGACATGCTTGCCTACCAAATCTGATGCCAACATAATGATATGTTGTATGCTCAATGTTATAACATACCAATGGCCATTGCATAAAAGATAACAGAGCTTCAACCAATCAAATATGCTCCACACAAATAGGCAAAGCAGTCATATAATCAATGCATAAACATACATATCACACACATGCAGGCAAGGTAAGTTACTACCTATAGGACTTCACGTCCTTCCTCAAACCATCGTCCTTGCTACGGTTCGGGCACGACTATCCATCGAGTCCTAGAAGTCCAAATACATTTAATGAATCACTACTCATCCATATAACATTCTAGACTCATTTTCAGTTGATAACTTAGCCCAATTATGCTAAATTACCAAAATACCCCCAGAAGCCCGGCCCAGCTGTACTTTTATAGAAATTATAACCTGGGCCAGACCTACATAATTTCACATGTAGAATCCATTTATGACTTCATATCTATCAAATTCTGGGTTGCCTTTTTTATGGAAATACCCCTTCGTAATCCCTACTTAGAGCTATAAGGGTAATTTAGTCATTTTACCCTCCAGGCCTTTTCTCACTTTCCCTTCAACATAAACCCTACACAATTTGCTCTTCTGAACTCAATGGAATCATCCAATTGATGAAATTCCAACTCATGGCTTACACCCCACATATGACAGCCAATATAGAGTTCTCAGAAGAGTTGTGTCGGTTCCTCCCTTTCTTTGACTTAATACCCTCATTTCTACTTCTACTTACATGATTAGCCGTTCAGACATCCGTTGGACATCATTTTGGCCCCCAAAACACAAATAGAACGAGAGATGAACAATACCCAACTCTCAAAATACTCATCCAAATGACAAACCAAAATGGTAAAAAGGAAGCTTACGCTTACCTCTACACTTTTTTGAATTCGGTTCGAAATTTCGGCGACGCTCCGACCGGCAAGATGGAACGAACCATCTCCAAACGAGAATTCGAAACCATAGAATCAAAGCTCAGGATGAGTAGAGTAATGTTTGTACTAGGTACTTTGAGAGAAGACATCGTTTCGATAGAGTTTCGGCGATCTGAAACTCTCTCTCTCTTCTCGTTCTCTCATTCTTACGTCTGTTTTTTTTCTTTCTGCTTCTCATTCTCATCTGTTACGTTTCTCTTTCTTTCTTTTTCTTTTAATCCTGATCACACGAGAAAGATGAGAATTGATGATGAAGGATGATGACTTAATAAATCATCCGGTGGCCTTTACTCAATTAGTCCACCTATCTCATTTCTTGCACAACAAGTTTCCTTTCTCTTTTCCTTCATCATTCCACTAATATTAATGAGAATTAAGAGAGTTTAGTTCACTCTTAAACTATCCCATTATACCACCTTAAGTGGTCAACCAAAGCCTTAAGTTTTTCCACTTATTGACTTTCTTTGATAATGATTCACCCACATAGGCTTATTAATTATCAAGTAGTCATATCCCTCCTTTTAATTACCATTCAACTCAAATCATTGGGAATATTAGGGAAAACCATCATTTCTCATCTTTTGGCAAAATTACCATTTTACCCTTACCTTTTATTTCTTTTGATATTAAGGAATTTTAGGATAAATAACATTCCTCACTAGGACACTTGCTAAACCAGGGTCTAGCAGTCCATTTAATCCAGGCTAAACCTCAAGCCTTTAATCCCAAAATTCAGGATATTACTTGTGAAGTAACATTATTCTTTTCAAAATGTTTTTAGGTGACATTACCATCATGATTATTTTTTAATATTAAAAAAAAGCAATAGTGGTTTTCATTCATCACTGCTACTGTTTTCCTCCTCCTCTTGGCCCTCCCCCTTGCTCGACACATTATCAACTTCTGAGGAAGTAGATGAAGGGCTTGACTAGACGTAATCATATACAACCTGATTGTGATGAAGGATGAAATCCAATTTCTAGTTCAGACCATGGGCGTGTCTACTGAGATGCCTTATGGAGTGGTCAAGGCTAGTTAATGTTGGCAGTAGAGCCTCCATTTGAGGAGGAGATAGAGAAGGAGGAGGAGAAGGTGGAGGTAGTGGTGGTGGGGGAAGAGGGGGAGGAGCTTGTAGAGGTGGTGATAGAGGAGGAGGGGCTTGTGGAGGAGAAGGGTGAGGATGATAAGGAGGAGGAGGAGGGTGAATGGAAAGAGCTCTATGGTATCTTACCATGAAGAGGGAGAGAATGACGATGTTATGTGTGACACCTTATTTCCAATACTCATAAATGAGTATAAGTGACTAGTAAAATCCGTTGTGGAACTAGGATTTAAACTCAAACTACCCAACATCTAAAGTCTTTCAAAATATTCTACTCTCAACCAGGATTTGAACCTAAAGTCGAGAGGGTTTTTCAAAAGGGTAGCAACTTTACAATCATTCCCACAAGATTCACTACGTCACCAATACATCATTGGTTCTTAGTTTCACAATATCAGAGTATGCAATGATTACATAAAATCAACTAAGAGCTATCCATTAGAGCCGTTCTCTGCTAAACACATTCATTTATATAGATACATCCATATATACATGTATCACTTCTTATAAATACAATCACCTAATAAATACAACCAAATACAAGCTAGCGCCTTGCGCTTCAAGCTTCACTTCAACTTCATATCTTCTCCATGCATCTTCATGCATCCTTTACCTGTCTAAATGTTTGGTTGGGAGGAGTGAGATTCGAGAGAATCTCATTAGCAAACATTACTACTATGCATGCCAGATATATATGAATACATGACATGCTTGCCTACACTATTTCATGCCAACACAATGACATGCTGCATGCTTAATATTATGACATACATATGGCCATTGCACAAATATAACAAAGCTTCAACCAATCATACATGTTCCACACAAATAGGTAAAGCAATCACATAATCAATGCAAGACATACATATCAAATACATGCAGAAAATGTAAGTTCACGACCTGGTGGACCATAGTCTTTACTTGGTTTCCTCTTCCTCCCACCTTTTGAGCTTCTTAGAAATTCATCCATGCCTCTTCCTCAATGGAAATTATTTCATGCCTCTTCTTTCTTGACTTCTCCATAGCCCTAGATACCCAATCACATCATTAGAATCATGATTGTGGGTCATTGGAAGTGTATAATAAGGCTCAAGAGGCTAGAAAAGGCTAAATAAGTCCATTTCTTTCAAAAACATGAAATGCTAGAATTTGAGGGTGCGGGGGCCAAAAACAGGTCAGAAACATTTTACCCGCGGCCAAGAACCCCGCTGTTCTAGAATTCGAACTTCCAGATTCTTGGCCGAACTTGTAAAACTCATAACTAAATGTAAAAAAATACAAGTTGAGTGGTTCCAAGCTATATTTAACCCTATTTAAGTATAATTTAAGGGAAAAATATGTCCATAAGCTTGAAGTATTCAAATAAATACATTATTTCATTTAATTGGACCTTGCTCCAGAAAATTCTAGTTTTTCATGCTTAAATTTTGGAAAATCATAACTCTTAGCATACTTGTCCAATTAACCATTATGACCTATAAAATTAAAGGTCTATGTCCCTACTTTCATTGGAACGTTTCATGGTCATTGTATAACATTACACCACTCAAAACCATGTCACAATGACACTGCCTCCAGAAAACGAATTACACAGCATTTATTCATCAATTTCCAAAAATTCTCAATTCATATACAAGCATCCAAAATTCATGAACACTTGCATACCTTCACAATTTTTCCTCCTAAAGCCAATGGAAGTATAAAAATCATCAAATTCTCAATACTTTACCACGTCACAACCACAACAGAAAAACAAAGTCCAAGGAAAAGGTTGTTGTTTTCTTGTTTTCTTTGGCTTAATCACTTCTTTTCAACTTCTAATCAATTGATTAGCTATGTAAACACTCATTAGACATGATTTAGCCATTGAAAACACCATTTTAAATTATCCATAAATAGTACCCAAATTCCTCTACACTCATCCAAACGATAAACCAATCGGTTAAAAAAGAAGCTTACGCTTACCTTTACCCGTTTCCGCAAACAGTTCGGAATTCCAGCAATACTCTGGCCGGTGAGATGGAGCCAACCAACTCTAAATGAGAATCCGAAACTGTAGAAATGAAGCTCGCGATGAGTAGAAGAAGTTTCCTGAAGGGCACTTTGAGAGTAGACGTCGATTTAACAGTGTTTCGGAGACTAGAACTTTCTCTCTCTTCTCCCTCCTTTTTCGTTCAGTTTTCTTTCTCTCTCTTCTAGTATGATTCACACTAAAATTTGAGGAAGAAGATGAGGAATTATTCATTAAATGGGTGGTCAAATTGGTTTGCCACGTGTCAGCTCCCTATTTTCGAATATAATGCTTAATCTGACAGAATTTTCATTAAACTTTGAAAATTCATATTTAATTGTACAAATATCCAATTAGAGTGATTCTAAAGGCTATGCTACTCTTATTGAGTCTATTTGTATTTTGGAAAAAAGGGGTGAGATTCAAGAGAATCTCAATAGTAGTAGACAGTTCAAATATATAAAATGTAATAATAAATATGGAATCTGCCATGTCATGTAAGATGCTAACTCATGTTGTATGCATACTGACCCAGGCTAAATCGTTGTTTAGACCCTGGCTTAACTCGTGTCCAAGGTCAAACAACATGTTTGAATCCCTGGCTTGTTCGCGTGTACCATCGATAGATCCTAGATCATAGCTAAGCTAATGTCATGTTACAAAAGATGGCATACACAAACACATAAATAATTATATAGCATATGAAAGAAAGTGCTACTACCTAACTTCTTTTTCAATTCTAGGGTTTGTCCTAAACTTGTTTCAGCTCGGCTATTTCTAATTCCTATCAAAATTGAAGTTATAAGTAACTGGTTATTACTTGTAGAATTAATGCTTTTAAATTGAATACTTCTAGTTATTTAATGCAGTTATAACAGTTTCTACATAATACAATTCTGTACAGTGCAGTTTCACTGTTTCCCAGAAACTGGTAGATTTTTCAGTCAAATTTGGAAATTCATAATTAATTCTAAAAAAAATCCAATTTTAATGATTCTAAAGTCTAAATAAAGCTCTTTCAATATGAATTTGAGAAAAAATAGTTAGGTTTTCTCACTGTAGATAGATCATTCGCATTAATTTGTTAAACATCACTATTCCAGATTGTTTCCCAGAAAACATAGCATAACTTCAAAAATCCATATCTCCCAATGTACTTCCAAAATTTACAAACTACCTATCAAATTAAAGCTCTATATCTCTACTTTAATTATGAAAACTTTTTAAATTTTTGGACAAGGTTTGACCCATGAAACACCATGCACAATATCACTGCCACATAGGGGCATATCAACAACATGTACATACATAATTTATAAATTTCCAAATTGGCATACAAACATCCAAAAATTATGAACACTTGCATACCTACACAATTTTTCCTTCTAAAGGAATGGAATAATCAAAATTATCAAATTCTCACTCCTTAATCACATCATACATAGGGCAAGAAGTTAGGGTGCTTAGGAGGTTTATGTTGTTTTCTTGTTTTCTCTTGCTTAATCACTTCCTTTCTACTTCTAATCACATAATTAGATACTTAAACACTAAATAGACATGTTTATAGGAAATTTGGGCAGCATTTTCACTAGATTTAGCTTCAACCCATAATTTGAAAAAAAGAGAAAATATGACAATATCCACCAACAATAACCAACAAGGCAAGAGAAACAAGTTTTGAAGTTTACCTCTTGATTCTTGTTCCTTCTCTCTCCTAAATGAAATTTACTCTCTCTCTCTCTCTCTAAGCTCTTGATTTGTCTTGAAAATCATAGATTTAATGGAATAGAAGAGGTTAGGAGAGGTTATAGAGTGATTAGGAGGAAAAAGTTACAAGATTCCAAACTCCTTACCTTTGATTCTTCTTGAGTTCTTAAGTGTTTGAAACTCACTATCTCTCTCTTTTTCTTCAGCCAACCAAAATATGAGAGTGAAAGAGAAGGAAATGGTGTTTATATAATTATATCCTCTCTTGCCCTTTATTTTTACACTTGTATGATTGTGATTGGTGGTCATTTATTTTTCCTCTTTCTAAATTAATTATGGCCTCATATAATATCCAAGAAAATATATATATATCTCCCTTGGCTTGACTGAAAGTGTAGTAGAGGAATAGAAAGATGATAGTTTAGTTCCTGTTTAGATTAGAGGTGGAAAAGTATTTTTTTTTCTAATATGGCTTTTGCAGAAGTCAAATTGAAAAAAAAAGTCATATTGTAAATGTGATTTGTATTTGGATTGGCGGTGGGAGAAGTGGCTTTTTTTTAAACCCAGTGAAAAAAGTTCAAAAGCTATTTCATTGAGCTTCTAGAAAAAGCAACTTTTTTTAAGCCCAGTGAATGCTACTATGTTCCCAAACAAGTCTGTAGATGTCAAATAGACTTTTTCCCTCAAAATGAGTTTTTTTCCTCTCCTAATAGGTTCCCAAACATATAATTGTCTCTTCTTGCTTTTGCAATTGTTGACTTTTCCAAATGCCCCATTTATGTTCAAGTATGTGTGCTTTATTTCCTTCCCCTTTGTTGACCAAAATGCAAGAGGAGTGAGAGCATTTAATTGCTTCTTGAAATATCCCAAAATGTCATCTTCTAATATGACTAAACAAGGTCATACTACTTTTATTACTTTTGACTTTTTGACATTTTTCCCATCTTGCCTTAATATAAACTAACCATATATATATATATCCCCTTTTCTTCTCTCTTTTTGACCGTGCATATAAGAGGAAAAAAGTATAGACATTGGTTCCTTGCATTGCCATAATTACTTGCTTCTTCCAAGTTTATCAAAATTGGTCATACCTCTTTTGACTTTTGCAACTAGATTTTTCCCTTGGTAATAATATCTCAAAATAGGCTTATTAATTACCAAATGACCATTTTCCTCTTTTTTATTTCCATTTGGATGAAATTATTGGGAATATTAGAGGAAAAGTAATTGTTTCTTGTCTTATGACAAAATTACTGTTTTGCACTTACGTTTTATAAAAATTCATGTCATACTCTTTTCTTCTTGTTTTGGCCAATTTTTAGCATGTATATTAGGCCATTAATTGTGTCATTTTATGTTCCAATTGTGGTTACAATAGTAGGCCTTTAAGTGTACATTAATTATTTATTTGTGTCCTTGCTTGGCCAAGTTATGTGTAACCGGCGATTGGAATATTTCTGTAAATTTATGCACACCACAATGCATCATTTTATTCCATTAAATGTATTAATTACATAAGAGAAATATTGATGACTAGAAATGGGTGTTACATAGAATGTTAATCTTAGTCATAGCATGTTAATCTTTAATTTCCTTATCAAATCACCGACATACCAAAGGTATATATCAATGGTTATTTCACTTCATATATTAATTCACACACGCTTTTCAAATCTAATAAGTGCCAGCACATGCTAATGGCTTTTTTTTTTTTTTTTTCATTACTTCACGTATAAACACAATAATGGTGTTAGAAATTACAAGAATATAGGCTTAATGTTTTAAGCACTTTATGTTTCTTCAATCTTTTTCTAATGGTTAAAACGTGTATTATTCTCAGATCGATATTCCATAAGGAGGAGGTGGAGATGAATTTGAGAGCATTAATGTAATTAAGTTGTTTAACATTTGAATTCTTATGTCTTACAATATCTTGCTTTGGTTTCTCCACATACATATAGTAGATTATATGTAAATTTCAGTTTATGTTTGTATAACATTAAACGTTCACGTTTTCCTCATCAAAGTATGTGCATAGGTTTCAAAAATGGCATATTATTGTAACAAATTAAATTAAATGTAGACTATTTAGTAAAATCACAATTTTTCTTTTTTATTTTTCAATGCTGAAGTGTATATAATATAGCTAAAACAAGAAATAAATATGAAAATGGAGCTCCAAAAGTGTATTCAAAGATTCAATATCTTGCTCTAGGCTCTTCCAAATTAAACCCAAATCTTAGTACACCAATTTGGCAAGAGGTCTCAAAAAGAATGCCATCCTAAGTCGAAGCAAGTGATTATATATATCCATTAAAATAAAACTTTTTCAGCTAAATAAAATACATCATTTTCTTGTCAGCGGCGAATTTGGGCTTGTAAGTCGCCACATTGGGAGGTTATATGTGTATAAACCATTAGTGGAAATATGTATGTAAGAAAATATGAGTATGGAAATTGAACCTCATAATTAAGAAGATTATTAAAATATTAGTTCGTCAAAAATTTAAATAAATAAATAAAGTTATACTCTAAAGACTATGAGCTATTTTTATTTTTTATATATAAGGGTTAAGGTACAATTTCACTAACAAAGTTTTTTCTCAAGGGCCATCTGACATAAATAAGTTTTGGAAGGGGCAAAAATACCAATAAACAATTTAAAAGGGAGAAAATTCACCAAAATAATTACATTTCACCAAACATTATTAGTGTTTTCTTTTCTTATAATTTAACTACTATTGGTCAAATTTAACGATTTTGGTGAATTTGCACATTTTTAAATTATTGTTGGTATTTTTATCCATTCCAAAACTATACCAGGCATTACTCAAAAAAAATTTATTGGTAAAATTACACCTTAACCCTATATATAAATTAGTCTATGATTAGTACAGGATAAACAATTTCCATTCATACATAGGTAATGTGGTTGACACTAGTACACATGAAATGCATACACCACTTTGGATGAAAGTGCACACCATCTAAGATGAAATTCCCTTATCTATACCAATTAATAAGAAACTAATATATAACATTGATGGATTTTAAATCTTAAAAGTAGAAAGGAACGAAAGTATGCGTTATGTAATATTGAATTTAGGGGAGATTTGTATAAGTTTTAGAAATAGAAGAAATATTTCTATAATTAAGATAAACTAAAGATGTTAGTATATTTTATTCTTGTTAAAAAAATGAATGTACATTGAAATAATATAACTCCAACTAAAATATATTCATAGGGAATCTTCCTCAATAAAAGTTATCATAGAAATTGACTCTAACATTAAATTTACGTGGAAAAATTCTTGTAACTTTTATTGTTTGAGAATCATGTGAAAAGAAAAATGTGAGAAAACTAGCACATTTTAATTGGAAGGTATCAACAATTAGAACAATTAAGTTGGGTCCAACCAGTAATTTCTCGCAAAGAAGGATGGCCTTCATGCTATAGTTTGGGCTTTGATCAAATGTTTATGCGCTAACATCCATCACCCTAATGTTATTTTCTTGTAGCATCTAGCATCGTAATCTTATGTATCACACACCTTGATGTTATTTTCATGGTGCATCCTACACCCTCTAATGTTTTCTTTTTTATGTCCATGCCGTAATTTTATTTATGGTTTATGGTGTTATATGCATTATAAATAATATTAGGTTGATGGAGGCACCAGAAAAATAATATCATCGTTTTAATTGGATGCCCTATATGTATGATTAGGGTTCCAAATCATTTATAATATCTAAAAGGGTAAATATAACTTTTGGTTCCTGAAGTTTAGTCTGATTTTGGTTTTGGTCCCTCAAGTTTACTTTATTTATGACTGTTGATCCCTTAAGTTTGAAAAGGACTTGGTGGCGTCTTTAAGGGCTTTAATTCATCCGACATGGCGAAAAAGCCCTTAAAATAGCTTATGTGTCATACCTTTTTGGACAACTGATATAACAAATATACTATAATATATTATATTGTGCTGAAAAAAAAAGAAAAAAGGGCATCAAAACGAAACATACGAGCCAAAAATAGCTTATATGTTATGCCTTCTAGGCTCGTACATTTCGTTTTGATGCCCTTTTCTCCTTTTTCTTTTTTCAGCACAATATAATATATTATAGTATATTTGTCATATCAACTGTCCTAAAAAGCATGACACATAAGCTATTTTAACGGTGTTAGTGTTATATTGAAAGAATTAACGCCGCCAAAGACATTACCAAGTAAGGTAATTAAACCCAGACCGGTCAGTGAACTGGCTAGGGTACTGGGTTAAGGGTCAGTGGGTCAGACCGGAGTCAAACAGTAGCTGTAATACCTTATTTTCAATAACCTCAATGAGTACAAAAGAGTAGTGAAATCGCTTGTGGAACGATGATTTGAACCCAGACTACCCAAGTTTCAAAATCTTTCATGAATTCTCACTCTTAACTCAGGATTTGAACCTAGGGTTGAGAGGGGTTTTCAAAGGGTAGAAAATTTTAAAATTAATTTCACAAGTTTTGTTACGTCATAAATGCCTCATCGGCTCTTAAATTCATTATATCAGAGTATATGCAAGCGTTTTGTTTTATTTTTAATTAAACTAGAGCTATTCTCTGCACATACTACATTCATTCGTTCGTTCATATACATGAAACATATAGCCACATACGGCTATCAAACGAATGACATCAAATATAAAAATATATAGTGCCTCGCACTATGATCATCAATTCACCTTCGTAATTCTTCTTCGTATTTATCCATGCATTCTTCACCTGTAATCAACACCTATATGTTTGGGTGAGGAAAAGTGAGATTCATAGAATCTCAGTAGCAAACATTACAACTATGCATGCAAGATATATATTTAATGCATGACATGCTTGTCATTCATAAAATCATGCCAATAATGACATCTACATGCTCAATGTTATACATACTCATGGCCATTGTATAAACATAACAAAGTTTCAATCAATCAAGCATGCTCAATGCAATTAGCGAAGCAGTCACATAAAATAATGCAAAACATGCATATCTTATATATATATGCTAGGTAAGTTCACTACCTTTTGGACTTTGCGTCCTCCTCTTGTACCTTGATCTTCTAATCATTGCCTGTTCTTTATTACTTTATGGCCCTAGATAAGTAATGACATTATTAGAGCCGTGAAAAGTGAATGCACAATGGGCTACATTAGCCTTAAAGGCTTACTTTCACCCTTGGAGTTCATACTAATACATTTATACTATTAAGTCTTAAATTCGCATAAAACATAAAGTTGATAGATTTTTCACTTTTCTCTAAAAAATCACAATTAATTCTATAGAATTCCAATTAGGATGGTTCAAAGCCTTATGTGACCTCTATTGAGTCTACTTTAAAGGAAAAATAACTACTTTTCAGCCCCCATGTCCAAAAGTTTAGACTTCATGATTACTCTCCACTGTCCCAAGACAACTTTTACAATCATTACTAAACTTCAAAAAATTGTATCTACCAATCTACTTATCCAATTATTACAAATTACCCATTAAATTAAAGCTTATTGGGTCTACTTATAGTATGGACATTGGAGTTCATTAGATTAGACAAAATCAAGCCATAATAAATCTGTCACTGAACAGCTTCCAGATTCAATGTCCAAGTTTCAAAAATCATAAATAATTCTAAAAACCTCCAAATCAAGTGGTTCCAAATTTTATGTAAAGCTATTTTAGTTTAATGTTACATAAAAATACTCAATTATGTTCATTACAACCAAAAAATTCTCATAATTTCTCCTAACATCACTGTTTCATATTTCTTTCCAGAAACCAGAGCATAACTTCAACAATTCATATCTCCTAACATACTTATCCAAAATTTACAAACTATATATCAAATTAAAATTATATATCTCTACTTTAATTTTGAAAATTTTCATGGTCATTGAATAACATTTGACCACCTAAAAACACGTCACAATGACACTGCCTCCAGAAAACGAATTACACAACATCTACTCTTCAACTTCAAAAAATTCTCAATTCATATGTAAGCATCCAAAAATCATGAACAGTTACATACTTACACAATTTTTCCTCTTAAAACCAATGGAAGCATCAAAATTATCAAATTCCCACTCCTCTTCCATGACACACAAAGAACAGAAAATCAGAGTTCTCATGAAGAGGTTGTCAGTTTCTTGCTTTCTTTTACTTAATCACTTTCTTTCTACTTCTAATTAAATGATTAACTACTTAGACACTTTTTAGACATGTTAAGAGTGAATTCAAGTAGCATCTCCCTATAGTTCAACTTCAGCCCATAGTTTGAAAAGAAGAAAAAATAACACTATATTCACCAAGAATAACACCAACGACATCCAATCAAGGTAAAAGAAGCAAGTCTTGAAGTTTACCTCTTGATTCCTTCATTTTATCTCTCCTCAACATCATCCCTCTCTCTCTCTTCTCTTAGAATTTTTTTCCTTGAATCCATAAATTTAATGGTGAAGAAGAGATTAGGAGAGGTTATAAAGTGATTAGGAAGTTTAAACTTCAAGATTACAACTTCCTTACCTTGAATTTTTGGAGCCCTATGTCACATACTCGGAACTCCCTTTCCTTGTACCGTGCTAGCCTTAGCGTGATCAACCTCTTGATCTTATGCTAAGTCAGACAAACCCTCAAGTTGTAGGCAAAGAAGAATATGAAACACAAGATCACAAGAGAGAGAACCCTTGAATGAGAGAACTTAAATACTTTGCTTGGTGGTTACAAATTAGGGGGTGAGGGGGTATTTATAAGACTCCCCCTTATTCTAGAACCTTCCCACCTCCTTAATTGACGGTGGAGATCAATTTGATCCAACGGTTCACATCCGCTCTCCAGAAGGTTCTATAAGAATATCTACAAATAATATCTAGATGTTTATATGGAGAAATCTAGAATATATAAGAGAGAGATATCCCTAGAATATTCTAGAATTATCTAGTGTTCTCCATACCATTCTAGAGATATCCAGTATGCTCCAGCCTCTTCTTGAATACTCCGGAGTTATCTTGAATGCTCTGGAATTCTCTAGATCATTCCGGAGCCTTGCAGGAGCATCCCACAAACTCCTAACCTTCGCTGGTCATAACATTCTCCCCCACCTATTTTAGTGACGTCCTTATCACTAATGCATCTCTATAGTGGCGGAGTTGACTTTCAAACTGCCAAAGATCCTCTTGAGCCTCCCATGTCGCTTCACTCTCTAATAGTTCCTTCCACTTGATCAAGTATTGGGTACTTGAGGGTACCCCTTTTTTTCGCACGACCCTGTGATTAAGTATCTCTTCAATTCGACGATCATAATACTTCATCATCTCAGGGGGTGCTTGTGACATTCCTTGGTCATCCTGCTTCTCAGAATATGGCATTAACATGCCAACATGGAAGATAGGATGAATCTTTAAGTTGATAGGAAGTTCCAGCTTGTAAGAAACCTTCCCTACCCTTCCCACGATCTTATATGGACCTTCATACCTGCGGATGAGGCCCTTGTACACCCTTTGGAATACTTTGAATTGATGAGGAAGAAGCTTCACCATAACCCTATCTCCCACTTGGTACTCTGAGGGTCGCTTCTTCCTTGCCCACTTCTTCCTTCTCTTGGCTGCCTTGGCAAGGAAAGATCTAGTTACCTAAGCTTGTCCTTACCAAGATTTGGCCATGTTGTAGGTTCCTGGCTCCTCCTCAACCTCGTAGTCCACCTCTCTTTTAGGCAGCAACCTTTTAAGGAGCTCGGGTGGCACGATACCTACATTCTCCTTTAGAATGTTTTGGTTGATAAGGGGAAGATTCTGACAATCCTCTTCATCAGGATCCACCTCCTTTAAAGCCGCAAGGTAGATGTCTTCCTCTTTCCTCAACCTTTTTTTCAATTGTAAGGATGATAAGTGCTGACCACTTCCCATCCTTTTGGTAGGTATCATGCAAGAAGCATCATTCTCAAGAATGCAAAGTGAATCATAATATGGCATGGGATGAACGTTTACTTGTTTGAAGAACTTTAGTCCCAATACCACTTTGTAATTATCCATCGGAGCTACGGAGAAATCCACCTTGCCACTCCAGTTTCCTAGGCATAACTCAACCCCTTGTGATATGCCATAAAGCTGTTTAGGAGGTGAGTTAACCGCCTTCAGACTCCCTCCTTCTGCCGTCACCTTGAGACCTAACCTCTTGGCCTCCTTAGGAGTGATGAAGTTATGTGTAGCTCCCGTGTCACACATTATAGTGATGGTTTTCCCTTTCATCTTCCCATCAACATACATTAAACCCTTACTCTCAGTGTTCTTATGTAAGGGCTTTCCCTTCATAGCATTGAGAAGCCTGAGAGACCCCATCTGTACACAGGCTTCCTCTTTGGCTTTCTCCACCATAGCAAATAGAGAACCCAACTTAGGGCAATCCTTCATTCGGTGAGGACTTTTGCACACAAAGCACTTGAGTTATTCATTAAACTTCTCCCTTTGCCCCTCATGTTGGCTCCTCTATGAGAACCTGTTATCACCTCCTTTGTCTACTACCTTGTCGTTGCCTCCCCCACCTTTTTCATGATTAGGTTCGGAAGACTTGGGCTTGGAAGTTTTTCCTTTCTCCCTCTGATACTCAGTTAAACTCTCAGCCACAACAATAGCTTCATCAACGTCCTTTATACCTCAGCACTGTAACTCATGCTTAGCCCAATTTTGAAGACCGTCGATAAAGTTGAAGAGAAGCTCTTCACCGCTCAGGCTGGGAATCTGAAGTGTCAAAGAGGTGAAATCCTGAACATAGTCGGATATGGTGGTCTTATGTCTTAGCTCCCTCAACTTCTTACGAGCTTCATAGGCCACGTTCTCCGGATAGAACTGCCTCTTCAGTTCCTTCTTGAATTCCTCCCAGGTTCTTATCGTACAAAGTCCTCTTTCTATATCTACATGCTTTCTTCGCCACCAAAGCATAGCATTATCGGCAAGGAAGTAAGAAGCAGTACATACCTTAGTACCATCATCACTCAACTACAAGGCCTCTGTATAGCGTTCCATTTGCCATAGGAAGTTCTCAACTTCCTTGGCGTCTCGTACGCCCCTGAATTCTTTTGGTTTGGGAAGATCCACCCTCACTTCCCTTGGTCCACTAGTTCCATCTACTAGTGAACTCCTTCCCTGGCCCTCCAAGGAAGTCCAAAGAGAGTTGAGTTGGTTCTGCATAACTGTGATGGCATCCATCACCCTGGTCTCTAAGGATCTCATGCCTTCCTCATGTAGATCCTCAGAGTTTTGTAAAGTATCCACACTCACTTTCAACTCTCCTAACCCATTGAGGGTGTGACTTTCTAACATCCCCATGTCACCCTCAATCTTTTCAACCTTGCCAATGACCTCATCCATAGCTCGCTCTAAGGCATCAATTTTGATTGACAAGATAGCAAAGTCGTCAGAACGTACCTTACTAGTACTTCTTGGCTTCTTGCAACCTTGGTGTGGAGGTTGAGATTCCCTTCCTCTTTTCTCGACATGCACCGCAGCCTCACTAGTAATGCCAGAAGTTACACCTGACATCCTTGCCTACAAGTATGATCTCGAACCAACGGCTCCCTCGAACCTAGGCTTTGATACCATGTTGTCACGGACTCAGAACTCCCTTTCCTTGTACCATGCTAGCCTTAGCGTGATCAACCTCTTGATCTTATGCTAAGTCAGCCGAACCCTCAAGTTGTAGGCAAAGAAGAATATGAAACACAAGATCACAAGAGAGAGAACCCTTGAATGAGAGAACTTAGATACTTTGCTTGGTGGTTACAAATCAGGGGGTGAGGGAGTATTTATAGGCCTCCCCCTTATTCTAGAACCTTCCCACCTCCTTAATGGACGGTGGAGATCAATTTGATCCAACGGTCCACATCTGCTCTCCAGAATGTTCTATAAGAATATCTACAAATAATATCTAGATATTTATATGGAGAAATCTAGAATATATAAGAGAGAGATATCCCTAGAATATTCTAGAATTATCTAGTATTCTCCATATCATTCTAGAGATATCCAGTATGCTCCAGCCTCTTCTTGAATACTCCGGAGTTGTCTTGAATGCTCTGGAATTCTCTAGATCATTCCGGAGCCTTGCAGAAGCATACCTTCGTGGGTCGTAACACCTAGCTCCCTTGCTCTTGGTTTTCATTCAGCAACTCCCTCCCTCTCTTGGTTGTGGTTTGGCACGACAAAAATGAGAAGAGGAAAGATGAAGAGAATGGTTAAATGAATTAACCAAAGTTTCATGCCAAGTGTCATACTCCAATTGGTCAAAATATCCCATTTTGTCAACAAATTTCTTTTTCTTTTTCCTTCTCTTGGTCAACCAAAAATTTCATGAGATATAGAAAAGGAAATATTGTTCTCAAATTATCTTAACGCCATCTTGCATGTAGTTGACCTTTGGACCTTTGACATTTCTTAATAATAATTCACCAATATAGGTTTATTAATTACCAAGTAGCCATTTTCTACTTTTAAATTCCCATTTAACTGAAATTATTAGGAATATTAGGAAAAAATAATTATCTCGATTTATTGGTCAAATGACCATTTTGCCCTTACATTTATTCCACTTTCACACTTAATGCAAAACTTGGCAGAATTTTCATCAAAATTTGAAAATTCATATCTAATTGTGTAGATATCCCATTAGGATGCTTGCAAAGGCTATGCGACCCTTATTGAATATAGTTTTGAGAAAAAATATAACTTTTAGAAAATTGGAAGCTCACTCTTCCCAAAATTATTGTTTTTAGACGTTGCCACAGAAAATAGTCAATTTCGCTGGGCTAAATTCAAAAATACATAATTCATTGTGTACAACTTCAAATGACTTATATGACCTATCAAATTGAGGCTTGATAAGTATAATTTCATTCTGAAAAGTTTCATAATTTTTGGATATTATTTTCCCATTGAAAAATGCCACACAAACACGACTGCCACACCGGGAATTTCACCGATAGCAATACTACTTTGTGTTCCACTTCAATATATTGTGTGTGACTTCTAATTGCTTTGTTTTATCACTCCCTATACTCTTTAATAGCCCCAAGATATAAATAAATTTTAGGAAATTTAATCGTGCCTTACTTAGACATTTGCTAAACCCTTAGTAGTTCACTTATTTCAGGCTTAATCTCAAACCTGTTGTTCCAAAATTCAGGATATTACAGCAGCTAAATTGAGACCAAACTGGTTAGAGAGTGAAGATTTAAAAGTTATTAATATGAAATTATAAAGAAAATAAAAAAAATTAATTTTTTTTAAAAAACTAAATCAGGTTGATTCTCGGACCGAACTGGTTTTTCGACCGGTTTACCGGTTTTCGGATTAAACCGATCGATTCAGTATGAGTTTCATAACCTGACCATCAAGTCCTTTTCAAACTTAAGGGAACAATAGTTATAAACACAGTAAACTTGAGGGACCAAAACCACCGACTTTAAACTTGAGAGACTAAAACCAAAATCGAGGCATCAAATCATTTTCAAACTTGAGGGACTAAAACCAAAATCAAGGTATCAAGTTCTTTTCAAACTTGAAAGACCAATAGTTATAAACAGAGCAAACTTGAGGGACCAAAACCATGGATTTCAAACTTGAGGGACTAAAACCAAAATCGAGGAAACCTTCAAGGACCAAAACTACAGGACGAATTAACGCCGTCAAAGGCGCCACTAAGTCCTTTTTAAACTTAAGGGACTAACTGTGATAAACGGAGTAAACTTAAGGAACCAAAACCACCAATTTCAAACTTAAGGGACCAAAACCAAAATCGGGCCAAACTTTAGGGACCAAAAGTAATATTTACCCTATCTAAAAACATAAACATGCTAGGTAGAACAATAATAATGAACTCAATCATAGGTATATAATTATATAAATCTATATCTCAAAATACCAAATACTTAAACTACAATTCTAATCCAATCATAAATGTTTAACTATAAGACATACTAAATGAGAAACTCAACATCACAATTATAAATCATTATTACCAATTAGGAAATAAAAAATACAACTATGAATATAGAAGTAGAACTAGTAAACTCTCATATTGTAGCTCTGGAACCCAAGTCACCATTGTCAACTTAAGAGATATATTGGTTATTTAATCATGCATAGCCTTAGCTAAAGCTCCAAAATCATAGCCATGGTGAACCAAGGAGGATAGATGGATTTTTGGAAGGGAAAGTGAAGAAATGGAAAAAGGAAGTGGGAATAGTGGGAGATGAGATAGAGTAAGAAGAGGCAATAAAGATGATGGAGATGAAGTGAATCTATTTGTGGTGACTGCCTTAATCGATGGGTCTTCTACTCCTTAATCAAAAGATAGGTTCTAAATTGGGTTGAGCTTAATTACATGGGTTATATTTGAGTGATCTGGTTCCAAAACATGTAAGAGCATATTCCGATGTGTTTGCCGTGGAAAATGACATAGTAAGTTGACTTCAAATTTAGGTCCTCGAGTGTCTTTCCAACTCCAATCTTCAATGCTCCCAGAAATATCTACAATGTAAATCATCTCAAAGTAGCATCATTTGTACCATGGAATCATTTATTTATGAGTTATCACAAAGTATTGATAACTTTGGCCTTTTATGCCATAAATTAATGTAGTCTCTTGATTCAATCTAATGATAATAAATGCAATTAAGCCCATAGAAACATGATCAGAACCTATAATTAAGATATGAAAAGATATATAAAATATGTACTAATCATACATCTTCATAACAGAAACCTCTTTAGCTCCATTAATAGTTTCGGGAACTAGTGTAATGCCCCATTTTCACCAATACATTTATGTGTATTTGTAGTATATTTAGAGGAATAAAATGGTGAAAAATGATAGGAATGAATTTATGAGAATTTATGGAAAATATGTCAATCACTGGTTACACGTAATTTGGCCGAATAAGGATGTAAAAAGGCGATTAATATAATGATAAAGGCCTATTATCGTAACCAAAATTCAAGAAATTAAATGACATGATTGATGGCCTCATTTAAGTGCCAAAATGGAGTTAAGCCAGAGAAATGGGCGAAAAATGATTTATTTCGATAAATCAAAAAATGCAGGGGCAAAACGGTAATTTTACCGTAAAATGGAAAATAATTATTTTTCCCTAATATTCACACTAATATGAGTTAAATTGGAATTAAAAAGAGTAAAATGGCTACTTGATCATAAATAAATCAATTTTGGTGAATTATGGTCAAAAATGGTCAAATAGTCAAAAAGTTAATGACTTGGTCAACAAGTTACGAGATGGCACAATGGGATAATTGAAGAATCAATAATTCCCTTTTATTCCCATGTGATTTTTGGCTGAAATGAATGAAGAGAAGGGAGATGTGATTAATTAAAGAATTATGTAGTTTGGACCAATGGAAATGTGCCAAGTGTTAAGTTTAATTAACCATATGTACTATATCATCACTTCATTCACCTTCATCTCCTCACGTACGATCAAACTGAATCAGAAAGAGTGAAGAATGAGAGCTGAGAACGTGAAGCACGGAGGAGCTAGGGATCATCCAATCTCAAGGTGAGAAGATTATACCTTGTGATCTAAGACTTCTAATCTCTCCCTAGCCTCTCCTCCTCATCTCTCTACCTTTGGATTCATTGATGAGCAGCTGAATCATACTCTGGAAGGAGAGAGAGAAAATGTGCAGGAGAGAGAAAGTTGAAGAAATCAAGAGGTAACTTCCCAAAATTGTTCCTCTTGCTTGGTTAAGGTTAGTAGAGTTGTTTTAGGCTTGATTATGATTCATTTGGTATAAGATGATTCAAGAAAACTCAAGAGACCATAATATGTAAATGTCTCCAATCAAGTCCAATGAATGTCTAACTAGTTAATATATTGGTTATAAGTAGAAAGGAGGTGATTAGACTCAAGAAAACGAGAATCCGACACAAGTTTTCTGGGAATTTAAATCCCCTTCCCTGTGCTGGACGTGGAAACTGGATAGGAATTTGATAATTATGATGCTTCCATTGGATTTAGGAGGCCAAATTGTGTAGGGTCTATGTTGACCCTGAAGTGAGAAAAGCCACGGAAAGTGAAATGACAAAATTACCCCTATGAAGCCTTATTTAAGGCTGTCAAGGGTATTTTTGTCATTTGATCTTGAATTTAGCCAATTCGAGGCTAGAAATGGATTCTACACATGAAAATGTGTAGGAATGTCCTAAATCATGATTTTGAGAAAAATACTGATAATCAAGACCAAGGGGTATCTTGGGAATTGGCACCATTAGGCTAAATTTACCAATATTATGAGTTTGGAAGAATGCATGGATGAGTAATAACTCATTTGTGGTATTTGAAGATTTCAGGACTTGACAATTGGTCTAACCTCATTAGTTGCCCGAGCTTGAATCGAGTGGAAAAGTTGCATAGAGGAGCAACCAGGTAGTGACCGTCTTCATATGACATAGCATGCATATGTGTTGTTTGATATCATCACAAAATGTCTAACATGTTTAGATTATGCGAGGTGATCACCCGGGGCCTATCTTTGCGCAGGTTGACACTCAGGCAATAGTATTGATATTGCATGAGCGGTGCCCAGGGCCTATCTTTGCGCGGGTACTCTTCAGGGCCAAAAACTTGTCTAGGGCTAGCATGGTTTATGATTTGCATGAAAAGTATTAAATGATTTTATGATGATTTTGATTGATGATTGTGTATAAAGCATGTTTTGTGTGTTATCTTGTATGTTTGATTGTGTTACTACTGAGATTCCTGTGAATCTCATTCTTGTTCCCAAAAATAAATCTCTAGTATAAGGAATGAGCTCACGGGGCAAAGAGAAGGTAAATGAAGAAGAGTCGAGGCCGAGCGGTGGAAAAGCTTAGTTTAGGTTGTCAAATTCCTGTTATGTATTTTAAGACTTTTAGGAGTTTTTGGATTGTATATGAAGTGGAGTAGATGAAGTGGATATTGTGCATGTATGTGAATATCCGGTAGAGGTATTGTATGAAGTTCTTGCATTTAGCAACTCTGATGTTTTAAATTTGGTAAGTATTAGTTAATTAGTACTCTACTGTAATGTTAGGAAATGAGGTGTCACAAGTAGATATGGAGAAATACATTTTGTGTAGTTGAGTATAATTGTGTCAAGAGGTATTGGTTGAGAAAGAAACCAAATCGAAGGCCCAGATTAAGAAACTAACCGATAAATTAGAAATACTATTACTGAGTTAAGAAATAAAAACACTAACTTAGAGGACGAAAAACACAATTGGTGAGTCATAAAAGGGGAAATTTTGTGGAACTAAATGAATAGATTGAATGAGTGAATGGGTGATGCAAGTACGGGTGTGTGTGTATAAAGGTTTTCTTATTGATTTCAATGGCTACTTTATTACACATGTAACAGCTCACTCTAGAGTCACTTGTCATAGCTGTTTAGCCATTTAAGATCCATTTGTGACCCAAAAGTACCTTTAGATAGGCTAAAAAAACTTTAATCTCTTTCTCAAAGATTGGGTACCCTGAATAATTCCTCTAACGTCGGAAATTCATTGGTAACCCATTTGCCTCAAAAACACCTATTTCCAAACCTGGGCAGCTATTTTTCCCCACATTATTGTGACAAAATTCAGTCTAAACTTTAGAAAATCATGACTGTTAATCTATACATCCAAAAATTATGTTCTAGGACTTGTTAGAAAGCTTAGAATGTCTTTTTTGTTGCCACCATATATTAGGGCCTAAATCGTTCAGATGCCCTATCAACATGTATCCATAAATTCGTTGCTCAATTAAACTAATTATAACTTTACCTTTCTACTTTCATTTACATTAGCCATACATCTAGCATATTTGCCTTGGCTACATATAACACTCAACTGCTCCTTATAGAGTTTAGTTACAGCCCATAATAATAATACCAAATTTATATAAAGCTTCCAAAATAATAAATATACAACCGCACACACCTAGGATCATATAAAATGACAAGGTAAAAATTCACTAAGGTGCCTCCATCTTCTTCAATCTTCAACCACATTGCCCTTTTCTTTTGAAGAGCATGCCCCTAAGGTCGAACATAGAAGAATGGGGTGAGATTCAAGGGAATCTCAGTAGTAAAACTTCAATTCAATATATAATGTGCAATGATAATTAACTAACCATGTAAATAACCAAGTAAGAACAACAACTTACAAGCAATTACACAGGACTATGGTACAAACTCAAGTAAGAATATTACATGTTCAAGTAATGAAGAACAAACTATATAAGAGTAAGTTTCGCTAATGTTTGCTTCTTTTTTCTTCCAAGTTATCTCTTCTTGTTTGAACTTCTTTGGTTTTGCTTCCTCCTTTGCTTGATAGCAAAAGCCAAATCCTATTAACCATTATATTCATGTAAGTGGTAGATTAATACACAAACTTTAGTATATTTACTTTACATAATTAATCTCTTCCGATGAACCCAAACTCTAACTCTTTCAATTAACTCTTTAACTTCGCTATAAAAATTCATTTCCAATCCCAGTTGGTCTAAACTTGTTCTAGGAGTTTTATCCCACACTAACTCCTCTTTTAAACTCTTGGGATATTCATTTGCAGCAATTTCTGCCCTTTTCTTGGCAAAACTATGGCTGTTCAAAACAGAGTATAAGGAAAAAGTCCATGAAATTCAACTTTATTACTTCCAAACATCACATGGTGTCCTCTAGATACTTTATATGTGTGATTTAGTAATTTATGATACTTATTTCACATCATAGAACTTAAAACAGTGGGCATTCTTATCCTTACAGTAAAAAACATAGTTCAACAAACATCCTTCATCATCCATATAAACAACTCTCACTCCATTTGAATACTCATCGTCTTTTAAGGCCTGTTTGGTTCAAAGGGAGGGGAGGGGAGGGGAGGGGATCTTGTTTGGTTTGATTGGAGGGAAGGGAGAGGAGGGGAGATAATAACTAATTTACCATTTCACCCTTATATGTTAACTTACATTTTTTATGTTTATATAAATAATTTAAACTAATTTTTTTTGAAATAAAATTTATTTAAATTAGTTTACACCTCAATATAAATTAAATAAATTATCAAAATTCAAATTTGTTTTACCAAGCGGACACAAATTTATTTTAATTCACACTGTTGGAATTACTAAAATAATTATTGGTAAAAAAATGACATTATAATTTTGTGCAAAAGAAGCATCACAGAAGCTAAGAGACGAAGTCAAAACTTTGCGAGTGCGTGTTTTTATTTTTAGTCAAGGGTATCACTGGAAATATGAAAAAATCTTGGTGGCAAAATAGTTAAATTTTTACTTCCGTCCAAATCCCCCCAATTTGGAGGGAACAAAACGGAGGGGACGGGACGGGAGGAGAGGGATTTGGATCCCCTCATGTGGCTTCCCTCCCCTTCAATTTTTCATACCAAACAAAAGGAGGGGTTTATTTTTCATCCCCTCCAACCAAACAGACCCTTAAGGTGTCAAACAACACCATCCTTGTATTTTTTTTGTTTTTAAATTTCCAGCTTTATGGAATTATGTCCTAAGCACATTAAAACTTAAATTAAGCTCTAGCATACTCAAACAGTCTTGGCTAGGGAATAGGGAGCATTGAACATCTTACATACTAGCTTGCTTTCATGAATACAACTCCTTATTAACTTTAGATCCTTAAGGCATGTGTTTTTTTTTCCAACAATAGAACACTAACATATTTTAACAATTCGGGCTGCAACTCCCCAAAGTGTTCAAGCTTCTAAAATTTTGAATATAGTATCATCCAAGAACATGCAATAACAACAATTACACTAGAAGAAACTAATAAATCACTAATTCCTAGCCTTATTCCATACCTAGATTGGTTTTCTCACTTTTTTAACTCTTGATCTCCATTCTCTTACTAACCTCAAACATTCAAGAGTGATTAACTTGCTAAAAATTTAAGCAAATGAGAAAACAAAGTAGGATAGTGACTTAGGCACCCTTACTTAGAAGTGTGATTGCATGTGAGGTTGAGCTTGAACCTCCTCTTCTTCTTTCTCTTCCTTCTTGGTTTCTCCCTGTCTCTTCAGCTGTTGGAATGGGTCCGAAATGGATTATATCGGAATGGAGATATTAAGCTGTTAAAGTGAAATCAATAACTAAGTTTAATAACATTTCACTTCCATAATTCTCCACCATTCATTGTTCCTTTATTTCCTGACCAAGTAAATTAAAATTAATCTTTCCTCCCATTGCTCGTACAAATCACGCATTTCTCCATCAATTTTTGAGCTGTAATTGGACTCTTAAAAATATTTAATCTTAACTAAGAATTTCGGTATGCATTTCATGGCTTTATTGGAAATAAATCCCATAATTAATTCTTTAAGCAATTCTAATCAATAAAATTGACATAATTCTTGCAAAAGTTCCTTCTTTTCATTTAATAATTTCTCCATTTTCTTTTGTCCAATTATTTGAGCCCTCATGCTATTTTTCATAATTGAATCTAGCTAATTATCCTTTATAATGAACCCAACTTCTAATAATTTGTTTAAAATTTCTTTTTATGTACATTTCTCATTTATACCTCATTTAAACCTCAAATATAGTACAATAAATTATTTTCTATATTCTCATATATCGGGGCTTTTTCCTAAAATTCTGGGCATAATTTTCAAAATTACCCTACGTACCCATAATCTCTAAAAATTATACTTTTCTCCATGCCCAGGAGTGAAGATGCATAATGTTGCCTTGATGAGTCTACTATTTTATTTGACCTTTGACTAACCTTTAATTATGCATCTAGCCTTTATTGGGAAAGGGCAAATGTTACTATGGTCTATCATTTATGGCATTATATTTAATGAGACTTCTCCTCAACTGGGTTTAGTAATTTATTCATTTTTTGTTAATTCTTGAACTTCCAAGCCAAAAATTTGATATATGACAACACACACGGACATGTATTCTTAATTGGTGATTTTGAAGCTCAATAGAATAACTTTTACAATGCATCTATCAATCTATATATATGCATATAAATATACATCTATATATACTAACCAATTCGAAGGCTAAATTGTGCATAATAAAAATCCGTGATTCAACTCCACTAATTTCTCCGTAAAAGATTCATCATCCTTGTGTTTTTATCCTCCAATTTAATGTTCTTTATTCTTAGCTCAACAATAGTATTTTAAGTTTATCAGTTAGTTCCGTAATCTCATCCTTTAGTTTGGTTTCTTTCTCAAGTAAGACCTCCTCATGTGATCATACTCAACTATACAAAATGCAATTCACAAATTTGAAATCAACTGTCATTAAATAAGAATATGTCTACTTGCTACTCCTAACATACATGGACTAGAGCACAACCATGTTCCATGTTAACACTTGAAGGATCAAAATGCTTAAGATTTGTGAACCTAGCACACATTCCAAGAGTAGGGGCATTTTGACTGTAACAATGCTTGCAAAAGGAATTAGACTTCAGTGGCAAGCAAAAGTGGCTAAATTGACATTTTTTAGGGAGTAATTCTCCAATTTTTCTCAAGCTTAAATTTGGTCCTTCGGTATTTTCCCCATAATTTTCAGGAAATTGCCATATTCTTGGGTAAAATTACCAAAAAAATATTCTTTGAGGTAAATTTTCCATTTCTAGGGTAAGAAAATATTTTTATAAGTTCACATTAATCTTAAAATTTTTTTTTTCGTATTTTTGCCCAATTATTTGAGGCCTACTGGCATTTTTCATAATCAAATTTAAGTAATCATCCTTAATTTAGCCAAAATTCCAAAAAATTATTTAAAATTCATTTTGAGGTAATTTTCTCATTTATACCCAATTAAGCCTCAAATATGTTTGGAGGAATTATTCTCTATTTTCCTAGGTCTCTAGGAATACTTCCCCAAACTGAAATGATAGTAATACAATGTTACCTTGGTGTCACTGCTACAAAAGGGAATGTACCCTTAGACTTTTATTTTTAAGGGAATGTTTATATGAGTAATGTTAAAAGTTTTAAAATAAACATTCATTTTTAAAAAGACGTTGTCAGTCAACCACTTATGACATTTATTTTAGTTTTAAAATAGATATGTCTGTTTTTAAATAGACGTTGTAAGTCTACCACTTATGACGTTTGTTTTTCCAAAAACAGACATCATAAGTAGTAGACTTACCTATGCTTTTGCCACTTTCTACATCTGTTTTCAGAAAAATAAATGTTAAAAGTAGGGCTTTAAAAAAAGTAGGCCAGGTTTTCACATCCATTTTTTCAAAAATTGATGTGGAAAGTGGATGTTTTTTTTTGTTTGAAAAAATAGGGGCTTTTGTTGGATTGGAATGGCCTCCAATCCAAAAAAATCCTCTATAAATTTATTCCAACTAAATAAACATCAGGAAAAAAAATCTAAGGAGAGGAGGAAAACAAAAAAGAAACAATCCAAATAGTGACCCTTATAAACATAAGAATTAGATTTGTCAATAATTTTTACAACTCTAAACTTATAATATTTTCCCATTCAATTCTCAAATGAATCAAAACCTAATATGCTTCAAACAAACTGAGGTAATAAATTCATGTTAGCCACTACACTTCAGCATTTATTAAATCACTGACTTTTGTGAAAGCAAAAGATGCCAACCGGCCTACTCATTCCATGACTCGTATATTCTGAGTGATTTTGGTCTTTTTGGCTGTAACAAAGGCCAGAATAAAACGGAAAACCAATTATTTGATAGAAAACTATCATTTTGATCTGCTATTTTTTAAACGGGCACGCGCGGGGGCATTATGTCCAGCATAATTTTTTTATTTCTCATGCATTACATATTCACCAAATAAACCATCCTTGACAACTTAACCCTGGAAATGTATAATATCGTGATAACAAACAAAATAGTCTAGAAAGTAACACTACAAAAAAATAGCGGATTAGCGATGGAATGAAATTCCGTCGCTAATCTATCCCTAATCACTCATAAATTCCGTTACTAAAATTAGCGATAGAATTTAGAGACATAATTTTTCCATCACTAAATTAGCGATGGAATTACATTCCGTAGCTAAATTCCGTCACTAATTTCTGTCACAAAAAATTAGCAACGGAATTTAGAGACGGAATTTTTCCGTCACTAAATTAGAGATGGATTTCCATCATTAAATTCCATCACTAAATATTAGCGACATAATTTTTTCATCACTAAATTAGCGACGGAATTACATTCCATCGTTAAATACTGTCACTAATTTTCATCACTAAAAATTAGCGATGGAATTTAGAGACGAAATTTTTCCGTCGCTAATTAGAGACGGAATTTCCATCACTAATTCCGTCTCTAATAGCTAAATTTTTTAATAATTTTATTTTTTTTTCAAAATTATAATTTTGTAAATAATTTAAATTTTAAATTATTTTAAATTTATAATATAATATTAAAATAAATAAATAAAAATTATTAATTCATATTTATTTTTGAAATTAAAATTATAATATAATATATTATATACAAATAAAATGCACATTTTATAAATACAAACAAAAATATAAAATATAAAATAAAATAAAATAAATATATTAATAATTAAAATTTAGGTAGAATATTTACATAAAATAAAATAAGAAAACTAAATTAAAATATTCAATAATATATAAAATTTTGTATTTCTATTTTTATTTGCAAGCGAATATGTGTGTGTGTGTGCGCGTATATTTGTACGTATGTGTGAATGTGTGTGTGTCTCTATCTGTGTATATATATATGATTTTGCATTTAACTTTCACAGGTTCTTCTTAGATCAACTGGCAATGGCACTAGTACACGCTTGAGAGGTCATGGCTTCGTATCCTAACTTGGTCACAAAATGCAGCCAATTTCTGACTTGTGACACGTGGCGCATGGTGGAGGGTGACATGTGGCGCGCGGTGGAGGGTGATACGTGGCGGCTTAAGGCAAGGTGGCGGTGGCTGACTAGTACATGTGGCGGCTGCCGGCGAGGGTACATGTGGAGGATCGTGTTATAAACATGTGACAATTTAAATTATATATAAAAAAATATTTGGCGATGGATTAGGGATGAAAAATTCCGTCGCTAATTAGTCAATTCCATCTATAATTAGAGACAGAATTTATGGACGGAATTTCAGTTGCTAATTAGAGACGGAAAAATTTTGTCGCTAATTTTTTCTCCTCTAATTAGTGATGAAATTCAAAATTCTGTCACTAATCAATTAGTAACGGTCTTCTTATCGACGGAACAAATTTCATCTCTAATTCCGTCGCTAATATGGTTCCATCACTAATTTATGTCGCTAAGTTGATTAGTAACGGAAATTACGTCGCTAATCCGCTATTTTTTTGTAGTATAAGTTAGGATTAATGGCACATGGCCAACAAATACAACAAACATGTATTGAAAAAAATTCCCGACATGTTCAACAAACATTTACTTGGTTAACACTAAGCACTCAAGCATTCAAGTTGCTAAAAATCTCCTTGTAAACTACATTTGTTGTTATTCTTTTACCATCATGTCCATTGGTAGGCAAGTATATTTTTAAGCCATCGATACTTCTAACTCTAGATAGTGCGACATATAATTGACCATGTGTGAATACATGCTTAGGTAGATATATCCCTACATGACAAGACACAACTGTAGACTATCTATAAATTATTAAAAAATAAGGGATTTTTATAAAACACAGTAAACTATTAAGGGTTTTATTTATAAAAAATAAAAAGAAACCGAAATGATTAAGAAGACATAATAGTATCTCTTGCTAGTATAGCTAATAAATCCCCCAATTTGAGATGCGAGTTTCAAGCGTACGTACGAATGAAAGTGCTTCCCACCACATATGTATACTCGCACAATATATATAATGTCCTACAATTTCTCATAAGAGAGAAAGAGATCCCGCTTTAAGCTCAATCATGGGTGATTCGAATTGTTTCGGCACAATACCTTTGTTATAGAGTGAGAGCTTATTTTCCTATTTATATACATTTTGCATGAACAAAGAATACAACGTTAAAAATTCATATGTACAAAAAGAGAAACTAAAGCCTCTGCTGCATTTCCTCACAGGTCACAACGCTTCATTTTGCAATTTATGTTAATTATTATATTATTTTGCTGCATATATGTATAGATTTGTGGCTCCCCTTAGTTTATACCTAATGGACTTGATATTTGGCTATGTAAAAGATTTATATAGAAGAATTTATGTTCAGAGAGAAGATGAAGGAGAAGAATTAATTAATGGAAGGAAAAGAGAGGCATGATTAAGGATAGTATTCATATGTGGAGTATTAATAGGGAGGGTGAGAGGAGAGTTACTTAAATAATTAGGGTAGCCCCCACCCTAGTATAAGGTAACAATCCATTGTTTATACAACATAAAGACTATATCAAATGTACTGCCAATATTTTTAAATCGGTGAAAAGAATATAATAGTTAAAGGAATAAAAAATATATAAAGTAATAAAAATTATCCTAAATATTAATATAAGACATGACAAAAATGTACCTAATCCTTTGTGGGTATTCACTGGATTATTTATTTTCACATACCTGAAAAAAAAATGAAGAGTAAAACATATTCATGTTAGTACATATCCACAAATAACACTTATAGTACTCAAAGAATGTAATAATTGAATCACTTTAAATATAAGTTTGCCATGCTGATTAAATGTGACAAGGTGACGTATGAATATCAAAGAGACCATATTGTTGGATGTTTGAATGTGTAGGTGTTCTATCATTTTCCCTATGATTAAGGATGGCCTTCAATCTACTCTTTCTCTTGAACACTTGCTCAATCGGTGGTAGGGAGTCATCGAACAAAGGTTTTAAATTGTCACCAATCTTGGTAGTTTCCTCTATATTGAAATCAAACAATAATTAGTAAGATAGTTAGACTTGTTGACAACAATGTTGATAAAGTGCGGTGGTGATAACTTGATGAAGAACTATGAAGAAAGAATTTTGACAAGTCTGAAGCAACATTTGCTAGATCACACATTATTCTTCATTTTCTTGGTTGTTTTATCAACGTGTTCATGTCAGCAATGGTGGCAACTGCAGAAGGTTGTGTGAAAAAATCCACTAGTATTTCATTGGCACGGTTAATAGAAGGATTGGCAACACTTTTCAAGTTAGTTGCTGGTGATGAATAATGCGTCTTGGAAGCTTCATTTTCACTAAGTTCTAACAATGAAGTATGATGGCTAGTAGCTGCAAATGATAGATTTACTCAATAATAGTTTTCACATTCTTAAGGATGAAGATTATGAAGAGCGCCCTTCCTAGCTACTTAGAAGGTTAGTAAAGTAAGAATAGTTTTTGCAACTTAAGGATGAAGATTACTTGACGTAAGTATGTGTAGGGCATTAACCTGCTAGAAGACTCTGGCTGTGTGTCATGCATGAAGTAGTACCAACATTCTCTTTGTTTGGAGAGATTGATGAAGGCTTCTTCTTAGTTACTTCTTCCATGCGAAATTGATGCATTGGTCGATGATTCCCAACAAATGAAAAAGGAAGGACTTTAATCTTTATAAAACGCTATTAGGATCTAGGAATAAACTTATGCGGATTCTTTTATAAGCTGGGTTGTATCAAAGAAGATATTTTTTATCCATGTATTAACACTTCTTTTTATTATCATTTGAAAGGGACATATTAGTGTAGTCTTCTTTCCAAGTCTTAAGACATGCTAACGTTCAGACTTCCCTTTAAATGGTCAATGTTGTTCCTTTTTTTATACAAACGTGTGGTTTAATGGATTTTTTTTGTTTATGTCAAGCTACTTTCTACAAACTATTTTCCTTTTATCTTCTTTTCATGATTAGTAGCTTATGTAACCATGTATGGGTTGTTTCATATTTGTGGTTTCTGTCCATATGTAGATTTATAAAGCTGCACCTGCCTCCTATTGTGTCTCCAAATTTTGTCTGTATACAATCTATTCATATAACAATTCTATGGTGCAATTAAATAAGGAGTAATGCCATTTTTGATTTCATGTGGCAATATATGTATTACACACATACTCTATCATCACGATGGAAATATACCTTCCAACAACAATATATTCATATAACGGTTTCCAATCACACACATACTAAACAGGTTTAATGCCTTTTTGTTTTATACACGACAGTTGAAATATTGACAATAAATGCATTTAATATATGTTTTAAAAACTACTTTATACTGTTGTAGATTACGAAATTGGTGGCGTTGCTGGTTAGGAACATGTCTCCAGAATATAGAAGTCCTAACTAATGGAAATGATATGAGTAGCAGAACAATATATTCTCAGTGCTAAAGACAAATAATACATATATTTAGGGACTGTCATATTGTTTACATGCAAAAGTGAACGAATAGGATGAGAAAGGAAGCAAAAGTTTTGCTATTCTAAGTATTGCAAGCAAGGCTACAAACCTAAAGGTAGATGTCAAAAGCACTAATATAATATGTCAGTATTGTTATTCTTAGTTTTGCTATTTTACCATTGACATTGGATAGTTCCTCTTTTACCTTGTCTTGATGTAAAGGTCAACATAGGGATGACTTATCAATATTGTTCTCATATAATATGTCTAATAGTTATATGATATCAAGTGTCAGTGGTTGCTAAAACACAATATAACCACTATAGCCATTGTATCACTTGAAATTTTACTCATGAACAAAAACTGCGAGAAGTATTGTAGCCTCTATAATCCACCAGATCATGTTGCCCCTCTGATTGCAATTGTCTATATCAATGTCTACAACAATCCTTGCCACTTTATTATTTCCTTAGTACAACCAGTCTTGTTTTTGCCTATGCCACATTTATAAGAATGATTATTAGTGAGTTTGATGCAAATTATTGCTGCTATCAATCATAATTTTGTATGGTTGAATTCATTTGTGTTCTCATGGGTTTGAATTTTTAGTTGCAGTTGTTTATGAAGGGAACTTTGGGGTTACATATTCCTGTCTTTTTTAATTTGTTGGCTAAATTGTTTAACATAGAGTGTGTTGGTTTATGAGTTAACTTTGCTTTTACTGTAAGCTTATGATGACATAATCTATAGATGAATTTTTAATTACGAGCAGATATGTTGGAGGGTCCTTTGATATTGAATCCCTTGTGGAGAATTTACTTGGGCAGCTTGCTAGTAACCAAGCAATTTTGGTGCATGTGTATGATATCACAAACTCTACTAACTGACTAATCATGTATGGCAACCAATATGAAGAAGGTGACAAGTCTCTTTTATATAAAAGCAAGCTTGATTTTGGAGATCGTTACAAGAAACATCAGATGATATGTAGGTAGGTGTATCTGGCCTCATATAATCTTTTGTAGTTTTATGCACTTCCAAATGAGCATCTCTAATTTTTTTTTAAATGAATAAGCATAGCAACTATTAAATAAGGTTATTAAGCAATGGGTTTTAACATGTGTATAAATGAAAAGATTATTACTTTATGGATCAAAGTATATAAGATCAATGACTAAATATATCTAGTATGAAGTAATGTAAGGATAATTCAAAACAGATTAACAACTGTCAGTCGAGTAAAGACCGTTAATATAAGGGGTTTTATTAAATTTTCAGTTTAAACATTATTTAAATATAATGATCAAAGATCAGAAGAAATATGACAAGTAAATCCGTGTATCCATGGTTGAATATGTAATAGACACAGAAAATAAACTCATTGCATTGAAAAACAAACTGCCCTGGCAAGTACATTAAAGAAAAGGATAACAACTACACTGACAGCTTAAAACAAACGACTTGAAAATAAAAGATAGTAATAGTGTTAATTGTGCATGTGAATAAGGTTTTCACGATACCCAGGTATATTGGTAATTTAAGACAGCATATTATGACCATATCCAGAATATATGAGACCAAGACCACCTACATCTTTTCTTGCTTAACAATCTTAAGTAAGTGATCATTGGCAGGTGGGATAGTTTCATGTTGTATAGCAGGAGTTGTTTCATGGTCAACAATTGCTTTTTTCATGTAAGTCTTTCTTTTCCCTTTGGTGGGGTAGCAATTGCAGTTTGGGAAGGCTGGGATTTGATAACATTGTCAGGGGTATCTTTGGGTTCACTTACGGTCTCTTTAGAAGACGTTACTTGTCTAGCTGAAGTATCAATTACAAGTCTAGGCATATCAACAGTAGCCTAAAAAGTTATATAGCCATTTTGGTTAGTATTAAAGTCTGCTTGATTATACAAGTTAATAAAGTTTTTTTCCTATCTAACCTCAAAGATGATACCAGTGTGATTTTAGTTTGGTGCATCATTCTGAGAAAATGGGAAACCAATTTACTATTATAACATACAAGTAAGAATAAATATTGAATTGATTATAAGGTAAGATGAATAACCACTTCTGAAGAAGCTTCATTGAATTGTGCTCATTCAAGTTTTCACATAATGTGAATTGTTGAACACTGATACTAGAACTTGTGTGCTTGGCATTGAATTCATTATGCTTCAGCTTCAGAAGCATCCTCTTCCCAATAATTGAATCACATTGGTCAGGGAAATCATACTCATGATGATTCTGTCACAGAACATGTACATATTTAATGTTGTGATGAACAAACTGAATTGATATGACTAAAGCCTTGATGTAACAGAAATGTGGGTCATACACTTATTAGTATCTGCTTAAGCTCTGCAGCAGACTTCTCTAGCAATTGGGAAGTAAGTTTGTCACATAAAACAACAGAAGCACTCCCTGATTCATCACTAAGAGTATAGTAGATCTTAAGCCTGCAGTAAGATATATATGTCATAGGCTAATATGCATATGAACTAAAGCCAACAGTAAGATGTGATACATTAATAATGAATTAATAATGCTTACCTGCATTTTACTCTTACTTTGGTTCAATAATTTCAGGCTTTTTCTTACAATTAAGACAAACCAACGTGTTACCCTCATCCCTAGGTTTGAGCCATACTTAGCATAACTATCATATATCCACCCATGTCGGGTCTTAAGTTTTTATATAAGATAGTTCACAATGAAACTTTCTCCCTGGGAAAGACAACAATATCAGTTATGCATGAATAAAACTGACAAGTGATGGAGGGAAATGAAGGTCATGAGTTTACAATCTTCTGGTGGGGAATTTCTGAAATTGAAACCCTGTAATTATTCCTTAAGATATTGGATTATGAGTGTTAGCTGGATTATGGTGGCATGACTTGGGTTAAGGTTGTTGTGATAAGGGATGCTCTATCTTTTGCATTGCCATCATATGCATAAAATATTGTTTAACGAAATAATGGACGTTGCAGTACATTTGAACTTTAACGAAATAATGGACATTATAGTACATTTGAACTAAGTCTTTCACTTCTTTAAGGGGAGGATTGAACAAAACCCTTATTGCACTAAATGAGCTACAAATTTAAGCTCTACCTGAAAAAAAGAAGAAGTCAAAAGAGTATGTTATATAGAGGACATATGAATTGAAGGGCAAAAAATCAGTAGACAAAAAATGATATGACCATCGTCAGAAAATGCAATTCTTGCAAGATTTAACACCACAATAACAAGCATCTCCATATTGTCTAATTGAGCCATGTAAGTATTGGTGGAAGATTCATCAAACAAAACACACTCAATGTCATTATCACTGCCAATAAGGAAATGATGACAGGTTAGAACATGATAGGAACATGTTCATAGTGTTAGAGCTTAAATCATGTGAGATGAATATTATGTGACGATGAATTGAAGATGGTACTCAATGTCAGTTAGCATTATGCGAAGTTTTTTTTAGTCTCATTATCTCTACGAAACTCCTCAAGTGAGCCCATATTTTTCACAAAAGCAACAACATCTGTCAACAAACATATTATACTATTAGAGGGATGCATATTAGAAGGAACCAAAACACAATATTGTAGTCTATGGTCACCAATCAGGTAGTCAGCGAAATTGCATTCCTGTGACTTCAATATATCAGGAATAGATAAGAAAGAGTATGTGTGAAGTGGTATATTTCTAGATTCTTCATGGGAAAAAGTTTACTGAGTCAAAATGATCTTAAATTGATGTGTTGTTGTCCTGTATTAATTTGAATTTTGGGACACAACAAAATTAGCAAGGAAATAAATCTTCCCTTAATATAAAGTTTGGCAGAAGGTGTCATTCAAATTTTGTGTATGATAGTTGCTTGGATCTTAGTACCCTGTACTAAAGGGAATAAATGACACAGTCAAGAATAAAGATACATAAGTTTCAAACATACATAACAAAAATAAGCTAATTATGAATAGAGATACCTCCTCATCCACTAAGATCATGGTTGTGCAGAATAATTCAGAAGGAGAAAATTTTTTATAGACATTCCACTTTTTCAAGACATGAACCACAGTTATCTATCTATCAGTGCCATCGTGGAGGTTTTTCAATAATGAGTGACAAGACATGATGAAGATGGGATTAAGGATTATGACGAAAGAAGATTATTAAGTTAAGATTGGAACAATATTCAGAGATGCAGATGTTTGGATGAAGTAGTACAATTACTTAAGGATCTTATTTATAGACAATAAAAAGTTGTCAAATTTGAAACTCGAGGGCAAATTGGTTGATGAGTTTGAAAACAAATTTATGTTCCCTCCATTATAGATGTTTTCAAAAAAGCTTAGAATTCAAAATTTCAAATTTTAAAGTGAAGAAGTAGGCTGAAGACTAATAATGTATGTATTTAAGGACTGTTATATTGTTTGCATGTAAGAGTGAATGCATAAGATGAGAAAGGAATCAAAATTTTTGCTATTATGAGTATTGCAAGCAAGGCTACGAACCTAAAGGTAGAGGTCAAAAGTACTAATAGTATAGATCTAGATATGCCACAATAGATGGCGTAAGCTGCAGGGCATATAAACACTATTATATGATGTTGCTTTGGTCTAAAATTTGAAAAAGGAAAGACTAAGATAAAGCAAGAGAAAAGGAAAATGACAACTTTAGGATCCCTAAAAGTAAATTTGCATCAGAAAGGTTAAACACAAATTTGAAAAAAACATGACTTGGAAGAAAAGTACAAAGAAAAGTGTACATGGTTTATATGCATGCCTACATAGAAATAGAGGAAAATATGAAGTGAAAATGACAATGCAAAAATAGAATGGATACATAGAGAATTATTTAATGACTGTGCTTTATGCATGGGCCTGGAAAAGAGCATAAAGGTTTTTTTAATATAAATATGTAATAAAGTCAACGTCATGTTTAGTTTGGTAGGCATAAACAGAAAATAAAAGACGTGAAAGTGGACCTTAAGAAGGTTAAACGAATAAGCATAGCAACTATTAAATAAGGTTATTAATTAATGGGTTTTAACATGTGTATAAATGAAAAGATTACTTTATGGATCAAAGTATATAAGACTAATGACTAAATATATCTAGTATGAAGTAACGTAGGGATAATTGAAAAATGATTAACAACCATCAGTCGAGTAAGGACTATTACTATGAGGGGTTTTATTCAATTTTTGGTTTAAACATTATTTAAATATAATGATCAAAGATTAGAAGAAATATGACAAGTAAATCCATGTATCTATGGTTGAATGTAGGCAAAGTTACATTTAGAGTATGTATGCAGAGTCACTTTTATTACAGTATAGGAAGAAGAATGTATATGATTTTAAAAACATATGTTGTTTATGTGGTAGTAGATGAATGCAACATGAACAGTAAATGGCTAAAAGGACACCCTGAAATTTTTTGTGATTTGACCACATACCAACATGAAGAAGGAACTTTATGTTGGAAGATGTAGCCTCATGGATCATATGAATATCACCATGTCCCATGTATACTTGATGTAGGTATGGCATTAGCTGGACACAAAAAATGAAGGACAAAAATGAAATGATGAACAATAAAGAAAGGATGAAGAATTAGTATGAGTAGTGAAAGTACATATTTGTTATTACAAAGTAAAGAGGAGGACCCATTTTGGTGAAACTGATCCATTGCATATACAGGATCAACATTATAGACCTTAACATGTAGAGTCAATGTCAAAATAAATAGGGATAATAGACTATCATATAGTTTGCATGCAAGAGTAGTAAACGCAGAGGATGAGAAAGTAAGCAAGAATTTTGCTCTTATGAGTATTGCAAGCAAGGCTACGAACCTAAAAGTGGAGGTCAAAAGCACTAATAGTATATATGTAGATATGCTGCATATAGATGGTCTAAGCTACAGGGAATGCTTACAAAATTATATGATGTTGCTTTGGTCTAAAGTTTGAAAAGCAAAAAACTAAAATCAAGCAAGATGAAAGGAAAATGACAACTTTGCTTCAAGATCCTTACAAGCAAATCTACATGCAGAAAGGTTAACCACAAATTTGAAAAAAAAATGACTTGGAAGAAAAGTACAGAGAAAAGTGTCCATGGTTCAAATGCTTGCCTCCATAGAAATAGAGGAAAATATTATGTGAAAATGATAATGAAAAAATACAATGTCATGTAGAGTAAGGACTGTTAATATGAGTAAGGTATTCTAGTTGTATGTTTATATATACTTGCGCCATTAAGTCTCATTTGTCAACAATAATCTACAGGAATATATATATATATATATATATATATATATATATATATATATATATATATATATATATATAAACAAAAGTTAAATAGGATTCTTTCGTAGATCCATCAAGATGTTTCAAAGAGAAATGAAGTGAACACATATATATTTTTCAAAGATTAAAGATGCTAATATATAAAGTAATAACCAGTACTTAGTCTACACCTAGCAACTTAAAACGTTATGGAGGAGTAGTAGTTAATTCATCTAGAGCATGTTGAGTGTTGACTAAAGTAATGGTTATGACTTATGAGTTTTAATTCTTGGCAGGATGGATAGCAATGTTGATGAAACCTTCTGTGTTTAGTTTGTAGTAAGTACATACCAAGTAATGGGTTTGGATATGTTCTTCAAAAAGGTACTATTTTATATCATTATATGCCTCATAAAATGTGGTTTATTCATCACATTCTCTCACTTTTTCATTTTTCTTCTTAATGAATTCATCTTATGCATGGTTGTGTTGTTCTCCAGGTTTGCATAGTTTGTAGGCTTAACAACCATCAGTCGAGTAAGGACTGTTAATATGAGGGGTTCAACACAACAGACCTTAACATATAGAGTCAATATCAAAATAAATAGGGAGAATAGAGTGTAATTCAGACATTGAGAGATGTAATTGCATAGCTACATATTATAGCTTCGTTTTGTGTCTTTGACAGGCTTAGAAAGCAAATAATAATAGAGGGTAGCAACATCTCTAACCTGAAAGAAATAGGTTGATATGTTCACCAAAATGGGTAAAATTAGACTGCATATGTAGAGTCCCTTTTATTAAAGTAGAATAAGACAAATGTTAATGATTTTAAGAAGATAGGTTGTTCATTTGGCAGCACATCTAAGCAAGCAAAACCTTAAATGTTGAAAATGACATGAATATATTTTGTGATTAGACTACTTTAAAAGACGAAAAAGGAACATGAAGTTGGAAAACGTTATTTAAAGGATCAAGTCAATATCAACAAGTCCCATATATACTTGAATTAGTTATGCCATTAGATGCAAACCAGAAGTGAAGTGTGATCCTAGCTTACATACAAAGAGAAATTCAGAAAAAGGTAAAACCAAAATCAATTCAGACATGTCAATTTTACTAATAAATTGAGTTGACTACCAAGAAATGATCCCAACTTTTGATGGATCAAATCAACACAACAAAGTAAGATGGTTTCACGAAAGTAGTTAAAATAGTAGCCACATAAAAAAATTAAATGTACAAATGATCCTTGTGAATGAAAAAAGTGGATCAAAACATGCCAACAGTTAACAACTATACAATTAGCCATACTGTCATATGCACAAAGCCACAAGAATAGGGCATACATATGAAAATATACAATAGGTAAAGACTAAAAGGTAAAGAAATTAAAACTCAGTTAACTAAGGTTTAACCAATGGAAAAAAAGGGATACCTTAAGCATAACATAGGCATAGGAGCAAAAGAGGAACCAAATCATCAACAATTATATAAACCACCAAAGAACAGTATGAAATGTATCAATCTTGTGAATAACTTGCAAGCATTAGTAAGCATTAAGAGAGATGAGTGAGTTCATGGAATTTTCACATAGTGCATTATAAAGGATCTATTCTTGTTGGAAGGAGAATCAAGTATCAAGTATCTGAATAACATGTGGTCCCCTGCAAGTGTTTGAAGAATTAGACACTAATGAAACCGAACCTACATAGTGACAATAGAAATAGGGCAAGTAAGGGTAGGATCTTATAATTTTTATGATTCCAGATATTTACTATTCTGGTGCTTGTACGGTGTTATTAGGAATCACGAACTGTTCAAACGTATTAGGAAGCTGTAGACGTCTATCATTTCAGCTTCAACATTGGCGATGTGATAATAATTGAAGCATACAGTCTATACATAAGGGTACAGATGGAAGAAGGCTAGAATGACCAGATGGTTTTCCTTAACTTATTGTCCCACGCTTACATGAGGATAACTTCGATTAGGATAAGGTGTGGTGGTCGAAACATTCAACGCATATAGCGCTGGCAAGAAGTGATTGAAGTTTAAATGATAGAAGAGGACTTGGGTTTTCCAGCAAGTGAGAAGCTAGGTTTTGAGCTTGGCTTTGTTAATGCTATAATGAGGGGACAAATTATTGAGGAATTAATCTTATAAAATGCATTACCTTTAAGGATTAATGAATTATGAAAGAGTGTAAATTTTCCATTTCAATTTCGTCTTGTCTTGTCTAGCCCATTAATGTGCATCGATTGTAGTTTGTTTACCTATAAAAGTCCTAACAAAACTCATTCTCACCTTATCATAGATCTTGTCGTATTGTATTAGATAAGGCCATCAATCAACTTAGACATATATTGAAGATTTGACTTTAGTGTAGAATTAATTAAGCCCAACAATTTCTGATGAACCAAGCTACCTTTTGAACAATTGTCTAAATAAAAAAACCAAATTATACGTGTAGTGGGGTGTACCAATTTTAATATAAATTCATCTAAAAAAGCACATAAATGGATTGGAAAAGAACACTTTACATTAGCTCTTGCCATACTGTATTGGATAAGCAAAGGCATTAACTTGGGAATAGTTTAAGAAATATGGCCTCATTAATATAATATCTTTCATCCAACAACAAATATGCAACGATTAATATAATATATTAGTCTTAACATTAAATGTGCATCCTTATCAAAACTAAAACTATGTATAAGGGCTTAGCCTTTTTGGATATTGAAATTTGAAAACTATAAAATGAAGGCTCTGTTAACTCACAACTTCCACATGCACATTAATAACACACTTTGATGACTATAAAGTTAGAACCTATAAAACGATGAACAAACACACAAATTAAGAAGGATACTAATAGTGGGTCCTAAACAACATGAGGTGATAACATAATTAGACTAAAATATGTAAAGCAGACAAAGACAAGTTGAAATTTCTTAACAAACATACTCTAAGCATCAACATCACATCCTCACATAATAGGGAGAGAAGCAGCATCTAGATAAGGAAGAAGCCTATGCAGCATGGTTATCCTCTACACTTGGACGTCTGAAAGCAAAATAATGTTTAGGAAGATATCTATATGTGAATTGGACACGGGTGGTAGGAAAGATCTTCATGTACAATTTCACCCAACTACCCTTGCTACTTCGTCAAACCAAAAAACTTGATATCTTATAACATCATTTCTCACCAAACATAGGACCAAGTCGCCTTATAACAGCGTTTTCGTCTATGATGGCTCTCTTACGGGTCATCTAAACAATGAGTTGTAAAAAAATGAAGAGATTAATAACTCACAAATTTAATGTCGAAGAAAGAACATAGACATATTGATGACATAGGGAAATTATCACCGAAGGGTCAAACAGGATGAGTTGAACACCCATTAACTCCTTCATTAGGTGAGGATGACCAAGGGGATAGAGAACAACCTCTTTAGTGATGATCCTATCTACTTTAATGACAACAATAACCTCATATATTTCTTCACACAATTTGGGAAGTCGAATGACCTCACCACAGCTCGCCATAACTGATATCTACTATTTAGGAAGGGAGAGGACAGAGTAAGGTTCTATGAGAAAAGTGTGTCTTTCGTGTGTTTGTGTAAAATGGTTGATGATAGGTGGGATATAATAGTAATGGTAGCACCAACCCAAAAACCAACCTAAAAAATAAAAGCAACTAATACCACAACAACACAGCAGTAGCTTTGAATGCTTTAGATGAAGGAAAAAATTGAAGGATAAAAAAATTATAAATAGTAATAGATATTACATGTAGTGGATTCATTATTCGAATTCGTCCCAGGCGGAATGGATGGTAAGCATGGTAAGCACATGTATGCCGACCTATACAAAAATATTCTTTTTTTAAATGGGTCAGCAAACAGCAATATTTGACTCAAAGCACTGCTTAAAACCAAGTCTACCTCTCTTTCTTTGCTTAAGGATTCTTAATAGCAACTCTTGAAATTCTCCCCTTATGATCAAACTGTAGCTCCACAAACTTCCCAAATGGACTGAAATAGCATTATGGTCAAGTCATAATAAAATTCAAACTAATCAAAACAAAAAAGAGCATAAGAATTGCAATGATAGGAATAAAAAAGGACCTTACTCAACATCTAAGTTAATACCTTGAATTATTGGTTCTAATAGTCTTTCCATTTCCAAATGCCTTTAAAACAGGATTAGACTGTGAAGTAAATAAAAAGAAGGTCCAAATTCTGATTATAAGTGTCAGAATATTTAATTGCTAGCCTTACCCCCTCTGTTTTTCCCAACCACACGAAGAGAGGATACCCCCATTACACCTAGACCAGCACAAAATTCCACAACATACAAGAAGGTCATTAATAGAGAGAGACATGTTATGAAATTTTTGTGATGAGAAAACCCGCATAATCCTTGGTGAAAACTGTTCAAGGAAATAAGGACCCATAGCGTTGAAGGGAAAAGTTGTTCAATCCTTGGTGACTGTTACGAGTGTAGGATGGTATATTTAGAAGTGCAAGTGTACATTGTCGTAAACAAGTAATATAGAGGTAAGTAGAGTATCGTTCCCACGAGGATTGATCATTAAGTACCAAAATTGATAATCTTAATACTATTTAGCCGATTGATTAGTTCATGATTGTGAATACAAGATAAAAATAATTAAATGTGAATGCAATTGATGTGAAGACAAATATGAGAAAAAGGACCTAGGGATTAGATTTCACTTAGCAAACTCCATATTGAATCACTTATCTATTCTAGTCCAATTTATTCCATATGATTGATAGTCGAGTTTCCCTATTTTAATTACTAGCCTCTTTTAAGGTCAAGTAATTCTATAATTAATTCCTAACCCAATATATTCCTATATAAATTTAAGCAATCAATCATGCATTAAGATTTATGGAACTCAATTAAGACTACACAACCTATATGAATATATTCCTATTTCATATGCAAACTATGATTTTAATTATAGGATCCACACATATGTATCTCCTTCCGGTCTCAACATGCATATTCAGATCATCCAAAAGGTGGACAATCAATTGAAAGCATTAAGAACAATAATTAAAAATCAATCATGAAGGAAAAATTAAAACTAGATTTAATAAGTTAAGATTCAATGCGTCATTAGTAAGCTACATCATCACCCTAGGAAAATTAAAATTTAGCTCATGATGAAATTAAAAACAAAACCAAAATAAATTGAAAACTTCATAAATATTGCAGAAAACATAATTATTAAATTCTAAAACATAAAGATACAATTACAAGATGCATGAAAATAGAAAAATCTAGCCTTCCATATAGGAGGTAAAACCTTCCATGTAGGAGGCAACCTATATCATCCATAAAGGAGGACTACCTAAACCTTCCATGTAGGAGGTATGCAAGAACAAAAAAAATGCATGAAATTAAATTCTAAGATGATATCCTCCCTTGTGCCTTCAACTCCTCTATTTATAGATGAATTGGGTGTAAGAATTTCCACATGTTAGGTAAGAATCTTGACTCTAAGCCACCAATATTGACTTTGTGACCACCTTTCTCCTTGATTGCAGCTTAAGTTTGGCAATTTAAACGTTGAAATCTCAATTTATTGACTTCATGAAAGTTGTAGATCTAGATCGTAGCTTGAAAACGCATACAAGATCTCCTTATTTCAACATTTGTAGCTCTAGTTATGAGCAAATTAGTGGACAAAGGTTAGACCTGGATAAAATCACATGCTCAACATCTAAGCAAAATTCGAAGCTCTTAATGAAAGAACTGAGTTTTTGCCTCAACATAAAAGTTGTAGTAATTTTTCTCAACTTTCTATCCATATAAAGAACGTCCCAATTCAACATCTAGAGCTTTAGATATTGCCTAAAAACTGAAACAGTATCAAAATTTAGTACTTTCCAATGAATTCTATTTTATGTCAAATGTCATTATTTATTTATCAATTACACCCAAATTCATTACATTAAGCTCAAATGTCATCCAAAAACACTTCATATAAGGGAAAATAAATTTTCAGGTATTTTACTTATCAGTGACTAGTGCTAATCATTTTTTTACAGCCCAATAACTACCCACTTCATCTTAAAGACACAGCATATATCATTCTCAATCAAAGGTCCTCATGGCATTATATAGTTTGAAGCATCTTGTTAGAAGGCTTCTTACCTCAATTGATGACTGCGGCTTCTTGAAAGTAGTACTAATTGATGGAAAAATTAATGAATTTGGATTTTTTTCCTCCTTCCAACTCTAATCTCAATGATATGTGAGAAGAACAAACTTGATAAATTTAATTAATGAATTTTCTCCTATAATCACTTGAACTATCTCATTAAAACAAAGGAGGGGAAATGATGATAAATCTCGTGAGTCAACATGAGATCGACCAAATGTAAAAGGTCGCAGCATAGAGTCACCAAGAAGGTTCTTAGAAACATTGTGAAGCAATTAGCTCCTAAAAGCCACTGATTAATACTTTTAATAATCAAATATACAAGAGAAAGCTTAATCCAAATACACTACAAGCCTTCGCATTCTAATTTTAAGGGGAAAACTTCAATTTCTCAACACAGGCACAAAGAATAAGATGAAAAAGTTAAACTTGTGGAGCTTTAGAGTGACTAAAATGATGAAGTCATAGGAAATCCACAGTCCTTAAAAAGTTCCACGTTTCAATTAGAAAGAAGGAAAATCTACAAAACCCACATCAACTAATGATCCTTAACACTAAATAGGCAATAAAACTTATCCGAATACCTAATACCACCTCAAGAGGACCCACACTATATCCCACAAAACAAAAATCACTTTTTTAAAAGTCCATATCGAGTACACTAGAAAATCACTCACCTTGTGCTTGGACTTGGCCTCCTTCACATTGAGCTAGTTTCTATTAAAGAATATATGTATGAATTGTTGTTATGAGGACTGAGGCCCATTAGGCTTGTAGAGTATGTTAGAGAGTCTAGGTCTGTTACGCATATGTATATATATTGGTGTGAGATCATTAAATTGATCCAGATATTCCGTGTAACAACACTTACATTTTATTCAATGAAATAGAGGAGAAGGGTCAACCTTCTGGTTGCCCAATTTCATTTCTACTTATCTAGATTTGCATTATCCAACATGGCATTAGAGCCAAGTTGAGACAAAAATGAGCACCTAGATACAAGGAGACTTCAAGAAAACATATTGGTGACTGTATAAACCTACAAGAAAGCTAGCGATAATCCAAGAAGGCTTATGACGGCCTAAGAAATTTCCCCAACAAGAAATAATACTGATCCTACTTCTAAACCAATCAAAGTGGATTTAGTGATAATTCCCATGACGGCATAACCACTCTCATCGAATTGACACCTGACATATCGACTCAAAAGGACAAAGCTACAACATCGGAGCTCAGAAAAGTGAAGCCACTACCTTCAACCACCCATTGTACCTTCATCCTTCCAAGACACAAGGGCTCATTATCATTCCACACGTCTTAATCAGAAGTGAAAATTACACCATGTGGAGCTACACCATGAAAATTGTACTTCACGGTAAACACAAGCTAGGCTTTATTGACGGGAGCTACTAGAAAGAATCTCAGGACGAAGATCTCAAAGAATAGTAGGAATGATGTAATGCGGTGGTTCTCTCTTAGATCATCAATTTGATATGCAAGGATCTTGCTCATAGCATTATCTTCTATCAAGATTCGCATCAAGTTTGGCTAGACCTTCAAGAACGGTTCCACAAGGTAACTAGATCCTGAATTTTCTCTTTGCATTGAGAAATCACTTTTCTTCGACAAGACTCTTCCTCATATCTAGTTATTATACAAAATTAAAATAACTGTCAGGGGAACAAGCTACTTTGTTTCATGTTCCATCATGTCGCTATGATACGTCTAAACTTTATGTTGTTAAGATCTAACAACAAAAGCTCCTTTAATTTCTGTTAGGATTTAATGATTGTTTTACTATGGCACAAAGCCAAATTTTACTAATGCAAACTCTTCCCTCTGTCAATCAAGCATTTTCTATGATTGCCAAGGATGAAGCTCATAAGTCCCTGGCCAACTCTTCTAAGCGCATACCCACTGAAGGTGTCAACATGGCTGTCAAGAGAAGAGGGTGTAAACATAGACATAGGCACTCAAGCCCTGTTTCTGAGTGCACTTATTGTAGTAAATAAGGACAAAGTAAAGAAGGATGATAGGAACTTATTGGATATCCTAGTAACTTCAGAGGAGGCTAAGGAAAGCAAGGGAGTGATGCTTCTACAAATCGTATAGGATCTGATTATACTACATTTGAAAAAAAGAATCCTGTGCAACCATCTTCCACTGTATCTCCTACATTCACCCAGGAGCAGTATAAAAAGCTTTTGGATTTTTTGAAACTTGACAATGAAGGAACTGTACATGCCCTAACCAATACTGGTTTAGGTTTGCATTTATCTAATTTTCATTCAACAACATCTAATGCTTGATTATGGTGCCACCACATATATTACTAGGAATTTATCTCTATTTGACACTTATCAAACAAATGATAGCCCTATTAGAGCAATTAAGATTCCCAATAGAGAAAGGGTATATGTCACACATAATGGAACCATAAAGCTTTCCCTAGATATATGTTTTGTTAGATCCATGTTTTGATGATAACAAATGATAACAAATTGTTTTGTAATGGAATGAAAAAGTTTAATCAAGAACAATGAGTTAAATTGGTTATCAAAAGCATTTCACAAACTGGTTGTTTCATATTCTACAGAATATCTGATGAGCTCAAGTTTTGAGAGAAAACTCAAGTTTTGATTAATGAAGAACTCAAGTTTAGCATGAATGTTTCAGTATAACTCATGCAAGTTTTGACTAACACTCGAGTTGTGAACATTACAGGAAATGATCTCAAGATTATGTACTTGAGTTTTGGATAAGAACTTGAGTTCATACCTCAAGAGAACTTGAGTTCATACCTCAAGAGAACTTGAGTTCTGAAAGTTCCCTCTGAGAGTTTTTTCCTGAGACTTATAAAGTTATGAAGACAAGGCAGGGAACTCGAGTTTTCCATGAGAACTTAAGTTTTTGATACTGGAGAACTCGAGTCCTGGAAGTTAACTCTTGAAAGTTTTTATCCAGAGAAGACTCAAAAACTTGAACTATATTGAGAACTCGAGTTTTGAATCAAAACTTGAGTTTTGGTGTGAAGAAAACTCGAGTTAATATTTGAACTCTCGCAAGTTTTATACAAAAGGTAATCCAGAAACAGGTGTTGATACAAAAACTCAAGTTCTAGGACAAATCTCAAGTTGTGATCCAAGATGAACTCGAGTTGGCATTTTAACTTACGCGAGTTTTATCTAGAGACTTGTTCAGAAACTTGCAATACCTGGAGAACTTGAGTTTGAGAGCAAAACTCGAGTTCTAGTGAGAAAGAAACTCAAGTTGGCATTTAAACTCCTGTAAGTTTTAATCAGAGACTTAGTCAGAAACTTGAAGAATAAGGAGAACTCAAGTTTGGAAGCAGAACTTGAGTTCTGGTTAGATGAGAACTCGAGTTTGCAAAATGAACTCTCATGAGTTCTTGGCAGAGACAACATGAAGAAGTACTGGCAACACTGAAGCTCGATTTTATGTGAAGAACTCGAGTTGGGTCTTGAAAAATGAATAAGGAACTCGAGTGTGCACTTCAAAACTTCAAGATAACTTAGAAGTTCAAAGCTGGAACCTGAAAGAACATAAAGAAAACTTGAGTTTGGGATTGAGAACTCGAGTCTAGTCAAAAGTTCTTAAATGACACATGTAAAGGTTGCTTCTTCTTAGACATGCATAATTGATGAGAACTTAAGTTTGTTCTTAGAACTCGAGTTTGCACTCAAGTTTGCAAAAAGAACTCAAGTTCATCAGTCACTGAAGCAGAACAAGTTACATGATTATAGAGAACAATCTAAATATGGTTAAATGTCATTTATTCATTATGTTTTCACTTGTTGCTATACTTAAACATTAACTAACATATATTTCAAGTATGAAACAAGATATTAAAAATTCAGATTGCAAATTCAATTAAAGAAGTTAAATGTGGCGAATATCATCATATAGGCTAGCCTTCACTGAATATGGGCTACCAGCTACTATGAGTAACTGACACACTATGATAGGCAGTCTGAAAATTCTAATGTACACATCTTACTTTACAACGGGATATTCCACTCCACAATGACTAACTTCAGACCAGCTGTAAGTACAGAGATTCAGAGACAGATAATGAACAACAATCAATGAATACAAAAAGAACTAAAAACTTACATGAGTTTTTGAATTCATATTTTCTCTGTATTCATATTGTACTTTAATTATTATCATATCTACGCTATGAGAGAGTTTTGTAAATACTTTCTGTTGTATTTTTCATCTCAAGGTAAAGGGACCTGGAGAGGGTAGAATTCCTTATGGGGGAAGCTGTAGAGAGAATTCCTAGTAAGAATTTTTTCTCGTAAGACTTATGAGGTATAAGCGGTAGAGAACGTTACTGCTCGTAAGGCTTAAGGGGTGTAAGCAGGAGAGAACGTTGCTGTTCATAAGACTTACACAGGTAAGCGAGAGAGAAAGGTCATTAGAATTGCTCTGCTTGTAAGATTTGCTATAAGGGGGAGAGAAAGTTCTAAGTATAGAACATTTATGTTCGTAGTCCTTTAGAAGACAACTATTATATTATGGCATTCTAAGAGCCTACTAAATCTTGGAGGATTAATGAAAAGCTCAAGAGGTGTTGATGTCTGAGGACTAGACATAGGCTTGGGATTGGGGCTAAACCACTATGTGCAATTTCTCTCATCTCTACTCTTTCTTCGTTTATAATGCTATAATGCCAAGAATTTTATTACATCACTCAATTCACCCCCTCTTGGGTGAAGCTTACCTCTTACATTTGGTATCAAAGCGAGGTCTTCTTGAAACATTCTAACAACTTGAGAAGGATCTATCTAAATGGAAACAATGGGTGAAACATTCTTCCAGATAAAGCTTCTATTACTAGACCTCCTAGTTTTGTTGGAGAACATTTTTTTTATTCTGGAAAGCTAAGTTCAGAGTGTTCGTAATGGCAAACGAGTACGACTTATGGAATGTAATACAAGATGGTGATTATATTCCAATGGAGAAAGTTGAAGACAAGTTGTAAAGAAAAGTCCAAAGGAATACGACGACAACGACAAGAGACTAGTAACATTAAATAAGGTGCACTCTCAGCTAAAAGGAGTAATTCAAAATCTGTATATTACCAATAACTAAAGACATGTGGGATGCACTAGAAATCGCACACGAAAGGTACATCTGGAATCAAAGAGAATAGAATCAACACTCTAATTATAAAGTATGATCTGTTTTGGATGAAATCTGGAGAAAGGTTATCTGAATTTGAACTCAGATATACCCACCTTGTGAACTAGCTGGTAGCACTTGGTAAAATATTTGATCAAAACTCCCAAGTAAGAAAGATTCTTAACATTCTTACAAAAGAATTGGAAGTAAAAGTGACATCCATTAAAGAAGCCAAAGGTGAATCAATGAGATTGGTAACTGCACTCTTTGGAATTCTTTGAGTATGAGGGAAAGCTGAAATTTAAAAAGGAGTTGGAAGAGTTCGATGATAAAAAGAAAAGAGGAGTCACCCTCAAAGCATTCAAGGAAGCCGAACCATCAGAAAGCAAAGATGAACTTGATGATGACGATATGGGAATGATCATCAAGAAGTTCAATAGAAGAGGTCAACGAAACTTAAAGAATCATCAAGGAGGTTCAAGTAAGAAAGAAAGAAAAGAGAAACAAGTCAAATGCTACGAATGTGGGAACCTAGGACATATTAAGTATGAATGCTTCAAGAACAAAGATAATAAGCAGAAGAAAAAGAAAGCATATATTTCATCCATATGGGGTGATAGTTCGTTGGATGAAGAAAGTAATAACAATGAAGTTGCTAATATATGCTTGGTAGCTAAAGAAGAAGAATCAGACTCTGAGGCAAGTGATTCTGAACCTTCTTATGATGAATTATTATCTAAATATAATGAATTGCTTTCAAAATTCATCAAGATAGATAAAAAATGGTATGCTATAAGAAGAAAGTGAAATAATTAGAAAATAGAAATAATTCTAGCATATCATGTGGAAAAAAAAAGATAAGAAAATCAGTGATTTAACGAAAACCTTAGAAAGATTTACTAAAGGAATTGAAACTCTCAAAATAATTTTAAAATCACAAAGAGTTATGGATGATAAATCTAGAATTGGATATAATTATGTTCAAGATAAAAATAGAAGAAAAAAAGAAAGGAGGCAGTAAGACATATCTTAAATATTTTAAAAACTTAGTACATGTATTAAATCCATTTACATCATGTAATTACTGTAATAGGAAAGGCCATTACACTTTATCATGTCATTTTAGAAAAGCAAAGGCTATCATACATATAAATGGGTTCCGAAAGGGACACATGTACCAAAAGTAATTCATACTAACCATGAAGGACCTAAGAAAGTGTGGATACCTAAAACTCGATGATATTACTATATCTCAAAGCATCACGAGTAAACAAATGATACATTGATAGTTGATACTTGAGACACATGACTGGTGACAGAGAAAAGTTCACCATATTGGAAGCTAAAGAAAGAAGAAAGGTAGCCTTTAGAGGTAACCAATCTAGACATATTACCAGAATTGGTGAAGTTGAAACAACCAATAGTGTTCAAATCAATGATGCATATTATGTCGAAGGATTATGCCACAACCTCCTATGGGGCAACCGTAGAGTTGTACTGCAACCATAAGAGTTTGAAATATTTATATGATCAGAAAGAGTTAAACATAAGGCAACGCAGATGGATGGAGTTGCTCAAACATTACAACCTGAAGATTAAATACTATCAAGGGAAGGCTAATATAGTTGCAGACGCATTAAGCCGAAAGACAATGCAGGTGGCAGCCCTAATGATGCAAGAGAAAAAGCTAATCAAGAATTTTAGAGATCTCAACCTGTCTAACCAAATTTTTGATCAGTAGTAGCAGTATTAGTCAAGTAGAGAATGACTTACGAACAACAATTGAGGAAGCTCAGTTGTAATATGAAAGGGAAAAATATATGAGAAGCATGATTGAAAATGAGAAAACTCAGGAATATGATGTGTCACCAAGTAGATTAGTTAGGTACCAAAAGCGAATATATGTTCTACCACAAACTAAATTGAGACAGTAGATCCTGGATGAGGCACACAAAAGTAAGTATACCTTACATCTAAGAGCAATTAAAATGTATCATGACTTGAAATCCATATATTAGTGGCCAGGGATGAAAAGAGACATGACAGAGTTTGTAGCTCATTGTCTCACCTGTCAGAAGGTGAAAGTTAAGCATCAACGACCATCAGGGCTTCTATAAAACCCTGAGATTCCTAAGTGGAAATGGGAAAGTATCACTATGGATTTTATGATGAGACTACCTAAGGTTAGAAATCATGACGCAATCTAGGTAATCGTTGATCGATTCATGAAGACAACCCATTTTCTTCCGATCAGTGCTAACTACTTTCCTGATAAGTTAGTAGAGATCTATATCAAGGAGATTGTCTGACTTCATGAAACACCAAAGAATATAATTTTTTATCAATACCCTTGGTTTACCTCTAAGTTTTAGAAATCATTACACGAGGCTTTGGGTACCAAACTCAAATTTAGCACCACATATCATCCTCAGACAGACGAACAAATGGAGAGAACAATATAGACGCTAGAAGATATGCTGAGAGCATGTGTATTGGATTTTAAAGGGAGTTGGGACCGATTCCTTCCTCTAGCAGAATTTACGTATAACAACAGTTGTCATTCGAGTATTCAAATGGCTCCATATGAAGCGTTATACGGAAGGAAATGTCAATTGCCAATATGCTGGGCAGAACTGTCTGAGAGAAAAATGTATATGCCAAATATAGTCGATCAAAAGACAGAGCAGATTAAACTGATTAAGCAAAGATTGTTAGATGCTCAAAGCAGACATAAGAGTTATACTGATAAAATAAGAAAACCTTTAGAATTTGCAGTTATAGATTATGTGTTTTTGAAGGTTTCACCAGTTACTAAGATTGGTAGGGCATTAAAACAAAGAAATTAAGCCCTAGGTACGTTGATCCATTTGAAATCTTATCAAGAGTTGGGCCAGTAGCATATTAGATAGCCTTAGCCCCAAACTTGAGCCGATTACATGATGTCTTCCATGTTTCCCAATTGAAGAAGTATCAATCGGATCATGAACATATAAATGAATATGAAGATGTGGACATGCGAGACAATCTTACGTATGAGGTTGAGTATGACCATATTATTGATCGGCAGGAAAAACAACTTAGGCATGAGTATTCCATTTGTAAAACTTGTCTGGAAAGGATTATCTCCTAAAGAAGCTACTTGGGAGATGGAAGAAGACATGCGAAAGCGTTACCTAGAGTTCATGAGTATATTTGTATAGCAAATTTCAAGGATGAAATTTTATTGACGGGGGGAGACATGTAATATACCAAATTTAATCACCAAAAATTCATTTTATATTTAATTATATTCAATGGAATAAAATAGGGAATTTTAAAGCACTTGAAGTAGCCAAAATAGTGAAAATGATGATTATATGAAATTTTTTACCAAGAAAGACTAAAAGCTCAATTTTTCCATGAAAAAGGCTTAACATTGAAGCCTAAAATTTAGTATGAAAAAGCATAATTTTTGGGCCCAATATGTTGCAAAAATTCAGCCAAGTAGAAAGGAGAAGAAGAAAAGGGCAATTGTTTCAAAAATTCAACAAAATGTAAGGGCAAAATAGTCATTTGGATAAATAAAATAAAATTCAATAATTTCCCTTAATAAATAAGGGAAAGTCGATCATAAAGGGAGAAGCAAGAAGGAACAAGAATTTTTCACATGTATGGACATGTGGAAGAATAAAAAAGGCTTATGGAAAAGTTTGCATGAAAAATTGTCAAGTGTTTAAAACCTTGCAATAAAAAAATATTAAATCAAAGGAGGTGGACATGATATTTTAACGAAGTATTTATGCCCCTTCCTTCTTCATTTTTAACCAACATAAGAAGCAAGAGAGAGAGGGAGTGTCTTGAAAAGACAAGAACAAGAGAGAGAGCAAGTGAAAGTAAGAAGCAAAATTAAGGTAAGTAGTAGTGAAATTCAAGTGTTTTTGCTACTAATCACTTGTAGACCTTCCCTAACTCATGTATCCTTCTTGGAATCATGTTAAGAAGAAGAAAATCAAGGGGAAGAGAGAGAGAGAAAGTGCATGGTCAAGAGAGAGAAGGAAAGAAAAAGAAAGGTAAGCTTAAAAACTTGATGATTCTTGATGATTTACACTTGTTCTTGATGGTTTTAGTTGATTGTTGGCTTGTTTGGTCTTAGTTTTGATATTTGGGATGCTTAAAACCTAAGGGGAGATAGTACCCAAATTGACACTAAGCATGTTCAATAGGTGTTTAAAGGGTTAAACACGTGATTACAAGAGAAAAAAAGATGTTTTAAAGGATTAATCACCGGTACAAAAATCACTTTTAAGACCGGTTAAAAACGATATTTTAGACCGGTCTGGATCAGGTCTTGATACAGCCGGTCTAAAAAGTATTAAACTTTTTAGGCCGGTTAAAAACCCTTCTAAAATATGAACTTTTAAGACCAGTTCTACAACAACCGGTCTTAAAGTTTAACTAACGGAACAAGTAGGGAAATTTCAGTATAAAAAATAACAATTTAAGACCGGTTCTAAGAATAACCGGTCTTAAATATGAATTTAAGACCGGTTATTAAGAGAACCGTTCTTAAAAGTTTACTTATTTAAGACTGGTTCTCTTAATAACCGGTCTTAAATATATATTTAAGACCGGTTAAATTTAGAACCGGTCTTAAAGTTTAATATTTTAAGACCGGTTCTCTTAATAACCGGTCTTAAATTCATATTTAAGACCGGTTATTCTTAGAACCGGTCTAAAAATTTTGTTTTTTTTTTCGTTTTATTTGTTTCAATCTTACCCAGGCCAGTAAGCCATATTCAACAATATCCCCCTTGTGCCACATTACATACACATGCATATATGTATATATTGACAATCAGAAGCAATGACAACAGCATTTTTATTTCCAGAAACAATTGGTATTTCTCAGAATGCAAACTTGCTCCAAATATAGAATTATGAAGCCTAAAATCCTTATTAGTTCCCCTTTCCCTCTTTTGTTAAATATGACCTTAGTTATCGTAATCGGTATGAACCTATAAATGTCAGTCTGTTCAAGGGAAAAACACTTGGCCCTTACAATCCTCGACTCTCAAAATCAAAGAATGAACATTATGAAAAAATCATTGAAAAAAAACACATTCAATTCCAATGACTACCAATAACACATGATCAACTTATTCAATTCTCAGAAACAGTACAATATTAACAATTTATAATTATCAGGCGTTTTGAACCACAGCAACACAATTAAACAATGATAGTAGGAAAATTGCGACATTGTGTGAACTTGCAATCCCAAAGCTTGTAAAGAGAAGGAGGAAAAGAAATATTTCTCATTATATGGAAAAAATTCCTAAGCTTTACAGAGAAATGAAAAAAGTGGAAGAAAATTTACAATAGTGATCCCCTGCCTGAATCAACAGCTAACTAGTATCGCCAATATCCAAGAATTTGTCCTAAACAGAGATATAAACCAAGTTAGATATATATGAAAACCATAAGTATTATTAGAACAACATAAATCGGATTCAAAAACTTACTAATCTTGTAAAAGCTCATAAATGAATTCAGCACAACAATTGCGGATGAAATCAATATCTTCTTCAGGAAAGGGATCAGCAAGATCAAACATCTGTATGTGTAACACCGAAGCCAAACAAAACATTAACTTACTAACTTAAAAACAATAAAGTAATACAAAATATTTGAAATATACATTTATTACCTCCTCGGTAAAGTCAGTCGTGCCTAGGCTGATAATATTGTAAATTTGCCTCAACATATAAAGACCACATAAGTTGGAGCCCGGTGGTTACCTACGGGTCTGAAAAAGAACATGATATCATCAAAGCAAGCATAAAAGCATAGCTTATGAAACGCATCTTAAAGAAAACAAATATGTACTAACCTTTGGCGTGATCCATGTAGGGTCTTTTAAGTCACGAACATGCCTACCACACTTAGCGTGTAGGAAAGTCCACATAGCCCTATGATCAAAATCACAAAGATTACTTATTTTGCACACAAACTTTGCACACAAAAGGTAATAAAGCAAGAAAACTTACGAGTTCATGGTCTTCTTCAAGTTAGTCCCCGGTTTGAAGTGGAGGGAGCAGAGGAGGATCACTGTGTAACTAGCCTTACACAGAATAACCAATTGCCAATGATCCCTTAAAAAAAGAGATGAATGTTAAGCAAATATAAAGTATTATATGTGATGTTTCGGAATATAAATTTGATGTTTCTTACCTATGCACATAAGGAACCAAGAAACAATCAGTTTCTGTTTCACTGAGCCTCTGTGATAAATATATATGCCTGATGGCAGAAGTGGTCCCTTTCTCGGTGGCATGAGCTGGGCACATGAATCCAAATTTAGCGCTCTGTCCAGAGGAAACAACCTACGATTCATGTACCTACAAAAATGGAAGCACACAAATTAAGGTTACATAGCGTAATTTTTAAGATATTTACTTCCATTTGAAGAAGATACTTACATCACAAAAAGCTGGACAATCGCAATCGTAAGATTTTGTCTAGGAGCGACCATGGACATTAAATCATCCCTCTCAAGATAGCATGTCGCCCCTAACGGTCCAACAATTGAATTCATAGGCCAATTTTTAGTCGGGAAAGATGTATCAAATGCCATCAGAATCACTTATTGCATCACATTCAGTGGTGGAGGCTGTGAAACTTCATGAGGGACGGGAGCTGGACTTGGGTTTCTGATCGGGGAATCTGCAGCTCTAATAGAAACAAGGTTCTTCGGCCATAATATGAAAGTACCCAAGACATCAGCCACAATCTTGAACTCCTCAGAAGGGATAGAGACAGGTGCGTCTGAGATAATAACCTCCTCAATTGACACCCTAACCTGATCATCTGTCATCTCGAGGTGGTGAACAGTTGATCCTAGGTTGTGTACACTCCCCCGTTCAACTAACCGTCTCAGAGGATCCTCAACATATAATTCACAAGGTTCAGCATCGTCCTTTCCAGGACCCTCTGATAACTGTCCCACATTGTAACAACTCCCTTTGGTGTTCTGCTTATAGCGATCGAGCGACTGTGCCTGGACAGGAGCGGTGTCTTGTCTTGTGCTCACCATAACATATACCTCGTCCTTCATCTTGCTCAACCGGGCATCCAATAGTGCATCAAATGATGCGTCTGCCTCAGCCCTTGCTTCCGCCCTCGCAGTGGCCAACATACACTCCAATTCGTCTCTCGTGACCACGTTGGAGAAGGAACTGCATGAGTAGGATCCAAAGTAATCCTTTATACCCACCCCTCCTCCAACTCCCTTGACGCAGCCTGGATGCTCATGTTTTCCAGTAGCAACCGTGAGAATTTCATTCCTCCCCTCTGACTTGAAGGCTCCCTCAGCTTTCTTTTTTTGAAGTTCCTCCTGTGAGATATACAAAAAACACACATGAGTAATGAAACATGTTTATTAAACAGTTAATAAGAACAACGATACTTACAATTTTTTCACCAACTATACAAGACTGGTCACTCGTATAGGATCCACCACTCTTCCGGCGAGCATGCAACCACAACTCTTCGCGCCGTATTGGAGATGGTGGAGATAGCAGAACAGAAGGATCGGATTGAGATGCTTCTTCCAATCTCCTCCGTTTGGCCGCCAACAAGTCTTTCTCGGCCTTTGTGTATCCCCCATGAGACATTGTGTTGGGGCAATCATTCTTCCTGCCACTCGCTTGTGCCTTTTGCCTTCTTGCCTGCGAATAAGAAATGGGAAAAAAAGGTTACAAACAGTAAAGACAAAAGATAAGTAAATAAAGTACAAAATAAGTTAACTCACCAAAGCCTCTGGAGTAGTCTGAAGCCTAAAAACCTCCTGCCATGTCGCTTCATCAATGTACGAGTACTTGCTGCAAGGAGTAGGATCCTCAACAAATAGCTTCTCAAGCTGGCACAAGATCAGGTAACCTTCATCTTCCAATTCATCCAACCTTTCTATCTCAATAACTTTACTACAAATCACATTGAAGAAGAAATAAATTCTGGTCAATATGTGTTGAAGATCATATTCGGTGATGCCTCGAATAGCCACTGGGAGTAGTTGTTACATCAAGACATGACAATCATGAGACTTCAGCCCTACTAACTTCAAGTCTTTCATAGACACAAGCTTCTTAAAATTTGAAGAATACCCTGAGGGAACTTTGATGCCATGTAAACACTCACAAAAACTTCGTTTCTCATCCTTGGATAAAGTATAAGAAGCTGGAGGACAAAAAGTTCTCTTACCATGTGGCCTCAGATGTAAGTCTGCCCGTATTCCCATTTTTTGCAAATCTAATCTTGCCTTAACGCCATCCTTAGAACTTCCTTGTATGTTGAGTAGTGTCCCAACAATACTATCACACACGTTTCTCTCTACTTGCATGAAATCAACACAGTGTCTGACATCAAGATTCTGCCAATATGGAAGGTTAAAGAAAACAGACCTCTTTTTCCATATATTTTTTTCATTTCGACTCTTTGAAGTCTTACCAAAGATGACATTGATATTTTTGACCTTTTCATACACTTTCTCCCTAGTCAAAGCCTCTGGAGCATCTTCAAACTCTTGGCCACCAAAAAAGGCCTTCTTTAATCTGCGATATGGGTGGCACCGTCTAAGGAATCTCCTATGACCAAGATAAACAGTCTTTCTTCCATGTTGAAGTTGATGGTAGCATGTGCCTTCTTCACAACTAGGACAAGCTTTGTAGCCTTTAACGCTATATCCTGACAAGTTTCCATAAGCAGGGAAGTCGTTTATAGTACAAAAGATCAAGGCTCGTATTTTAAACATCTCCTTCTTGTTCGCGTCAAAAACGTCGACACCTTCGTCCCACAACTCTTTCAAGTCTTCGATCAGGGGTTCTAAGTAAACATCTATGTCATTTCTGGGTTGTTTTGGTCCCGAAATCAACATAGACAACATGATGTACTTTCGTTTCATACATAACAAAGGATATAAGTTGTAAATTACCAACAGAACAGGCCATGAACTATGTATACTGCTTAGGCTACCATAAGGATTCATGCCATTCGTGCTAAGCCTGAGCCTAAGATTCCTAGGTTCTTTGCCGAAGTCAAGAAACAACTGATCAATTTTCTTCCACTGAGAAGAATCAGCTGGATGTCGAAGTTTTCCATCAGAAATCCTCTCATCTGCATGCAATCTCAAATTTTTGGCATCAATTTCATTAGCAAACAGCCGTTTGAACCTCGGTATGATAGGAAGATATCACAACACTTTTGCAGGGGCCTTATTTGATTTGTATCTGGGGGTTTCACATATCGGACAGTGCTCTTTCTCTGTATGCTCTTTTTTGTACAATAAACAATCATTAGGGCATGCATGGATCTTTTTATACTTCATCCCTAGTAGACACAGTATTTTCTTCGCATCATAGTATCGGCAAGGCATCACGTTATCATCTGGAAGCATGTCCTTGAAGGCTTCAAGTGCTTCTGAAAAACTCTTGTCGCTCCATCCATGCCATGCTTTCAAGCTTACCAATTTCAATACAGCTTTCAACAATTGGTATTTTATGCACCCCGGGTACAGCGGCTTCTCAAAATCACTGCACATATTACCATATGCATATGATTACTCAAAAGCCTCTTCTCTAACATCATGAATAATATCTTCTATCCGGTCATTCAGAACCGTGTCATTATCATCAAAGGTGACCCCCCCTTGTTGAGTTGTGCTTGGAATTTCTATTTCTTCACCATGCCATACTCATACTGTATAACTCTTACAAAATCCTTCACAAATTAAATGTGTATATATATCTGCAGCACTAAGTCGATTCTCATTCAGACATTCTACACAAGGACAATAGAACATCCCACTATCATCATTACCAGAATTTCTTCTAGAAAATTCCAAAAAATCCTTCACCCCATTATCATATTCAACACTAGTTCGTTTAGCGTTTATCCAACTACGATCCATATATTTCAACACCTTTTTTTTCTTCTCTTTTGTATATTAACTGCCCTGGAAAAGGCAGGAGTATGATAAGAGTATGAAAAGGTTACACTCATCAATTTATCTAGTTTAACAGAATTCTTCATTAGAATTCCGCATAAGATATAATTGCAGTCTGTTCCATTTTCTTCAAGTAATATGGAAAATGTATCAACATACACTAGCAATTTTAGGACTTAAATTAGACCACATACACAAGAATTGCTTTAGTCTAAACCTCAAATCACCTCTCAAATTTAGTTTCAAAACTAACTGAATATTATGTAACAATTTTCTAATCAACCATTCATAAGCATACATGCCAGGAAATTTGACACAATAACTTAAGCAATCCAGAGACTATGAAAACTAGCAATTATCAGTACCCTGATCCTCAAATAATCAAATCACACCAGTTCAGGACACCGTTAATTAAGCTTCACCAATTAATTTCCATCAGAGTAAATGTCATTTTTTCTCCATTTCTATTTTAATTTCTAGTTCAATTATAGTACATATTATTCTTGGATAGACAGTGAATACACAATGTCTATTTATACGGAGCATTGAGACAGGGGACATTACCTGTTTGAAGTAACTTGGACCGTGGCTTGAGGCGCAGGAGGAGAGGGGTAGCAGTGGCTGGAAAACACGTCGGAGTGAGATAAAGGCTGGAGAAATAAAAAGCTCAGTCACCCTACACGATGGTACTCACGGCGACTTCTTCGCAGCAACGGCACGTACGAACGGAGAAGGAGGGAGTATTTCAAACACCGATAATAGAATATGGAAAAGAAGGTGGAAGCGGTGGCGGCGACTAGAAGGGTGGCCGGAGAATAAGGCAGAATATCACCTACTGCGTTGGACTTGAGCAGTTCGCGGCGGTAGAAGTAGAGGGGGAAGTGAAATGTAACTGATGAAATGAACTTTCGCGGCCGACTAGGTTTGAATATTAGACTTTTAAGACCGGTTATTTAAATAGCCGGTCTTAAAATTACTTTTAAGACCGGTTATTTAAATAACCGATCTTAAATTATTGACTTTTAAGACCGGTTATTTAAACAACAGGTCTTAATAATAATGTGATTTTTTTATTCATTTTAATAATTTTTTTTCAGACCGGTTGTTTAAATAACCGGTCTTAAATTATTGACTTTTAAGACCGGTTATTTAAAAAATCGGTCTTAATTTGTTTTTGAGACCGTGTGTTTATATAACCGGTCTAAATAAGATTTTTAGACCGGTTTTTATACAACCGGTCTAAAATATTGCTTTTAATTACGGAATTGTCACCACGTGTTTCTTTTAGACCTTATCCGCAATAACCGGTCTAAATAATGCGGTCTAAAAACACTATTTTGCACTAGTGAATCATGAAAACACATTTTTCCAATTTAATTTGGAATTTTTGGTCAGCAGCTGTTTATGGTGTTAAGCCTCAAATTTGATTGATTTGATTATTTCATTGTGTTTAGAATGGAAAATTATGTAGGGAACATGTGAATTATGGAGTGTGAAGGCTTTAGGGTGTGAAATAACAATTTTGCCCCTAAAACCCTAAATTGTTGGCTATCAAGGGTAATCTAGTCATTTGAGTGAAAATTTGTCAAAACTGAAGTCAAAAATGGATTCTACACATGAAATTGTGTAGGACTAGCCCATGTCATAATTTTTGGAAAAGTACAAATATATCAACTATAAAAGGAATTAGACCGGGTTTCCTAAGGGCATTTTGGTAATTAAGCATTTTTTTATTAAAGATAACTAACTTATAAATTTTACAAGAAGGTATGAATGAGTAATAACTCATTTGTGACCAATTTGGAAATTTTTGGAATTGATATCTACCGAGCTGGACCAGAAATCAAGGACCAATAATAGTTAGGCCAGAAAAGGTGTAAGATAGGAACTCTATCTCTCATTCTATATGATTGTTAATATGCATTGTTTGTCATGTTCTATGCAATGATATGTATAAGGCAGCAAGTATCCTAGAGCTGGGTGTAGGAAAAGCACAAGTACCTCTTGGCCAGTGTATATCCAGTCTAGGTCAGCTAATGTGATTGATGATAATTCCTCGTTGTAGTATAGGAAAAGCACAAGTACCCACCCATAGAAATAACACAAGTACCATGAGGCTAATGGGACCCAGCTGAGGTGATGTGACAAGTACGAACATGTTGTTGACTGTTCCGAAACATTTATGTGATCATGATGAGATAAGATGTCATAAGTAGGGATCAGACAATCATTTTGACCTAAACAAAATCATTGTCGTCGTCTTGAATATTGTTTGACATATGTGTGCACAGTATAGTTATTTATTGTATTATATATGTTGTCTTGCATGTTTACTTTTCACATTTTATATGATTGATTGTTGGTTACTACTGAGATTCGCTCGAATCTTATTCCTTTCCTTAAATAAAAATTTATTTAGCAAGGGATAACAGCTCAAAAGGAAAAGAAGTGGATACTAGCAATTGAAGGAAATAGCCTTTAAATAAATTTTTGCATTGGTTATCTTGTACTTTATTGTGTATTTGTTTAGTTTATACTATGTACAAACCCTGTGTGGATTCCTATAATATAATCAAGAGTTTTATATCAGTATGTATTTGCTATTTCTGTTACTTATTGAACTATGCATTGGTACTTTATTAAATGTCAAAATTCTACGGGGTTTGACATGGGAAGCTATCACTAGTGTCAAAAATGGTCAAGGGGTTAAGGAACATCAAACTAAAGAGAGAATGTAATATCCCAAATTTCACTTACTAAAATTTCTTTATACGTTGATAGTATTAAAAGGGATAAAAAGGTGAATTAAAGAATAAATTAAGTAACAAAACAAGGAAATTGGAGGTCACACACACAACATAGTTATTTGGAACACAAGTTAATGTTGTTGCCAGTGTGTTTTCTAATGAGGCAATCATGTTGTGTAACATTTTTAAATAGGCAAATGATATCCAAAAATTATGAAACTTCCCATAATGAAAGTAGACTTATCAAGCTTAAATTTGATGGGTTATATAAGTCATTTGGAGTTGTACACAATGAGATATGTATTTTTTTGAATTTAGCCCAGTAAAACTGGTAAGTTTCAATAGCAGCATCCAAAAATGGTTATTCTAGGACTTTTGAACTTCCAGTTGGGTAAAGTATATATTTTTTCATTAAAAATAGACTTAATAAGGGTCACATAACCTTTGGAACCATACCAATTGGATGTCTATACAATTAGATATGGATTTTTAAAATTTGATGAAAACTCTTCCAATTTTTCCAGCAAGTGTGAAAATGAAAAATGTGAGGGCAAAATAGTCATTTTACCTAAATAAAATAAAATCAGTAATTTTCCTAAATTATTAAGGAAGAAGTTGTTCTTGGCTTGAGAATTAAGCAAGAGGAAGATTTGTTTTTTAATGAAAGTGGACAAGTGGAAGCAAAGGAAAGAAGCATGTGAAAGGGACAATATTAAAATATAGTTCACATGTTAAAATTCAAAATAAAATAATATTAATTAAGGATGATAAGAGGGAGTTCTAGAAAGCTCTCCAACTCTCTTCAAAGATGGCCTAAAGTCGGCCAAATAGGGAAAGAAAGAAGGAGGAAGAGACTTGGAGAAAGTAAGAAGCAAGAAGGGAAGAGTAAGATCAAGGTAAGTAGGTAGAATTTTCTACTTGTTCTTGTTCTCTAACTCATGGAACCTCTTCTCAATCTTTATGTCATCTTGGATTAGTTATCAAATAAGAAAAACTCAAGAGGGAGAAGGCAAAAGGTGACGGTTTTGAAGATGAGAAGAGGAGAAATCAAGGTAAGTCAAGAAAACCTTGAAATTATTGTTGAAAACAAGGTTAGGATTATTCTTTGGTTGGTTGTTAGTTTGTTTTGGTTAGATTTTGTAATTTGAGATGTTCAAACCCTAAGGGGATAAGCTTCCCAAATTAACACTAATCATTCTCAAATAGTTTTAAAGGGGTTAATCATATGATTACAAATGGAAAGGAAGATGTTTTAAAGGTTAAAACATGAAACTTCTATTTTTCTAATTTGTACCAAATTTTTGTGGCATGTGTTTGAATAGCCCAACCTGATCTAAATTCCAAACCTTATGAAATTTTACAGGATGAAAGTAGACATCCTGAGCTTTAATTTGATAGGTATTATAGGCCATTTGGATCAGTGGATTGAAAGATATGATTTTTCAAAAATTGACTATGAATCTAGAATAAATTCTATGGCAGACTAGACTTGGAAACTTTTATGGAATTCTTTAGTTATGTCTAGGGCTTTTTGATATTTTTTCTTAAAAGGTGACTGAAAGATCTTTATATAGGAACTGGAACTACTCAATTTGGAATTCTCTAGATTTAGTTATGAATTTTCAAAGTTGACTGAAATATTGAAAATTTTTGAAAAACCTATGAAAATGATAATTTTGCCCCTAAATAGGTGGTTGTCAAGGGTAATTGGTCATTTGAGTTTTAATTTGTCTAAAATAAGGTTAAAAATGGATTATACATGAAAAATTATGTAAGATAAGCCTAGGTCATAATTTTTGAAAAATTACAAAATATTGAGTAAAAAGGGAATTAGGCTGGATTCCCTAGGGGCATTTTGGTAATTATGTGGTTTGAGATAAGATGACCAATTTGTAAATTTTAGAATGAGATATTAGTGAGTAATAACTCATCTAAAACTACTTTGAAAATTTTAAGATTTGATAATTGTCCGAGACGGATGAAAAGTTAAAGGACTGGTAGTAGCTAAGCTTTAGAAAGGAGTCCAGGTAATAACTCTATCTCTCATATTCTATGTGAACGTTAATATACATTGCTAACCATGTTTTGTACAATGTGATTTACCTGTGTGGTTATGCTTACCTATGTTCGATGCATAACCTGTATGGCTATACTTACCTGTGTACGATGCATAACTTATATGGCTATACTTACCTGTGTTCGATGCATAACCTGGCTATGCTTACCTATATGTGATGTATAGCCTTTAAGATGATGTAATCACTATATGGTTTGTTATATGTAAGTATGGAACGGGCAATCATTTTGTTCCAGATAAAATCATCACTTTGTTCCTGAACATTGTTAGACATGTGCTTAGCATTTTGATTGCTGCATCATGATAAATGTTGCTATGCATGTTTACTTTTCACATTTTATATGATTATTAGCCTGTTACTACTGAGATTTATATGAATCTCACCCTTTCCACATTTCAAAATAAATTCAACTAAAAGAGACGGCTCAGAGGGCAAAGTAGTGGATACCGGTGACTGTGGGTTCGGTGGAGAGCAAGAAATTTTATGTTGGTTATATGTTAGTCTCTCTTTGTAATTGGGATTTTTATTGTAAATTGTACAAACCATGTGGGGATTTTCTATAATGTAATCAAGAATGCGGTATTAGTATAATGCACTTTTCTGTATGCCTATTGAACCGAGCGTGAATACTCTGATAAATGTCAAAATATTAAGGGGTTTAACAGAGAACTAGATAGAGGTGAGGGGACATTAAGGGTTAAAAGGAGAAAACAAGTTTTAACGATCCTATTGTTAATAATAGTGTGAATATATAGGAGAATCAAAAGGTAGAATGAAGAAGGAGTGTTAGAGTTGTAAAGAATAGGTTGAGAAAAGGGAGGGTTGTATGAAGAAATTTAACCAGTAGTAAGGATGTTATTTCTTATGAAGGAAATATGTGTGAATGAGTTGAATACCAAAATGCCCCTAGGGAAGGAGAGATGAGGGAAGGACTAATATTAGTTGAAGATAAGGGTGGCTAGCCTTAACAGCCACCAAAGGGCAATAGATTTCATAGCATGGAATTGTTAAGGCTTAAGGAGAGCCTTGATCATAAAGAAACTGAAGGATAAGATTAAAAAAGAAATCCCTTAATAATATTTTAAATCAAAACTCAAATGAAGAAAAAAGGTAATGCAAGAAATTAGAAAGAAGTGTAAATTAGATTAGGAATGCTATGTTGAACTAGTAGGAAGGAGTGGGAGGTTGTCTTTATAGTAGAGGAAGGAAGTGGTGATTAATGTATGGTATTGTTCTAACAATATTATACATACCATTATGAGTTTAAGAGTGTATAAGGTGCCAAAATATGTTACATATGTGTATGGGGCATCGAGGGATGGGGATAAATGGAAGTATGACAAAAGATGAGAGGCATAGCTAGTGGTATATATTAAACATGACTATGTTTGGGAGATTTCAATGATATGGTTTCATACTTTGAAATGTTTGGAAGTAGATCAATTAATGTGAGAAGAACTTTAAACTTTCAAAGTATGTTATCAACTTGTGGCTTAATGGATTTGAAGTTTAGTAGTGCTCAATACACGTGAAGTAATGGTAGATTGGGTGATGCACATGTAAAGGAAAGGTTGGATAGAGCGGTTGTGAATGTAGAATTTAGAGAGAATTTTCAAAATGCATTGGCACTCCATATTGAATCATTGTTTCATATAATCACATGTTAAGTATGGAATGTGAGCATAAATATGTGAAAGTACAAAGGCTCTTCATGTTTGAGGCTTTCTGGATAGAATATTAGGACCTTTTGAAGGTTGTAAGAGCTGGTTGGAAGGTTGAAAGGGATTATTGGAATGGTTAACTATACAGTTGGAAGAATGTGGAAAAGGGGTTTTAATAGAAAATAAAAAGTAAGAAACAGAGGAATTGATCATGAAAATTAAGGAGGCATAGGATAGAGAGGAGGTACATTAGTGGCAGCATTCAAGGGTGAAGTGGTTAGAGGCAAGGGATCAAAGCACACGATTTTTCCACTCAAGTACTATTTAAAGGCGAGTTAAAAATAAAGTTGTGAGATTAAGAGGTGAAGGAGGAATATGGTTAGAAAAGAAGGAAGACATTAACAAAGCTTTTATAGAGTATCATAATAAGTTGTTTACTTCTGAATGGTGCATGATTTTGGACAAAGTACTGGGATTTATATAGCAAAATGTAACAAGGGATGATAACATGATGTTGGAAAGGCTGGTTACAAGATAAGAGGTTAAAGCAACATCATTTCAACTAGGGGGTGCTAAAGCACTAAGGCCAGATGGATTTATAGGAATGTTCTACCATTCTATATGGTATGAGATCGGAAGTCAGGTAACTGATATGGTATTGATTTTCTTAAATAATAATGCAAAATGAGATGCTCTTACTGTGACACCCATCTCTAAACCCTATTGCTATACGTTGCGGAAGCATTACCAGCCATTTTATTTCAATTCGCGAGGTCACTAGTCATTTGGTAAAGCCATATTTACCAGCTTAACTTATTAACAGGGTTAATTTTCACTTTAACTTATCAATCATTATCAGAGTTCTTTCTTTGCGTATTAACTCCTCTACTTAACTAATGGACTCGTACTGTACGATTACCCATTCCTAGTTCATTTAACTTACTTGGATAATTAATTCCTTCATCATGTTGGTTATACAATTAACCACATTAAATATTAATACATCATGGAATAGTGCATAATAATTCATCAATTCTTCATCTGTAACTTCTTCTCCTAGTGTATTGTCCTGCACTCCTTTCTTAAACTCACCTTCCTAGATGGTTGGTTGGGGGAGGATGAGATTTGGGGGAATCTCAGTAATAAATAATACCAACAATGCATGTAAGATAAATGCTAGTACATGATATACTTGCCTTACGTAGGCTTATGTTAACATAATGACATACTTGCATGCTCAATGCTTCACATTTTTTACATATGACCATAGCATCAATAGAAAACAAAGCTTTAATCATTCAACTATGTTACACATAAAGTAATCATGCATATCAACACAAACATACATATCAATACACGCAAGTAGGGTAAGATCAATAGCTTTTATCTTTGAGTCACATCTTGTACATTTTCTTCCAACCATTGAAGTTGCTTGGAATCCCTTCCATTTTCCTCTTCCTTTTCCTCTCAGGGACCTAGGTACATAACCATACATTAGAGCCATGATAAATGAATGATCAATGTGGCTACATGGGTCTTCAACCACTTTATCGGTCCAATCATATCCCTTGGAATTCCTAATTATTATATTTTACCCTTTTTTCTTTAAATTTGCATGGAATTAAAAAGCTGGTAGATTTTTAACTTATCTTTGAAAAATCATAACTTTGTTTAGGAAACTCTAATTGGGGTGATTCAAAGTCCTTTGTGACCCTATTTAAGTATAATTTAAGGTAAAAAATTATCTATTACATCCAATTACACACATACAATTCCATAATTCACAATTATTCCCTTATGCCACAAAAGTCTTCACAAAATTAATGTCCAATTTCAATAAATCATAACTTTTAGCGTACTTATCCAAATGAGATGGTTATAGTGGATAATTATATATTTTTAATTCCTTTATCAAGGAAAAATATGGTCCATTAAGAAATGGAACCACATAAGCCCAAAATTTTGCAATTGCCCAGACTATCACAGGACAAGATCCATAATCATTACAAATTTTTAAAAATTCATATCTCTAAATTTACTTGTCCAAATGACACATTTAATTTATTAAAATAAATATATTTAAGTATATTTTTAGGTAAAAAATCACCATCTATCAATTACAGCCATAAAATTCCCAGAAACTCGTCAAACTCTATCTATTCTAGAATTCATTTCAGAAACAGGGCTTCACTTTGAAAAATCAGACCTTTAAATTCACTTGTCCAAAAATTAGATTCTACCTATCAAAATAAAGCTCAAGATGTATAATTTCATTATGAAAAGTTTCATAGCATTTCAAATAGGTTTGACAAATCAAAAACACTCCACATCATCGCTGCCTTCCAGAAAATGAAATATGGCAGCACTACTCTTAAGTTCCAAATTTGTGATTTCTCATTTCTAAACCTTATTTAACACCATTTACAAGACCAAACCACCATGAAATCTAAGAAAAATCATATAACTAAAAATTAGGATAAAAATACCCATTTCACAAAGCTCCATCAAATCACACAATACTTAGCTCAAAATGAAGCTCTTACTTACCTCTTGCTTTTTCTAGGCTTTGTTCTTTAATTCAACAACTTTAGATTTTGAGAAATGGCTTAAAACACCTTATTTTGAAAAAAACCATAGAAATGAAGCTTAGACCAAGAGGAACAATGTTCATGAAGACACTTTTGGCTAAAAAGGTGAGTAGGAAGGTGAAATCTTAGAGAGAAGCTTCTTACCTTGCTTGAACTTTTCCGATTCACTTTCTCTTTCTTCTTCTTTATGTTGGACGTCCAAATGGTGAAGAATGAGGATGATATGGTTTTTTTAAGTCACTTATTCCCTTTTCTTTTAATTTGACCGAAATTACCAAAGAGGAGAGAAGGATAAATGATGATGTGTCTTCATCTTATGGCTCCTTACTTTGCAAAATAACACCTTGTATTGACAAGTGTCCCTCCAATTTATCCTCTTCCCTCTTCTCTCTCCTCTTTAACCGTGCACCATATTAGGGGAAGGGAAGCCAGATAAATTCCCTTGAATCCTAGGTATGATGCTTGGAAAATTTAATTGAGGGACTAGACGAGAAACTGGTGAATTCCTCTGGCTTCAGCTCCACGTGTCACCATCTTGGAATGCCAACAAAAAGGGAAGAAGGACACCTCATGATGAAGGGATAAGTGTCACCTTCTAATTGTGCCAACCAAAAAGTGTGAATAGTATTTGTCATGATGATGTATACTTTAATGACAAGTGTCATCTTCTTATTCATCCAACACAAAAGTAGAGTAATCATTACATATCATAACCTACTTTATTAAAGTTACTTTATCGGTGTTTACTCTGGTTTTACTCAGGATTGCGTCACGCATATCAAGGCACATTAAATGACACCAGGTTGGAGTGTGTGCGTGAGCCCCATATGTCACCACATACCAACGTCAACTCTAAAAATGCAGGGTACACATGTCTGCCCTAAAAATGCCATATGTACACCTACATCGGCTTATTTTACTTGACTAATATGTCCCTTACCTCATGGCCTAGCTAGGTGGTGCCTTTCTACTAACCCAATAGCACCATATACATGTCATGTGCACATCTACACTAACACTTTAATCATACTGTCTACGCATACCTAGCCCTCTTCCCAGTAGGGCTAGATTACATAGTCCCCGAGAGTCTTTCTATCTCTCGACATTCTTAGGACTCTTCTCAAACTGGGCTTAGTCATCTACCTGATATAGGCTTATCCTTAAGTCTCTAGGCCCAAAATTTGAGATATTACACTTAGTAAGACCAATATGGTGTTGATCAATTAGAGAATGCTAAGAATGTGGACTAGTATCGACCCATTGGTCTTTGTAATTTTACTTATAAAATCATATCTAAAATACTAGCCAATAGGATGAGGAGCTTGGTGGGTAGATAATTTTTATAAACTAAAGGGCATTTTTTGTAGGAAGATTGATACAGGACAAAATCCTCATAGCCCATGAGGCATATCATTATTTGAATAATAAAAAGAAGAGAATGAAGTATAAGATGGCTTTGAAGATAGACATGAACAAGGCTTATGATAGACTTAAGTTGAAATTCATTGAGGAGGTAATGAGAAAGATGGGTTTTAGTGAAAAATGCTTACATTGGGTGATAGCGTGTGTGAGGTCAATAGGGATGACTTTGGTGGTTGGAAGGAAGAAAATAGCTGAGTTATAAATGAAAAGGGGAATACAACAAGGGGATGTGTTTTCTCCTTTTTATTCATTATTGTAGCTGATGTTTTATTTGCTATGGTTCAATGGCATATGGATAATAGGAAATTGAGAGGAATAAAGCTTACTAGAAGGTGCTCTGCATTGTCTCATTGCATTTTCATGGATGATTCTTTGTTTTTCATTAATACTAGAAAAAAGAATTGCAATATGCTAAAGGAGATTTTGCAAAACTATTCTCTTGCCTCAAGGAAGATGGTGAACCTTGATAAATAGTGTGTTTTTCTCTAAAATATAGGGATTAATGCCACATTGGAACCTATAAAATACCTAGGCTTACCAGTTTTGTGGGGAAGGTCTGGATCTAAAGCTCTAGCATTTTTTAGGAAAAATATAAGCCTTAAACTATAAGGTTAGAAGCAAAAATTGTTAACTTTTATTGGTAGGGAGGTGTTAGTGACGGAAATGGCTAATGCAATACCTGTTTACCCCTATGTCTTTTTTAAAATTTTCAAAGAAAACTCTCATGGAGTTTGATAGGTTAATATTTGGTTTTTGGTGGGGTTAAAAGGAGGAGGAAGGGAGAATTCATTGGAAATCTTGAAAAACTCTGAGTAAAGATAAAGGAGAAGGAGGTATGGGGTTTAGGTATTTCATGGCAGTGAATAAGGCCTTGCTAGCCAAGGTTGTGTGGAGGTTGTGTCAGAACAACGAGATCTATGGTGTCTGATTTTAAAAGGAATTTATTTGCCTAACTCTAATTTTATGCATGCCACAAAAGGAAGCAAAGTATATTGGGGGTGGTCAAGTATGTTGTAGGGAAGGGATTTATTGAAGAAGGAACTGTATTGGAAAATCAACAAGGGAGATATAGTTTATGTATTTAGAGAAAAATGGTTAAATGAAGAAGATGGATTACAATTGAAACCAAGGAATTTGAGTGATGAATTGAAGAAATTGAAAGTATATGATATTATAAAGGATAGAGAATGGAAGTTTGAGGGGTTGGAGGGAGTGTTAGATACTGATGACATTGCAACAATTCAAAAGGTTGAAATTCCTTTGGTGCTTGGGGATGATAGATGTGTCTCGTTGAGAAATAAGGATTGGATGTATTATATTAAAATGGGATGCAAGGTAGCAAGGGAGGAGGGGGAAAAGGAGGTGGGAGAGGGACCTGGCACATCATATAAACCTTCCAAGATGTTATGGAATAGTATTTGGCAGGTTAAAGTACCTCCTAAAGGTAACCATTTTCTATGAAAGGCCGCTAGAAATGCACCAACAACTAAAGCAAACTTGTATAAAAGAAAATGTGTTACTGATTGTATGTGTTGCATTTGCAAATATTATGTAGAAACAATTGAACATGCTCTATATCTATGCCCTTGGGCTCAACTTTATTGGTTTGACTCACCCTTAGCTTTAAAATTTGATGAGTTAAATATGTTGAGGTTTAACTGGTGGTTTGAAGATTGGGTAGCTAACAAAAATTTTATTGTTATCATAATGTGGCCTTATTTGTAGGGATAAGTTGGGGCATTTGGAAGGCAAGATGTAGTTTTATGTTGGAAGGCATTGATGTAAAAGATGTGGAGTGCTTAAATAAAGCAATAAGACTAATAAATGAATATTTGGGTTGTAAAGAGAAAAGAAAAATAAGGAGGGGTCATAAGGAGAAGTTTCTAAGGGCTAAAATATGGCACCCCTGGAGGAAGATGTAGTAAAAATAAATGTGTATGGGCCTATTACTATGAAAGTAGGAATGCAGGAATTGATTTACTATGAAGAGATAGGGCTGGGAGGTTTTTAAGAGGTGTGGCACCGAAAATAACTGAGTATGGCTTTTATGATAGAATCTTTGGCTTTGAAAAAGGCCTTGAGAATTAAACATATATTCTGTGGAGGGAAACCTGTAATTGAAACAAATTGTCAGGAACTTTTCAGAAGGATGAAGGACTTAGATTTGGCAGGGTGTGACCAAAGGTACATTCATTAGTACAAAATAGCCCTTTTAGACTGCAATATTTAGACCAGTTATTATGGATAAGGTCTAAAAAGCATGACCAGTTGCAATTTTGTAATTATAAAAAAAAATTTGAGATCGGTTCATAAAATATGCGATCTAAAAGATATTATTTAGACTGGTTATCTAAATAACATGTTGTAAACACCCTTCCTTATATTACCTTACCGGCTCTTAGTTCCATTAAATCAGAGTAAGCGAGTGATAAATTACTAAACTAAAAGTCGTTCTCTTAGTCATGCTAGAAAATTTCTTAAATACATTAGAGTGATTCTCTGCTTATACAACATTCATACATACACATACATCCATATATACACACATATATGAAATACAAATGTAGTGACTCGCACTACAGTCTTCTCTTCCACTCCACCTCTCCTCCATGCATCTTCCTGTATCCATTACCTGTCTAAAATGGTTTGTTTGGGAGGAGTGAGATTCGAGAGAATCTCAATAGTGAACAGTACTACTATGCATGACAGATATATATGAATGCATGACATGCTTGCCTACCCTATTTCATGCCAACATAATGACATGCTGCATGCTCAATGTTATGACATACCAATGGACATTGCACAAATATAACAAAGCTTCAATCAACCAAATATACTTAACACAAATAGGCATAGCAATCACACCATCAATGCATATAACATACATATCACACCCATGCAGGAAAAGTAAGTCCACTACCTGTCGGACTTCACGTCCATCCTCAAACCTTCGTCTTTGCTCCGGTTCGGGCACGACCATCCATCGAGTCCTAGAATCCCCAAACATTTAATACATGAGTCATTACTCTTTCTTATATCATTCTAGACTAGTATTAGTTGATAACTTAGCCCACTTATGCTAAATTACCAAAATGCCCCCGGAAGCCCGGCCCAACTGTACTTTTACAGAAATTACAACATGGGCCAATCCTACATAATTTCACGTGTAGAATCCATTTATGACCTCATATCAGTCAAATTCAGGCCCGAATGATGAAAATACCCCTTAACAGCCCCTATATAGAGCTAAAAGGGTAAATTGATCATTTCACCCTCTAGGCCTTTTCTCACTTTCTCTTCAACATGAACCCTACACAATTTACTCTTCTGAACTCAATGGAATCATCCAATCAATGAAATTCAAACTCTTTACTCATGCCACACCTCAGGCAGTAAATATAGAGTTCTCAGAAGAGTTGTGTTTGTTCCTCCCTTTCTTTGACTTAATATCTTCCTTTCTACTCCTTATTATATGATTAGCCGTTTAGACATCCCTTGGACATCATTTCGGCTCCCAAAACATGGATAGAATGAGAGATGAATAATACACTACTTCCAAAATACTCATCCAAATGATAAATCGAAATGGTAGAAAGGTAGTACACGCTTACCTCTAGCCGCTTCTGAATACGGTTCGGAATTCCAGCGACGCTCCGGCCGGCGAGACGGCACCAACGGCCTCCAAATGAGAATCGAAAACCATAGAATCGAAGCTTGGGATGAGTAGAATAACCTTTGTACTGGACATTTCGAGAGAAAATGTCATTTCGGATGAGTTCCAGCCAATCAACACTTTCTCTCTCTTCTTTCTCTCCTCTCGTTCTCCGTCCGTTCTCGTTCTTTCATTCTCATTCTCATCCGTTCTGATATGTTTCTCTTTTAATCTGACCGCAGGAAGGGATGCGAATAAATGATGAAGGTTGATGATTAATTAAAATCATATGGTGGCCTTTACTCAATTAGTCCACCTATCTTATTTCTTGCACAACAAGTTTCCTTCCTTTTTTCCTTCATCATTCCATTGATATTAATGATAATTATGAGAGTATAATTCACTCTCAAATTATCCCATTACACCACCTCAAGTGGTCAACCGAAGCCTTAAGCTTTTCCTCTTATTGACTTTACTTGATAATAATTTCCAACATGGCTTCATTAATTACCAAGTAGTCATTTCCCTTCTTGTAATTCCCATTTAACTCAACATATTGGGAATATTAGGAAAAAATCATCATTTCTCAACTTATGGCAAAATTACCATTTTGCCCTCACCTTTTATTTTCTTTTTAATACCCAACAATATTAAGGAATTTTGGGATAAATAATATTTCTCACTTGGACATTCGCTAAACCGGGATCTAACAGTCCATTAAATTTAGGCTAAACCTCAAGCCTCTAATCCCAAAATTCAGGGTATTACACAGGTGAAAAGATAAAAATAATTAAAAATTAAAAAAATTTGAAACTTTTTAGACCGGTTGTCACTAATAACGGGTCTAAAAGATAAAACATTTTAAACCGGCTGTTTCTTATAACTAGTCTAAAAGATGTGGCATTAAAAAATAATATATTTTTTCCTTTTAAGACCTGATGTTTCAAATAACCAGTCTAAAAAATGAACTTTTTAGACCTTATTTTGATTGTAACAAGTCTAAAAGATTTGCCCCAAATTTATCTCTTTCTCATAACCCTTTCATCATCGCGTCTAATTAAATTGAATCTCTTGCTCTCTGAATCATCTCTTTCTTAGAACCCTTTCTTCCTCCCTTGCTTTTATACCTACTACCAATATTCCCCTCCCCTCCTCCTCCTTTGCAATGGTCGCTCCTCTTTATGCAGCCACTGCCTCCCTTGCTGTTCAACACGTCGCCAAGAAATCTTCCGACCAACTCCTCTAGAAATTTGCTCACCTAAATTCCCCTTCCCCCAGAATCAAATCTAAGCACCGATGCTCCATCGCTGAATCTCACTGCCACAGCCCTTCCCATTCAGGCTCCACTTTAGTCAAGAGGAGGTCGCTTCTCCCTCCCGCCACCACTCAACGCTCCGCTAGCTTGGCATTGCTCGCACTCGCCTTAAGGCCAAGGATATCAAAAGCATATCCCTCTCGACACTCTCGAGAAGGTCTACTCCTGTTACCTGTATTGTTCCCTCAATTTGATTTTGTTGATTATCTATCTATTCTTGAACTGGCAAAAACAACAATAGCTATGATTATGATGGTCAATACTTGCAGTTAATTATTTTCCTCTATAGTTACGGAGAAGAATCTTTTCAAAATTCATTTGTTTTTTAAGATTATCTAGTCTAGAGCTACTGATTTGACTTAAATGTAGAAAATGAAACCCATATGAATATGATAACAATTTGACGGTGACTTATGAGCTCGCATTAACTAATTGTTAACTGGTTCTTGCAGATGTGGCGGAGTACTATAAAGGGTGCTTCCAGAGTTTTCATGGAGAAGCATTATCATCAGCATATTGTTTAGCCTATCATCATCTGCTGGATCCTGAAATGAACACAGCTTTGCAAGAAATGGGAAAACAAACAACCGATGTTACTTCCGCTGGATTATTTCATCAACAAACCATATAAACTCAGACTATCTATATGTATAATATATATTGCACTATCACAATTGATTCATTATTCATTAAAAACACGAAAAATAACTTTTAAGACTAGTTTTATGAAATATAAGGTCTAAAAAATACTTTTTAGACCGGTTTTCATAATAACCAGTCTTAAAAGTATAACTTTTTAGACCGGTTTTCACAAAAAAATAAGGTCTAAAAAGTCAACTTTTTTAGACCTTATCCTAGAGTAACCGGTCTAAAAAGTGATTTTTAAGACTTGTTGTTTAATCGGTCTAAAAAGCAACAGACTTTTTAGACTTGTTGTATCATGACATAATCTAGAACTGGTCTAAAAATTCATTTTTACCCCGTCTGAAAAATGATTTTTCCACCAATGATTGTGATGCTGAAAGAATGCTTTCAACTAGGAAGAAAAGTATAGGACTGGTCTTTATCTTTGGTGGCACGCAAAGGTAACAATGCTGCAAATTTTATTGCAGCTAATATAATAAGGGGAATGGTACCGTAAGGATGGCTGGAAAAGCCACCATCCGCCTCTTAATTTGTTACTGATGCAAGATTGGTATGGAATAATTGTCATTGCTAATAATAGGGAAGGAATAGGTTGATGTTTAGTTGTATTTTAATTGTGTATAGGCTGTAATATAGGTTATATGCTTTATTGTGTTTTGTAGGTTGTAATCTAGGTTTGTTGCTTTCTTTCTTTTTTTTTTTTCATTTATAGGGATATTAGTGTGTGTAACAGATTTTTTTATTAATAAAACTGACTCTATTTGCTTAAAAGAGACATTAAGCTATGGATATGAGCAAATTTCAGAGCTGAACATCAACTAATAACAGAGCATTCCCATTGGTTCACTCTCCCCAACCTCTCTTAATTGAAGGATTAAAACATTAATTTTCCCTAAATAAAATTTAGCAATTCATAACAATATTTATTAACACATTTTTTTATGTTCTTATTTTTTGACATAATTTTAATTTAATCATACATAACAATGAGTGACAATTTTGGATAATGTAGTTTATACTTTAAAATAAAATATGATAAATAATTTTATTTTAATTTGATTTTAATATTTATTTGGATGGTTTCAATTTTTTGTTTGAATTTATTTTTCATGATATTACTTAAAAAATTGGTTAAAAATTAAATAAGGGTGTTATTGTCATTTTAAATTTTATGCACTTTCTTTCTCCTCTCTTTTCTCTCCTATATCCAAATATCTCTCCACTTTTCTTCCTCCTCCAATTTCTCCTCCCCATACTTTTATTTCCATCGAAACATAGCGCCAATGTTTCTGCCCTCCTACCTATTTTTTTTAAGTATCCTAGCCTTCCCTAAAGGAGAGATTACTTAACTATCACACATCTAAATACCACGCATACACTTCCTCTAAGCAACCATTGTATTGACCCCCACCTTTTATCCCTCTTAGGTTGCTTTCTATTGATTTGTCTAAGCAACCATTGTATTGACCCCCACCTTCTATCCCTCTTAGGTTGCTTTTTTGTATTGGTTTGGTCAAGGTATAATTTTTTTTAAGACTTAATATAAAAAGTTTTCACTTCATCCAGTATGCTTCCTTTTTCCTTTTTCTTAAAATTAGTTAATAAAAAAATTTATTGTTGGTAAAAAATAATAAATAAATAAATTTTCACCTCACTGTTATTTATTTATTTATTTATTTTTTCCTTCCTAGCTCAATTTTTAGATTATGGAGCCTCTAATTACCAAGCCAGATTATAAACATCCAGAAAACCCCTGAATTCGAACACAATGGGCCTAGACTAACACTAAAATCATAGGATCAATTCTCAGCAACTCCACTTGGCCAATACCAGTGAGTGATTTAACTATGAAATTACGCCTTCTAACGCATGGAAATCATTCAACATACTAGTTAATTATAATCATTTCTTATTTGTGATGTATGGGCAATTTTGTCAAGGTTGGAGGAAATTTCCTCATCCATGTCAAAAATAAAAAATTTTGTAAAACTTGTTTCATAGGCTAAAAGGTTATCCAAACATCAACTTTTTTTAAAAGCATTTAAGATATGTTTCAACACATTCAACATATCTAATCGTGGATTCAAATATATTTATTATGATAATGCAATATATGGGTTTATAGATAAATGTTAACTTGGAAGTATGGGGGTTAGATATAATTGACCTGGATTTCAAGGTATGATTTAACAGGATCAAATATCTTTTGCCCATCATGAATATGATATTCTTAAAATCAGCCGCATTGTCTTCCAAATCTAAAAGATTGAGAAGAAGTTGTCGAGGATGAGGTGGCTTCTTCATCTCCAAGTAGCCAAAAATTCTTCCCCAATCCAGTAAACAAAGATTCCACCCTCAACCTGTTCAAACCCATACCCAAATCATCATCAATAGCCATTCAAACAAGATCATCATCTCTTCTTATTTTGTTCAAAATTTGATTTTAATATTGATAATTATTATTGAGTTTGATTTTAATAAAATTGATTGTGTCTGCTACTTAATTCCTAATTTAACTTCTCGTTCATAAATAGTTGATGATGAATTTCTAGAATTGTAACCTTTTTAGTGGTATTCTAAATTTGTTACGCTTTTATATTTTATTTGAGATGTTAAATTTAATTTTTATTTTATTCAAGTTGATATAAATTTAAATTCAATAGGAATTTGATTTAATACAATTTAATTTAATAAAAATAAATAACTCTTTTTTTTTTCCTAATGTTGGCTAAAGTATATGTGTGATAAATTTTATAATAGGGAATTTCCCCATAAATTAATAAAATAAATTTTATTATTTGGGGTCGCTAATTCTCCTTATAGCCCCGCTCGCATGAGGTGGGGCTCCCTTTTCGTCGATACTTGTCGAGCTTGCCGTCGGACGCCGCCCGCCGTTGTCAGCCCGTGCTTGTTCTCAGGCAAGTATTGAAGAAGGTTCGAACCCTAGGGCTTTGTCTACTCCCAAAATCCGGTAAGATTGATTTGTTCCATCTGGCTTTGAATGCATTCCCCGCGTCATATGTTCACCGAGTTTTTGTCAGCCCTGTGTTGGACGCCGTAGCACCGCTTCTTGCTCTGTTTTAAATTTTTCATTTTAATTTGGCTTTAAATCTGGTCCGGTAATCCTTTGAAGTTTTCCTTCAACAGTGTCTAACCAGCTTTTATACCTGTGCCCCTCTTCATTCTGATTACTAGCACCGTCTCTTACTATGTTGGTTGTGTATTGACGTTCTGTTTACTAATCTCTTTGTATTATCATCTATTTAGAAAATTCTCAAGGCATTTGTTTTGATGCATAATCTGGTAAATGACTTGGCTCTAGTTGTGTCTAACAATTTAGAACGCTGAGTTTAATATAGGTCCGTCTACGTTCTCTTGTCTAGTGAGGAAAGATTATAGAAATGACGTTTGGGTTATCTAGAATAAGAAAGATACATAACAGTAATTGGAAGATAAGATAGACACATATTTTGCTCAAGTGATCAAACAAAATCTACAAGTGTACATAGTTCATGGAACCAAGGCCAGAAAACACCTACCTTTAGATCTATAACACTTCATCCACTTGTTACTAATTTAGAGCGTTATTATTTCAAATTTAGAACGTGATTTGTACTCAAAGAGCAACATCACTTTATTGTTTCAAATTTCAGTATTTTGTTATTTGTGTTATGACATATTATTAAGCATTTGCTTTTGGACATATTATTAAGCATTAATCAGAACAGTTATTATTAAGTTACATCACTTGATTTATGTTATGACATATTATTAAGCATTAACAATATACAATTACTTCTAGACGATTTTAATTTGTTCTTTTTTCTTCTTCTAGCTTGAACGGCCTAAATGAATTAATAGTAAGGCACAAATATAGCTTGCCCAACGTGTTTATGAAGTACAACAACAACAACAAAGTCTTTATCCCACTAGGTGGGGTCGGCTACATGGATCACACGGCGTCATTGTGCTCTGTCAAAAATCATAGATTTTGATATATTATTAATTAAAAGGTCTCTCTCTATGACCTCAATGAGCGTTCATTTCGGCTTTCTTTGACCTCGTCTAACAGGACTCCTTACTGTTTTATCAACCCTTTTCATTGGAGTACTCAATGGTCTTCGCTGAACATGTTCAAACCACCTCAAACGATTTTCTACCATTTTTGCTTCACTAAGGGCCACTCCAATTCGTTCGCGTATATGAGTATTATGAATTTTGTCTTTTCTTGTATGACCACATATTCATCTCAACATCCTCATCTCAGCTACCCCCATTTTATGTTCATGTTGTCCCTTTAAAGCCTAACATTTACTACCATATAACATTGTTGGTCTTATAGCAGTGCGATAGAACTTTCCTTTTACCTTATTAGGTACTTTACGATCACAAATAACTCCAGTAGTTTTTCTCCATTTATACCATCCGGCTTAAATTCTATGATTGACATCTCCATCAATTTCACCATCTTCTTGTATAATTGATCCCAAATATCTAAATTTTGTTACTTGTGGGATGACTTGCCCTCCTAATTTAACTTCCACTTCTCTTTGGCCTTGTCTCTTATTAAACTTGCAATGCATATATTCAGTTTTACTCCTACTAAGATGAAAGCCCCTCAATTTCAAAATCTGTCTCCATATCTCAAGTTTAAAGTTAATTTCTTCTTTGAATGCAGCCAACAGAACTATATCATCCGCAAAAAGCATGTATTTAGGGATCTCCTCTTTTATAGGCTCAACTAGCACATCTATCACTAGATTGAACAAATAAGGACTTAAGGCTGATCCCTGATGTAGTCCAATCCTTATAGAAATGTCTTTTGTAACATCTTCAAGCGTTCTAACATTGGTTGTAACCCCCTCATACATGTCCTGTATGGCTTTGATATATGCAACCCTTACCCCCTTCCTTTCCAAGGTTTTCCAAAGTACATCTCTTGATACCCGGTCATACGTTTTTTCCAAATCAATGAAGACCATATGTAAATCTCTTCCTTTACTCCTATACTTTTCCATAAGCCTCCTTAATAAATAAATTTCTTCTGTTGTAGACATTTCTTACATGAATCCAAATTGGTTTTCAGCAATATCAGTCTTCAACCTCAATCTGTGTTCAATCACTTTTTCCTACAATTTCATTGTATGACTCATTAGCTTAATTCCTCTATAATTTGCGCAATTCTGGATATCCCTTTTATTCTTATAAATGGGAATCAAAGTACCTTTTCTCCATTTATCTGGCATTTTCTTGGTTCATAAGATCTCATTAAATAATTTGTGAGCCACAACACACCCTCTTCACCCAAACATTTCCAAACTTCAATTGGAATATCATCAGGTCCGATAGCTTTACCATTATCCATTTTCTTAAAAGTTTCCTTAACCTCGTCAATTCGAATCCTACGATAAAATGACAAATTGAGATCACCTGTCAAATCTTCTTAATCACAATACGACCCTCCCCCACCATTATTGAACAGCTTATAAAAGTAGGCTTCCCACCTATCCTTAATATCCCCATCAGTAACCAAAACTTTTCCTTCGTCGTCCTTTATACACCGCACTTGGTCCAAGTCTCTCGATTTTCTTTCCTTGTTTTTTGCGATCTTGTAAATCTTACGCTCTCCTGCCTTTGTCCCTAACTCCTTATAAAACTCCTCATATGCTTTACTACGAGCCTCGCTCATGGCCTTTTTAGTCTCCTTTTTAGCCATGCGATACGTTTCCCAATTTTCAGCATTATTACATATGTGTATGGCTTTAAAACAATCTTTCTTATGCTTAGTTTTTTCTTGAACACTTTCATCCCACCACCGAGTCTCCTTATCTTGCCGACCAAGACCTTTTGATTCTCCCAAAGTTGATTTAGCAACCTGCTGAACCTTTTTAGACATATTCTCCCACATGACATTAGCATTACTTTGTAACTCCCACTCCCCTTCCTCCAAGAGAGTTCTCTTAAAAATCTCCCTTTTTTCCCCCTTCAATTGCCACCACCTGACCTTTGGGTTTAAAACTTGCCGGCACTTTTGTTTTACATACTTAATATTCACATTAAGGACCAAAACTCTATGTTGTGTTCTCACGCCATCCTCAGGGATCACTTTGCAGTTAGTACAAAATCGTCTATCAGCATTCCTTACCAAAAAGAAGTCAATTTGTGTCCTTACGGCTCCACTCTTGTATGTTATTAAATGCTCATCTCGCTTCTTGAAGCAAGTGTTAACAATCTTAAGGTTATATGCAAGGGAGAAATCAATAATAGATTGACCTTCATTATTGAGCATCCCAAATCCAAAACCACCATGAGCCCTTGCATGAGGTCCTGCCTCCTTACCAACATGTCTATTAAGATCTCCCCCAATAAAAATATTTTCGGTTAGTGGGATACTTTGAATTAGCCCCTCCAAATCTTCTCATATTTTTTTCTTAAGATGTGCTTCTGCCCCTACTTGAGGTGCATACGCACTGATAATGTGTATAACATCCTTCCCAACAATCATTTTTAAGGAAATAATTCTATCATCAATCCTCTTAACATCCACCACATTTTTCCTCTATTCTTTGTTAGCGATAATACCAACACCATTTCTTCCATTGACCTTTCCTGTGTACCAGAGCTTAAAACCATTAATTTCCCGAGATTTTTTCCTGACCATTTAGTTTTCTGGAGACACAGGATATTAATCTTCCGATCCTTCATTACTCCTACCACCTCCCAAGATTTGCCGTTTAGAGTCCCAATGTTCCAAGTGTCAAATCTAATCTTGTTCTCATGAACTAGCTTCTTTAGCCGCTTCCATTCAGAAGAGAGTGGTAGCCCTTGCTCATTTAACATTACATCCGGACGACGATGCAGCGGCTCTCGCTCACTTTTCACTGTACTCGAGCCATACAGCGTATCACTTACAGGCAATGACCTAGCATTAGCCCAATTTCTTCGTTGATCCATGTTCATAAGAGATACGACAGGGTTTTACGTTGGTTGTCGGGGCTTAACACAACCCTGCTCCTTTACCCAGGCTTGGAACCGGCTATAAACATAGGCGGAGTTAACGTGTTTAGGGAGTAAAAGGGAAAAAACTGTAGCAAACTTGCGGTTTGGTCCAGCCCAAGTATGCTTCACCCTGCCCACGCCCCCCTTACATCCACAAGCATATTTTCAGGTATGGTTGTGCATCGGGCTGGATTTTCTACTTGAAGGGGGTTTAGGGCTTGTTTGGTATGAGGGGAGGGGAGGGGAAGTGACAGGAGGGAAAAAAATTTTGAGTTGGATTTAAGAAAACTAGAGAAGTGGGGTTAAAAGTTTTTAGCTAATTTTTGTTACTCTTTTATCATACATATGCTCTTTATTAAAATTTTGTAACCCCACGTCTCCTAGTGTTTTAAATTCAACTCATAAAAAGTTTCAATCCCCTCCCCTCCCCTCCAAATCCTTCATACCAAACAGACCCTAGGGTTGTGCAATGGGTTGCTTGTGCCCGACCCTACCCATGAACAATCTTACCTGGTCCCTAGGCTTTTTGCACCTCTCACTTGATATTACCTATCTCATCATTATTGGATCTCCGAATTTTTCTTCAAGTCTATGGACTTCAATACTCTTTCAGGTTAGCTTAAATACCTTTTCACATATGGCACTGTTGGGCAGCATGCTAATGGAGTAGGAAACATGTTCCATCTGGGTAGCAACTGTATTCCTTGAAACGATGGATCATCTATTTGCTAATTGGATTCTTGTGAAATATTCGATATTTTGTTTGCTCTGAATTTGGCTGGCTAATTAGTATTTGTTCCTGACTTGTGAATTTATGCTAATGTCAATGCAAGTGTGAAGTGTTTATTGTTGTATAAATTCCCTTTTTACATTTTGAGTTTTGTCATGGTAAACTTCATGGAAGCAAAAATGTCGGAAGTATATTCTTCAGTTGAAATTGTTTGATTGGATTGTTTCTAATTATATCATTAACTTTCAATCCAAGAATTCTGTGTTTGCATTGAGCTTTTGAGATGACTAACTTTTCTGAAAGAAAATCTGTAAAGATATGTCCTAGAACTTCTTTGTATTAGTGCATCAAGTATAAAATTACTTGTTACATATAATTTTTGATGTACTTCAAGTTTTCCATGATTTCTAGTTCTTATTTTTATTTCTGATTATTGCATAATCCCTAATTATTTAATTCTTGTAGTGTAGGAAATAACTGAAATCTTGGGTGCCTGCAGGTGATTTGAAATTGAAAATTATATTGGAAGAATAATTTGTCTGTCCTAGCAATTGAAGAAGTCATCTGCCATTACATGCAGATTCTATGACTGTTTGTGAAATTATGTTGTTATGCTGACAGGAGATGAATAACTTTCTTGTTCTAATGATTTGTTTGGGTGACCTAAGAGTTTACTGCAATTATTAACCCTTTTCTGGGTGATTGTATGCTGAGCATTGTGGGGGTCATAACGCATAACTTGGTTTATCAATCAGGAAATTAAAAACAATGACTTTAGATTTCCACATTATTGAGGATAGGATGAAATTTTTAGTATTTAATGGCTGTCTACTCAGTGGCAATTTTGGTGGGGGTAAAAGTGAAATTCTTTTTGTGTTATTGCTGCTTCAGAGTGATGATGGATGCTATTTGTAAGCTTGATACGGATTGCACGAGTGAGCTGGTAAGATGCTGGAAATTGAGCTGTTATAATTAAGTTTCCACTGTGGTAGTTTTGGTTTATTTTGGAGGGGACTGCAAAGGGATACTATCTTCTGGTCTTTTTAAATGTTGTCCAGAAACAACCCTAAATATTGGGGCTCAGATGTAGCATTGTGACCGGTTACAAACTTGATGCAGATTCCCCAAAACACTGTTCTTTCTCTGTTAGCAAAATGCAAAAATATGAGTGAGTTGAAACAGTTGCATGGGATGATGGTCACAACATCAATTATCAAAAGTATTATCCCGTTAAGCAGGCTTATTGACTTCTGCATAGATTCCAAGTCTGGGGACATAAATTATGCTGGCTTATTGTTTCACCATATTGATGTCCCTAGTGTTTACATTTGGAACTCAATGATAAGAGGTTATGCTAATTGTTCCAATCCAAGAGAATCTATACTTATGTATAGACAGATGACACAAAATGGATATCCACCTAATCATTTTACCTTCCCCGTTGTACTCAAAGCAACTTCAGCAATTGCTGATGAAGATCTTGGAAAATGCATTCATAACTGCATGGTAAAATATGGGTTCGAAGAAGATGCCTACGCAGCAACCTGTTTACTCCATATGTACATGTCATGTGCAAATATGAAATCTGGGTTGAAAGTGTTTGATATTATTCCCAAGTCAAATGTTGTTGCTTGGACTTGTTTGATTGCTGGTTACGTCAATAATAATATGGCTTGTACAGCTATAGATGTGTTTAAAGAGATGGATCATTGGGGAGTAGAGCCTAATGAAATCACCATGGTGAATGTTTTGATTGCTTGTGCTCGTTGTAGAGACATAGACACTGGGCGACTTGCCCACGATTGGATCTGTAAAGCTGGCTGTGATCCCTTTATGTCAACGTCTAATAGCAATATAATTCTTGCAACTGCCATCCTCGAAATGTATGCCAAGTGTGGTAGCTTGAGGATTGCAAGAGATTTGTTCAATAAAATGCCTCACAAAAATATTGTTGCTTGGAACACTATGATCAGTGCCTACAATCAGTATGAGAGGTATGGGGAGGCATTAAAACTCTTTTTTGATTTGTGGAATGTTGGCGTTTGTCCTGATAAGGCTACCTTTCTTAGTGTCCTTGGTGTTTTCGCCCATCTGTGTGCATTAGAATTGGGACAAACTGTTCATGCATATTTATTGAAATACAACATGGAAACAGACATTGCCATTGCAACTGCTCTTCTAAACATGTATGTCAAGAGCGGAGAATTATCGAGTGCACAAAATATTTTTAATAGGTTGCAAAATAAAGATTTGGTGGTGTGGACTAGCATGATCAATGGCTTAGCACTGCATGGTTATGGGAATGAAGCATTAAGCATCTTCCAAAGAATGCAGGAGGATAGTACATTAGTCCCTGACCATATCACTTATATTGGAGTTTTATTTGCATGTAGCCATGTGGGATTGGTTGAAGAGGCTCAAATACATTTTGATTCAATGACCAAGGTTTATGGCATAGTGCCTGAAAAAGAGCATTATGGTTGTATGGTTGATCTTTTGAGTCGAGCAGGTCATTTTAGAGAGGTACAAAGGTTAATTGAGACAATGTCAATAAAACCAAATATTGCCATATGGAGCTCGCTTTTAAATGGCTGCCACATACATGGAAACATCGCTGTTGCTAATAGAGTGAAAGTACGCCTAACAGAGCTTGAACCAGGTAAAAGTGGACTTCATATTCTTTTGTCTAATATTTATGCCATGGCTGGTAGATGGGAAGATGTAAATTTGACTAGAAAAGTGATGAAGGATAAAAAGATTGCCAAGACAGTTGGGCATAGTTTGGTTGAAATGAAGCTGCTACCTCCATGACCATCTGAAGATTCATTTGATCTACTAAATGTTTTCAGCTCTTTATTTTAGTTCAGAAGAGTGAAATCTTTGTAGTAAACTTTTTCATGGTGTTAGAATTTGTAAAGTTGACCTACATACTAAAATGGGACTTGATTCCATGATGTGAATGATTTGGCTAATGCAATCAGTGGAGCCAAGTGTCAAGTGTTAATACAAATGTTGATGATCAACCCCTAGAATAATGTTTTATTTTTTGCCTTCTTGGCTCAATTTTTACGCGTTCTAACGCATGGAAATCATTCAACACACTAGTTAATTATAATCATGTCTTATTTGTAATGTATAGGCAATTTTGTCGAGGTAGGAGAAAAATTTCCTCAGCCTTATCAATGTGTGTGTGTGTGTGTATATATATATATATATATTCACATATTCTCAAGAGGTAAACGCACTTAGGAAAATAAATGTAATTTAATCATTTTAGCACTTAAATTCCAACACAATTCTTGGACACATTTGAACCTTAATTAATGCTTCCTCTTATACTCTTTATAAGACTTTGATAATTGAATTATATGTTTTAAGAAAACAATGAAGAATTTGAACTTATCTTCTCCTTTTTATGGGTTAAGGTTTTTTTACTATTTCAACCAACAATTTTTTTATAAAAATAGTTAAAAGTAATAAATATGTCATAAATGATTTTTTTAAAATATACTTTTATTTATAAGAGGGCAAGTAAAAATGAAAAATAAAAAAAATAATGAGAGAAAGTGCGAAGAGAATATAGTAGTATGAAAAAAGATTAGGAGAGTAGAATTAATTAGAAGCAAAAATAATAAAAATGAATTAAATGCTTAGAAAACACCAAAGCAATTCAAATTTCAAGTTCTTATAAAAAAGATGAAGGAATACAATTTGGCTAAATTTAAGTGCTAAGGAATTAGAGTTTAGGAGGGACTCATCCAAAATTCCCTTGTAGTGATTTCAATTTAGACGTTGCTATAGGCGCCGTGTTAGAATGATTTCAAGTTTTGAACTTAAATTACTCATATTATACTTCCCATATGAATTATCTATCTGAAGTAGAGCTAAATTAACGATTGACAAGATATTGAGTCATTAATTGACTTATTCTTCTTGCTACATAATCTTATTCAAGTATTGCATGCATGCATACAAACATACATGCAAAAAAGAGGGAAAAATTAAAAGGCTAGTTGATTTTGTAAAATTTTTTCTTCCAGAAAATAATATATATTTTTACTCTACGGTAAAGATATAAATTTACTCATAAATTTTTTACACTAAATCCTATAAAAAATTTTTTTGAGTATAAAAGTATCTATGAATTTTTAAAATAAAATAAAAAATAACAGTTAAAATCATCTACGGTTTGTTACTTTTGATGTAACGGCATCCTCCATTTTTCTTTACCGGCCATCTTCTATTCTTCTGGGGTAGGAAGCAGGAGCCAAGAGTGAAGAAAAGAGATGAACTAAATTAGTATAGTCATCTTCTGTTTTTCTTAACACACGTCCTTAACAAAAAAGGAGGGAGAGGGAGAGGGAGAGGGAGAGAACGAGTGATGCTGGAACCAACACCAGCCTAAAAAGGAGAATGCTTATCATTCGACTTGGTTTTGCGTCTTCTTCCCAATCCATCACATATCACACATACATCTTTGTAGAGTCTGCCATGGTTCATCATCTTCCAAATCCAAGAGACAACGAAGAAATTGTCTGGAAGGAAGTGGCTTCTTCATCCCTAGGTGGTTAAAACTTATTCCTCAGCCAGTAAACAAAGTTTCTACTCCCAATTTATTCAAACTCATGCCCAAATCATGGTCAATAGCCATTGAAACAAGCACGTTGTCTCTACTTATTTTGTTTAAAATTTGATTTTAAGATTGATAATTGTTTCTGAATTTCATTTTAGTAAAATTTATTGTGTTTAGTACTTAAATTTTGGTTTAATTTGTTGTTAATAGATGGTTAATGATGAATTTCTGAGGGTGTAATTGAATCAGAGGATGAGTCATATTCTAAATTTGTAACAAAGTCTCTAAATTTATAATGATCAGTGTAACTTTTTTTAACTTTGAAGTATGTGTGACCTAGTATTCTAAATTTGTAACAAGTGGTCTTATCATATTTTTCACTTTTATATTTAAATTTAATTTTGATTTTATTTAAGTTAATATCAATTTTTTAATGCAATTTAATTTAATAAACATCAATAACTTAAGTGCTGTAAAACTGAGAAATATGAATTGTTCCCCTGTTCATGTTAAGAAGTATAGCAGATGTTAAATCTTCCAATCACTTGTAAAAGTCTATGAGAAAATAAATATATGACAAAAATTAAATGGCATAAGAGACACTAGAATTTATCAATGCCCTCAATAAGTGTAAAAATCATAAATTGTTCAGACCAATGAAAATATGATCCACTATAATCAAAATAGAGTATAAGAGAGTCTCAATCAATTGCACAAATACGTGAAATCACCCAACCAAACAACTGAAGTTACAAGCTTATAATAGAGAATAAAAACGCTAAAATTACTATAAAAACGTCCCTCGTCACAAACATAATTTCTCACAAAGAACCATCATGAAGCTTTCCTTTTTTTCATTCTCTCACTCTTTTCTTTTTTTTTATTTTTATAAAATAGAAAATACATAAAATAGAAAATATATAAAATTTGAATCATTCTCCACATAGGAAGGATCCAAAAACCCAACAATTCAATAGGAAATATATAAAATGCGGAATCAAGGCTCTTTACCCAGGCTTACAACACAGATTATGGCTTTTTTTTTTTTAATTCTGTACCCAATATTTGCGTCTTTGAATCTGGTCCTATGTTCTCTCGATATAGATCTGTTAATTGCTTCTACTATGGGGATTAGCTTTGGGTGCTTATCATTACGATCAGCACTGAAACTAATTCTAAAAGAAAGGCTTGCCACTGGAAAGAAAATGCGGAAACGGGAAATCTGCGTTTTTTAATATTGGTGCGTTTGGAATAACCAATAGCCATGTTTTGGCCTGCAAGTACCGCGTCGTGGTTCATTATCTCTGCCTTTGGTAAATTTGATAGTGAGTCCATAATTTTAATCTCAAAAGTTTGTTTTTACTTCTTACGTATATAGTCCTTCAAGTTTAAATATATTTAATAATGGTTAATAATTGTTTCCCCAAGAGGTCATCTAGCGTCGACTTCTTTCTCTTGCAAGTTAAGCAAAACAAAGATAATCGCTTTTTGTACAATGTCAAATGATACTCTGTTTAATTACCTCAGTTTTTAATCATAAAGAAACAGAGATAATGGCTCTGCCTTATCACATTGTTAAACTCAGACTACCAGCCGAGTAAAGCTGAACTATTATACGTGATTCTTTATATAGTAAATGCATGCTTCCGAATCACAATTTTTAACTTTTTTTTTTTTGTTTCTTTATTGCTTCTTTATTTTTCAGTCGTATATTGGTGAAATATACAAAAGCTAGAAGTTTATTTACTTAACTTGTTTCAACATATACAAGATAGTTGACATATATACAAATTCATATCCAACATTGTCCAGGTTTTATGGGATCCCAACACTCCTTGTTTTATGGCACTTCCTATTTTAAGGATTCTTGTTTTATGGGATTTTGATACTCCCTCTTAAGTTGGAGCATATATATTTATCATGCCCAATTTATTACAAAGATACTCGACCCGTGTCTCATTTAAAGCTTTCGTCAAAAGATTTGCTAGCTGGTTGTTTGATTGCACTTGCCCTATAGATACAACATTTTCTTTGATCTTTTTACGAATAAAGTGATAGTCGATTTCAATATACTTCATACACTCATGAAACATAGAGTTCGATGCTATATGTAGTGCTGCTTGATTGTCACACCATAGCTTCATAGGTAATGTGCTATCGACACCAATTTCCTTCATGAGTTGAAATACCCACACAATTTCTTGTACTGATTGTGACATGGGTCTGTATTCTGCTTCTGCACTTGATTTTGACACAACTCCTTACTTCTTACTTTTCCAAGATATCAAGTTTCACCAACAAATACATAGTAACATGTATTGGACTGTCTTGTGGCCTTAGATCTTGCATGATCCGCATCACAAAAGCACTTGACTTTAGTATGCCCAAAATCTGTATAGAGAATACCACGACCTGGGGAACTTTTCAAATAATGTAAGATAAGCTCTAAGGCTTTCCACTGTGTCACTGTTGGAGATATCATGAATTGACTAAGTACCATGACCGAGAATGTTATATCAAGACGAGTCACTGTCAGATAATTCAGCTTCTCAATGAGTCTTCTATATCTCTCAGGAGATGCAAATGGCTTCAGTTTCTCTGGGTCAATCGTCTTCTTCAAGTCATCAGGAAGCTCATCAAACATGCTATTATTAAGATCTAGGAATGGATTCAGTATCATGAGAATGTTGCTTGGTGCAGCTGTAAGCTTTCTAGTCTCTTTTAAGAGATCAAGAACATATTTTTGCTGAGTTAAAATGATGCCCTTCTTGCTTCTCAAAACCTCAATACCAAGAAAGTACTTTAATGGTTCCAAGACTTTTATCTGAAAGTGGGAGTTAAGAAAGACTTTAAGTTATGAGATTCTAGAGGTGTTACTCCCAGTAATCACAATATTATCAACATACACTACTAGAAGAATTATGCCTGCATCAGATTGCTAGTAGAACACAGTGATCACATTTTCTTTGGCTCATCCCAAATCTCTTGATCATACCATAAAATCTATCGAACCAAGCATGAGGACTTTGCTTAAGGTTGTACAACGAATTTCTAAGGTAGAACACTTTTTAAGGCTCCCCCTGAGCAACGACCCAGGTGGTTGCTCCATATAAACTTCCTCAAGGAGGTCAACATTCAAAAAAAGCATTCTTAATATCCAACTGATGCAAATCTCAATGATAGATTGTAGCGAAAGAGACAAGAAGACGAACATAAGTGAGCTTAGCCACAGGGAAAAAAGTCTTTGAGTAATCAATCCTATAAGTTTAGGCATACACTTTGGCAATGAGTTGAGCTTTCAATTGTTTTAAGGAGCCATCAGCCTTAGTCTTAACAACAAACACCTATTTACATCCAATTTCCTTTTTCCCAAAAGGTAGATCAACAAGAATCCAGGTACCAACCTGTTCGAGGGCCATTATTTCTTCTTCCATCGCGCACGCCAACCAGGGTGAGTCAAGGCTTAGTGGAGGGTAGTTGGGGTGGAGATGGACTCAAGGGTGGCCACAAGGGAAGAGGAAACAAGGAACAAGCATTGGTAGGACACAAAGGAAGAAATAAGATAGGTACATTCAGCGTATCTTTTGGGAGGACAATGGGCAGGTTATCAGATGGATCAACAGTAGAATCAGGGATAGGAGTGGCAGGATTTGGGGAAGTAGGAATAGGAACAAGAGCAGGAACCAGAGAGTAATGAACATAATCCATCAGTGAAGCAGTCATTGGTGAGGGAAGAACATTGTCAATATCAGTACTATCGATGATATCAGGTTCTGAAACAGTAGCTTGTACTGGTGAGACAAGGACACGATAAACCAGGACATCATCAGACTCATCAATAATGAAGGGAGACTTAGAGATTGAAGACTTAAAGAAAAGAGATGACTTATGAAAGGTCACATCCTTGGACACAAGATAATGACAGAGATCAGAAGAGTAACACCGATAAACTTTCTGAATTTGAGAGTAACCAAGAAAGACACACTTCAAGGACTTGGGATTGAGTTTACTAACACTTGGACGGATATCTTGAATAAAGCAGACACAACCAAAACTTTTTGGATCAATAGGAAACAGAACGAAATATGGAACATCCACTAAGGATAGCCGAAGGCATATGATTTATGAGGAAACATGCAGTAGACACGGCATCAACCCAAAAGGATTTAGGGACACAGGAGTGAAATATGAGAGCTTGGGTAGTTTCTAAGAGATGGTGGTTATTTCTTTCAGTAACACCATTTTGAGCAGGTGTATCAACACATGATGATTGGTGAAGAATGCCTTGACTATGCATATGATTGGTAAATGTGGTGGAAAAATATTCTTTTGCATTATCACTCTGAAGAATTTTCACAGTAGTATTAAACTAGGTTTTAATTTCAACACAGAAATTACAAAAATGAGTGAACAATTCATAATGTTGTTTCATTAAGTAAAGCCAAGTAGTTCAGGAAAAATCATCGATAAAAGTGACAAAATATCGATAACTAGTCTAAGATAAAGCTAAACAGGGATCCCAAACACCAGAATGAACTAATTAGAAGGGGGTGCAGCTTGTTTATTTTCGTGAGGTGCCAAACAAACAGATGGTGTTTGGCAAACTGACATGACTCATAATTTAAAGCCGACACATAAGAGAATTGAGGATACAACCGTTTGAGAGATAAAAGTGATATATGACCTAAACGACATGGACTTCAAATAGGGATAACCTGTAATATCCTGAATTTTAAGACTAAAGGCTAGAGAATAAGCCTGAATAAAGTAGACTACCAAACCCATTTTAGTAAGATTCCTAGGAATAAATAAGAAATAGAATGACTTCTAGAAACCGTACCCGAAATAAAGTATGAATTTCGATGCGAAATAGTCAAAAGAAAATACCCGATTCTTTTAGGATGTGTCAGAATGACATGAAACTTAATCTAGATCCAAAGGAAAAGGGAAATGGTGTTTATAAAGTAGAAACAAAGAGAATTGAAAGAACTAATGGCACAAGAAATAATATTGTCATAATCAAGGGCAAAAGAGACAGTTGCCACTTGATCTTGAGGTCAAAATTGGAAACCAAAATGAAGGGCCAAGATTTGGTCTTAAAAAGCAAGGGTAATGATGAGGATAAAAAAAATTTAGACCACCTCACACATGGTTAAAAAACGTCCAAAGAAAGGGCAAAGAAGGAAGAGGAAAAAAAGAGTGGTCAAAGTGTCAACTCTTGCAAGAAGACTTAGTCAACTTGGACACACACATATGGAAAATTGAATAAGGACGTCCAAAACAAGAAGCAAGAGAGAAATAATTAATTCCAATTTGAAGCCATCTTATATCCATTTAATGAGTCAAAAAGGAAAAGAAAAAGAAGGAAGAAAGAAAGGTCAACAATTGCAACTTGGAAATGTTGACTCCAAAAAGCAAGATACAAGAGATAAGTTGGTCAAAATTTTTCCTCTTTTGGAAGAGGAATTTCGATCAGCCTAAAGAGAAGAGGGAAAGGAAAAAGCTTAACCAATTGACTCAACCATCATATGGTCAATTAACCATATACTTTTTCATGAAACCATAATTAAGTGACATGTGACTTTTCTCTTTTTCCTTAGGTGATTTTCAGCCAAGTGAATTGGGAGCTAAAGATAAATGAATTAAACACATTAAACACTCTCTCACACAACCCCAAAGTCATGCAAGTGAGGAAAAGAAGAAAGAGAAAGCGCCAAGGTGAAGAACAAGAGCTTAGGTTAGAGTTCTAGCTCAATTTTCACCTTGTAAATCACCTCTATGGCTCAAACACTCTTCATAAAAATTATTTCTCTTAATGAGAGCTTCATTTATATGGTTTTATAATTCCAAGAGGAGGTTTTTTGAGCCATCCTGCAAGAGCAAAAGTTGAAGAACCAAAGAAAGAACTTAAGGAGGAGCAAGAGGTGAGCTTTAGCTTTATTTTGAGGTATGTATTGTGTTGGTTGGTTGATGATTTTTACATGTGAAATTCTACCCTATTTATTTGGTCAAGTTATGGTTTTAAATATTCATGGTATTTTGATTGTATTCATGGGGTTTTATGATGTTTAGAAAGCATATGAAGCTAGTTTGAGGCTTAAATTGGAAGTTTTGTAATTATTGGATTATATGTCAAATTTCTGCCAAAATAGTACACATATAAGGAGTAGGAATTTGGTCATTTTAATGTTACCATTGTTTTCTATACAAAAACTTGTATGGGAATAGCCCCTAGTTATAAATTCTGGATCATTAGAATATAATTTGTAACTTTGTAAATTTCTACTGGTGTGAATTTTTTATGCGGCAGTCTGGTTGGGTGACATTTTTGAATAGGAAAATAATTTCTAATAAATTTGAAAATTTCCATTATAAAATTAGACTTATCGAGCTTTAAGGTCATTTGGATTTGTATGCTGGAAGTTCTACATTTTTAAGGTTTGGTTAGGAAAAACTGGAAAATTCTGGAACAATGTCTAATTAAAGGGAATTTTGTATTAATGTATGTCTATTTAGCTAATGGATATATTTTTTCTTAAAAGTAAACTTAATCAGGGTCACGTAGCATGTAGAATAACCTCATTTTGATTTTTTTGGATTTAGTTATGATTTTTTGAAGTTTGGTCAAGAACTAGGGGATTCTTGGCCGCAACCTAAAAGTTTCTAACTTGTTTATGGCCGCAACCAAGACCCAATTTTTCTTATATTTCATATTTTTCAAGAGGTGTTGATTGGTATGGCATTTTCCTACCTCATGGGCCTTTGTTTGAGCTTCCAAAGACTACCTAAATGATTCAAATGATAACAATAAGTTAAAACTAAGGATAAACATAGGGATAAGTCAAGAATAATTGAGTTTACCTTATACAAAAGTATTAGGATTAGTAATAACCCGTGTAATTCATGAATTCTCATATATAGGATTCAATATCTACCCGGACAACCAAGGAACTGGTAACACATCTCTGAATATTGGAAAGGCTAAGGTAGTAACTTCTCCCTCATATTCTATGTATCCTGCTTCATGCATATTATTACCATGATACATACTTGAACTGTGAACATGAATCGAGCAGAATTGCTCGTTAAACATTCAGATGAGAAGGGCTTTGACCTAATAGAATACCCAGCGCTGTGGGAAAGGACAGTAAGTCGTTGAATATAATTGTTTGTTGCATAAACATATCTCTGAATATTGAATGAATATTGAACTGTCTAGTATGTGGTGGTTGATATGGCATGTTTCCCTGTATGCATTTTATATGAGTGTTGTTTGTTATTACTGGGATTATTTTGAATCTCACCCCTTTCCAATAACTAACCTGCAGCTCGGGCAAGTAACTCTCATAGGAAGAAGGTAGCTATGAACGGCTAGAAGTAAAGACTTAGAGTTTATTTTCTGCTGGTTATCTAACTTTTGGATCTATATGTAATGATGAATGGTATTATGTAAAACTAGTACTCATGGTAGTAGAAGTACACCCACTGTAGACCCTATAATTTATATGTAACCGCAGTAAATCAACTAAAACAGGGTGACACACCAGGTGGACCCTCTAGTAACAAACTTAACTTGAATATCCACTAAGAACTTCAATAAGTACTTTGACATTAACAAATGGAAATAGACCCGAATGAATTAAATGGATTTGAAAAACAGAAATGAGACCACAGCTAAAATGTTTTGAAAGTTTTTTTGAAAACCCACTTAACTATAGGATCGAACCCTGTAGTAAAGTCGGGATCCTAAATGGATTAAAAACTATTTATGGTATTCGATCTGGCATCAGGTCACATTTTGGATTGTTTTGTATAGTATGAAAGTAAGGTGTTACATGACCCACTAGAACAAGCAACAGAACACGACACCTTATCATCAAGGATGTAATGCCCACCAGATTCATAGCCTCTACCAACAATATGCTTCGTCAAGAGATCCTGAATTAAATAATGGTTAGGGAATAGTGAGATAAAATAGTTCAAATGACGAGTTAGTTTACTGTGAGACAGAAGATTAAACATAAGATCAGGAACATTAATAATAGGAGATAGATAAATGGATGTAGTTGGCTGAACAGTGCTAGATCCAAGCACATAGATCAAGGAACCATTGGCAACGAATATGGAAGATGGGTTAGCATAGGGAGCATATGAGGAAAATAAATGATGGTTACCTGTCATGTGGTTGGTAGCACCAGAATCAATAACCCACTTCGTAGAAGTAGTAGTAAGACCAGGGGGAAAAGTACCTGTACCGAGGGTCCCTTCAGATGATGGATTAGAATCATACTGAGTAGGTGTTTGGGCAATATAGGCAAGACCATGTTGCTGATCACGTTGTTGTTTATTCTGCAATTTTTGACAATTCCGCTTAATGTGACCAGGCTCCTTACAATAGTGACAGACAATACTGTTCAGAGCATTAGTACCCTGTTTGGAGCCATAATTCTTGTTTTTAAAGGGGCCACGTCCAGCCAGAGCACTAGCAGTTAAATCTCTAGATGGACGAACCAAACTATCAGCATAAACCCGTGAGAACACATCTTTAAGAGATGGAAGCCCCTGACTCGACATGATTTGAGATAGGATAGTGTCATACATTGGGTCAAGAGCTTTAAGAAAACTGATGATAGCCTGAAACTCCAGATTATTGATACGATTCTGAAGATCCGCCAGCGGAGACATAAGGACCTTCATTTCTTCATCCAATCACTTAAAGTCTAAGAAGAAATCTTTCAAGGGATGACCCTGTTGCTAAAAGCAATAGAATCCCTTACAGGTTTCGTGAATTCAAGTAAAATTCTCTTTACGAGAGAACATAAAGTCAAGATAATTCATAATTTCTTTCACAGTATTGCAATGGCTGACAATGGACAGAATCCGTGGTTCAACAAAGTTTCGGATTTGGAAAAATAGTCGAGCGTCTGCTCTAGACCAAGTCAAACTTTTTTCATTATCTCTAGAATGGGGGTCCTGGGTCAAATGGGCTTCCTTCTCAATTCCCAAAAGATAAACCCGAACAATCATGTTCCAATAATTATAGGTTGTCCAGTTTAATTTTAGATCAGTGATCTTAGCAGACATAGGCAACATATCAGATGTTGTAGATTTAGCCATTGAGAGTAATCAACCACGATATCAATCAAATCAATTAGAGGTCACACATGCTCTTTATAAGTACTAAGCAAGAGCAAGGGTCATCCAAAAAAAATTTTGCGAACAAAAATTCTAAGAGTTCAAGAGTACCAAATAGGAGCAATCCCATGAGTATATATCAAAGGTGCACAACAAATATATATATATAAGAATGTGGCAATCCCAAATAAGAGCAATAGAAAATGACAAAACAAGAGCAGAAGAAATCAGATGTATATACCAAAGGTACACAACAAACAGCCCCTCAAATAAAATAATGCGAATGGAGCCAAAATAAATGGACCAAAAAAGGAAGTAGAAGCAAGAATAGTGTAGAATAGTAACCAAGGGAGAAATCAACAACTAAAGTGTAAAAAGTGAGGACCAAGGCACGAGACCACCAGGGATATAAAGAAGACAATATGTCAATCCCAGCGCTTCAAACAGAGGTAAAAAACTCACCGAAAAATGCCAACACGCATCGGCTTGTGTAATCTCAAGCAAAAAGGTAGGGTGGCACGTGAAGCTCCACCTAACATTAAAACGGGGAGCATTCGGTGGGGTTCCACTGATCGGGATCTCCTGAACACAATGGGCTGGTGTGTGTTCCAAGAATCATCCCCTAACAGAAGTGAAAAAAACTCCCTCTCTTTCACGTACTGTGTTGTCGCTCCGATCAGAGTTTGCCAGAAAAATGAGTAACCAGAGGTTGTGATACCATGAAATATACAAAAGCTAGAAGTTTATTTACTTAACTTGTTTCAACATACACAAGATAGTTGATATATACACAAATTCATATCCAACATTGTCCATGTTTTATAGGATCCCAACACTCCTTGTTTCATGGCACTTCCTATTTTAAGGATCCTTGTTTTATGGGATTCTAATGAACTCTAACGTGATATAAATGAAACAGTTGGGTAATGTTAAGGTATTTTGTTATGGATTGTTTTTTTACTTCATCAGTTCAACTTACCTCTCTATTTGGTATTTGCCTTCCTTCCTCTTATATTGGACTTTGAATTAAAGCATTCAGAGACATATAGTCCAAAGATTCCTCCCTCTTTTCTTCTCCATATCAAACCTTTACATGCTCCTTCCTTTTTATACCTTTTTTTTTTCTTAATATACTCATATTAATATATACGGGCCTATATATAATGATTCTAATTATAGGACATGGTTTCAAATCCCTATTTGATCCTAAGGGATTGTTTGGTTTGACAGAGGAGAAGGGAGGGGAGGGAAAGGAAGGGGACATGAGAGATTTTAATATTATATTGGTTGGATTAATTAGAATGAAAGGGAGGGGAGGGATTTTAATATTACTTTATTTGATTCAGGAGGGGAGGGGAGGAAAATTATTTTCACATGAACAAATTTACTCTTATGTTATAATTGATTTTTTTCCAAACTCTATTAAATGTATAATAAATCTTAACTATAAATAACTTTTTTATGCCATCAATTATAAATAACATTTAATACAATTATATGTGTGTGTGTTTGTGTGTGTGTGTGTACAGTAGGTACATACATACATGTGTGTGTCTGCACACACATACTCACACACATATATACATGGATATATACATATGTGTGTGTGTGTGTAACTATTGCATTAAGGTTTTAATACATAAATACAATATTCTCAAGGCACATATAATATTAGTTATCAGTTTTTGCCTTCCAAGTTCTCAAGGAGCTCTTACATTACACAATACATTTTACTTTCTCATTTTTAATTTATTATATATGTGCAAAACTATTGGATTTCCATTTATGTGCAAAACTTAATCAAACATTGTTGATTATCCGATGCCTATAAATTTAATACGAATACTATTATTCCATAACGTTGTTCAATGGGTAGGGGATGCAAGTTTGATTGCTTTCCTCAAGATTTACTGTTGCTATATGCATATACTATTGCTATAAGTATCTCCCTTATATGTACTTTTTCTTTGGAATATTGAAGCTCAAGAACAATTTTTTTGATATGCAAATGTCAGTTAAAAATTGAAAATGCATTTCACTTCTAATACTCTTTGAAAATTGTTAGCCATTGCTGAATGATAAAAAATGAAAGGCAAAAGAAAAACAAAACTTTTAATTGATACTGCCTACAAGATGAAACATTTGGAAATAAAAAATGGCATATAGGGTACTTTTGGTTTATTACAAAATTTCAGGGGCATTCTAGTTAAATGAGGGAAACATTTTTAACCTCCTCTCTAAATACCCCTAATTGGAGGGGCATGATTTTGAGGGGAGAGGAAATTTTCAAAAAATTTCCCTTCCCTCCTAAATTTTTGTTGTTTCCAATCAAGGGGAGGGGAGCAAAATCTCTCCCCTCCCCTCAAACCAAACAGAGCCTAAATATAAAAAATATATATATTTGCAATAGTTAATAAATGTTTTTTTATCTCTATTTAACCATATTGCCAAATGAATTTGTCCCATCAAACCTTAGGTCCTTCTTAACCAGACAGATTTTTCATCTCGTGGTTCTTAATTCCCTTGGGCTCTGTGTGATACCCTACTTCCAATGCTCCAAATGAGCATAAATGATTAATGAAATTGATTGTTGAACCAGGATTTGACCCCACACTACCCAACGTTCAATAACGTTCATAAATCCTCGCTCTCAACTCAGGGTTTGAACCTAAGATTGAGAGGTTTTCAAAAGGATTTTAAATACATTTCCACAAGATTCACTACATCACTAATGACTCATTGGCTCTTAGTTTCCTTAAATCAGAGTATGCGAGCGATTTACTTTAAATCAAACTAAAAGCCATTCTCTACTTAAGCTAGAGCGATTCTCTACTTATCCTTACAATCATACATTCATATACATATACATCAAATGTATGACTACACATATGCTTACATCAATTACAAATAGTAGTGCCCCGCACTACGGTCTTAACCTCACCTCTGTAATCCTCCTCCGTGCATATCTCCATGCATCCTTCAACCTGTCTAAATGGTTGGTTGGGAGGAGTGAGATTCGAGAGAATCTCAGTAGAAAATATTACCACTATGCATGCAAGATATATATGAATGCATGACATACTTGCCTATACTATTTTATGATAACATAATGACATGCTGCGTGCTTAATGTTATGACATACATATAGCCATTGCACAAATATAATATAGCTTCAATCAATCAAACATATTCAACACAAACAGACAAAGCATTCACATAATTAATGCAAGACATACATATCAATTACATGCAGATAAGGTAAGTTCACTACCTCTCGAACTTCGCGTCCGTCTACAAACCATCGTCCTTGCTCCGGTTTAGTCACCATCCGTCGAGTCCTAAATTCCAAGCATACAATAAATGAGTCACTACTCATCCATGTATCATTCTGGACTCATTCTAATGGATAACTTAGCCCAATTATGCTAAATTATCAAAATGCCCCCGGAAGCCCGGCCCAACTGTACTTTCTCAGAAATTATGACTAGGGCCAATCCTACACAATTTTGCGTGTAAAATCCATTTATGACTTCAGATTAGTCAAATTCAGGCCCAAATGATGAAAATACCCCTTGGCAGCCCCTGTTTAAAGCTAGAAGGGTAATTTGGTCATTTCACCCTCTAGGCCTTTTCTCACTTTCCCTTCAACATGAACCCCACTCAATTTTCCCTTCTAAACTCAATGAAATCATTTAATTGATGAAATTCCAACTCTTTCTTCATAAACCACATAGGGCAGCAATTTAGGATTCTCGGGAAAGTTATGTCTATTTCTCCCTTTATTTGGTTTAATACTCTCATTTCTACTTCTAATTATATGATTAGCCGTTTAGGCATCCATTGGACATCTTTTCGACTATTAAAATGCTGATTGAATGAAGAGTGAATAGTATCCAACTCCCCCTATACTCATCCAATCAACGAACAATCGGTTCAAAAGGAAGCATACGCTTACCTCTACACGTTTCTAAATCCGGTTCAGAATTCTGGCGACTCTCTAGCTGGTAAGATCGCACCAACCACCTCCAAATAAGAATCTGAAATCACATAAATGAAGCTCAGGATGAGTAGAGAAATGTTTGTACAGGGCACTTTGAGAGAAGACGATGTTTCGGTAGAGTTCCGACGATTACAAGTTTTCTCTCTCTTCTCTCTCTCCACCGCCCTTCTCATTCTCTCTCTTTCTCTTTTCTGTTCTAATTCACACCCAGGAAAGAATGAGAATAAATGATGAAGGATGATGACTTTTAATGAGTTATCAAAGTGGCTCACCACCAATTGGTCCAACTATCTGATGATTTGCATAACAAGTTTCATTTCTCTTTTCCTTCATCATTCCACTAATATTAATGAAAAATAAGATAACATAATTCATTCTCAAACTGTCCCATTATACCACCTTAAGTGGTCAACCAAAGGCTTATGTTTTTTGCTCTTTAACTTTGCTTGATAATAATTCGCCCACTTAGGCTTATTAATTACCAAGTAGTCATTTTCCCTCCTTTTAATTCTCATTCCACTCAAATCATTGGGTATTTAGGGAAAAATCCTCATTTCTCTTCTTATGAAAAAATTACCATTTTACCATTACGTGTTATGATTTATCGTAATAAACCATTTCTTGCTCATTTTCTTTATTTCCCTTCACATTTAACTAGTTTGGGCATCATTCCTAGAAAATAGTGGCTGCTACCCTTTCATTGGTCAAATGATCATTTTGTCCCTTGCATTTTTTTCCCGAGCTCTTTAGCTCAACATAATATTCCCTTTTAATATTCAAGGATATAAAGGAATTTTGAGAAATAATATCATTCCTCACTAGGACACTTGCTAAACAAAGGTCTAGCAGTCCCCTTAATCCAGGCTTGATCTCAAGCCTCTTATCCCAAAATTTGGGATATTACACTCTGCAATTAAATGATAACAAAACATGCTTAAATATTATGAACTAGATCCGTAAGAAGTAACTCTGCAATTAAAATAGTAACTGCAATTAAATAGCAACTCCGTAATTAAATATTAACAAGATATGCTTGTAATAATTTTAATAATTTAAAGTTAAAATAAACCCACAGACCATATTATTTTAATTAAGCTTAATCCTTTAATAGAATTATTTTTATATTTTAAAATTAAAATAAACATGCAGATTAGCAAATTTATTTTACTTTTTAAATCATAAAAATGATTATAAACATATTTTATTTACATTTAATTGTAGCATCATTTAAATTTGTTTGGTAAGCATATTTTTTTAAACGAGAATTGAGATCAAGGAACTGAAAATACACTTTATAAATTTAAAATGCTAAATTAAAGCTTAATGTGAACTTAGAAGACCAAATGTACACTCTACACTCTAATGTTGGTATATTTGTAAGAAATCACATGCTTAATGTATTTATAAGCGTGATGTAAATATATGTAAAAGAATATATGATATTGTTTTTGTACTATTTTTTGAATCAATATCTGAGCTATCTTGTTTCAACCAAAAAATATTGGAAATTGTTAAATTGGAATTTGCAATTAATAGGCTAACATATTTCAAGTGAAAATCTAGAAGTTTTTCTTTTAAAAAAATGAACAAGAGAACTATTTTAATCAATCAAAGAAATATATGTACATAACAAATACAACAAAGTGAGAAGTGTTGTAAAAATACTAGGTGATTTAGATGTCCACAAACTTTCAACTTTGGCCTTTCATATCTTACTTTATAACCTCTCTAATAAATAGTTTTTAAGAGTTTTTATTCCCATAACTCAATCGTTACATATTGTACACTTATGAGAATTCATTTGGTTATTCATTCTATGTAACTCTTAGTTGAGGTTAGAGGCCTATAAATAGAGACTTTGTGATACACATTGTAAGCATCCAAATGAATAAGACATTGTTCTCTCTTTCTCCCCAATTCTCTCTTCTCTCTCTCATCTCAATATTTTATATTATTCTTATTTTCATAACACGTTATCAACAAAAAGAACAAAGAAATGCTTTAAGGCTGTGTTAGGAGTTTTCTCTTTCTTGAAAACTGTGCCAAGCTTCCTTTTGCTCGTTCATGGAGGAAACCACCATTCAGAAAGTACCTCTAGATAGGCCTCTTGAAGATCAGAACCTTAAGATTTGCCTGAAAAAATCCAAAAAGGAAATCAAAGAAGATACTCTCATGTCTAATAGAATGTTGGACGCAGATGACTACGAAGAAGACATGAATATAGAAGCTAAGACACAACCGGCATCCCTACCAATTCAGAAGGTCTCCTACAAAGCTTTATTCATAGGATTTAAAGGGGAAGACTTTAATGGCGTAGCATATGGAGCATCTGTCATGGATGAAGACCTTCTTATCTCAGACATTATTGACCAAGAGTGGAGTCTACCCGAGCCACCTGAGGAGATAAAGAAGTTCATGAATGCATACCTAGTTATGCCACTCACTTCGGACGATTTCAATAAGACTTGCAAGCCTTGGAATAATGCCCGCATAATCACAGTACTGGGGGCCAAATTCAATGCTTTCAAGCTAAAAGAACTTCTCTGTCATACTTGGCAATTCAATAAGTTTGACCTTGTGGATTTTCCTAACAGCTACTTTATGGTTTGATTCACTAATGAAGAAAAATGGGTGCCTTAATACAAACATATTCTCTTTAAAGGACCATAGGTTGCAGAACAGCATATTGTACTTGTCTAGTAATGGACACTATATTTTGATCCCTTCCCAAACCCTTTTGGCAGAATAGCTACCTGGGTTAGGATTCCCAACATTCATCTACAATACTACTCAAAGTATGATAAGCAAAACCCTCAAAGTGGATATGCAAACTCTGGCTTTTGGTGATGGTCATAAACTACAAGTTGAACATGGTAAATTTGCCAAAATATGTGTTGACCTCGACCTTCAAAAAAGATCGGTGCCTAGAATCATCCTAGCTTCATTAATATATATTGTTGAATAAGAAGGAATAAACCTAACCTGCTTCACTTGTTGACGTTATGGGCATAGAAGGGAAGCGTACCCCTTTAAAATTTATTGCAATAGATCTTCAACTACCTCTTCATCCACACAGCCAAAACCAAAAATGATGCCCCAGTTGTTTGAAAAGCCATTACTAATGAAGGGGTAAGAATTTAGCCCCTGGATGTTTATTGGAGGGTCAATTCATGCTTGTCATCCTAGAAAAGAGGCAAGAAGAGTAGGTCCCGTTGGATCAGGGAAGAATACCCAATTGGTGAAAAAAGCAGAAAACAAACCCTCTGCATCGAGATATGCTATTATTGCAGATTGGGAAGAAGAAAATGAGATGTCAGAAGAGATGATAGGTAAAGTGCTGTGAAAGATGAATACCTTTGACGTAAGGGTGAAAGCTTTAGTTATATACAAGAATAAGGAAAAAGGATAGCTCAAACCCAATCAAGTCACATGTCAAACAAAAAAACAAAAAGCTAAATCTTAACCAAGCCCAAAAACAGTATGTATTGCCAAAGGGAAAGAAAATCTTAGGACCATAAATCAGGAGGCCCAGTTGATAACTTCAACAGATGGAACACCTCCTAAAGGAAATAAGCCACATTCAAATGACCTAATCCATCTTGGAAAAACAAAAACCTCTAGATAAAGGCCTCATATGATTGTATGTGGAAGTATGGACAAATTAGAGCCTTATAGTGTTAATCAGGATGATAAGCATAGTGTTGAATCAAAAATAGACTTCCCCCTAAATAGAGCTGAAATAACCACAAAGATGGATTCTTTTTCCCAATCAGACACCTATTGGAAGTCTCCAAAATTGCAAATAGAAGACACAGGGCAATTGGTCAACGTGAAAGGTTGAATCTCTAACCTAAAGGATCAATTTCAAAAGAATATTGAGGAAAAACATATGACCAACTCGCGGAGAGGTCGACCTATAAGGGAGAGTCATCCACTAGATATGTGAACTCTTTGATTCCTCTTACACACTTATTATATTGTTTTTAATGTTTATTTCTTCATGGAACTTTCGTAGGGTGGGCAGTAAATCCTTCCCATATATCTTCAAGGAGATTGTGAATAAATATAGCATTAAAGTCATGAGTTTGATGGAATATGTGTAAGTGGCACCAGGGCAGATCAAGTGGTCCGTTGTTTGGATTTTAATAAGTAGCTTCGAATAGAGGCTATTGAATTTGCTAGTGGGATATGAGTTTTATGAAATGAATGGGAGGTGCAAGTTGATTATCTCTCCTCTAGCACTCAATTTCTTCACTGTTGGCTCACTGATAAAAATATATGGGAGGTAGTTTACACCACTTTTGTTTATGGTGATACCAAGTCTCTCAGCAGACATGATCTTTGGGTCTTGTTAGAAGAAATAGCCAATTCTGTTTAAGGAGCCTGATTGATACTTGGTGATTTTATTACCTTCCTGGACTATGTTGATAAAACTAGGGGAGCTCCACCAAATTTCGAAGCAATGAGTCAATTCCGAGCCTATGTGAACTCTTATGACCTCATGGAAGTTCCATGGGTGGGCGATCGATTCACTTGGATAAAAAAAGATGTGAAAAGAACGACTAGATTGGGTCTTTTGCAATCTCAATTGGGAGGTTGACCATCCAAATTTTAAAGCTTTTCACAACTAAAGATTTGAGTCCAATCACCGTGTGATTGTTGTTGCAATCTGCGAGCCCCAACCTAAACAATCAGCACTACATTCCTTCAAATAACAAGCTGCTTAGTGCCTCAAAGATTGTTTCTTTGACTTAGTCAAAACCTCTTAGGAAAACTCTTCTTGGGAACAAGGATACCTACCTTTCGTGACACTACCTCAAAGTGGAATCACGAGGTGATAGGCAATCTTCCCAAAAGGAAATGAGAACTCATATGCAGGCTCAAAGGTATTGATAAAGCCATGAAAGATCATCAACTTGCGGGTCTCATAAGATTAAAGGAAAAACTATGGAAATAATACATAAAGGTGGTCAATCAAGAGGATCTAGTGTGGTTCTGACAATCTCGCTATAAATGGCTTCAATATGGTGATAAAAATCCTAGCTTCTTTCATGCCTCTATTATGATTAACAGAAAGCGAAGCAATGTATACTCCAAGATTACAATGGTCAGTGGGTAACAGATCCTGAAGCTCTTAAATATATAGCATTTGATTACTTTAAGAGGTTGTGTAACATCTTACATTTACACTCGTCTAATGAGTTTTACACAGTGAGTTTGAACTACTAAGTGTTATTCTTTTATAACACTTTCAAATCCCAGCCCCAAAATAGGATTTGAACCTGTAATTGAGTGGGGTTTTTTTTTCCTGAAAATTTAAAATCTTTTATGGAAGCGTATTTTAGTAGTTCACAACTTTGTTATTACTCATCAATTCTTATCTTTTCCCATTAATTTAATTAAGGCTATTCTCTGCTAATTCTCAGTTCATTCATATACAAATATACACCAAAGCGTTTGAGTCTCATACATAAACAGTGCATTGTGTAACACCCGTCTTGCATATCCCTTATTTTTTTACACAGAAGTGTTCATTATTACTTTGTTAGGGGTGATTACTAATTCACGACTTATTTAACCGTTATTCTTACCGAATATCAGAGTTAGGTATTATTCTCAATGATCTCGATTACGGCTTGATTCAAATTCGCGTGAATTCTTACAACCAAATATTCTCTGTGCACAAATAATGATACACACAGTAATCTAAACACAATTCGATCTTCAGTTCTTCGTCTTCTTTCTTTATGAATCATCTTCAAGTATTCTTTTCGGTTCTGCTCACAGACCTATATGGTTGGTGGGGGAGAATGAGATTCGAGAGAATCTCAATAGCAAACATACAAACAATGCATGTAAGATGAATGCTAGTGTATGATATGCTTGCCTTACATAGGCTTATGTTCTCAAAATGATATTTTGCATGCTCAATGTTTCATGCAACATACTTATGGCCATAATAAAAACAGAAACAGAGCTTCATTCATTCATACATGCTTCACATAATCAAGTAAAGCAATACAAATCAATACACAACATAAACATCACAAACATACAAGTAAGTTTACTACATTTTGAACTTTGCCTCCTCTTCTTGTACCTTGATCTTCCAACCATAGCTTCTTTTTTGTCATTTTATGGCCCTAGATAAGTAATGACATTATTAGAGCCATGAAAAGTGAATGTCCAATAGGCCACATTAGCCTTAAAGGCTTACTTTTACCTTTGGAGCTCATACTAATTACATTTGGTCACTTTCTTTCACAAATTCGCATGGTATTCAAAAGCTGCCAGCATTTTGACCAAACTTTGAAAAATTATAATTAATTATATAGAACTCCAATTTGAGTGGTTCAAATTCCTATGTGAATCTCTTTAAGTCCTCTTTACAGAAAAAATATTACCTACTGCCAATTATTGGCCCAGAATTCCATAATTTTCAATTAACCCAACTGTGGCAAGATTTGTTCAAGATTTAGTGCTCAAACTTCACAAATTCATAACTCCCAGGACACAAATCCAATTAACCATTATGACCTATCAAATTAAATCTTGGTAAGTATAATTTAATTATAGAAAGTTTCATGGTCATTGGATAACATTTGACTACTCAAAAACACGTCACAACGACACTGCCTCCAGAAAATGAAGTACACAACATCTACTTCACAACTTACAAAAATTCCAAATTCATATACAAGTATCCAAAACTCATGAAAACTTGCATACCTACACAAATTTTCATGTAGAATCCAATGGAATCATCAAAATTACAAAATTACTACTTCTTCATGATGTTCTATTCAGACCATAAAATCAGGGTTTTCTACAACAATTCACCAATTCAGAATTTTGTCCAACAACTTGACCCAATATCATCATAAATCATAATCTAACCATAAATACATGATTAAACCATGATTAAAAATTAACAATAATCCCCTATATAAAATTTAACAGTACCCAACCCTTACAAAAACTCATCCAAACAACAAACCAATCGGTTCAAAAGGAAGCTCACGCTTATCTCTATGCGTTTCCGCAGTCGGTTCAGAAATATGACAGTACTCCAGCAAGGGAGACAACACCAAACACCTCTGAATGAAAATCCAAAACTGTAGAAATAAAGCTTAGGATGAGTAGAAGAAGGTTTGTGAAGGGTACTTTGAGAGAAAACGCCGATTCGGTAGTGTTTCGGCGGATTAAAGTTCTTGAAAATCACTATTCATATTTTCTCTTTCCTTTTCCATTTTCTCTCTATTTTTCATGATTTTTCTGAATAAATGGGGCAGATGGACAAAATTTTAATGCCTAGGAGGAGTCTTGAAAAATTATGCCACGTGTTGTGATGTTACGGTGCCATTTGTTCGGTATTCCACTGATTTGAGGACACATGTCACTTCTTTTTTCTAAAGTGGCTCCCACATCTTTTCTTAGGCCTTTAGCCATCCAAAATGTTAGAGGAAGTAAGGGTTTAATGATTTTTCCTGGCTCCCCCTACTCAGTGTTCGAGAAAGTTGTCGGTGACCCGACTGGAGATCGATGAATTCCCCTGACTTCTGTGCCACATGTCACCATCTTAAAATGCCAAAACAAAAGGAAAAATGACATTTCATCATTAATGGGACATGTGTCACCTTTTCATTTATCCAACATAAAAGTTATGTCATGATTACTTACTTTATTAAAGTTACTTTAATAAAGTTACTTTATCGGTGTCTACTCAGGATTCTACTCGGGACTTACTTGGGATTGCTTCAAGCATATCAAAGCCTGCTAAATGACATCAAGTCAGAGTGTGTGTGTGGGCCCCTCATGGTGCCACATACCAGTATCTACTTTACAAAACGTAGGTGACACATATATACCTTGAAAATGGCATATGCACACCTACACCGGCCTATTTTACCTGACTAATCGGTCCCTTACGTCATGATATAGTTGGATGTCGTCTTTCTACCAACCTAATGGCATTATATGTGTTCTGTGCACATCTGCACCGACATTCAAATCATATTGTCTACAAATATCGAGCCCTCTGCCCAGTAAGGCCTAAATCTTATAGCCCCTGAGAGTCTTTTTATATCTCATCACTCTTGGGACTCTTCCCAAATTGGGCTTAGTCGTTTGCCTAATTCAGGCTTATCCTCAAGTCTCTATACCCAAAATTTGGGATAGTACACCTTCTTGGACGTTTTTGATAATATTTGGGGAGGGAGTTGATTGTTTTTTCCATTCTCATAATTACTTCTTACTTTTGAAGAGCAAATCCTAACCCTTCATTTTGTCTTCGAATTCTAATCTCAATATCAAGTAGCAATTAATACTTTTGCCTTTGATTATGACAATATTAATTTCTTGTGCCATTAGTTCTTTCAATTCTCTTTCATAATTCTTTCTAGACACTACCTCCCTTTTTCTTTGGATCCAAATTAGGTTTCATGTCATACGGACACATCATAAAGGAATCGGGTATTTTTTTTTACTAATTCGCACCGAAATTCATACTTTATTCTGGGTGCCATGTCTAATAGTCATTCTATTTCTTATTCATTCTTGGGACTCTTACTAATATAGGCCTGGTAGTCTACTTTATTCAAGCTTATTCTCTAGCCTTTGGTCCCAAAATTCAGAATATTACACATTGCACTTTAATATTCAATTATCCTTCGTATTTTCCCTTTTGCATATCTCTATGCATTCTTTCCTTGTACTGAACATACCTATATGGTTGGGTGAGGAAGAGTGAGATTCGAGAGAATCTCAATAGTAAACAGTACTAACAAATGCATACAAGAAAAGCTTTGTGCATGACATGTTTGCCTACATAAATTCATGCCAACATAATGACATATATGCATGCTCAATATTTAACAAGTTACATTAATGGCCAAAGTATAAAATAAACAGAGCTTCACTCATTCACATATGCTTCATACAATTAATCAAAGCAATCAACACATCAATACACAAGCACCCATATCAAGTTATGCAAGTTAGGAAAGTTTACTACCTTATGGACCAATGTCCTTAATTTGTTTTCCTCTTCTTCCAACCATCAGGGTTACTTAAAGTATCTTCTCTTAGTCTTCTTCTTGACTTCTCCATGGCCCTAGATACCCATGTTAGATATGATTAGTTTTGATGATGTCAAATATAGATATAAGATGTTAAGAGCAAAAAGTTTGCATAATATATTCATCTCCTATATTGACTAACTACTTTATTTAATGTTATATATCTTGTAGAATAGTCAAGCAAAGAAAGAAAGAGATTGGAGAAACAAGAATTTGAAGGAACTAATAGGAATATCAAGATTCAAGCTTCTAGATGAAATACTGGATGTTTCGATGCTCAGAAGGGAATTCAAGTGGTACTGTAGCAGTTGGTACTATTTTGGCACTATAGCATTTTTCACTGTAGCGGTTAGACCTGTAGAAGTCAGGCACTGTAGCAGGCGAAGAAATGTAGCACTCGAGTTTTGGCACTGTAGCACTTGAGTTTAAGGAGTTCTTCATGCGAGTTCTTGGCAAAAACGGCCTTCGGATGTTTCCCAAATTGAGCACTTAAGTTGGATATAGATACCTCGAGTTTGATACTATTCAAAATTGCAAAAATTGGTCTGAACTCGAGTTTCAATCTTAGAACTCGAGTTCACAGTGAAGATCAACATACTCTGTTCATCCCTGTTTTACGTTCAGCTTGAGCAAGCTTCAGTAATTCAATCATATCTCTCAAACCACAACTCCGATTAAGGTGAAACTAGTGGCATATGAAAATAGACTCCCAATACGTCAAATGGACACTAGAAAAAGCATCAAAGGAGCTCAGATGAAGCATATAGGAATGTTTGAAGTGGAACTTCAAATCACCGTTATATTCGAGAACAGCTTTCGTATTTTGGATATATCTCCCAAACTATACGTCTAATTGAGCTGTGAATAGTTCCATATGAAAGTAGACTCAAAGAGATTTCCATGCATATATAATATTTCAAATTTGGTTTTATATTCAATACGATATGGCTTCTAGAAGTTGATGCTCGAGAATACATGCGCTATCTACATTCGTTGGAACATAACTTGAAGAATACAATAGGTTTGGAGCTGATTCCTTTAGCATTAGAATGTAAACAACAAGAGCTTTCTAATGATCAATCATTTACCATATTTGGAGTAAAAAAATATATGGATCATGTTTTGAGTCCACTGTTTATACTCCCGCAAACATATGATATGCACTCGAGTCATGAGAGTTCTGGAATGAGAGTTTGTTCTAGAGACAGCTAAGATCAGTTGATATGAAGTGTACTCGAGTTTAGATTGAAGCACTCAAGTCCTAAAAGTATGGCCTTGAGAGTTTGTACCTGAGAGATTTGCAACCGTGAAGAAAAGGAAGTACACATGAGTTCACCGTAATGTACTTGAGTTCTCCATCTTACTGCACTCGAGTTCAGAGAGTGTTGGCATGCGAGTTTGTTCCCGAGAAGACTTGCTTTGAGAAAACAAGCTATGGACTTGAGTCCTACTACCTGCACTTGAGTTTTGAAGAGATTTGCACTCAAGTTGGTGTTTTGCACTCTCGTGAGTTCCTGGCCGAGACTACCTAGAGATGTGGAAACATCACTATGCACTCGAGTTTCAGAGAGAAAACTCGAGTTTGGCAGATACTGAAGCAAAGTCAAATTACAGGATGAATCCGATATGCTTAAATGTTATCTAATCATTATAGATACACTTGTTGCTATACTTAAACATCATTTGACATTTATTTCAAGTGTGAAACAGGAGATCAAACGTTTGGGTTGCATCTTTAAGTTTGGAGGTGACTCATGGCAAATATCATCACACGAAGTGATAATTCCCAGAACATAAAAATTTAGTTTCTAATTATTGATCCAATGTATTCATGACTAATACTTCATTGTATCAGTGGTTAAAGTGTTTCTTCATATTAACAATGAATATTTCATGGGAATAGGAAAAAAGATGTTTGAGAGAAGTGGAGCGTCCACCAACATAACATAACGGCTAGTTTTTAGAAATAAACTTAACGGTCAAACGAAGTAATGGGACATCAACAGACAGATGGCAAACAATGGATCAAGATTCAGTGACAACAAATCATGGGCAACAACCATATTCAACAAACGGTTCAACGAACGTGCAAACAGAAAGTAACGTTGAATTATCTGTCAGATCATGATCAAATTCTAACGGGCAGGATGTTAGAATACTTCCAACGGCTCTCAACCATCTTCTATATAAATAGAAGCATTCAAGAATAATACACACAGACACAGTGAACAGAGACATGTAAACACAAGCATCCTGAGTGTTCCGCCTCTCGCACTCTCTGCTCTTCTTTGTTTTATATATCATGTATATTTGAGAGAGTGATTATTTTGTATTGTACTTTAGTGAGTATCTTACCCACTCTGTGAGAGAGTCTATAAACACTTCATCTATATATCTGTATTGATCTCAAGGTAGAGGAACCTTGAGAGGGTTGATTTCCTTACGGGGGAGCTGTAGAGAGAATTGCCGGTAAGACTTTCTGCTCGTAAGACTTACAAGGTGCAAGCAGTAGAGAACATTGATGCTTGTAAGACTTACAAGGTTGTAAGCAGAAGAGAACGTTGCTGCTCATAAGACTTGCACGGGTAAGCAGGAGAGAAAGGTATTCGGGATTACTCTGCTCGTAAGACTTGCCGTAAGAGGGTATAAACCTTACAGTGTGTAAGGGGGGAGTAACTTTGTAAGAGATTTGTAGAGGCTTTTCTTGTGCCCGAATAAACAAGAAGATAATGGATTGAAAATCTCAAGAGGAGCCTGGGGACTGGACGTAGGTCATCATGAATTGGACCGAACCAGGATAAATCACAGTTTGCATATTCTCTTCCCTAAGCTTTTACATTTCCAGCATATATGATCTATATAACTACTTATAATTTTATACTTCTACACATATTGATTTGATAAACTGCGAAAAGATTTAAAAGATCATACTTTATTATCATACACCTAATTCACCCCCCTCTTAGGTGTCAGCCAGGTCTAACAACCCAAACACATTATTAGAACCATGATCGTAAGTCATTGGAAGTGTATATTAAGGCCCAAGAAGTTAGGAAGGGCTAAATAAGTCAATTTCTTTCAAAAACATGAAATGTTGAAATTTGGGATCTTGGCCACAGCCAAGACAGGTTAGAAACTTTTTGGCTGCGGCTAGGAATTTTTGGCTGCTGCCAGGAAATCCTCTAGCCGCAGCCAAGAACCTGGCCGTCCATATTTCCTATTCTTGATTCTTGGCCGAACTTATAAAAATCATAATTAACTATTAAGCTAAGTAACCCTCTTTAAGTCTAATTTCAAGTGCTAAGTAACCCTTTTTAAGTCTAATTTCAGGGAAAAATATAGCCATAAGCTAAATGTACATACACATGTACAGAGTTTCCTTTTATTGGACACTGTTCCAGAATTGCCCAGTTTTACATGACCAAACTTTAAAAATGTAGAACTCCCAACATACAAATTCAATTGACTATTATGACCTATACAATTAAAGCTTGATAAGTCTAATTTTAGACTAGAAATTTTCAAAATATTTGGACATAATTAAATGACTCAAAAACACAATACAAAATGATTGCCACGCAGGAACCTTAACAGGGTAGAAATTTACAAAGTTACAACTTATGTCCGAGTGAACTAAAATTCATAACCAAGGCTATTTCCACATAATTTTGCATGTAGAACACAATGAGATGACCAAAATCATCAAAATCCCAAAGTTTCAACCCTTACCCTCTAATCGAATAGAACCATCAATCAACCAAAATTACCAAAGCAGAGTTTTGTCCAATAACTTGGTCCAATTTCATCATAAGTCATAATCTAACCATAAATACATGATTAAACCTCAAAAATACCCATTGGATGAAAAATGAACAATACCACACCCCTACAAAAACTCATCCAAACAACAAACCAATCAGTTCAAAAGGAAGCATACACTTACCTCTACACGTTTCCACAGTCGGTTCAGAAATCCGGTAGTACTCTGGTAAGTAACATGGCACCAACCACCTACAAATAAAAATTTGAAACCATAGAAATAAAGTTTGGGATGAGTAGAAGAAGGTTTATGAAGGGTATTTTGAGAGAAAACGTCGATTCAGAGGTGAAATCGGCTCAGGAGCTCAAGAACTTTTACTATTCACATTTTCTCTTTCCTCTTCTAATTTCTCAAAGTTTTTTTTTTCTTCTGATTTTTGGCATTTTTCCTAGATTTTTATGGCATTTGGCCAAATTAAATGGCTAGGAAGGAGTCTTGGAAAAATCAGGGCAAGTGTCAAGCTCTCATGGTGTCATTTGTCCAGTGTTCTACTGGTTCGACGACACGTGTCACCTACTTTAATAAAGTGGGTCTCATCTCTTTTCTTGGGCCTTTATCCATCCAAAATTTCTGGGAAAGTAGGGGAATAATGATTTTCCCCAGCTCCCAGGCTTAGTGTTTAGGAAAATCAGTTAGGTGACCAGACCGAAGACCGATGGATTTCTCTGGCTCAGGGTAAGGTGGCACCCACCGAGGGTGAAAACTCAAAAGCAAAAGTTACTTTATCTTAAAAGTAGGACAAGTGCCATGCATTGGTTAGTCCACCCATAAAGCAAAACACAACTTTATGCTCTCTCCCTCTCATATTGCTCCATGTGGCACCTTTGCGTAGGGCCCACGTTCTTTTTCCATGTTTACTCTGGATTCCACTTAGGTTTTGCTCTGGAATATAACACACATATCGAGGCCCGTCAAATGAAACCAAGTTGGAGTATGTACATGGACCCCTCATGGTGCCACATACCAATATTCATACTACAAACACATGGTATACATGTACGCCCTGAAAGTAGCATGTGCACACTTACACCGTCCTATTTTGCTCAACTAATCGGTCTCTTACCTCATGACATAGTTGGGTGGCATCTTTCTACCAACCCAATGGCATACATATGCATCTTGTGCACATCTGCATCGACACTTTAATTATACTACTTGCAAATACTGAGCTCTCTACTCGGTAAGGCCAAATCGTGTAGTCCCTAAGAGTCTCTCTGTATCTCATCATTCTTAAGACTCTTCCCAAACCGAGCTTAGTTGTCTTCCTGATACAGGTTTATCCTCAAGTCTCTAGGCCTAAAATTTAGGATATTACAGGTTGTACTCAAAAGATGTAGAGGTATCTCCAATATCTAGTTGGCTGATTAACTTCCCCCAGTTAGATGAAAGTTAACTTACTATACTTCAAAGAGATGTATCATCCATTAAAATAAAAAATGTTTCCTTTGTAATGGGCACATTCAAAGCTCCTGGGCCAAATGGGTTGCAACCTCATTTCTTTTAAATGTAATGGGAGGTGGTGGGACCTAAGGTTTGTGATCTGATTCAATCTATTATTCGAGACCTGGCAAGGATAAGGGATATCAACCAAACAAACATTGTTTTGATTCCTAAAGTCGATACCCCTACTTACATCAAGGACTTTTGACCAATTTCCCTATGCAATGTTTGCTTCAAAATTCTCACTAAGTTGCTAGAAAACTACTTTAAATTAGTTATGGATTATTTAATCCAACCGACTCAGTGTAGCTTCATAAGTGGACACCAAATTTGTGACAAAATTATTCTTTCCCAATAAGCTATCCATATTATGTGCATCAAGAGGGGAATGAAAGGTTATGCTGCTATTAAAGTAGACATGGAAAAGGTGTTTGATAGACTTGATTGCAGTTTCATTGAGTTTAATCTAAGATCTTTAGGCCTTGGGGAACCACTTATACATCTTATCATGTAGTATGTCTCCTCAGCTTCCATGAGAGCTTTTCGGAATGTTTCTTTATCTGATACTTTTCATCCATCTCCGCCAAGGAGATCCTTTAATTCCTTACCTTTTTTGTTTTAAGAATAGAATGTTTGGGCCAGTTAATTAGTTATGAGGTAGAGGGAGGCAGATGGAAACTAATCAAGATTAACATAGAGGGATCAAGATTATCTCACATCATTTTTACTGATAACCTTTATTGGAAATTGTGCCCTAGGGACCAATCATTGTACTTTGAACATTGTTATTTAATGAATGTCTCCATTTAGTTATCACATTATTCGCATGTTCACTGTGATAACTGTATCATTGGATAAACCATAATGATTGTACTAAATGTCCCTGGTCGGTCATCTTTGTGGGAGCAAAGATGAAATAAGACCAGTATGACTTTGATAAGGTATGGGGATACGAATCAAAGTCTTAGGCACCTGTAGAAGTACAAAATATTGGACCGACCCGCTATGAGAAAGCTGCATGGATCAAGTCATAAGCTTATCTTTAACCGGGTGATGATGAAGGCTATAATCGGGCTTAGTAGTTTTCATGTAGAGGAATGTGAATGGTCAAGATGGAATTTTTTACTTATATTAGTAGAGAGATATTACAGGGCCCCTCGATGAGTGATTCTGAGAAATGTATGGCCATACTATGATGGAAAGAAGTTTCCATTTCTATAGTCAGACTACTCAGGGATCAATATAATATCTGACTATTCGAATAATCGTTTGAAATTGGATTAGGAAATAGACATGTTTCAAATATTATTCGAATAGTCTTTTTACTATTTGAATAATCTTTCACATTGAATCTTGAAATATAGTTTTCATACTTATTCGAATAATCTTGAAACATTGGATTTGAAATACTATTCTAATATTGTTCATACTATTGAATAATCTTGAAATATTGGATTTGAAATACTATTCGGATAATTATCATCAGGTGGAGTAGAGACCATGATATACTCTTTTCTTTAACCAAAGTTTTTTCCTATAGGGTTTTCCTAGTAATGTTTTTAAAGAGACAGTTTTGATTTATATTGTGTACTCGTTTTCCTTCACTAGGTTTTTATCTCACTGGATTTTTTCTAGTAAGGTTTTATTGAGACACAATATTTGTTCATGGACATCCAAGGGGGAAGTATTGTAAAAATACTAGATAATGTGGATGTTCATAAACTCTCAACTCCTGACCATTCATATCCTACTCCATAACCTCTCTAATGAATAGTCTTTAGGAATTTTTATTCCCATAACTTAATGGTTACATATTGTACACTTATGAGAATTCATTTTGTTATTCATTCTATGTAACTCTTAGTTGAAGTTGGAGGTTTATAAAAAAAAAGGCTTTGTGATATACATTATAAGCATTCAAATGAATAAGACATTGCTCCCTCTTTCTCCCTACTTCTCTCTTGTCTCTTTTCATCTCAATATCTTATATTTTTCTTATTTTCATAACAAGAAGAGGTTAAAACAGTGTCATTGGAGGAGGAAGGGATATCAATCATAACTTTGGTACAATATTTTATATAATCCATAATTGTTAAAAATAATTTTATATAATTTCAAAAATCATGACGTTAAAATGATCTCTTCTTAATCTGTGTAGTTTTATTTAAATTTTTATAATAGTTTATAAAATATATTTCTTGCAATATAATTAAATTTAATATTTTAAGGAGTTTCAAAATTAAAAGTTTAATGTATATAAAAACATGCATGTATTATATCTGATCAAGGATGGACCACATGCCATTTCTATCAAGCTGTCCAGACAAGAAGCCTGAATACTGATCCACCTTTTTCAAGTTTACTTTGGATGGGTTTGCTTTTGTAAATGTATTCTTTACTGGTTCTTACTATTTCCCTCATCTGTGTTTGTGCAATTGATTGTTATGCTAGTTGGACTTGATGGGGCCAAACTATGTACTTTTCCAATTGTTAACGTGGAACTAGGACTTAATTGATAAATTGATGTTATGTAATCCTCTTCTCATTAATGTAAGACTTATTTCACATATTTATCAATCTTTTTATAAATTAACCTTATTGATATTTCCTCAAGAATAATCAAATAGAAAAGGGAGAGAAGGAATTAAGGAAAATTATTAGGTGTTTTTTAAAACATGAATTATATTCATAAATTTAACCAACATCCTTAATCTACTCAAATTAGTTCATTAGATTTTTTTTTCCTTCTAGTTAATTAGATCTTACATTGAATACCTAAGAGAGTAAGACATATATCACATGTTTATCAATTTTGTCTCAAATTAACTCTATTAATATTGTAACGCCCATTTTCAAACCATAAATAATTACAGGCGATAAGTATATTATGTAACATAAGTGTACAATACAACAAAAACATATAAATACATGTTCAAAGAGTACCAAAACAATAATAGCTAAGTACATGTGAAAGTGCTATAATCGCAACGAAACTCCAGGACTCTAATCACCGGTAGCCGCCTTGCCTTTTGAGCTGCCTGATTCAGCTGAAATGGTTTTGTTGTTTGGAAAGAATGAGATTCGAGAGAATCTCAGTAGCAACATTCTTACATATAAATAAAATGTGAAAATATATATGTAATATCATAAAATGTAAGATGATTGAACGTATGTGTGTACACTAGCCCAAGGTCAAACTTTACGTCTGCCCTTGGTCGACTTGGTGCCCCTGTTGGGTCCTTGACGACAACATGGAGAATGGGTATGTCTAGGACACTAGCTCATGTTACATGGATGACATTCATAGTAGGTATCACATAGTAGATGTAAGAAGGACGTTACTACCTTATTGCGTTCCTTGTGTCCTTTTCTTGTGGTTCGGAGCTCAGGAAAACTTAATCTTCGGATTGTTCCCAATTCCTACAATACCCAATATCATAGATGAGTTATCACTCATTTGTGCCTTATTTTGATCTCATGATATTGGTTAACTTAGCTTAATAATGCTAAATTATCAAAATGCCCCTGTAGACCCCAATCTACTAGAACTTATCAAAACTTATGACTTGGGCTCTTCCTACACAATTGCACGTGTAGAATCCATTTTTGACCTCAAATTGATCAAATTCAGGGTCAAATGATGAAAATAAACTTGGTTACCCTTTCATTTGTGTTTCAAAACACATTTTGTCATTTCTCATTCTGGGCTTTTCTCACTTAGTCGTCAACATATACCCTACACAATTTCATCATTAAACCCAATGGAATCGTCGGAATTATCAAATTCCATCCCCTTAATCACGTTCTCCATAGGGTTCAGATTTTAAGTTCTTAGAAAAATTGTGTCAATTTCTCGTTCTGATTTGCTTAATCACCTCCTTTCTACTTATAATCAAACTATTAGCTATTAACATGATCATTAGTTAAGGTTTGGAAAAATTTGAATTCCAGAGTTCTTTAAGTTTCTTCATCTATCTTTCACAAAAACAACCAAACCAATCCACAAATAACACTAATAGCATCCACTTAAGCAATAGAATCATGTTTGGAGAGTTACCTTTGAGTTTCTTCACTTTCTCTCTCCTCAACATCCGACTGTCTCTCTCTCTCCTATTGGAAGTTCTTAAAAAACCATTGATTCAAAGATGAAGAGATGAGCAAGAGAGATCATAGTGAGTTTAGGAAGCATGAATCACAAGTTTCAAGCTTCTTACATTGAGTTTTGAAGAATTCCCTAGCTTCTTCTTGCTTCTCGTTCTGCACCGCCTCGATTCTCTCTCTCGTTTGTCCTTGCGTTCTGTTTTCACGGGAATAGAATGAAGAAATGGATGATTGAAGGGAATAATAATAATATAGGTTAAGTTAATATAATAACTTAATATGGGTAGCACTATTCCATTGGTCCACAAATCCATTTCTTGTTTGCTTATTTCATGTCCCTTATTGGCACTTCATTCAACCGTGTTACATGAGGGTTGAGAGAATAATATTGATCTCAACTATCCCATTGTCATATTGTAAGTAGTTGACTTTTGTCCTTTAACTTTGACTAGTTGGCCTTGTTTGATAATAATTCACCAAAATGAGTTTATTCATTATCAAATAGCCATTTACCCCTTTTTAATGCTCATATAATTGATATCATTAGGAAAATTAGGGAAAAATAATCGATTCCCACATTTTGGCAGAAATTACAATTTTTGCCCCTACCATTTATGATTTATCCCGGTAAATCATTTCTTGTTTCTTTTCATTTGGTTTGGCCAATTTTTGACCTATATAATAGGCAATTCATCATTTTATTCCATTAGGTGTTTCAATTACATAGGAGGAATATTGGTGATTGAAAATTGGGGTGTTACAAATATTCCCTCAATAATAATGAAGTAGGAGAGGGAGGGACGAACTTAAGGAGGATGATTATGTTGCTTTAAGAAATACATATCATATTATTTAATTCAACTAACTTACTCAATCTATTTAAATTAGTTAATTAGATCTTACATTAAGGATAGGAGGAATAATAACTTTGCTTAAATAAACTTGTCTACTTTAAAAAAAATATATACACAATCACCGAAAGAATAATGTACAAAATTATAAAATCATGTAAGCATATGTTTGCCGTCTAGTTTTACTTATTTTGTCGAACTTAATATAATGAAATGTTAATATCCCATTTGAAAAATCTTGAAAGAACATAAGGAATGAGAAGGGGGAAAAGAAAAATAGGTTTTAATAGAATAACTAATTGTTTTAAAAAAATTAGTAAAATATTGGAAAACATAATATGTAAGTTGCTATAATTTTAGCTCATTTTTTTATCAAGTTTTGGTAGGCTTTTTTTTAAGAAGAATTATTATAAGATCTTAAGGAATAAATGTAATAAACGAAAAAATCTTACAACAAGTGAACAATGTGTAATTACAAGTTCTATTACAAAAAATAGCAACAGGTTCATACTACTCACTTATTATTAAAATTTTTTGATAATTATATTCATTTATGATCTCGTGGTGATTCTTCCTTTCTTTTTATCGGGATCTTATAATTTCCTCAATTATAGCTATATATTAGTTCTTATGCATATACTTTGTTAATTATGCTGCATAGATATAAAAATATCAAAATCAATCTAAACAAATCAAAATCAACCATATTTTAGATTATACATGCAAGGAGAAGATTATAAGCATAATTATTTTTTATTTTTATTTTTATTTTGATAATAAATAAATTTTATTGCTAGGAGATAAAGAGTGAAATTGACCTAAAACTTTTAGTGAGTTAAGTAAAACACTGAACCAATGAGTGAATTGTTACAATCAACATTCGGTCATGTAGGTCAACGAACTTGTCCTTCCAAGTCTAGATCACTAGCCCTATTGTTAAGTCTCTTAATTGTGATATGATTTTATGACTAATGATAGAGATTTATTGAATCAATGGATTTAAAATGATGAATTTTAATAGATACAAAGAAGAATTGAGCATAAATATGAGTGAGAAAGAATTATTGATTTTTAAATGATTTTTTGGTACTTTTGGATTTAATTGTGTTTTTTCTAAATTGCAGGGACTTCAGGATCATAAATTGAAAGCAATTCATCAAGAAGAGGGACCAAAAATTCAAATTAAAGGGAAAAATTCGAGCATATGCGTTTTTACCATAAATGGAAATGAAAAAAAGGGGCAGTTGAAAGTCATTAAGAGGGTTTTCTCATTTTGGATGTAGCCACCACCTCCTATTGAAAAAAACACATTTACAACCTCCATTCCTCCATTTTTTTTTTATTTGCACTTCATCTTCTTTACTCTTCGTCTTTCATTTTCATTTTCAGCATAATGGCACCACAACTCCATTAGCATTGTGCGAATTTTACCTTCATCATGAGGAGCTAAACACATTGGAGATTCCCTTAGGTTGATTATATAGCTTGAGCTTTAGAGCTTTCATGGAGTTTCATTTTCCATCTAGCTCTCTTTCTAATTTCATGGTTGTAACCTAGGTCTAGGTTTGTAGCTGCATTTATAGATTGTTCTATGCTAGGTTCTTGAATCCAAGGACTGAGCTAGGAATTTCTTTGGTTATGCTTTGTATGATTCACATTTGGAGTAGGTTAGGCACTAGTTTCAGACTTGGAAGAGTGGATTCCAAGTGGCTGGATTGAATGGTTTATTTTTCTTTAATGGTTGTTACAATTTGAATTGGACGCTAACTGAATTTATTCCTACTTTGAGACATTTCTTCTGGCATGTGAAGTTTCATTTAAAGGCTTGGTTAAATGGTTTAAAAGATGCATTTTATAGTTTAGATCCAATGGTAACTTAGATTCATTATATTTGGCTCAATAATATGAACTCTCATCTTTAGTTAAGCAAGGAAGGCCAAGCATTTATTCCATGGAGATCCCACTCACATCGCATCATTTTTATTTTCGTTTTCCTTTATCTTTATTTCTCTCTTTAATATGAAAAACACATAGACAATATCTTAGAAATAGAATAGCTCATTTGATAATGATAATCATCATGGTTTCACTCTTGATTAATTTATCTAATATGACTTGGCATTTGACTATTTAATTAACTTGGAAATTAACCTCCTCACAAGAACGACCTAGGTTGTGCTACTAAGCTATATTTTCAAACATAGTTTTTGAGTCACATGACATGTATTCATCACCTATGTTTTTCATCCTCTAATTTAGAGTTATTAATCCTCACGTCCTCACTAGTATTTTCACATAATCGGTTACTTCCTTATTATTGGCCTTCAGTTTGTTTTCCATCTCATCCAAGACCTCCTCATGGTATGATATATTCACTCATATGAAATCTAATTCTCATATTTATATATTAACTCTATTATACTCAGCTTTATTAAATAAGATCTTCTCCTCTATCACCTAAGACTAGGGTAGGGCAGAGCCATGTTTTATATTTGAGATCTAGAACAATAAAAATGCATAAGAATAGTAGCTTAGCACCAAAGCTAAGTGTTGCATTATTCGACTTTATCGCGTCTCGCAATATGAATCATGCATCAACAACATGCAGATGCCGGGCTTAAAATTTCATCCACTATATCCAACACTAAAAAATCATCTAACTCCTTTGGAGGTGAGAAAATGCAAGCAAAAAGAAGAAGAAGAAGTAGAAGTAAACCTTGAAAAACAAATATCGTAATTAAGATTCAATTAAATATTGGTAAGATTCACATGTTAGATATAATTATTTTTTATATAGACTGCATTTGTATTTGTAGAGTTTCCTGTTGAATTTATATTGCATAATACAACTTTTAAATATATTAATTCAAGGGTTTCTGTTAAACAAAATAAAACGTTTACTTTTTTAAAAAAAAATTGCCCACATTTTAGACCGAGTATAAAATTACCTGGTACAAAAAGTGAGCATTTTTTTATTATATATTGATACTTTTTAAGATCGGTCAATAAAACAATCAATATTAAAAAATAACTTTTTAGACGGATTGTAGGACTGCCTTAATAAGATTATACTTTTTAAACCGGTCGATATAAGACCTAACCTAAACCTAATTTAAAAAGTCAATTTCAACCGGTTTAAAAAGACTTTTTTTTTCTAGTAATGAGTATTTTGTGATGCATCCAATACCTTAAAGTATTTGTTTGTGCAATTCTTTGCACTTAACAATTTAGGTAATTTAGGATGTTAGAGATACCTAAAAAAGATATTTTAGGGAGATGCACAAAAATATAATTAAAAGTTCTAGACACACCTGAAAACATATTTTAGGATGGTGAACGCAACTAAAAAAAACTTCATGGTACTGGATGCATCACAAAATACTTAAAGGCATTACATGCAGTTGGAAAATTATTTCAGGGTTTCGGATACAGCTTCACCCTTTATTTTTTTAAAGTTAAATGTTGACTTAGTAATAATTGTGCATTAAGCCAACATCACAAAATGATTAAAAATATACTTTAGAGAGTTAAAGAATTAAAATCAACCTTCATACAAAGTTAAATAATTAAACGTATACTTTAAACTCATTCAACTCCTTTATTTAAAGTTTGAGGAAGTATTAAATTAGATTCCAACACTGCTGGATTTAGAGTAGATATCAGAAAACATTTTTTTTAACTCAACCCTTTATGGTTTTTTTTCCCGGCCTGGAACTCAGCTCTTTCATACCAAACCATGTGTGAAAAGAAGCCTCTTCGATATCAAATAAAAGTATTAGAAATAAATTAATTTAGACGCTTTTTTTAATAGTTTTATCTTATTTTTAACGAGGTCAATGTAGTTTTCTTTTTTCTTTTTATTAGGTCCTTATAAATTTTTCAATTATAGAGATTAACTCCTATCATTATAATCTTTTAATTATGGCTAATGACGATACATACGAAGCTTCATATAGCTTAATTATAAGTTTTCACAAATACAAGGTAAAAAAGAGATTCTTTTTTAAAAAAATAAAATGATGCAATAAAATTTATTTATTATCAAAATAAAAATAAAAATAAAAAATCGTTATGCTCATAATCTTCTCCTAGCATGTATAATCTAAAATATGGTTGATTTTGATTTGTTTAGATTGATTTTGATATTTTTATGTCTATGCAGCATAATTAACAAAGTATATGCATAAGAACTAATATATAGCTATAATTGAGGAAATTATAAGGATCCGATAAAAAGAAAGGAAGAATCATTATGATATCATAAATGAATATAATTACTAACAAATTTTAATAACAAGTGGGTAGTATGAACCTGTTTCTATTTTTTATAATGGAACTTGTAATTATACACTGTTCACTTGTTGTAAGATTTTTTGTTTATTACATTCATTCCTTAAGATCTCATAATAATTCTTCTTAAAAAAAAGCATACCAAAACTTGATAAAAAAAATGAGCTAAAATTATAGCAACTTACATATTAATTTTATCCAAGGTTTTACTAATTTTTTTAAAACAATTAGTTATTCTATTAAAACCTATTTTTCTTTTTCCCCTTCTCATTCCTTATGTTCTTTCAAGATTTTTCAAATGGGAAATTAACATTTCACTATATTAAGTTGGACAAAATAAGTAAAATTAGACGGGAAACATATTCTAACATGATTTTATAATTTTGTATATTATTCTTTCAGTGATTGTGTATATATTTTTTTTAAAGTAGAAAAGTTTATTTAAGCAAAGTTATTGTTCCTCTTATCCTTAATGTAAAACTTAATTAACTAATTTAAATAGATTGGGTAAGTTAGTTGAATTCAATACTATGATATGTATTTTTAAAAGCAACATAATCATCCTCCTGGTAACACCCCAATTTTTAATCACCAATATTCCTCCTATGTAAGAGATACATTTAATAGAATAAAATGGTGAATTGTGGTGTGCATAAATTTACAATAATATTTCAATTGTCAGTTACACACAATTCGGCTAAGTAAGGACACAAAGAAGCAATTAATGTCCATGTAAAGGCCTGCTATTATAACTAAAATTGGAATATGAAATGATATGACTAATGGCCTAATATTCATGTCAAAAATCGGTCAAACTAAAGAAAAGGAGTAAGAAATGATTTATTTCGGAACGTAAGGACAAAATGGTAATTTTGCCATAAAGTAGGAAACGATTATTTTTCCCTGATCTTCCTAATAATTTCAATTATATGAGCACTAAAAAGAGGGAAATGGCTACTTGATAATTAATAAGCCTATTTTGGTGAATTATTATCAAGACAGGTCAAATAGTCAAAAGTCAAAGGATACAAGTTAACAATTTGCAGGATGACAATGTGATAATTGAGATCAATATTTCCTCTCAATTCTCATGTAACTTTGAGTGAATAAAGAAGCATAAAAGGGAAATGAAATAATTTACAAGAAATGGAATTGTGGACCAATGGAGAAGTGCCACCTATGTAAGTTAATTATATAACTTAACCTATATCATTCCTTCATCCATTTCTTCATTCCGTTCCTCATGCAAAAAGAGCCAGAAAGAACGAGAGAGTGAGAAAGAGAAGCTGAGTCGGTGAAGCAAGGGGGAGCTAGGTTTTTCCAAATATCAAGGTAAGGAAATCATGATGTTTTGATTCTTGCTTCCTAATCCTTCCATAATCTCTTCTACTTACTTCTTCTTCCTTGAATCCATGGTTCTCAAGACAATTTCCAAGAGGAGGGAGATAGAATTCAGACGTGTAGAGAGAGAAAGTTGAGGAAATCAAAAGGTAAACCTCCAAACATATTTCTCATGCTTTAGTTTATGCTATTGGTGTTATTCTTGGATTTGTTTTGTTGTTTTTATGAAAGATGGTTAATGAAACCTAAATGACTTTGATGTCCAAGTTTCTCCAAACCTTGTCCAATGAATGTCTAAATAGCTAATAGTTTGATTATAAGTAGAAAGGAGGTGATTAAGTAAAAGAAAATGAGAAACCGGCACAATTTTTCTGAGAACCTAAAATCTAAGCCCTATCTTGAACGTGGTAAATGAGATGGAATTTGATGATTTTGATGATTCTATTAGGTTTAGAAGAAAAACTGTGTAGGGTATATGTTGATGATGAAATGAGAAAAGCCCCAGAATGAGAAATGACTGAATTGTCCATTAAAACTCAAAGAAAGGGCTGCCAAGGGCATTTTTGTCATTTGGTCCTGAATTTGACCAATCTAAGGTCAAAAAAGGATTTTACACGCAAAATTATGTAGGAATAGCCTGAGTCATAATTTCTGGTGAGGTCCAGGTAGACCGGGACTACATGAGCATTTTGGTAATTTAGTATTGTAAAGCTAAGTTAACCAATATCACTAGTTTGGGTAATGAGTGAATGAGTAATAACTCGTCTATGGTGTATTTGAAAATTGTAGGACTTAGGGACGGTCCGAAGGGTAAGACTTTCCTGAGTTTAGAAAAACGAGAAAAAGATTCTAAAAGAAAGCAACCAGGTAGTAACTTTTTCTTACATGTACTATATGATACCTATTATGAATGTCATTCATCGTAACATGAGCTAGTGTCCTAGATACACCAATTCACCATGTTATGGTTAGGGACCCAACAGCGACACTAAGTAGACCAAAGGGCAAACATGTAGTTTGACCTTGGGCAAGTGTACACACATTCATTTTGATCATCTTACATGTCATAACATTGCATATCTATTTTCGCATTCTATATGTTTGTAAGTATGTTGCTACTGAGATTCCCTCGAATCTCATTCCTCCAAACAAAAACATTTTTAGCTGGATCAGGAAGCTCTAAAGACAAGTTGGTGGTTACCGGTGATTAGGGTCCCGGAGCTTGTCATGGCGGGTATAATGGTTTTGCAGGTACTTAGATACTTTTGAGTTAAATTCTTTGTACATGTGTATATATATGCTTAACAAACCCTTTGGGAATTCTCCTGTAATGTAAACTTGTACCATATATCGATATGTTTTCCGTTGTGTCGTATGCTTTATGAATCTTTATGCTTTTTGCCCCGTGAATATCGAAAGGGGTAAAGGGGCTTGACACTCCTTAACTTGTAACAACCTTCAAATAGGAGCATAAATCTATCATATGCTCTAATACCAAAAATGTAACGACCGTCCTTACGAGCATAAATTGCTCAACGCACTTGTCCAATCATGGATAGTGCTCAGAGTAGCATAATGCAGAAGAATTGTAGGGACTCTCATCCCATCAATTACATTACTCAGAGTCGCGATTTCACAGCACAGGGCACATAGCAATAAAATAACTATACTGATATTGTTACAACAACAATAATGATAATAATGCTTGATAATGCTACATAGTTTTTATAATAGGGGTTTACAAATAGCTACAACCTTAAAATCATACATAGCCTTCAGATAACCAACGACCTCTTCTTGCTTTAGTCCGCAACCTCCAGTTGACGGAATCGCCTTCCTCGTTATCGAGCCATCGACAACTGCTGGAAACTTTACATTTTGTATGGAAAGGGTGAGATTCGAGAGAATCTTAGTAGTAACATGCTTACATACAAATAGAATGTAAAATAGATATGCAATGTCATGGCATGTAAGATGATCGTATGTTCGTATGTACACTTGCCCAAGGTGAAACTATACGTCCGCACCTTGGTCGACTTAGTGCCCCTGTTGGGTCCTCGACCGTAATATGGTGAATGGTTGTTTAGAACATTAATTCATGCTACAATGGATGACATTCATAATAGTTATCACATAGTATATGTAAGAAGGAAGTTACTACCTGGAATATGACCTTTCCAGCTCGTCCTTGGTCCAGCTCCGATTTCAGCTCGTCTATCGATATATCCTAAAATTACACATTTAGGGTAAATGAGTTATTGATTACTCGTAACTCATTATTAACTCATAATGTTGGTTATCATGGCTCATAGTTGTAGAATTACCAAAATACCCTTAAGACTTAGCGTATGCCCATTTGTACCCAATTACTTGCACTTTACCCAAAATATTGACTTAGGTCAATCCTACACAATTTCATGTGTAGAATCCATTGGTAACCTCGGTTTACTCAAATTCAGGCCCTATATGATGAGAATACCCCATGACAGCCATTTCTTAGCGCTTAAAGGGCAATTCGGTCATTTCACACACTAGGCCTTTTCTCACTCCGACATCAACATGAAACTTACTCATTTAGCTCTTCTGAACTCAATGGAATCATCTAATTGATGAAATTCTAATTCCTTCATCATGCCACACAATTAGTAGCAATTATGAGTTCTCGGAAGAGTTGTGTCGGTTTCTCGTTCTGTCTTGCCTAATCATTTCCTTTTTACTTATAATCACATGATTAACTAGTTAGGCAAGCATTAGATATCGTTTTAACCGTTAAAACACATAATTGAATGAGAGATGAATAGTACCCAACTGCTCCTATACTCATCCAATCAACAAACTTAAATGGTAGAAAGGAAGCATACGCTTACCTTAACTCGTTTATGAATTCAGTTCGGAATTCCGGTGACACTCAGACCTGCGAGACGGCACCAACGACCTCCAATCGAGAATCTGAATCCATAGAATTGAAGCTCGTAATGAGTAAAATAATGATGAAAAGGGTACTTGGAGAGAAGACATCGTTTTGATAGAGATTCGGCACTCCAAAGATTTCTCTCTCTTCTCTCTCTCCTCTATGTTCATTCTCGTTCTCGCTGTGTTCTTTCGTTTTCTCATTCTGTCTCAATTTCTCGTTCATTCTGCGTTCTTATCTGATTCAAAATGGCACACAGGAATGAATAATGAGAAAGGATGATGAGTAATTAAAAATGGCTCTTATGTGGCTATACTCATTAGTCTACTTCTTTAGCTTTCTTGCATGATAATTCATCTCCTTTGTCATCTTATTCATCCAATAAAATAGTGAGACTCATAGAGAAAATTATTATTCTCAAACTATCTCATTGTACCCATTGTACCACCTTTATGTGGTTACTCGTAGCCTTTACTTAATGGCTCTTTGTCTTTTCTTGGGTATTAATTTACTTAGTAATCATTTTCCTCCTTTTTAGTTCCCATATAACTATAATCATAGGGGAAAATATTCATTTCTTGCTTTATTGGAAAAATTACCATTTTGCCCTTACGTTATTGGTGAGAATTACTCGTGCCTATTTATGATACTGGCCAAACCAGGGCCTAGTAGTTCACTTGAATTAGGCTTATTCTCAATTTCCTTGTCTTAAAATTTGGGGTGTTACATACTCCCTCCCCCCTCTTCTACTTTATTATTGTTGAGTGGATATTAATAGAGTTAATTTGAAAAAAAATTGATAAACATGTGAGATATGTCTTACTCTCTTTGGTATTTAAGGTAAGATCTAATTAACTAATTTTAGTATATTAAGAATTTTAGTTAAGTTTGTTAAGATAATACATGTTTTAAAAAACACTTAATCATTTTCTTTAATTCCTTCCTTCCCCCTTCTACTTGTTTATTCTTGAGGGAATATTAATAAGGTTAATTTAGAAAAAGATTAATAAACATATGAAATAAGTCTTATATTAAGAATATGACTCATCAATTAGATTCTAGTTATACATTAACAATTGGAAAAGTACATAGTTTGGGCCCATCAAGTCCAACTAGCATAACCATCAATTGCACAAATGCATATGAGGGCAATAGTAAGAACCAGTAAATGGGCCCATTAAGAATACATTTTACAAAAGCAAACCTATTCAAAGTAAACTTAAAAAAAGTGGATCGGTATTTAGGCTTGTTATCTGGACAGCTTGATAGAAATAGGTTGTCGCCCATCCTTGATCAGATATTTTTTTGATAAGTACAATAATGCATGAATGTTTTTATATACATTAAACTTTTACTTTTGAAACTCTTTAAAATATTTATATTTAATTATATTGAAAGAAATATATTTTATAAATTGTATAAAAATTTAAAATAAAACTAAACAGATTAAGAAGAGATTATTTTAATGTCATGATTTTTGAAATTATAATTTTGTTTTTACAAATCAAATTAATAGATAAAACATTGAGTAGGGAGAAGAAAGTGTTTATTTATTTAACAAAAATAATCTATTGACTTATTCTCTATTCATCTAATTGTCTGATGTTTTTTTATTTTCAAAATCACGAAAAGGCTGTAATTATTGTTCGTGGCAGATAATACCAAATAGAAGCAAAGAGTTAGAGCATACATAAAATAGTCTAGAGCAACAAATGTATTTTTCCCTTGTGTTTTAGGAATGGATATTTCATAACCTTAATCCTAAAAAGAAATTCCATAAACAGTGGTAATGTTGGAAGTTGGATCAAGGTTCTGAAACTTTGATTGGTCACTGAACAGGTTGGGACACTGGGTTAAGGGTCAGTGAGTCAGATCAGAGTCAAACCAGTTAGAAATTGAATAATTTAGACTTATTAATATGAAATTCTAAAGAAAAATTGAAAAAAAATACCAGACCGCCCCGATTACTGGCTGGTCCAAGTTTCAAAAATTGGTGTTGGACCTAGTTTAGGCTCCCCCAACCCATTAAATCTTGACTGCTTTGAGAGCTAGATATAATTTTTTTCAATTAATTATTTTTAAATAAAAAAAAGTCATTTTTTAAAAAAATATAGTTAAGAGATTTTTTTATTTTAGTTTTATACCCATTAAAATATTTTTTTAAGAAATAAAGATAAAGAAAAAAAATTAAGTATGGACTGCACAAATCAAATTTGAATTGTCCAGACCTGATGGAATGGGGCGATTATTATGTCGATGAGCACAAGTTGTGGGTAGCATGAAATGGGAAGATTTTTGCTAATGAGCCTTTCTCTACTAATAGATTATTTTTAATAGTTATGGATTATATAATAATTGTAATAGAGTTATGCTTGCTATCCCTGCCTCCACGAATGACACTATTTTAACCTATTCTTGTTACGAAAATAAGAAAAATATAAGATATTGAGATGAGAGAGATGAAGAGAGATAAGAAAGAACTAGATGAAATTAGGAAGAGATCTAGATGAAAAACGAAACTCCATGAAAGCTCTGAAGCTTAAGCCATATAATCATCCTAAGGGAATCTCCAATATGTTTAGCTCCTCATAATGAAGGTGAAATTCGCACAATGCTGATAAAGATGTGGTGCCATTGCACAAAAAATGAAAATGGAAGACGAAGAGTGAAGAAGATGAAGTACAAATCAGAAAAATGGAGGGATAGAGGCTGAAAACGTGTTTTTTCAATAGGAGGAGGTGACTGCATCCAAAATGAGAAAACCCTTTTAATGACTTTCAGCTGCCCCTTTTTGTCATCTCCATTTCCGGTAAAAACGCATGTGCTAGAAATCTGCCCTTTAATTTGAATTTTTGGTCCCTCTCCTTGATGAATTGCTCTGAATTTATGATCCTGAAGTCCTAGGAATTTAGGAAAAATGCAATTAAACCCAAAAGCACTAAAAAATATTAGAAAATCAGTAATTCTTTCTCGCTTATCTTCATGTTCAATTCTTCCTTGTATTTATTAAAATTCATCATTTTATACCCATTGATTCAATAAATCTCTATCATTAGCCATAAAATCATATCACAATTATTTAGAGCTTGATGTGAAGAACTCCCTTGGAATTGATTCTGGTTACTCCAACTAAAGTCGGGATGTGACCTCGAACCCTCATTGTATATGTTGGAATAGGGATTCCAAGGTCTTTGATTTTGCCCTTGTCTCCCTTGGAAAACAACCGATACCTCTTGAAGTTGATGTAGACTATTAGGAGCGATATGCATGTGACAACTACATATGTCATAACTAGGGGCCACTAGTGTAACACCCATCCCTAAACCCCTTTTTCTATGCACTTTGGAAGCATTACCACCAATTTTTCTTTCAATTTGTAGGGTCGCTATTCATTTGGTAAAGCCATTTTTACCATAATATTTATTACGGGTTATAATTCAATTCTTTGCTTCATTAATTACTATCAGAGTTTTTTTTTCTTATTAATCATTCTGCTTACTTAACTAATGGGCTCGTACAGTACGATTACCCATTTCTAATTCAATTACCATGCTTAGGAAATTCAATTCATCCATCATGTAGTGATATAAAATTAATCACTCAAACGTCAATTTCACAACGGTACATCGCTTAAATAATTCTTCTATTCTTGATTGCAACTTATTCTCCTGGCATAATGCCCTGCACTCCTCTTCTATCCGCAGCTGCCTATATGGTTGGGTGAGGGATGGTGAGATTCAAGGAAATCTCAGTAGCAAACAATACCACTATGCATGTAAAATATATATACTTAATGCATGACATGCTTGCTTTACATAAATATATGCCAACATATTAACATATTTGCATTGTCAATGTTACAACATACTCATGACCAAAGCATAAATGTAAACAAGGCTTCAATCTTTCAATCATGCTAAACACAATTAGGCAAAGCAATAGCATAGATCAATGCACAAGCATACATATCAAGTACATGCAGATTAGATAAGTTATACCACCTCTTGTCTTTGAGTCCTCCTCTTGTACCTTTTCTTCAACCTTTGAAGTTACTCTGAAAAACCTTCAATTTCCTCTTCCTTGTCATCTCATGGCCCTAGATATATAACCATATTATTATAGCCATGACAAATGAATGTCTAATGTGTTTACGATGGCCTTTAGGACATGTCCCTTATCTTTGGACCTATACTTGTCCCAATTCTTGATAGCTCATAACTTTATTGTTGGTTATCTCTAAAGTCAATGCATTAAAACCAATGTGTAGTTAATGGCCTACACAAGCTTTATTAGCTTAGCTTAACCCTTGAAGTTCCAATTTATTACATTTGACCATAATCATTTCATTTTCGCCTATTAATAAAAAACTGCCAGAATTTTCAATAAACTTTGAAACTTTATAACTTTATCTAGGGAACTCCAATTGCGCTGGTTCAAAGTCCTATGTGTCACTCATTAAGTCTATTTTGAGAGACAAATACTCTTTCAGCAATTCCCATGTAAAAAAATCCAGAATCACTAATAAACTCACACTTCCCCATATTTTCTCTAGTTTTAAAGGTATAACTTCAAAAATTCATATCACCGAATATATTAATACAAATGGAATATATGACCTATCAAATTAAATATTATGATTTCTACTTTAAATCTGGAAAGTTTCACAGCCATTAGACATCATTTGCTTAGTCAAAAATGCGTTACAAGTAGACTGCCTCACAGAACTCAAATTTGGCAGCACTTAAACTAGTCTTATATTATCATCAAACACTATATATCATCATATTCAAGCTTAAATCATCATCAAACCTCTAATATATCTCTTTTCCAAAAGCTTCAGGCATCCCAAGAAATTCATAAAACTTGTCAAAACCTCAAGACAATAGGTTCAAAATGAAGCTTAGGCTTACTTCTTCACGATTCTACAACCAGTTTAGAATTCCGGAAGCACTTTGGCTAACTAAATGGCACAAAACAACTCTAATAAGAAAAATGAGACCATAGAAATGAAGCTCTCAATGAGTTGAACAATTTTCTTGAAGGTCTTACCGGTCGAAAATGGCGATTCGGGGTCAGAATTGGCTCTAGAACTTGGGAATTTTTACTATTCACATCCTTATCTCTTCTTCCAATTTTTTGTGATTTTTCATATTTCTTTTCTCTTTCTTTAGGTTCTGGCCAAATTGCTTCTTAAAGGGAGAGGATGGGCTTGATTGTTGACAAGTGTCCCTTACTTTAATCCATTGGTGGCATAATGTGCCATGTGTCAAACTTGTATAATCTTTTCTCTCTCCTCTCTCCTCTTATGTGTCTTTGATTATTTGGGGAAGGAGAGGCCTAAAAATTTTTCCTGACTCTCGGTTTCGGTGTTCGGGAAGTCAAGTACATGACTGAACCGGAGACTAGTGGATTCCCCAGACTCAGAGGCTAGGTGATGTCTTCTGAAGGTGCTAACACAAAAGTGACATGGTACTTTGTTGTTATAAGAGGACACTTGTCATTTTCTTGTAGTACTAACCATAAAGTGAAATCATCATCAGTCATTATTAATTATCATTACTTACTTTATTAAAGCTATTTTAATAAAATTACTTTAATAAGCTACTTTATCAATGTCTACTCAGGATTTCACTCAGGTTTTTACTCAGGATTGTGTCACGCATATCAAAGCCCATAAGATGATGCCAGGTCAGTGTGTGTGTGTGGGGCCCACATGGTGCCACATACCGGTGTCTTTTCCAAAAACGCAGGGTACATATATCTACACTGAAAATGTCATGTGTATACCTGTACTGATATATTTTGCCCGATCACTCAATCCCATACCTCATGACATAGTTGTGTGGCATCTTTTTACCAACCCAATGGCACCATATATGTGTCTTGTGCATATCTGCACTGACACTTTAATCATATTGCCTACGCATACTAGGCCCTCTGCTCGATAAGGCCGGATCACATAGTCCCCTAGAGTCTTTCTATCTCTCGTCATTCTTAGGACTCTTCCCGGATTGGGCTTAGTCATCTACTTGATACAGGTTTATCCTCCAATCTTTAGGCCTAAAATTCATGATATTACATTCACATTATTAGGTGTGCCATGAGGTTATTGAGGTAAGCTCTCATCTTTGTCATTTGGGATGACAAACCATCATACTCTCTTGAAGAACTTATAACATATGAGACTTTATAGACTTGTCTAGCATCCAATCCCTTAAATTGTTGATCGTTGCTAGCTATTTTCTCAATCAAAGCCCATGTTTTTTTAGGTGTAAGCAATTGAATTGTGCCTCCAGAAGCTGAATCCAAAATCTTCTTATCTTGAGGAATCAACCCACTCTTTAAGTTGTCCTATGAGGCTAAGACATTGGGATTATGGTAAGGCAGTATCATGAATCACTCATTGGCCTTATTTTCCAATGCAAAATGAAATACTTTTCTGCATATCTCATCAACATCTATCCCCATTGGTTTCATGGAGTTGCACACCATGTACATCTTCCTTAGGTACCTGTTAGGGTCTTTTGCAGGCAAACCATTAAATTTTGGTAAGTGACTCAATAATGGACCTTTAACCTTAAAGTTAATATTAAATTTAGGACAAGAAAGGAAGGGATCAACAGTATCAGTAGTAGAGGTAAGATCTTTATTAGTTCTACGCTCCCTATTGTTAGCCCTTCCATGTTATTTTGTTGATTAGCTTGTTCTACAAATTCATCACACACAATTTCAGGGTTAGAGATAAATTTACAACTAGGTTCAGTGTCAATAACTTGTTCAAATCTCAATTTATCTTTTTATGCTTTTTTTAGCTTTCTTCAATAGTTTAACAGTCTTATTAATTTCTCTATCTAAAGGTTAAAATTCCTTTCCTTTGGTCATACACGCATCAACAAATCACAAGGTGAAACACTCAAATCACAGCAAGTTAAGTGTTTCAAAATTTTAAGTGGTAATGCAATACCAAAATCAGAATGTCAAGTTGTTCACATAAAGAATTTAGCAAATCCATATTAGAAATGATTTAACCAAGTCTTGGCAACTTGAATGATCATATCAGCATACAAGTTCAAGTAGTAATCTAATGCACCTTTGTAGCATAGCAACCAAGTAAGTGTGTTAAGAAATGAACTTACCCAAGTGGAAGTGTTGAGAATATCAATTTTAGAAATATTAATTAATTATTATTACTAGGGATATCATTTAGTATTTATTATGATTAGATATAAATATTATATTTTAGGAATATATTTTTAAGATATTATAATTTGATTTGATTATGATATATTTTAGGGTTAGAGTTAGTCTATTCTTGCCTTTATAAAGGCCTTGTTGTACTCTTTTTTATTCTCAAGGATTAATAATATTTAGAGTATTTCTCATGTGCTTCAATGTGGTCCTTCAATCACAACATAGTATTAAAGCCTTAGGGTTAGTGGTTTCATCCTCGTATCTCATGGTTTCAAATTTAGGTTTGTGAGTTTCGCCTTCTTTTGGTTGTTTTCTTTTGTTTGGTACCTAGTGAGACCTTTAGTGTTTGTCCTTGGTGAGAAATTATATTTGTAGTGTTTTTTTGGTCCCTGATGACCTTTGGTGGTTGCCTCCTTAATCCTTTGTGAGACCGTTCGTTGTTGCCTTGGTCCCCTGTGAGATCGTTCATTGTTGCTTTGGTCCCTTATGAGACGTTCGTTGTTGTTTTGGTCCTTTTTGAGACCGTTTGATGTTGGTTTAGTCCCTTATGAAACCATTCGTTATTGGTTTAGTCCATTATGAGACCATTTGTTGTAACTTCTACTCTGGTTTGGTACTCTTTGTTGTTTGAGCTCCTAGTGAAGCTGGTGGATTTTAACCTTAGCCTTTATTGTTCAAGTTCTAGGCTATAGATCATTATTTTCTTAAAGATCAGTTGCTGCATGTGCAAGCTGCTTCCAGCTTGAGGGGGAGTGTTAAGAATATCAAGTTTAGAAACATTAATTAATTGTTATTATTATTATTAGGGATATCGTTTAGTATTTATTAGGATAAGATATGAATATTATATTTTAGGAATATATCTTGAAGATATTATAATTTGATTTGATTATGATATATTTTAGGGTTAAAGCTAGTATATTCTTGCCTATATAAATGCCTTCTTGTACTCTCTTTTATTCTCAAGGATCAATAATATTTAGAGTATTTCTCTTATACTTCAATGTGATCCTTCAATCTCAACAGGAAGAATAAGCTTGGATTTCAGTTATCAATATTCATAGTTCTATGAAATAGGATTTCTCTGTTTACAACAACAAATTCCAATCATGACAACAAAACTAATCACATTTAAACAAGTATTGTGTGAAAACAAATACAATAGCTTAAATGTGCAATATGCAAGCAACAAGTTAATCATAGCAAGGGTGATGATTGACTTCTTTAGCAGGATGAATTTATCAAGATCCCTTTGTAACTTTGTGATTCAATTAGAAAATTTTCAATCAACCAGCAATGTCAAACTTAGTTTCACAGCAACAAAGAATCAATATTTCAATAAGAAGATCAACAGAATGCAAAAATCTGTTTGTATGCAAGTGACACAAACTGAATCTGTTACGTAGCCAGAGAAATGTAATACAACACTCTAGAACAAATTCTTCAAGCAAAAACCATAACAATTAAGAGATGCAAAACACTTAGAGAAGAGCTTGATTTCAATGTAGATTCAAGTAACTAATTCACAGATGCAAGGATTAAGAGATGGATAATGGTAATTCACAGCAACAAAGATTTGTTGATCTACAAATTAGGCTTAAACAATCAATACATGCTTTGAAAGTTGATAGCAACAAAATGAATTCCCATATTTTAGTCACAAAGAACTTATAGCAATATGCACAAGATAAGTAATCTTAGCACACTAATTCAATGGTAACACTTAATAACAACGGCTGCAACATTCTTTCAATTGTAGGAACAAGAATTTAAGTAAACTCTCATCACACTATACTAAATTCAAGATATTAAACCACAAGAATTAAATTGCAAATGAGATTTCATAACAGAACAAGTTATCATAGCAACAAGTTGTTTTTAGCAAAGATTAATGTATTCTATAATTACTTAATTCTTAACAACTTAGGTGATTAAATCATCAAGAACACTATTAGTAAATGTAGAGGATAATTCACTTTTTTAGAAAATTCTGATATCACATAACAACAATAGAGCACCAACCTTTTAGAAGTGGCGATTTTTGGGGATAATGGACAAAACAACAAATGTCCAAGATAATGTGGAGAAATAGCAACCACACTACCTTATCAACCACCAAAGGTGATGATGCCACAACAAAGACTTATCCTAAACAGAAAATTCCAAATGTGTAGAATTTATATGTTTCCTACAACACAACAAAGGAAAATGTTTATGATTTTCTAGAATTTTTTTTTGCAACCAGAAAATTATGAAACATCAAAATATGAAACTAATCCTAATTCCGGGCACCTTGGATGCTCATTAAAGAGAAACAAAATTGATAATCCTTAATCTTTCTATAGCAACAAAGTTCAATGAGGAGGAACATAACACCTAGTGTAATTTATTTTTATAAGGTTTCTAAAGAAATTTTCAAAACTACAAAAAGAAATGGTGTGGCTCTTGATCAAAACCAACATCAATTGCTTAAACACCATATGCTCAACCTATCCAATTTTGGACCAACAAGATAACAAAGTCAATACGGCTACTAGCTAGCATCAATTACAATTCAAGCAACTGAAATTCAACATAGCAACCAAGAGCACACCTTCACAAATTAAAATTGACACTTAGCTATCTCTAAACTTGGCAACCACCTCCCCGGCAGCCAACATCATTTTAATGAACCTATGTCATGTGAGTTCTCAAACACTAGGTTTAAAAATGTAGCTTAGTAGCACAGCTTAGGTCATTCTTGTGAGGAGATTAATTTCTAAGTTAATTAAACAATCAAATGCCAAGTAATATTAGATAAATTAATTAAGAGTGAAACCATGATGATTATCATTATCAAATGAGCTATTCTATTTCTAAGCCACTATTTATGTGTTTTTCATATTAAAGAGAGAAACAGAGACGAAGGAAAATGAAATGAATCTGATATAGTGATGAGAATGGGATCCCCTTAGAATGAATGGTTGGCCTTCCTTGCTTAACTAAAGGTGAGAGTTCATATAATTGAGCCAAATAGAATGAACGCAAGTTAAGCTAGATCCAAACTATAAAATGCCTCATTTAAACCATTCAATTGGAGCCTTTAAATGAAACTTCACATAACAGAAGAAATGTCTTAAAGTAGGAATAAATTCAATCAGCTTCTAATTCAAATTGTAACAACCATTGCAGAAATTTAAACCATTCAATCTAGCCGCTTGGAATCCGCTCTAACAAGTCTAAAACTAGTAGCTAACCCACTCCAAATCATATAAAGCATAACCAAAGAAATTCCTAGCTTAATACTAGATTCAAGAATCCAGTACAGAATAATCTAAAAATGCAACTATAAACCTAGACCTAGGTTACAACCATGAAATTACGAAGAGAGCTAGATGAAAAAAGAAACTCCATGAAAGTTCTAAAGCTCAGGCTATATAATCATCACATGGGAGACTCTAATGTGTTTTGCTCCTCATGATGAAGATGAAATTCACACAATGCTTATAGAGATGTGGTGCCATTGTGTAGAAAACAAAAAAGGGAAGAATAAGAGTGAAGAAGATAAAGTGCATATTAGAAAAATGGAGGCTGAAAATGTGTATTTTCAATGGGAGGAGGTGGCTAAATCCAAAATGAGAAAACCCTTTTAATGACTTCCAGTTGCTCCTTTTTGTCATTTCCATTTCTGGTAAAAATGCATATGCTAGAAATCTGCCCTTTAATTTGAATTTTTGGTCCCTCTCCTTGATGAATTACTCTCAATTTATGATCCTGAAGTCCCTGCAATTTAGGAAACATGCAATTAAGTCTAAATGTACCAAAAAATCATTAGAAAATCAATAATTCTCTTTCACTCATCTTCTTGTTCAATTCTTCCTTGTATCTATTAAAACTCATCATTTTATATCTGTTAATTCAATGAATCTCTATCATTAGTCATAAAATCATATCACGATTAAGAGACTTATTAATAGGGCTAATGATCTAGACTTGGAAGGACAAGTTCATTGACCTAGATGATCGGACATTGATTGTAACAATTCACTCATTCAAAAGTTAATTTGCCTAATCATCACTTGGTCAACCACTTCTACGAATTTTTCCTTCCAGGATTATATCACTGGCCCTACCTTTTTTTATCTCTAATTTACAAGTCTTAATCATTAACGCATCACTAGTAACTCCACCTAGTTGGTTAGCTCCATATTATTGGCCTTCACTTTGATTTTCCTCTTAGCCAAGGCCTCATTACATGATCATATTGTCAAGCCCCTTAACATTTTGATATTCATAGAGTAATAAGCATAAAGTTCTATAAGGTATACAAAAATAGTAGAAACATACTGATATTAGGTACTTGTTTACAATACAAAGGAATCTCTAAAGGGTTTGAAATATATATACAGACATACAAAGTGTTCCAAAAGAAACTAAATCACAAGTATAGATAACCAGGTCTAGCTTTAGGATGCACTAGGGACTCTACTCTCGGGTAGCCACTTCTTTGCCTTTCAAGCCACTAGCTTCAGCAGTAAAGTTTTGTATTTTAAAAAAAATGATAAGATTCGGGCTAATTTCAGTAGTAACATGCTTTTTGAACATATAAAATGTGAAAATAAATATGCAATGCATCATGTCATATAGAATGCTATGTGCACACTATCCAAGGTGAAACAACATGTTTACACCCTGGCTTAACCTTCCGCTCCTATTGGGTCTCAGACCACAATTAGGCTAATATACATGTCGAAGACACAATGCTCATGTTATAAATAATGACATACTCAAACATATAATAATCACATGGTATATGCAAGAAAAAATTACTATCTGAATCTTTTTCTAGCTCTAATAACAGTCCTACACTCTTGTTTCGGCTTGGGCTCTTACCAAATCATATAAATTAAATTGCAAATAACTAGTTATTACTTGCATTTTTACAACCTTAAATTAAATTTTTCTGGTTATCTAATGCATTTTTAATAGTTTCAACAATTTCTGCATATTACAACTCTGCACAGTGCAGTTTCACAGTTTTTCAGAAAACTGACAGATTTTCAGTCAACTTTGGAAATTCATAATTAATTCTAGAAAAATATAATTTGACTAATTCGAAAGCCTAAATAAAGATATTTAAATTTAATTTAATGAAAAAATAACTAACTTTTCTCGGTTCAACCAAATTGTTCCCATAAATTCTCCAAACTCCCTTGTTCTAGATTGTCTTTCGGAAACAGGGCACAACTTTGAAAATCCATATCTTTTAACGTACTTGTCCAAAAATTAAAACCTTTCAAATTAAATCTCTACTTTAATCTTGCTAATTTTCATAATTTTTGAACCAAGTTTGTCTAGCAAATTTCATTACACAATAATATTGTCTTACTGGAAGCAATCAAATAGCATGCACTTTCAATTTCATAAATTTCTAGATTTGCATACCAACATACAAAAATCATGAACTCATGTATACCTACACAATTTTCCCTTATAAATCCAATGGAACCATCAGAATTTTAAAATTCCAGCTCCTCCATATTGTTCTACTGCTGGCCGAAACTTAGGGTTTTAGGAGGGAAAGTGTGTTTTCTTGATTTCTCTTGTTTAATCACTTCTTTACCACTTCTAATCACATGATTAACTACTTAAAAACTAAATGAACATGATTTGATGAAATTTTGGCAGCATTTTCCCTTAGGTTTTCATCTTCCTAAATTTACAAAATCAAGCAAACAAAGCCAAATCCAACAACAACAGCAACAACACCATCATATATCACAAGAGGATTAAGTTTATGAGATTACCTCTTGATTTAACCACTTTATCTCTCTAAAAAATCCTCTGCCCTCTCTCTCTTCTCTCTTGATTTGGTTTGCTATCCATGAATTTCAAGAAGAAGAAGATGTTAGAGGAAGTTTTAAGGAAATTAGAATGCATAAGCACTTGATTTACATGCACTTACCTTAAATCATTGCCTGTTGAACCCTAAGACTCTTCTTGCTTTAAGTTTTCTTGAGCTCTCTCTCTCTCTATTTTGATATGGATGGCCTAAAATAAGAAGGATGAGAAGAGATAAAGCTTCTTCAAACATCATTCTTGCTTTATATTTTATCATTGTTTAATTCAAAAGGAACATGTGTCTTTTTTTCCTTAGCCTTAATTTCCCTATTGAATTAATATAGACTAAGGATAATTTCATTCTCTCTTTCTTCCCTTACTTGACCAAAATATCAAGGCAAAAGGAGATAATTAAATGTCTCTAGCCTTATCTCTTCTTGCTTTATGCTTTAACATGTACTTGCTTCTAATTGGTTCTTGTTTTTCCTCTTCTTAAATGTATGTTAACCAAATAAATATATTCCACTTGCTTTCCTCTTTGTTTGACCAAAAATATGACATGAAGAGGAAGGAAATTATGTGCTCTTGAAATATCATACCTTGCTTTATGTCATGATATTATAATTTATTGCCAAAAATGCATGTGTCTAATTTGCTTGGCTCTCCTTTTTCCTCCTTCTTAAATTAATTTCCACCAAGTAAATAGATTTCCCTTTTGTTCCCTTTCCATCGAAATTTTAGAGGAAATAGGGAATATTTAATTGCCTCTTGCATTTCACTTAATTACATCTTCTAAATAACCACATATTTCCATATTTACTTTTGACCTTTCAACTTTATTTTCTCTTGGTAACAAATACTCCAACTAATGATATTTATTACCAAATAGCCATTTTCCCTTTTATTTTCCCTCTTGGCAAAAATTATTGAGAGAAATAGGGAAAAATATTTGTTTTTTGTTTTGTTTGCAAATTACTATTTTGCCATTATATTTTATGATTTATTGAAATAAATCATTTCTTGCTCTTTTTTTTTGGTTTGACCAAATTTTGATACTTATTTTAGGCCATTATTTATGTCATTTCATGGTTCAATTTAGGTTATAATGTTAGGCCTTGAAGTGGACATTAGTTGCTCTTTTGTGTCCTAACTTAGCCAAGCTGTGTGTAACCACCGATTGGAGTGTTTCTGTCATTGCATGTATATCATAATTCATCATTTTATTCCATTAAATGTATTAATTACATATAAGGAATATTGGTGGCTAAAAAATGGGGTGTTACACATATTGAACCATATAAAACAGGGTTCTGAATTTTACATATAAACTATATTAGACTCAGTTTCAACAAATAAAATGCTTCTCCTTTGTCACCTAAAACTAAGGTAGGCTAGAGCCATATTCTATTTGAAGTCTCAAAAGAATCAAATGCCTAAGATTAGTTAACTTAGCTCCAAACCCGAGAGTTGTGGTATTCGAATTTAAGGATAGCCTGTGTGATACAAGCCATGCATTAACAACTCCTAGACATCACGGTTAAAATTATGATCTAAAATCACATCCAATACTCAATAATGATCTAAGCCCTTTCAAGGTGGGGCGTTCAAACAAAAAAACTTGGAAAAGAACAAAGACATGGAAAACAAGATTTAATTAATCAACCATATTCATGATAAATATGTGTTTGCAAATTTTTATCTATGAAATTCGTGATGGTTGATTTACTAAAGTTGTCATAATGAGAATGATATAAGGAAATTGCATCATTGTCCCAATCACAAGTTTCACAATCCCAATGAAAATGAATTCTATGGACAAAAAATCACATACAATAACTGCAACACATATTTAATTATATATACAAATGAACACACACACACACAACTAGCCTCCAATAATATTAGTATTTATTTGAAACATGTGCATGCGAATTTTTGTCCATAGAATTTGTGATGATTGGATTTATGAAACTTGTCATTATGAGAATGATACAATTTCATGTAATTGCGTCATTCTTATAATTACAAGTTTCACAAATCCTAATAAAAAGAAATTCCATGGACAAAAATTCACATATAATAAATGCAACAATCACATAGAATATCGAGGAAGCAGAAAAATGTTGCCCACCAAAGTGAACATACAAGCACGCAACATTCTTGTCATTTATGTGGATTTAAGACAAAAAAATCCAAACTTTCATGTATCATAAGTAGTGTATCACGAACAAAAAACATAGAGGGAAGAAAAAGTACCACAGATAATTTCAACGTCGACGCCTAAATCATTATTAGACCACTGGAAGTCTTAACAAGAAAACACACATCATTAACGTCATGTTTATTGTTATCTTTTATTAGAAAGTACATATTCAAGGTTTTGACAAAGCATGAAAAGGAGTAAAAACTAGGACGAACTGATTAAAACTTCCAGGTAAGTAAAGACAACAAAAGAGAACACTTACTATCAAACCCCTTAACATTTCAATAATCACAGAGTATTAAGTGCACATTTTTATAAGTCATACAAAAACAGTGGAAACATACTAATATTAAATACAAGTTTATATTACAGGAGAATCCCCACAGGGTTTAATAAATATATACAAATGTACATAGCATTTAAAAATAGCAAAAACTACAAGAAAAAATAACTATAGCAGCACCAAAGAGCTCTAGGACCCTAATCATTGGAAGCCACAGTCTTTCCTTCTGAGCCACCCGCTTCAGCTGTAAGGTTTTATATTTTTAAAAAAAAGGGGTGAGATTTGAGAGAATCTCAGTAGTAGCAGGCAGTTAAAACATATAAAATGCAATAATAAATATGCAACATGCTATGTTATGTAAGATATTAACTCGTGCTGTATGCATACTGTCCAAGGCCAAACGAATGTTTACGCCCTGGCTTAACTTATGTCTAAGGTCAAGTGACATGTTTGAATCCCCAGCTTGTTTGTGTGTACCTTTGCTAGATCCCAGATCACAGCTAGGCTAATGTCACATTACAGAAGATGACATATACAAACATATAGATAATTACATTAATATGAAATAAAGTGCTACTACCTGACTCCTTTTCCAGTTTTTGTGTTTGCCCTAAACTTGTTCCAGCTAGGCTATTTCCAACTCCTATAAAATTAGAGTTATAAGTAACTGGTTATCTATCATAGTTATAACAGTTTCTACAAAGTATAACTTTGCACACTGCAGTTTCACTATTTCCAGAAGTTGGCAGATTTTTCAGTCAACTTTGGAAATTCATAATTAATTCTACAAAAATATAATTTGACTAATTTCAAATCCTAAATGAGACTATTTCAATTTAATTTTGAGGAAAAAAAAGTTAGTTTTGCTCACTATAGTCATATCATTCCAAGTAATTTGTTAAACATCACTGTTCCATATTGCATTCCAGAAAATAAGGCATAACTTCAAAAATCCATATCTCCCAATGTATTTATCCAAAAATTACAAACTACCTATCAAATTAAATATCTATATATCTACTTTAATTATTTTAAGTTCAAAATTTTTAGACAATTTTTTCCACATGAAACACATTTAAAAACATCACTGCCACACACGGGTAGATCAAACAGCATGTACATACACATTTAAAAAATTTCCAAACTGGCATACAAACATCCAAAAATCACAAAAACTTGCACACCTACACAATTTTTCCTTATAAAGCCAACGGAATCATAAAAATTACCAAATTCTCACTCCTTCATCATGTCATGTACAAGACAGAAAGTTAGGGTTCTTAGGAGGATTATGTTGTTTTCTTGTTTTCTCTTGCTTAATCACTTCCTCTCTACTTCTAATCACATGATTAACTACTTAAATACCAAATGGACATGTTTAGAGAAAATTTGGGCATCATTTCCCTTAGGTTTAGCTTCAGCCCATAATTTGAAAACAAGAAAAAATATGACAATATCCACCAACAACAACACCAACAATATCCAACAAGGTAAGAGAAGCAAGTTTTGAAGTTTATCTCTTGATTTTTGCACTCTCTCTATCTCTTGGCTGAAAATTACTTCTCTCACTAAGTTCTTGATTTGTCTTTAAAACCATGGACTTAATGGAGTAGAAGTTGTTAGGAGAGGTTATAGAATGATTAGGAGACAAAAATCACAAGGTTTTGCAAGCTCTTACATTGGATTGATGACACCCTAACTCTTTGCTTGTTCTTGCTTCTTTGAATATGCTTGAGCTCTTCCTCTCTATTTTTTTAAGTTTTTCACCAAAAATGAAGATGGAAAGAGGAGGGATGATGATTTAAAGAAATATCAAAACTTGCTTTTCATGTAGTTGTTTCCTATTGGTCCAAAATTGTAGTTTTCGTATAATTGGTAAATAAAATTCCATTTCCCTTTTTGTCTTCCCTTATCTGACAAAATTTAATGGAAAGAGAGTATATGTTGCTTCATTGATATATCCATAATACCATGTTACAAGTTGTTGACCAAAGTCTTAAGCTTTTTGACCCTTTTTGACTTTTTGACTCTTCTTTGCATTAATATGACCTATGACTAAAGGGAGGAAGGTATGATTGAAAAGACATGCTTGCAGTGAAATAAAGGCTGAAGAAAATGAACATGTGGAGAGAAGAAGAAAGAGAAGAACTTGAGAGTGAAGAGTGGCACAGATAGTATGGGTGGAGTGAGAAGAAAGGGGGTTTTATAGAATCCGGCTTTTGTCCATTCCCTTCCAGTCCCTTTCCTCTCTATTACTCAAAACACCATTTTGGGTAAAAAAAAAAGGGGGGGTTAGGTCCTTTTTGTTTAAAAAAAATATGCAGAACTCTGAAGTATTTTTTTAGTGGCACCCAATATCTTAAAATAATTTTTGATACACTGATCACCCTTAAATATTTTTTTAGCAGTAACTACTATCTAGCAAACTACACTCTAAAGTATTTTTTTAATAACACCTAGTATTAAATTAATTTTTAACTCACTCAACACCTTAAATAATTTTTCAGAAGTAACTATTGTTTAGAAAATTGCACTCTAAAGTATTTTTTTAGTAACATCTAGTATCATAAATTAATTCTTAACTCATTTAGCACCTTAAATAATTTTTCAATAATACCTAGTATCCTAATTTTTTTTACATCCAATCCCCTAAAATATTTTTTAATCAACACTCTATATCTTAAGTTTAGACTGTTCATTGCAATTAGAAAATATTTTACTATGCTAAATGAAAAAAAAAATATTATTTTATAATACTAGGTGGTACTAAAAAAATACTTTAGGATGTTACATATATATATATATATATTAAAAAAAGGACCCAAAGCCCCCTTTTTTGACCCAAAATGACAATGTTTTGGGTAATGGAGATGAAAGGGATGGGAAGGGAATGGAGAGAAGCCGGATTCGGGTTTTATAAGGGTAGAGTTAGGGTTTGACTCCCCTATTAAAATAATATTTTTTTAAAAAAATAATAAAATAATAATAATAGCAATATTCAGATTGCTAGAAGCATTTTTTTCATTATATTACTTATTCCAATAATAAGATATATTTCCACACATACCTATATACTTATTTAAAATCCTTTTTCAATAATCAGGATAGACTTATCTGTAGTTTAAGCCCTTCTGAGAGTATAAAGCAAATCTGGGTTTCAGAAGCATTTCAAGTTCATTCATTCAGTGTCATGCAAATTCCTTTTGGAAATTCTTATGGACTATCTCTCTGTCAATGAAAGACTTACTGCTTGTTTGGAAAATATCAAATGATGTTATCCCTTCAGAGGAGATTATAGTTACACCCAAGGAAATTTCCTTTTTGGTTGTCTTGAAAATGAAACTATGGATCATCTCTTTGTCATATGTACCTTTGCAAAAGCATTTTGGTATGGTAATTTATCAATCAGATTCCCATTCAGCGTATGGGGTGCTTTCAAAAATTGGTTAAAAAGAACCTTGCAACATTTATACAATGAGGGTCATCTTGACTAGCTTAATCAAATTGTTAAGACTTTATCCATCTTATAAATGAAGAGGAATTAGGTCCTTCAAGGAGGAAGACTCTTAGGCTTTATGTCAAACCCCTCAATATTTTTACATTTATTAGAGTATTGACACATGATTCAGTAGGCATACATAAATAACATAAATATACTGATATAATGTACTTGATTACATTACAAGGAATTCACATAGGGTTTGTACATAAAACAATACAAATCCCAAAAATACAAAAAAGGCTAACAAATAACCAACAAAAGATTTCTTGCCCAGCACCAGACCCTTTGTTGCTGGTACCTTCCTCTTTGCCTTTTGAGCCGCTTCCTTAAGCTGAATTAACTTTATTTATGGAAAGGGTGAGATTCAAATAAATCTTAGTAGTAACATACTATTAATCATATAAAATATAAAAGATAAACATGTAATGCAGAAAATAATAATGACGTGCACATGTTTGTCAAACAATGCTCAAGATCAAATGACGATTTTGTCTGGATCAAAAAGGTCGTTTGTCCCTACTTGCCATTTAGTGATCACAATGATTTTCTGCTCAGCGTTCAAGTACAAATGACTATTTGTCCCCTACTAGCCTTACTGTATCTTTGTTTAGGATTATATGATTGTATGACCTCTACTTACTATAATGTTCCAGAGCATATGGCTGTGCGACTGTACTTGTCTTTATAATATTCTAGAGCAGATGACTGTATGTCTGTACTTGCCATATCACCTTAGCTGGGTCCTACTGGCCTCATGATACTTGTGCTTTTCCCATGGGTTAGTACTTTTGTTTTTCCCACACTACAACGAGGAATTTCATCAATCATATTGGCCTACCTAGACTGGGTATCTACTAGCACTAAAGGTACTTGTGAGTTTCCCTCAGGATGGTACTTGTGCTTTTCTCACACCCAGGTCTAGGAATTACCACCATTCACATCTCATTGCAAAAAACATGGCAAACAATTCTTATTGACAATCACATAGAATATTAGAGATAGAGTTACTTCCTCGAATTCTTTTTAAAGCCTAGTTAATAACAGTCCTTTAATTCTTTATCTGGCTCAGGCAAATATCAAATCCTAAAATTTTAAAATGAAAATAAATGAGTTATTACTCATTCATACTTTGTTCCAAGACTCATAAAGTTGGTTATCTATACAAAAAGATGCAAAATTACCAAAATGCCCCTAAAAAATCCCGTCAATTTCCTTTATAACCTGTATAATTGTAGTTTTCCAAAAATTATGACTTAGGTTATTCCTACACAATTTAGCGTGTATAATCATTTTTTGACTTCATTTTTGAAAAATTCACACTGCATTTCTAGAATTACCCTTAACAACCACAAAGTTAGGGTTTTAAGGGTAAAATTGTCATTTCACACCTTAAAGCCTCCAAACTCCATTTTTCACATGTACCCTACACAATTTTCCATTATCAACACAAAGATATCATTAAATCCATCAAAATCTAGCTCAAACACCCAAAAATACCCCCTGGTCAAAATTCATGAAAATTTAGGAAAAATGGAATTTCTTGATTTCAATCAACAAAACACCTTCTTTTCACCTTAAATCACTTCTTAAACCCTTTAATTACACTTCCCACATGATTAATCAAAATTTGGGTAGCACCTCCCCTTAGGTTCATGCATCCCAAATCATAAAATTAAGCCAACCACACAAAGAATTCAACCAATTTCATTAACAACAACAACTAATCAACAAGTTAAGCAAGGTTTCATGATTACCTTTTGATTCCTCTTCTTTCTCTTCTAAAACAGCCACCCTCTCCTCATTGTTTCTCTTGATTTTCATCTCGCTTCTCATGATTTCAAGAAGGATTTAAGGATTAGAAGAGGTTTTCAAGAGATTAGAGAGAAGAACACATGAATATGGCTACCAAACTTACCTAAGTTTGCTTCTTGAACACCTTGTCTCTTCTTCTTGCTTCTTATCTCTCTAAAACTTCTTTCTCTCTCCCCTTTCCTTGCTTGGCCAAAATTATGGCCTCTTGAAAGAGTAAAATGGCTTCTTGAAGTGTCTTTTGCCACCTCCTTAAAATATTATTATTTTAATTGAATTTTGCACATGTGTCTTAATATTTTAATTCTTCTTTTTCCACTTGGCTATCAAAGCTTCCACATGGCATTATTTATGTCAAAATATTCATTTTCATTCTTCTTTTAATCCCTTGACCGTATTTCTTAAATAAATAAGGAAAAATATTGCATTTTTTATTTTATTAGCCAAATGACTATTTTACCCTTACATTTTCTTGAATTTTTTGTACCAAGCATTGTTTTCCTTCTCCCCTTTTTGTTTTGGCTGAAATTTTCATCATGAATTGGGCCAAAAATTTTGCTCTTCCATTCTCAATTTTAGGTCACAATGTTAGGCTTTTATGAAGACAAAATTATGCTTAATGTCCTTCCTAGCCCAAAATTTCACATAGTCACTATTTATAACATTTTGGCTACTTCAAGTACACCAAAATTCACCATTTTTTCCATTTTGTATAATCAAATATACAAGGATTTTTTGTGAATAAAATTTGGGATATTACATCTTGTTTGGTATGTGAGACTAAATTTTGAAGGACTGAGATTGTCATTGGGACTAGGATTAGAGATAAGATTGGGGATTTAAAATTATGTTTGGTATGAAGTAATATTTAATTGGAATACTTGCATAAATTTTATTTTATAATCAATCTAAAATTAAAAAATGAAAATATTAGTTTTATAATTAATTAAAAAAATTAGAGCCTCACACTCTAACCGTGTCGATCTCTTTAGAAAGGTGCCAATAGATATTGAAACCAATTCAACTTCATTGTGTCACCGGAGAAGATAACCAATTTCGACATCAAAATAATAGAGGAAGGAAGAAAGAGCCCATGTAAAGGAGCAAAATGTGTCATGGTATTGGTGTGTAATTGTGTATGACTTGATCTGACTCCCTCCCTCCTTCATTAAAACAGCTAACCCCTCTTCTCATATCTAACTCGAGCTTTCCCCTACCCTTCCCTCATTAGTTGCTGATAATAAATTAGTGATGAACTCTTCCTTTATCCCTTCTGCTTCTTCTCCTCCTCCTCTGATTCCATCCAGCCTAAACCCCTCACTCTATTTCAATATTCTCCTATCCATCATCTCTATCTTTGCTTTATTTCAATATTTTAACCGGATCAAATATTGGACTTCAGCTATGAAAGTTAGCCATAATAAAATTTATTAATTTGATGTGTCTGACTTCTAACAAATTTCTATCAGATTTTAAGTTTATAATTAGTTTGGAAGTTTTGTTTTCTCTTGTCTCTCCCAGCGTATTTGTTGATCGTCTTGCATTTTTGTTGCTCTATGTTCTCTTTTTTATGGAATCAGGCCTGAGATTATGTTAGTAATAAAGGGATTTAGTTGAATTTATATTAAAATTGATAGAGGGTATTTTTGTCCAAAAAATATTATAAACATGGATGTTTTTGCCTCTAAAATTTGCAATCTCAAGATTGAAAATGTAATATCAAGGGGAGGTGGCTTTGCAGCAATCCCACTTTCGTGGTACTCCTAATCCTAGGTTGTCTTCAATCCCTCATATGAAACAATATAATTTCATCCAATCCTTGATCGAATCTCAGTCCCTACTCCCAATGCTTCGTACAAAACAGGGTCTTAGACCCAGTAGTATCGATTAAGGAGATTAATTTTGTGGCATCTCTCTCAAAAATTGCTTATCAAAACTATAAAGGTGAATCTATTGTGAATGCTAGACAGACCCTTATCCTTGAAACAATATTTTGAATCACTTAATATAGATGGAGCATTAATATTTGACATCATTTTTCTAACAATGTTGCCTTTATCTGCTCCTACATTTGTTATCAAGGAGAATCTTTTATATCATTTCTATAGATGAAAAAACCATCTACTTGGAATAATACGCATCTTTGTCATAAGGCCTTATACTACAGGATTTCAAAAAGTCCATTCTTCAATGCCAAGGTCAAGGAAGAACTGAGTATTTATTGCATAAAAAAGAATTGGTTTGGAAATCTTCACAAGGGTAGCTCCTCTGCTGATGTGCTTATACAAGATTTAGAGAAGTTGATCCAGTTTTTTTGTCTTACATCATTTGTTACTAAGATTGACCCAGCTCTTTGCAGGTTGCAGTTGTCATGTCCAAGCTTTGATTGTAGCTGCATCATATTTATTAATGAAAATTTAGTTTTTTCCAAAAAAATATTTAAAATAATTACTTTAAGGAGGTATTTCATTTGTATTGTAATTTTTTTATAGAATAAATATTTTAATTTTTAATTTACTATATTTTTTGAACTTGATACTTGATTTTAAATTATTAATTTATTTAGTGTCAAACCCCTTAACATTTCAATATCCGTAGAGTGATAAGCGCACAATTCTGTAACACATATAGAAATAGCAGAAATATACTGATATTAAATGCTTGTTTACATTACAAGAGAATTCTCACAGGGTTTGAAAAATATTTACAAATGTACAAAGCATTCATAAGAAAACAAAAGTACAATTATATATAACCAGATGTAGCTTCTAAATGCACCAGGACCCAACTCCTGGGTAATCACTTCCTTGCCTTTTGAGCCGCTAACCTCAGTTGTAAGGTTTTGTATTTTGAAAAATGGTGAGATTCGAGAGAATATCAGTAGTAATAGACATTTCAAACATATAAAATGCAATAATAAATATGCAATGTGCCATATCATGTAAGATGCTAACTCGTGTTGTATGCATACCATCCAAGGCCAAATGAATGTTTGCACCCGGCTTAACTCATGTCCAAGGTCAAACGACATGTTTGAATCCCCAGCTTATTCACGTGCACCATCGTTGTATCCCAGATCACAGTTAGGCTAATGTCATGTTACAAAAGATTTCATACACAAATATATAGATAATTACATAGTATATGAAAGAAAATGCTACTCCCTGACTCCTTTTTCAATTTATGGGTCTGTCTTAAACTTGTTTCGACTCGGCTATTTCCAATTCCTATAAAATTAGAGTTACAAGTAACTAGTTATTAATTTTACTATTACAGAATTTTAATTATAGTTTTTTGATTATCTATCATAATTATAACAGTTTATTCATAGTACAACTCTGCACAGTGCAGTTTCACTGTTTTCAGAAATTGTCAAACTTTTTAGTCAACTTTAGAAATTCATAATTAATTATAAGAAAATCCAATTTGACTGATTCCAAAGCCTAAATGAAGCTATTTAAATTTAAATTTGAGAAAAAATAATTAGGTTTGACCACTACAACCATGTCATTTCTAGTAATCCGCCAAAGTCCCCTATTCTGAGTTTTGCTTCCAGAAATAGGGCACAACTTCAAAAATCCATATCTTCCAATGTACTTGTCCAAAAATTACAAACTATATATAAAATTAAATCTCTATATCTCTATAATAATATTGAAAATTTTCATATTTTTTGGGCAAGTTTGCCTAGTAAAATATATTGTACAACATCACTAACTCCAGTGAGGCAATCAAATAGCATGCACTTACAAATTCATAAATTTCTAGAAATTCATACCAACATCCAAAAATTATGCACATATGTATACCTACACAATTTTTCTTTTCAAACCCAATGGAACCATCAAGATTACAAAATTCTCATTCCTCCCTATGGTTTTGCTGCTGGCCGAAACTAGGGTTCCTGGAAGGAGGAATATGTTTTCTTGATTTCTCTTGCTTAATCACTTCCTTTCTACTTCTAATCATATGATTAAATACTTAAACTCTAAATGAACATGATTAGAGGAAATTTTGACAACATTTACCCTAAATTTTTCATCATCCCAAATTTACAAACAATGCAAAACCAAGGTAAAATCCACAACAACAACATTGTATAAGGCAAGATGATCAAGTTTTGGTGATTATCTCTTGGATTTCAGCTCTTTCTCTCTCCTTAAAGTTTTCTTCTCTCTCTATATACTTCTATTTTGGCTTGCTAACTATGGATTTCAAGGAGGAGAAGAGGTTAGATGAGGTTGTAGAGAGATTAGAAGGCATAAACACCAATATTACAAGCTTTTACCTTTGATTTTTGCTTTGGAAACCCTAGCTTCTTCTTGGTGTGCTTTAAGTGTTCTTGAACTCTCTCTCTCTCTATCTTGATGGAGTTGGCCGAAAATGAAGATGCAAGAAGGGATATAGCCACTTAAAATATCACCTTTTTTCTTTATGTAATAACATATTTAACATGTAAATTTACTTGGTCATTTTTTTCCTTCCTCTTAAATTAATTATGACCACAAAAATCTTCCTCTTCCTTTCCCCTTTATTGACCAAAATTGCTAAGAGAAAAGGGATATTTAATGCTGCTTGCAACTCTCACAATTGCATCTTCTAAGTTATTAAATTTGGTCATATTGCTTTTTTGCTTTTGACTTTTCCTCTCCTTGCTTTAATATGACCAAATGATATGTCTCTTACTTTTCTCTTTGTTTGATTGAACATGCAAGACGTAATGGGAATAAAAATTGGTTTCTTGAATTGTCAATAATTGCTTCTTCCAAATAATTACTTAAGGACATGTTGCTTTTGACTTCTTTTTCCAACTTTAATTTCACTTAGTAATAATTCTCCAAAATGGGATTATTAATTACCAAATAACCACTTTCTCTTTTATTTCCCCTCTTTGGCTGAACATAACAAGGGAAGTTGGGAAAAATAATTACTTCTTATTTTGTTGGCAATTACAATTTTATCATTACATTTTTGTAATTTATTGAAATAAATCATTTTTTGCTCCTTTCCTCTTAGTTTGGCCGAATTTTAACAATCCTATTAGGCCATTATTTGTGTCATTTTATACTCCAATTTAGGTTATAATGTTAGGCCTTCAAGTGGACATTAGTTGCTCCTTTGTGTCCTAGCTTAGCCAAGTTATGTGTAACCGGCAATTGGAATGTTTCTGACAGTTGATGTACACCACAATGCACCCTTTTATTCCATTAAATGTATCGATTATATAAAAGGAATATTGGTGATTTAAAATTGGGTGTTACAGCTCTCCCTCCCTTAAATAAATTCCGTCCCCAAAATTTGCTACACATACTGCCTCATGAATTCCAGGAAACATTTTTGCATGTCTTCCTCAACTTCCTAGGTAGCTTCTCTAGGAGTTAACCCCTGTCACACCACTTTGATGAACGGGATACTCCTGTATCTTAGGTGTTTCTCTTGCTGATCAATAATTCGGTCAGGTATGACCTCATACGTCAAATCGTCTCGTACGTCTACCTCTTCGTATTCGATCATGTGTTTTGGATCAGGTTGATACTTCTTCAACTATGACACACGAAAGACATCATACAGCCTGCTCAAGCTTGGGGCAAAGCTATTTTGTCAAACCCCTTAACATTTCGATATGTTTAGAGTAAATAGCATAAAGTTCCATAGGGCATACAGAAACAATGGAAATATACTGATATTAAGTGCTAGTTTACATTATAAGAGAATCTCCATAGCGTGTGATAAATAAATACAAACGTAAAAAAATTCAAAAGTAGCTAAATTTACAATACATGCATAAATAACTACAACATCTATAGAGTGCTCCGAGACCCTAATCACCGGTAACCACCGTCTTGCCTTTCCAGCCGATCACTTCAGCTATAAAGTTTTTATTTTGAAAAAGGATGAGATTCGAGAGAATCTCAGTAGCAACATACTTTTCAAGACATATAAAATGGGAAAATAAATATGTAATTCTATGTCATGTTAGATGATCGAAAACTGTGTGTACACTTGTCCAAGGCCAAACGACATGTTTGCACCCTGGCTTAACTTGGCGCCCTTGACCACAACTAGGCTAATTTGCGTGTCCAAGACACTTGGCTTATGTTATAGAGAATGGAATACTCAGACATTTAATAATCACATAATATATGCAAGAAAAAGTTACTACCTGAGTCCTTTCCAAATTTCCCTGATTGTCCTACACTTTGATTTCAGCTCAAGCTATATCCAATTCCTATAAAAATTAAAATAACAAGTAACAGGTTATTACTTGTAGCATTAATACTTTTAAATTAAGTGCTGCTGGTTATCTAATGCAGTTGTAACAATTTCTTCACAATACAATTTTGTACTGTACAGTTTCACTATTTTCTAGAAACAGGCAGATTTGTCAGGAAACTTTGGAAATTCATAATTAATTCTAAAAAAATCCAATTTGACTGATTCTAAAGCCTAAATGAATCATTTGAATGTAAATTTTAGAAAATAATAATTAGGTTTGACCATTGCAACCATATCATTCCCAGTAATTCGATAAACCCTACTGTTACAGATTGTATTCTAGAAATAGGGCACAATCTTTGAAAATCCATATCCCCTATTGTACTTGTCCAAAAATTACAAACTACCTATAAAATTAAAGCTCTATATCTCTACTTTAAACGTACCAATTTTCAAAATTTTTGGACACGATTTGTCCCACAAAATACATTGCACAATATCACTGCCTCACAGGAGGCAAATAAATAGCATGCTTTTGAACTTCATAAATTTCCAAATTTGTATACCAACATCCAAAAATCATGAACACATGCATGCCTACACAAGTTTTCCTTCTAAAGCCAATGGAATCATCAAATTTGTAAAATTCTAGCTCTTCCTTGTGGTATTGCTTCTGGACGAAATAGGGGTCTTAAGAAGGAACAAGTTGTTTTCTTAATTTCTCTTACTTAATCACTTATTTATCACTTCTAATCACATGAATAACTACTTAAACACTAAATGAACATGTTTAGAGGAAATTTTAGCAGCATTTCCCCTAAGTTTGCTTCAGCCCAAATTTACAAATCAAGAGAAACTAAGGCCAAACCACTAACTACAACAATCACAATATCATACAAGACAAGAGGATCAAGCATTAAAGATTACCTCTTGAATTCTAGCTCTTTCTCTCTCCTGGATGCAACTTTTCTCTCTCTCTCTCTCTAATGTAATACCCTATTTTCACCAACACTCTTTATGTGTAAGTTTGACATATATTTAATGGAATAAAATGGTGAAATGTGATGCTTATGAATCTATGTGAATTTATGGAAAATATTCCAATTGTCGGTTATACGTAATTTGGCCGAACAAGGACCTAAAGAAGTGATAATGCACAAATTAAGGGCCTATTATTGTAACCAAAATTTGAGAAATTAAGTAACATAAATGATGGCCTCATTTGAATGTCAAAATGAGGGTAAGCCAAAGAAATGGGTGAAAAATGATTTATTTCGGTAAATCATGAAATGTAGGGGCAAAATGGTAATTTTTCGTAAAGTGGGAAATGATTATTTTTCCTCAATATTCCCACTAATTTGAGTTAAATGGGAATTAAAAAGAGTAAAATGACTACTTGATCATAAATAAATCAATTTTGGCAAATTATTGTTAAGAATGGTCAAATAGTCAAAAAGTCAATGACTTGGTCAACAAGTTACGAGTTGGCACAATGGGATATTGAAGATTCATATTTCTCTTGTATTTCTTATGCTAATTTTTGGCTAAAATTAGAAGAGGAAAGGGAAATTGAGTTAATTAAAGAATAATGCAATTTTTGACCAATCACAAAGTGACACATGGCATGATGAATTAAATCCTTTATTATATGATCAATTCTTATATCTCCAGCTCCATTCTCACAATCAAACTGATTCAGCCAAAGTGAGAGCGAGAGTTGAATGTGAAGAGAAGGAGAAGACTAGGGTTCTTCATCAAATCTTAAGGTAAGAAGCTATATCCTGTGTCTTAGCCACCTAATCCCTCCATAGCCTCTTCTCCTCCCCTCTCTACCCTTGGAATCCTTTATGTTTAGCTGAATCAAACGCTGGAGGGAGCGAGGGAGAAAAAGTGCTGGAGAGAGAAAGTTGAAGAAATCAAGAGGTAACTTTCTAAACTTGTTCCTTTTGCTTGATTAAGGTTAATAGAGTTGTTTTAGGCTTGATTACGGTTCATTTGGTATAAGATAATCCAAGAAAACTCAAGAGACCTTAATATGTAAGTTTCTCCAAATCAAGTCTAATGAATATCTAACTAGTTAATATATTAGTTATAAGTAGAAAGGAGGTGATTATGCTAAATAAAACGAGAATCCGACACAACTTTTCTGGGAATTTAAATCCCCTTCCCTGTGTTAGATGTGGCAAATGGATAGGAATTTGATAATTTCAATGCTTCCATTGGATTTAGGAGGCAAAATTGGGTAGGGTCTATGTTGACCCCGAAGTGAGAAAAGCCACAGAAAGTGAAATGACAAAATTACCCCTTATAAACCTTATTTGGGGGTGATCAAGGGTATTTTCATCATTTGAACGTGAATTTGGCCCATTCGAAGTTAAAAATGAATTATACACGCGAAAATGTGTAGGAATGGCCTAAATCGTGATTTTGAGAAAAAATACTGATAATCAGGGCCTAAGGGGTATTTTGGTAATTTGGCACCATTAGGCTAAATTTACCAATATTATGAGTTTGGAAGGATGCATGGATGAGTAATAACTCATTTGTGGTATTTGAAGATTTCAGGATTTGACAACTAGTCTGGCCTCAGTAGTTGCTCGAGCTTGAATATAGTGGGAAAGTTGATAGAGGAGCAACCAGGTAGTAACCGTCTTCTTATGACATAGCATGCATATGTGTTGTTTGATATCATCACAAAATGTCTAACATGTTTAGATTATGCAGAGTGATCACCTGGGGCCTATCTTTGTGCGAATTGACACTCAAGTAATAATGTTCATAATTGCACGAACGGTGCCCAAGGCCTATCTTTGCGCGGGTACCCCTCGGGGCCAAAAACTTGTCTAGCGCTAGCATGGTTTATGATTTGCATTAAATGCACTAAATGATGTTATGATGATTTTGTTGAATGATGAGGTGTAAAGCATGCTTTGTGTGTTATCTTATATGTATGATATGTGTTACTACTGAGATTCCTGTGAATCTCACCATTTTTCCCAAAAAAAATCTCCAGTATTGAGAGGGAGGAGCTCACATGGCAAAGAGAATGTAAATGACGAAGAGCCAAGGCCGAGCAGCGGAAGAGCTTAGTTTAGGTTGTCAAATTCCTGTTATGTATTTTAAGACTTTTATGAGTTTTTGGATTGTATATGAAGTGGAGTAGATGAAGTGGATAGTGTGTATGTTGTAAAGTAAATCTAATGAAATTGTGCATTATGTGAATATCCGGCAGACGTATTGTATGAAGTTCTAGCATTTAGCAACTCTGAGGTATCACATCTACCGTAGTGTTAGGAAATGAGGTACCGTAGTGTTAGGAAATGAGGTATCACATCTACACTCTTGATGTTTCTTGAAAAACATAGATTTCATAGAGGAGAAGAGGTTAGGAGAGGTTGTAGAGAGATTAGGAAGCAAAATCATCAAGTTTTCAAGCTTCTTTACCTTTGATCTTACACTTGGAAACCCTAGCTCTTCCTTCTTGTGTTTTTAAGCTTTTGAACTCTCTCTGTCTCTCTCTCTCTTTTTGCTTCAACTGACCGAAAATATGAGGGTGGAAGAGAAGGAAATGAAGTTTATCTAATGATCTCTTCTCTTGTTCTTTACTTTTACACATGCATGTTTATGATTGGTTGTTTTTTTTTTCCTCTTTCTATTTTAATTATGGCCACATATATTATCCAAGCAAATACATATGTATATATATTCCCCTTGGCTTGACTGAAACTTGAAGAGGAATAAGGAAATTAGAAATAGTTTTTTACTTGTCCAACAATTACATCTTGCAATTACTAATTAATGCTCTCTTACTTTTTGAATTTTTCTCTTCTTGCTTTAATATGAATTAACCATATAAATATATATTCCCTTTGCTTCTCTCTTTTTGACCAAACATGTAAGAGGAAAAAAGTATAGAAATTGGTTTCTTGTATTGCCATTAATTGCTTCTTCCAAGTTTATTAAAATTGGTCATACTACTTTTAACTTCTGCAACTAAAATTTTCCCTTGGTAATAATACTCCAATATGGACTTATTAATTATCAAGTAGTCATTTATCTCTTTTGCTTTCCCCCTTTGATCAAAATTATTGACAAAATTAGGGGAAAAATATTTTCTTATTGTGTTATGGAAAATTACAATTTTGCCATTACAATTTTGTGATTTATTGAAATAAATCATCTCTTGCTCATTTTCTCTTGTTTTGGCTGACTTTTTGACATGAATATTATACCATTATTTGTGTCATTTTATACTCCAATTTAGGTTACCATGTTGTGCTTTTAAGAGGACACTAATTACTCCTTTGTGTTCTAACTTAGCCAAGTTATGTGTAACTGGCAATTGGAGTGTTTTTTGTCAATTGATGTACATCACAAGACACCATTTTATTCTATTAAATGTATCGATTATATACAAGGAATATTGGTGATTAAAAATGGGGTGTTACAGCTCTCCCCCCTTTAAATAAGTTTCATCCTCAAAATTTGCTACAAATATTGACTTATAAATTCCAAGAAACGTTTCTACATGTCTTCCTCAACTTCCCAGGTAGCTTCTCTAAGAGATAACCCCTTCCATACAACTTTTGATGAATGAGATACTCCTGTGTCTCAGTTGTTTCTCCTGCCGATTAATGATTTAGTCAGGTATGACCTTATACGTTAGATCGTCCTGCATGTTTACTTCTTCATATTCGATCACATGCTCTGGGCCAGGTTGATATTTTTTCAACTATGACACATAGAAGACATCATGCAATCTACTTAAGCTTGGGGTAAAGCTATTTGATACGCTAGTGGCCCAATTTTTGACAAGATCTCGAAAGGACCAATGTACCTAGGGCTCAGCTTCTTCACTTTTAATGCCCTGCCAATGCTAGTAATAGGTGAAACTTTCATAAATAGAAAACGAAAGGATTGAAGAAGTTAAAATAGAAATGGTGGATGAAGAATACATTAATTGAAGTGGCTTCAAATGTTGAAGAGATGCATTAGGAAGTTTACTTTTGAAGCTAAAACAATAGAAACTCAGAAACATTTAAGACTGATTATAAAGAAATGACAGTCTCTAAAAGGATGTTTAAATTGGTTGTATAAGCGACCAATCTGAGAATAATTTAAATTTTGAAATTTTCATCATATTTAATACTTATTGAAATCATATTATATTATAACAAGTCTAGAAAATATTATTTAGACCACACAAAAGTACAACAGGTCTTAAATTATATATTTATTTACAAAATGTCATCAGTCATGATTTTTAAATCATCTCTACCTATAAGAGGTTCAGATGTGGCAGTTTTAAAAGCTTTTTTTTTCCTTGAAATGACTTTAGAACACTAATAGCCCGTTTGGTTCTATTACATGAAAGAGGATTACATGTAATCCTCATATAATAGCGCGATTACAATGTTTGGTTAGGCTTATGTAATGCAAAGATGATTACATTTTGTAATCCTGATTACATCATTTAATGTAATCAGCATTACATTGTTAGGACAAATGAATGAGGATGCACACATCCTGTAATCCAGTGAAAATAATACTATTGCCATTATAATTTTTTAAATTGACTAAAGTAACCACCTATAAATGCGGTTAAATATTAAATAATTTTAATTACCATAATTAAATATTAAAAAATTAATAATATAGAATTTTAAGAAATATTCCCCCATTCAAAAATTTAAAAAACTTATATTCCACCATTAAAAAAATATTAAAATATCTCATTAAATAATATTTCCATTATTGAATATTAAAAAATTAACATGAATCCAATCTATACACTGTATAATATTTTCATCATTAAATATTAAAAAATTACTATGAACCCAACGTGTACACTGCACGGAATGAATAAAATTATTATAAACCCAACATGTGCATTATTATATGTGTAAAAAGGGGTAATTTTGTCACTTGGTATATTATTCCTATATATTCTTATGTTCGATGTAATCCAACCAAACATTTTTATGTATATGCATCATCTTTCCATGACAACGAACCAAACAAATTATGTAATCATCATTACATTACATTCCATTACATTTCATTACATTACTTCCAATTCCGTAAACCAAACGGGCACTAATAGCCTGTTTGGTTTGATTACATAAGAGAGGATTACATGTAACTTGATTTTATAGCGCGATTACCACATTTGGTTAGGCTTATATAATGTAAAGATGATTTCATTTTGTAATCATGATTACATCATTTGATGTAATCCGGATTACACTGTTAGGACTGATGAATGAGGATGTAGACATCCTGTAATCCAAATAAAATGACTCTATTGCCATTATAATTTTTTAAATTGACCAAAGTGTTCACCCATAAATGAGGTTAAATATTAAATAATTTTAATTACCACCATTAAATATTAAAAAAAAATTAATAATATAGAAATTTAAGAAATATTCCCCCATTCAAAAATTCAAAAATTATATTTCACCATTAAAAAATATTAAAATATCTCATTAAATAATATTCTCATTATTAAATATTAAAAGTTAACAGGAATCCAACCTATACACTACATAATATTTTCACCGTTAAATATTAAAAAATTATATGAATCCAACATGTACACTACACGGAATGAAAAAAAATTATCATGAACTAATATGTATACTATTATATGTGTAGAAATGGATAAATTTGTCCCTTGCTATATCATTCCCATATATTCTCATGTTCGATGTAATCCAACCAAATGTTTTTATATATATGCATCATCTTTCTCTAATAATAAACCAAACAAATTATATAATCATCATTACGTTACATTCCATTATATTACTTCCAATTCTGTGAACCAAATGAGCATTAAATGTGTGTGTGTTAAAAAAACTAATTAACTTAGTTATGTGTAAAAAAATATGGGTTAGATTTTCTAATATACTACCTCTTAAATATTAATTTGCATTAGAACTAGATGAAATATTTCTTTAAATTTATACAATTAACTGAGACAATTTGAAAATAAGTTTACAAATTTTAAACACAAGGTAGATATCATGTATCATGTACTTATATAAAGATTAAAAAAATATAAAATAATAAAATAAAATTTAAAATATTAACAAAATAAGAGTAATACTTTTAGAGGATAAATTAATCAGGTAAAAAAAGAAGATAGATTAATCAAATAAGTTTTATTATTTTTTGGTAAACAAATAAATTTTATTATTTGGGGTCGCTAATCAGTAATTCTCCCTAAAATTAATTATAAATTATAACGCCTCCCTGATGAAATAGGGATTCCTAGTCTTCGGCCAAACAAGCACTTCATACTTGTCGCGTTCGCGGTCGGACGCCTCCCGCCGTTGTCAGTCCGTGCTTGTTCTCAGGCAAGTATTGAAGAAGGTTCCAACCCTAGGGCTTTGTCTACTCTCAAAATCCGGTAAGATTGGTTTGTTCAATCTGGTTTTGAATGAATTCCCCGCGTAATATGTTCACTGAGTTGTTGTCAAGCCTGTGTTTGACGCCGTAGCACCGTTTCTTACTTTGTTTCTTAATTGTTCATTTTAATTTGGCTTTGAATCTGTTCGGGTAATTGTTTGAAGATTTGACGCTTTTGAATAAAGATTGAGTTTTAGAAAAAAAGTTTTTGTCTTTTTTTTTTCTTTAATAGGGTTTCTCATCAGCTATTATACTTCATTACTTCTGCCCTCTTTATTCTGATTTCTAGCACCGTTTCTTACTATGTTGGTTGTGTGTTGGCGTTCTGTTAACTAATCTCTTTATATTGTCGTCTACTTAGAAAATTCTCAAGGTATTAGAAATGACAATTGGGTTATCTAGAATAAGAAAGATACATAACAGTAATTGGAAGATAAGATAGACACATTTTGCACAAGTTATCGAACAAAATCAGTAAGTGTGCGTAGTTCATGGAATCAAAGCCAGAAAACACCAACGTTTTCATAGTTATATAAGCGCTATAACAATTCATCCGGTTGTTACTACTTTAGAGCGTTATTGTTTCAAATTTAGTACATGATTGTAATTATTTGGTGATAAGATACCAAGCCGTTTTTTTTTTTTTTTTTGTGGAAAGCTCAACTTGGATATGTTATGACTTTCATTTTTAGTTTTATCTTGCTAATGACATCAAACTCTTTGCCTCTTCCCAATTCTACCTCTTTGGTGATTTCCTTTAATGTCAAGTATGCATTTGTTAAGCTTGCTGTTATTTTTTTTTTTTGGGGGGGGGGGGGGGAGACATAATCTTTCGTAAAAACTGTGTGCTTCTGACAGTCTACTGCATTCTGAAAATTTGGTATCATTTAGTATGCTTTATGTCTCTCCCTACATGGTGCTGAGCTCTGCCTATTGGCTGAGGAGGCTTGTTGTGAATGCAAGGCTTGCTGTCTTTTTTTTTTTTCATTTTTTTGGCTGAGGAAGCTTTGTAACTTGAATTTTTTTAATGAAGAATTATTTAACCCGAAAAAGAGAACAGAAACTGTGAACACTAGAGATTATTTGTTTTGTATTAATTTTTCCCCTTCAACTTTTGTTCAGGTTGAATGGGGGTGCTCAAGAAAGAACTGTCTACAATGATTAGTGATGAAGTTGAAGATATGAATGAAGAATTGTCAGCATCTGAATCAGACTCAGAATCAGGAGAAGCTGTAAAATTGACTGAACCATCCACAACTGCAATATTTAATAGAGATGGTCTCCTGGATAAACTTGCAGACATAGGCTGGCCAGAGAATGTGGGATGGGTACACAAACTCTCCATTGATATCGATCAAGAGCAAGAAGTAGATGTGAATGATGACTTGGCACGGGAGCTTTCTTTTTACACACAGGCATTGGAGGGAACTAGGCAGGCATTTGAGAACTTCCAGTCAATGGGTGTTCCTTTCCTTAGACCTTTGGACTATTATGCAGAAATGGTGAAGACAGATGCTCATATGGAGAAGGTGAAGGGCCGGCTTTTAGCAGAGAAGAGGAAGATGGAAGAGGCTGAAGAGAGAAGAAAGGCCAGGGAGGCTAAAAGATTGTCTAAAGAAATTCAGGCCCAGAAATTGAAAGAAAGAGCTAAACAGAAAAAGCATGATATAGAATCTGTTAAAAAGTGGAGGAAGCAAAGGCAACAGAGCGGTTTTACTGGGAGCGGCAATGATGTTGATCTGGATTTGAACTTTGAGGATGGAAAAGTATTTGAGAGGTCAAACAAGAAAAGGCCCGGCGTCTCTCCAGGTGACCGGACTGGAGGCAAGGCAAAGCAATCTTTTGGACAAGGAAAGAAACAGGGGAAACGGGAGTTTAGGAATTCTAAATTTGGTTTTGGAGGCAGGAAGGGACTGAAAAAGCAGAATACAGCTGATGCCACAAATGATTTTAAAGGGTTCAACAAGAGTTCTGCCCCAGGAAATAAGAGGAGAAAGAAGTAACACCATCTTGATATGTTCTCTCGAGAGGGAATATTACCAGGTCATCTATTGGCAATTTTGTTTAATATATTCCATAATTCGATTTTAGAGGATGTCTTTAATCTAAATTTGTATTCACTATGGTGCTTTGTTCAATGATCACTTTATGTTACCCCTTTATTATTACTTCATCTAATAGCTCTAATTAGGGGTTGAGTTCCTCAGGCTTTTACCTTCTGTAGCTTTAGGCTTGATATGCAATATCCAACTTTCTTTACTTTCGGCTGAAAGATACTTTTTATTTTGTTATATAGTTGAAAGACGCTTTTTTATTTTGTTAGTTATAGTTACTTGATCATAATTTTCACAGTAAGAGGAGTTAATGCCTAAAATTAAATCTAATTAAAAGGGGGAAAAATTATTCTCCTGCAGTGCTTAAGTGGCATTGACAAGAAATTGATAGGCGGACAGTGGCATGGCATTTAGTGCCTGTTTGGATTAGTGATAGAGAAGTAGTTTTTTTTTTTCAATCTAACTTTTGCAAAAGTCTAATTGTAAATATGATTTATGTTTGGATTGGTGATAATAGAAGTGACTTTTTTTTTAACCTTGAACTTGTTTGGATTAGCGTTAGAAAAACCCGTTTAAATGGAAAATGACTTAAAATGATATGAGCCTTATTTAATACTATGTATAGATATTATTTGTATATATTATAATTGAAGTGAAAAAATGTAAATAAAATTTGATATAATTAAAACAAAATTTAATTATTATTGAAAAAAATGCACTAATATAATTAATTAAAAATGGATAAATTTATATTTAATTGAACTTTTTCTTCCTCCACCTTCCTCTTTTTCTGTGTCGTGGGCGGCCTTCCTTCATCACCCCCATCGCCGCCGCCGACCTCCCTTTATCCTCATCGTTATCTTCATCAACAACTACCACCGCCGCTGCTTCCATTATCGGCAATTCCCACCATTTAGAGAAGCTCAAAATAAAGTTGCAGTGCCGTGAACACCTTTGAGATATACCAGACCTTGATTTTGGAAGAGCATCGGAGCTTGGATTGGGAGAATGTAATCCGAATGGAGAGAGAGGAGGAAGAAAACCACCACCGTCAGTCATTATAGCACCATGAGAGAGGATATAAGGGAGACAACCACCTCCGCTCCCTCCTCTGTCCATCATCACCACCGACGATAGCTCAACTCCTCGACACCATCGTCAATCTTGGAAGAACCAGAGTTTTAAGCGCAGCATAAGGAGGAAGAAAACCACACTATCGTTCATTCTCCGTTAGCACTGAGTTGTTTGGCCGTCCAACCACAACCGCCGGCTTACTCTATTCTCATTGTCTCTAGAATTGTCCCTCCGTAACTTACTACCATCGCCTCTCTTTTCTTCCTTCTCCTTTCACTGTCAAAAAGCAATAAAACATGCAATGCAATTGGGAAAGAAGCGGGTGGGGCCCATGAGAAGAACCTCAGACACAGTGGAGAAGAAGCTCCCTGCAACTTATTGTAGAAGCTTCTTTTTCCTTTGAAGCCTAGTGGATATTAGCACATTCCTAAATGGTCCATAAAATGCCAGCTGGGCTTTTCGCCAGTGATAAGTAAAATATTTACATATTTATTTTTCATTATATAATGATTTTATGAACCGTATTTGAGCTTAATGTAATGAATTTGGGTGTAATTGATAAATAAATAATGATTTTCTTCTTACAGTCCCGTATAATACCATATTAAGATATTGAAAAGACATTTTTAAGGGCTTATACGGATTTACTGTCTATACGGCACTGTAGCAATACGACACTGTAGTGGTACTATTCGGATTCACTGTAGCGTTGGTGTAAAAGTGCGTCGTTGCAGAAGTGGGGCAGTGCAGAAGTGCTTTTTTCACTGTTCCAATGCATTTACTGTAGCAAGTTACTATATCACTGTAGCAAAAGTTACTGTAGCACTCGAAAATTGAAGCCTATAAATAGAGGTTCTTGGCATCCTAAAATGAGGAGGAAGGAAGAGAGATAGATAGTTTCTATTTTAGAGAGAAAGTTGTTATTTTAGAATTTATTTCTTGCATGTTTTTACTTCTTGCATTCCTCTTACATGGATAGTTTTACCTCTTATATGGAAAGCTTAGGTAGTCATCCTCTATAGATGGTATAGCTTGCCACCTACATAAAGGTTTTACCTCCTATATGGTAGGCTATATTTTCCATTTTCATGCATCTTGTAGTTGTATTTTTATGTTTTTGTAATTAATTTTTATGCAATATTTATGATGTTTGTAATTTATTTTGGTTTTTTTTTTAAATTTTGTCATGAGCTAAATTTTCCTTTTCCTAAGGTGATGACGTAGCTTACTAATGACGGATTGAATATTAACTTATTAAATATAGTTTTAATTTTTCCTTCATAATTGAGTTTTAATTATTGTTCTTACTGCTTTCAATTGATTGGCCACCTTTTGGATGATTTTAATATGCATGTTGAGATCGGAAGGAGATGCATGTGTGTGGATCATATAATTAAAACCATCATTTGCATATGAAATAGGAATATATTCATATGGGTTGTGTAGTCTTAATAAGTTCCATAAATCTTAATGCATGATTAATTGCTTAAATTCATATATGAATATATTAGGTTAGCAATTAATTATAGAATTACTTGACCTTGGAAGAGGCTAATAATTAAATTAGGGAAACTCGACTATCAATCATGTGAAAATAAATTGGATTAGAATAGATAAGTGATTCAATCCGGAATTTGTTAAGTGAAATCTAATCCCTAGGGCTTTTACTCATATTTGTCTTCATATCACTTGTATTCATATTTCATCATTTTTATTTTGTAACCTCAATCACAACTGATTGACCAACTAAATAGTACTAAGATTACCAATTTGGTACTTAGTGATCAATCCTCATATGAATGATATTCTACTCACTTCTACATTACTTGTTTACGACAGTGTACACTTGCACTTTCTAAATACACCATCCTATACTCGTAACAACCAGCTACTGAGCTTTTTTTCTATGGTATTGTGTTTCCAAACAGACCCGTAAAAGACTGCGGCAGAGTTTAGAATGAGCTCACTACTTTTTTCCATTTGTTGTACTCCCTCCAATCCTTAATATAAGACATATTTTGAGAGTTGATCTTATTCCTAAATATAAGATAATGTTTTCATATTTGTCAATTTCTTACTAATTTATCCTATTGATGCTTCCTTAATAATAATCAAAGAGAAGAGAGAATGAGAGGATTAAAGATGACTAGGGTGTTTTATAAAATATATATCATATTAATTAACTTAACTAAGTTTCTCATTCTAATCAAACTAAGTATGTCTCATATTAAGGACCGAAAGAGTATGTTAGAAAGCAACCTCATCCTTCTTTTTGACATGTTCATCTATCCTTATTAGAAGCAACCATGTTCATCAAAACACTTTTGGGTACTAATTATAGACACCTCTTTTGGTGGGGGATCAAACTTTAGTTGCCCTGTGTGGTAAGAGATTGACTCTTTTTTTAGACACAATTCATGTTGGTCAAGTCTCTCCTTTTGTTATTGTTGTGTGTGACTAGGGGTGGAAACAGGCCAGGCCAGGCCAGACTTGAGCCTTAACAGGCCAGGCCAGGCCAGACTTGAGCCTTAACAGGCCAGGCCTGTTTTGCAACTAAATGGCCTGAGCCTGGCCTGTGGCCTGTAAGAGGCCTTTTTTCAGGCTTAAGCCTGGCCTGTGGCCTGTTAAGGAGGCCTAAAATTAAAAAAAAATTAAACAGGCTAACATGCTACAGGCTTCACAATATATATACTTCAATCAGGACGAAAAAAGGCCCACTTCAAACAGGCCAAAAACAGGCTAAATTATATAAATTACTATTAATAATCCAATATGCATAATAAAATATGAAATCAAATACAACATAATAATGTTTAGTACAAGTTCACCATGTCTCGATACATCAAATCTTCAATATAATTTCTTCTTCTCATTCGAAAACCTTGAAAAAAATTAATCAAATATATAGTATTAGAATATAACACAATTTAATAAGATGTATAAAAAATGACATTATTTTGATAATGAAAAATTTATACCTTTTGTTTCTTCTTTAGACCGTACTTGTTGCGAAGCCAATCCCCACCACAAATGAGTGCTTCAATCGATTCTTCATTCAATTTAGAATGATATTCATCAATAACTCTACCTCCAGCACTGAATGTGGACTCGGATGCCACGGTTGAGATTGGAATAGCTAGTATGTCAGCAACCATCTTGGATAAAATCTTATACTTGAGACTATTATTTTTCCACCATTCCAGTGCACTAAAAGAGTTAGAATTGCCATCAGGAATATAAACACCCTCCTCAAGATAAACCTCCAATTCTGATTTCATAGGGGGAATTGCTTGCTTTTCACAAACAATATTCATGATTTGATCAAATCCAGTAATTATAGAAGAACTAAGCACATTAGGAGAAGAGTTGTTGCCACCATTATCAACTTCATTACTTGGTTCTCCCTTATACGCAACAACATAGTCATCATGCATTGAGTATAAAGCTTTCACCACTTTATCTATATTCTCAGAAACAACATAATCAGGCTTGTAAATCAAAGGAAAGCAATAATTAATAACATATAATTTGCACCTGAGATCCAGGATACTAGCAAGAGCCATTACCATATTGCATTCCTCCCAATATTTGTCAAATTTCTCTTTCATTGAGGCTTCCATTTCTACTATAAAGAAATCATCATCTTCTAAGGCATTATCAATTACTTGTTTCACTCTCCAAACTTCAGGAAGGTACAAATTTGCAGTAGGATACTCACTACCTGATATGACATCCAGATTGAACACTTCTAGAAGTTTGCAAATCTTCTCAACCTTCTTCCAATCCTCTTCTGATGGTGCATAGTTGTAATGTGGTTCTCTTTCCTTATAATCGGGAAAGACAACCTTGAACTTCAAAGCAGTAGATAGCATCCTATATGTAGAATTTCACCTAGTAAGACAATCAAGAATGAACTTCTTTTCCTTCAATCGTTTCTATTCGACAATATCACAGAATGCTTTCAGCCTTGAATTATTGTAGTTGATATATTTCACACTCTCACGGACATTATTTATAATGTCCTTAATTCTACCAAGGCCATCTTGCACCAACAAGTTTAATATATGCGCACAACATCTAACGTGAAACAAGTTACCACCTAAAGGCAATGAACTACTGAGTGATAAGGTGTCTCGAAGAGCCCTTAAACAAGAATCATTATAAGAAGTATTGTCAACTGACACAGAAAACACTTTGTTTTCAATTCCCCAAGCCTTTAAACACTTGAAAATAGCATCAGCCACATCAATTCCTCGTCTAGGGGTAGGAACTTTGACAAAACTCAAAACCCTCTTTTGAAGATTCCACCCTGCATCAATGAAATGCCCAGTGATAACCATGTATTCAGTCACTTGATGACTTGATTTCCACATATCTGTAGTCAAACTAATCTTGCTCACACCTTGTAATAAGGCCTTCAATTGTTTCTTCTCTGCTTCATATATAGCCAAACAATCACTTCTTGCTGTCTTACGAGAAAATTTCTGAAATTCAGAATTAGCATATTGAAAGCCCCACATTCAAACTTCATCCTCAACAATATTAAATGGATGCTCATGTACCATGATTGCAGTAGCAATTATTTCTCTCATCTTCTCATTGGAATATCTGGCACCCGATGCTAAAAATGGATCAATACTTAAACTGGACGGTTGAAATGGAATGGTGGACTGCTTATTTTTTGCAGCAATGTGCAGCTTCCTTGAATCACAAGATTTGATATGTCTCCATAGATGGGAAGTGCTAGCTCCCTTCCCTGAGTATGAAAATAAACTTTTGCAATACTTGCATTTAGCTTTGAGCCCATCACTACTTTAAACTTGATCAAAATCATCCCAAATAGGTGAGTTTTTTCGCCTCTTCTTCTTAATGATATCATCATCGCCAATGCCATCACAATCATTTTTCTCATTGGTTTGTTCACTAGTTTGTTGGCTTGAATCTGTTGGTGCTTGTTGATGGACCTCAATAGCATTAGGAGGAATTGAACTAGATGACATTGTTTCACTTTCAAATGGAGATGACATTAATTAGAACTGAAACATAAAAACAAGGGAGATTGGTGATGGCTTCAATATGTTGTCAAATTCCAGTATTATGTGATTGATAATTTGATATGTAGAAACATGAAAAGAGTACATCAACTCAATAAATTTAGGTTAAATTGATATGACATTAATTATACATAATAAATAGCCAGATCATTTGGAGTTATATAAAGAAATAGATTCACTAGAAGAGTCCATTAACCAAGCAGCAAGCAGAAAAGGAAACAAACAAGTAGGCACAACAACTTTCTAAAAGGTTACGATTCACACACAACTAAAAGGCCAGCACATGGCTTAGTCTCAACACAAAATGCATGCACTGTTATTTGCATACACGTAATTTGAACAAAGTTCAGACAATAAAGTACAGAATCAGCTCTTCTTCCTACGAAATGTTGTACAGGTCATTCTCTAAGAAAACAAAGAACAAAAGAAGAGCATTTGAACATTTCAATTATGACGGTTCTGGAACTAAACAAAAAAAGGATCCAGAAAAACCGATTAGAAGGGGGAAATGAATCATTAGAATATAAAGCATCGTCCAGCCATCCTTAACTTAAAAATCCTTGGCCATAAATTCCTTTTATGACTTTAAATATGCTCAACACACTGTCTCAACTTCTCAATGTTGTGAGGGGAAACACACTCAAGAAAAGTCAATACATGAGCCATATGGATTGGTATTGCGACCTTAAACAAATCAATGTCAAGAACATTTGTGCAATTTATTCCCTCTAATCAGGGTGCTCCTTTAACTAACCAAAACAGTAGTAGACGCTGATGCTTAACAAATCAAATGAGTAATAGATTCGACAGTAGTGGACGCTAATGCTTAGCAAAATCAATTACCCAGGTTTGCAAATTGCAAGAATGACAGTTTGACAGAGTCGAGAGTGAGAGAGACATACTTGTTGCAGCGTGAGCTTCCAGCCTTCAACCTTGCGAGAGTAATAGATTCGAGAGTGAGAGAGAGCAAGCCGCAACCCACGAGAGTGGTCGGAGACGAGAGGGAGATTGTGACAGAGTCGGGGATCCAGCAGCTGGGTGTCAGTACTTGTTGACAGAGTCGGGGATCCAGCAGCTGGAGAGAACAGCTGGGTGTCGTCGTGTCAGAAGGAGGGAGATCGGTAGTGAGATCCAGCAGCAGCCGCCGCCAGCAGGCCACACACTCACGCGCAGATGGGGAGACCGGAGAGAGATGGAGATGAGTTAGTAGTAGCTGGAGTTGGGCGACTGCCGACTGGTGACTTCCTGGTGAGGACTGAGGTCTGAGGACTGAGGTCTGAGTGACTGCCTGGTAAGACGAAGACGAGTTAGTAGCAGCTGGAGTTGGGTGAGACCGTGAGAGAGAGTCCGAGTCGGCCGCCTGGTAGTGGTATAGTGGTATTGTGATTTGTGGATTTGAGGTTGGGTAATAGGATGTAGGGTTTGGGATTTAGGAAGGAGGTAAGATTATATGATAATTTTTTTTTAATTATTTAACAGGCTCAGGCTGGCCTGACAGGCCTAACAGGCCTGTTAGCAGGCCTGAGCCTGGCCTTTAATGTGAAACAGGCCTCAAAATAGGCCTAGGCCTGGCCTTTTAGTCTGACTAGGCCGGAAACAGGCCAGGCCGCCTGGCCTGTTTCCACCCCTATGTGTGACATTGCTTGATTCGAGCTTGGGCTTTGAGAGTGAAAGCAGAACACTTCCACCACCAAGTCGCAAGCTTGTTAAGCAGCAACCCTCTTCTTTTTAATCTAATTATGATTTCATTTTTGTTTGTTGGTGTAAGAATATTAGGGCGTACCTGGAGTGCGACCATTAAACTTTTGTGCCCACACTTAATCGGATCACAGTGATGGAAGCGATCATGACGCACAGCAAATACACCACAAGATAGGAAGAAGAAGAGAGAAAATATAGTAGAAGTATTATGGATCAATATACTAGAATTTATGTATTCCAGATTACTCATTTTAACTGAACCCTTTACGCTTATTTATAGTGTTCTTCGTGCCCCTTCCTTTCTACCAACATGTCCTTTTTCGAAAGAAATAATATATCTTTTGGATGGAGAGATATAACATATCAGTGAAACAGTATCTCCCGAAGAGTTATAATCTATTGGAATATGACTCTTAGTAATTGGGGAATATTACATATATTAACCCAAACTTAAAAATTCCGTGTATACAAAATTAAAAATCAATAATGATAACAAATCTATTACATGAAGTCTGCAATTTTACATTTTGCATACATCAAGTACCTTTACATGTTTTTCAAATGTCTCCTTGGCAATTGGCTTGGTTAGGGGATCAGCGATCATACTTTTGGTCGAAATATGTTGTACAGTAACAATTTTCTGTGCTATATAATCTCTTACAAAATTGTACTTAATATCTATATGCTTTGTTTTACTATGATACTTGGGATCTTTAGTATAGGCTATAGTTGCGGTATTATCACAGTACACTAATACTGGATTAGTACTCTCATTGCCAAAACCAAGGTGTTCAATAAACCTTTTCAACCATAAAGCTTCTTGTACTGCTGTGGTGCATGCTACGAACTCAGCTTCCATAGAATGTAAAGCAATACATGTCTGCTTCTTGCTGCTCCAACATATGGCGCCATTGTTTAGCAAGAAAGTATAATCTAAAGTCGATCTTCGCTCTTCCTTATCTCCGCCTATATCAGCATCGGAGTACCCAACTAGGCATAGATCGTTTCCTTCGTAGAATAGTGCATAGTCGGATGTACCTTTTAAGTATCTCAAGATCATCTTTACTACTTTCCAGTGATGTTCAGCCGAATTGGATTGGAACCTACTTACCAATCCTACTGCAAAGCAGATATTTGGCCTTGTACACATCATTGCATACATTAGACTACCAACAACACTAGCATAGAGAACTTTCATAATTTTCTTTTGATCTGACTCAGTTTTGGGACACATATCATAGCTTAAGATTACTCCAAAAGCCACTGGGGTATCCAAGGGATTACAATTACTCATATTGAATCGTTCAAGAATCTTTTTAATGTAATTTTCTTGTGAAAGAGATCAGATTCTTTTTGAACGATCTCTTTGGATCTTAACTCCAAGTATATACTCCGCTTCACCCATGTCTTTCATCTCAAAACTTGACAAAAGCCATTCTTTAATAGCTATAACCGCATTTAGATTATTTCCAGCTAATAGTATATCGTCTACATATAAGGATAATATCACAAAATTACCTTCAAAACGCTTAATATAGACACAGTGATCTTCTTCAATCATTTGGAAATCATATGAGGTTATCGCTTTATGAAACCTCAAATATCACTGTCTGGATGATTGTTTTAGTCCATAACTAAACCTTTTGAGTTTACAAACATTGTTCTCTTTTCCTTTTTCAATGAAACTTAATGGTTGCTCCATATATATTTCTTCATCTAGATCATCGTTTAGAAATGTAGTTTTGACATCTATCTGATGTAACTCCAAGTCTAAACTATTTACTATTGCTAAAATAATTCTTATAGAATTAAAGCGTACCACGGGTGAGAAAGTATCTTTATAATCTATACCTTCTTGTTGTGTATACCCCTTGACAACTAATCGTGCCTTATACTTATCAATTGACCCATCCACTTTTCTTTTAATTTTGAGAACCCACTTGTTCCCAATGGCTTTTTGCCCTTTTAGTAGGTCAATCAATTCCCAAACTTGATTCTTTCTCATTGAGTTCATTTCTTCTTCTATTGCCTTTTTCCATTCATCTTGGCAGAACTTAAGAAGGCTTCTTGTACTGAACTTGGTTCATCATCCTCGTCAGGAGTAACAATAAGTACTTCACTTTCTATTTGGAAGCGTCTCTTAGGTATACTTTCCATGTTACTCTTTCTTATGGGAGTTTCATATCTCTGTCTTTTCTTTTGTCTAGGTTTTTGTGTTGACCTTTTTGAGCTCCCACTTATATTGACATTGTGGGATGATTCCTGCTTATCAATATGTTCTATACTTGTTTGTTCCTATGTCTCATAAAGAAATACCGTACGGTCAATTTCTCCCCTACTTGAGAATTCATTTTCAAGAAATATAGCATCTCTAGATTCAATTTCAGTTACTGTTCTATCTTCATTTTCACCTATGAAGACGTATCTTTTGGATTGTTCAGAGTACCTTATAAAGATACACTTTTTACCTCTAGGACCTAATTTCCCATATTTATGAGAATCATTATGGATGTATGCAGCCGTCCCCCATGGTCTAAGGATACTTAAATTTGGCTTGTGTTTTGTTCATAACTTATAAGGTGTTGAAGTAACTGATTTTGAGGGCACACGGTTAAGTATAAAGGTAGCTGTCATTAGAGTATCACCCCAATATGAAATTGGTAGGTTTGCTTGTGCCATCATTGACCTAACCATGTATAGAAGTATTATATTCCTTCTTTCAGCAATTCTGTTCTATTGTGGAGTGCCAGGGATAGTTAGCTGTCTAATTATCCTCTTTTCTTTACAGAGCTCTTTAAATTGATCAGACAAATATTCACGACCTCGATTAGTACATAATACTTTAATTTTATTGTCCATTTGATTTTCTACTTCATTTATGTATCGTCTAAAGCACTCAAGAGCCTCAGACTTATGTGAGATCAAATAGACATAACCGTATCGTGAATAGTCATCAATAAAAGTAATAAAATACCAAGCTCCGTGCCTTACCCTCACACTCATAGGACTACAAATATCAGAATGAATTAATTGTAATGGTTGTTATGATCTTGTTCCCTTACCGAAAGGTTTTCTAGTTGCCTTACCTGTTAGACAATTTTCACATAAGGACATTTTCATATTGGATATAGAACCTAGCAAACCTTCTTTTGCTAGTTTAATCATTCTATTTTGATTAATATGTCCTAGTCTAGTATGCCAAACAGTCATGTCAACAGTTGTACCAAAAGAAGTAGCAAAACAATCATGTATATTATAATCATCTATTATATCCATTACAAATAACTTTTCTGTAAGGAAAGCTAAACCATAAAATACAGAATTATGTAATATGTCTGCTACTTTATCATGAAAGTTTACATTAAACCCATAATTTACAAGACATTTAACAGAAACTAAATTCCGTCGAATTTCAGGAGCATGAAGCACTTCATGAAGGAATAATGCTTTTCCATTTCGCAAAGTTAATTTGCAGGTTACGATTCCTTTAACTTCAATCTTTGCATTATTGCCTACATAAAGCCACTTACATCTATCCGGAAACCAACGGTATTCTATATAGAATCCTCGATCCCTAGTCATGTGGTCTGTTGAACCTGAGTCCAAAATCCAAGAAGAACATACATTGTCCGTTAGAAAAACAGTACTTGAAACATAAGAAACATGCGAATTCACATAATTCACTAGTACCTTCTCATCCTCATTTCGTTCAGTGCAATCCCATGCAAAATGACCCATCTTTTGGCAGGAAAAACATTTGACTTTCCTTAAGTCATTTTTCTTCTTCTTCCTGCCCTTTTTGCCTTTCTTCTTGAATTCCTTTTTGCCTTTTATAAATTTGGTCTCTTCTTTTTTTTTCATTCTTTTTGGATTTCTTTCCCTTCTTAAAATCGGGTTTTGTACTAGAAGGACCTACACCCTCAGTGTAATAGGCATGACCAGAGGATTTGTATGCCTCCAAGTGTTCATCCTCAAGTTCCAAGTGTTTGGCCACATCACTGAAATTCTTGATGTTTTCATTACGAGTTAGATTAACCTTCATGTGCTCCCAATTGGATGGCAATGATTTTATCACTTCCTGAACTTGTTGTTCATCAGACAATGTATGCCCAGCTTCCTTTAATTCTCTAATCATATTTTCCATCTTTCTTAGATGTTATTTCATGGAAGTGTTTAGCCTAAGCTTAAATGTGTCAAACTTAATAGTTAACCATGTCAAACTTAATAGTTAACCGTCTAAGCTTAATGGTTAACATGCCACCAAACCTGTCTTTTAGTGCTGTTCATATGGCTTGCGCTGTGTTAATTTTCTCATATTCACACATGAGGTTATCGAACATTGTGCTTACCAATGTAATTCTTGCAATGCTATTTTTCTTTTTCCAATCCTCATATATGATACGTCCCGAGTCTGGGAGGGGGTGTGGATCGAGTTTGGGGTATGGTGGCACCCACAGTCGTTGGAGACAGGGGCCTGTGTCTGTACTGGGTTAAAGGAATAGGGGTGCGCCTCTGCTACCAGCTTAAGCTTTTAGCATGATGGTTAGCGCCTCACAGTTAAGCGTGCTCAGCCGAGGGTAGTCTCAGGATAGGTGACCCCCTGGGAAGTCCTCGTGTTGTGGCACTTCGTTCCTGAGTTTAAAAAGATGGTGCGAACCTATAAGGGAAGATCCCATGAACCCACAATCAATTCTGAGATATGCTCACCCCAAGAAAGCTAAACAAAGATCTATGATCCACTTGAACCCTTGAACACGAAAGAACAAGAACCCAAAGTGTTGGAAGACGCCACAAGGTTGATCAAGCCTTGACAAGTCTGTTAGTTCTAAGAAGAACCCTAGAGAGAATCCACTCTCAAGAAACAAAGTGCAGAAATGCAACTTTCATTCATATATCAAATCTCAAGTGTCTTACAAATGAAGAAGCACAAGGTATTTATAGAGAAATACTACCTAACTGTAATAATTGCAACTATAAAGTCTAATACCATGTGCTAGGAAATCCAAAACCATATGCTAGGAAACCCAAAAGTCTAATACAATGTTCTAAAAAACACAAAAGTCTAATATAGTATGCTAGAGAACCCAAAAGTCAAATATGACAACTTATTTAATAATTTCACACAAATAAAATCCATTAAATATAATATGCATTTAAAGCCCAAAATGTGCTTATTTAGGCCCAAATGAGTCCTCCCATGTACAGTACTAGGTCCAAGCTCTTCAATTTCAAGAATTCAAGCCCAAAACTTGATCAATATCTCCATTTGCAGCCCAAATGAAGTTAGTGACGTTTTCAGCATTTTTGTCCAGCTTTGATCCGATTGCTAATTGCTTCGTCCAAGTCTCTTGCACAAGCCCATTTAATGCTTCCTTAATTTGTTTGGCCCTTCCTCTTGTGATTGGTCCACTTGGAATTTGCAAAGGATCACTTGAATTTGAATGCACAACTTGCTGATTCGCATCATTCCCTCTCTCCTAAAAAGGATTCATCCTCGAATCTTCACCTACAACAAAAGGAGATAAATCAGCTACATTAAAAGTAGCACTAACAGAATACTCACCAGGAAAATCAATCTTGTAAGCATTATCATTGATTCTTTCTAGCACTTGAAATGGACCATCTCCTCTTAAAGCTAATTTTTATTTTCTTTGAGCTGGAAATCTTTCTTTTCTCATATGCACCCACACCTAATCTCCAGGTTCAAAAAGAACACGCCTTCTTCCTTTATTGGCCTTAGATGCATAATGCTCATTTTTCTTTTCAATTTGTTGTTTCACACGCTGATGAAGTTCCTGCACTATTTCAGCTTTCTTTTTCCCATCAAGACTTGCTCTCTCATCAATAGGTAGTGGTAATAAATCCAAAGAAGTCAGTGGATTAAAACCATACACTATTTCAAAAGGAGAATAATCAGTAGATGAATGTACACTTCTATTATATGCAAATTTAACAAATGGCAAGCAATCTTCCCAATTTTTCATGTTCTTTTGAATCACAATTCTGAGTAATTGAGACAAGGTTCTATTAACAAATTCAGTTTGTCCATCTGTTTGTAGATGGCAAGCAATAGAAAATAACAATTTAGTACCAAGCTTTCCCCACAAAACTCTCCAAAAATGACTCAAGAATTTTGTATTCCTATAAGAAACAATGCTTTTAGGGACACCATGAAGTCTCACAATTTCTTTAAAGAACAAATCAACAATATATGTGGCATCATCAGTTTTATGACATGCAATGAAATGTGCCATTTTAGAAAATCTATCAACAACCACAAATATGGAATCCATTCCTCTTTTTTACCTAGGCAAACCTAAAAAAAAGTCCATTGATATATCAACCCAAGGTTCACTAGGCATAGGTAAATGAGTATAAAAACCATGTGGTAAAACTCTAGATTTAGCCTTTTTACATGTTATGCATTTAGCACAAATTCTTTCCACATCTTGCTTCATTTTAGGCCAAAAGAAATGCTCATACAAAACATCCAAAGTCTTTTTCACACTAAAGTGACCTATTAAGCCTCCCCCATGTGCTTCTCTCACAAGTAATTCACGCAATGAACATTGAGGCACACACAATCTATTTTCTTTAAACAATTACCCTTCAACTCTGTAAAATTTATCAAATGCTTTCTTTTCACAAGCAAGGAAAAATTAAGCAAAGTCAGCATTATTTGCATACAAGTCTTTGATATATTCAAAGCCAAGCAATCTAGTTTAAGAGAAGAAAGAAGAGTATACCTTCTGGACAATGCATCAGCAACCACATTCTCATTACCTTTCTTGTATTTGATGACATATGGAAATGTCTCAATAAATTCCAGCCACCTTGCATGTCTCTTATTCAACTTACCTTGACCTTTAATATGCTTTAAGGATTGATTATCATTGTGAATCACAAACTGTCTTGGCCAAAGGTAGTGTTGCCAATTCTCCAATGCTCTTTTAAGTGCATAAAGCTCTTTGTCATAAGTTGGATACTTCAAGGCTGCTCCATTTAGATTTTCACTAAAATAGGCAATTGGCTTTCCTTCCTGCATTAAAACAGCTCCTATCCCAACTCCAGATGCATCACATTCAATCTCAAAAGTTTTGCTAAAGTCAGGCAATGCTAACACAGGTGCATAACACAATTTTTCCTTAAGTTCAATGAATGCATCATCTTGTGCTTTATCCCATTTAAAACCAACAGATTTTTTAATGATCTCAATGAGTAGTGCAGCAAGGGTGCTAAAATCCTTTACAAATCGTCTATAAAAACTAGTCAAACCATGAAAACTTCTCACCTCAGTTATGCTTTTAGGTGTTGGCCATTCTTTTATAGCTCTTATCTTTTCCTCATCAACTTCTATTCCTTTAGCACTCACCACAAAACCAAGAAAAATAATTTTATCCATGCAAAAATCACACTTTTTCATATTTGCAAACAGTTTTTCCTTCCTCAAAACATCAAGCACACAATGCAAATGATTTAAATGCTCATCCAAATTCTTGCTATAAATCAGAATGTCATCAAAATAAACCACAACAAATTTCCCAATGAAAGCACGCAAAATATGGTTCATTAGTCTCATGAAAGTGCTAGGCGCATTAGTTAAACCAAATGGCATAACTAACCATTCATACAATCCATGTTTGGTCTTGAAAGCAGTTTTCCACTCATCCCCTTCTCTCATTCTAATTTTATGGTAACCAAATTTCAAATCAATCTTAGAAAAGACAATAGAACCATGCAATTCATCAAGCATATCGTCTAATCTAAGAATGGGATGGTGATACCTTACAGTGATATTGTTGACAGCTATACAATCAATGCACATCCTCCAAGTTCCATCTTTCTTTGGTACTAAAAGTACTGGAACTGCACAATGGCTCAAACTTTCTCTAACATATCCTTTTTCCAACAGCTCTCCCACTTGCTTTTGAAGCTCTTTTGTTTCTTCAGGATTGCTTCTATATGCTGGCCTATTAGGAATTGTTGCTCCAGGAATGAAATCAATTTGGTGTTCAATTCCTCTAATAGGTGGTAAACCTGGTGGAATTTCTTCAGGGAACACATCACCAAATTCCTGCAACAAAGAACCAACAACAGTAGGAAAGGAAGAGTTAATGTCATTAGTGTTCAAAAAGGATTCCTTGTAAACAAGGAGAAGCAAATGTGTTTTAGCCAGAAAAGCACTCATTACTTCACTTTCTTTTGCATAAAAACTCATCTTCTTTTCTTTTCTCTCTTCACTCTTTTCCTTTCTCTGGTTTTCTTTTTCTGAACTCTCATATTTTCTCTCTTTTTCACTCCCTATTCTTTTTTATTTTTCTCTCTCATGTTTCTCATTTTCCATATCACTCATTTTCTTATCTCTCTCTCTTTTCACCCTGAGTTGATCCTCATATACTTGCTTTAGAGTCAATGGTACAAGAGTCACGGGTCTATTGTTCATTACAAAAGAATATCTATTTGTAAACCCGTCCCTCTTTACTTTTCTATCAAACTCCCAAGGTCTTCCCAAAAGTAGATGTGCAGCATGCATAGGAACAACATCACATATTATTTCATCACAATATTTGCCAATGGAAAAGGAAACAAGAATTGCTTATCAACTTTAATTTCCCCACATTCATTCAACTATTGCAGTTTGTGTGGTCTAGGGTGTCTACTGGTTGGTAAATTCAATTTCTCAACCAATATAGTGCTTGCAACGTTTGTTACACTCCCACCATCAATTATTAAACTACAAACCTTGTTATTAATGAGGCAACGAGTATGGAAAATGTTTTCCCTTTGCTCATGCATCGCATCTTCCTTCACCTGACAATTCAAAGCTCTTCTAACCACAAGGCATTCTCCTTCCACAACATATTCAACCCCATCATCACTAGTATCTTCAAGTAAGGGCATGGAATCATGATCACTCTCACTTTCAGTCACAACTTCATTATTTTTCAAAATCATAACTCTCTTGTTGGGGCACTGAAAAGCTATATGACCTGTATCCAAACACTTGAAACACTTTATATCTCTATTTCTAGAAGTTTGGGAATCAGGTTTATCTTTGCTCTTTGATGTAGCATCTTCTCTACCTTTAGTTGTCTCCTTTTGGATAGCTCTTTCTCCTTTCTTCCAAATATGTTTTTGTGATGAACTTGATCCGGAATGGAATTTTGAAGCACTTTTATGCTTGAGTTGCTTTTCCACCTTAATTGCCATATGCACCATGTCTTCCAACTCCACATAGTGTTGTAATTCCACTATGTCAGCAATATCTTTGTGAAGTCTATTTAGGAAACGAGCCATTGTAGCCTCCCTTTCTTCTTGCACATTGGCTCTTATCATAGCTAGCTCCATCTCTTTATAATATTCCTCCACACTCCTAGAGCCTTGTGTAAGGGTCTGCAACTTTTGATAAAGCTCCCTATAGTAATGGTTAGGAATAAATCTCCTCCTCATTAGAGTTTTCATTTCCCTCCAAGTTGCTACGGGCCTCTCACCATTAATTCTCCTATTAATTCCTAATTTATCCCACCAAACAATGGCATAATCAGTTAATTCTATTGCTGCTAACTTCACCTTTTTTGCCTGAGAATAATTATGGCACTCAAAAATCATTTCTATCTTCTTCTCCCACTCCAAATATGCTTCAGGATCACTCCTTCCTTGGAAAGGTGGTATTTTCATTTTGATGCTCCCAAGGTTCCCATCCACTCTATTTCTTTCCCTAGCAATATTTCTGCCATGTCTCCTCTCATACCTCCTATCTCCTCTATGCCTATTTCTTCCCACTTCACATTCAGATTCAAAATCTTCCTCACTAGCACCGCTCCGCTAACCTCATCATTCTCAGATTCAAACTCATCCATAGAAGCATCCCTTCGCCTATTGTGCCTTCTAGGATTTGGTTGAACTCTTTGCAGGTTTGCAATCCTTTCATCTTGCCTATCCATCCTATCCCTTATTTCTCCAAACATAACATTCATACGTGCAAAATGTTGCTGCATTGCTCGGAGGTGGTCATCCATATTCATTGGATTACTACCAGATGTTTCTTCTGCATTAGACATTATATCTGCAAGAAAGACATTAGAAAAATAATTTTCCTCACGAATTCCTCACGTGTTTTCCTCGAGGATGTCACTCTACACTCGTGTTTCACTTCAATTTGGCTTTTAAATTGATGTATTGTCACTCTTGCCGTTTTCCACTCTTAGATTCCTCTTGAGGCTCTTTAAAGAACTAAGCAATTCATAATCAAAGCAATCTCAATTTGCAGAATCAACACAACACTTAGAAAGGTTCAATTAACACAGATTGAAAAGGTTCAGTCAAATTCTGGACATCAAGATAAATGCTTACATAGAACACATTCAACACATCAATTGGAACTTTCTCTTCTTTTTTTGTATATATTTTTTTGTCTTTTTTTTATGTTGTCTCTCTCTTTTTTTACTGAAACTTAAAGAGAATATACAGAATCTATCACAAACAGTAGTACAACACAAGCAATCTGAACCCATAAATTCCAGAAAAGCGTCTGTTTTGTATAGACTATAAATCACTGTGAAAATTTCAGATTTAGATGCAACCAAAACGAGTAGAAAGAAGAGATTTTGAACAATAGAAATGACCTATTGAATGATGGAAATCATGAAGAGAAAGTGGTCAAACAAGGACATAATATTTAGGGACGTTCTGGAAAAACGAAGATGAACAGTCACAGAAAATTTTCAGAAACTCAACGGATTAAAATGAATAGAACTCACAGACGACAAATCATATTGGAATGATTCCAAACTGAGATGAAAGTAGAGATATTGAACTATGAAAATGACTCACTAAATGTTGAAAAACATAAACAAACGCTTGACAAACAGAAGCTATAATTTCAGACACGAACACAAATGAGCAGACGAAAAGACACAAGAACAGCACAAAAACTTAAAACGAAAATGGAAACAAAGAACAAAAAGACATAACCTGAGTTTAGATTCGAAGCTCTGATACCAAGACGGTGCAAACCCACAAGGGAAGATCCCACGAACCCACAACCAATTCTAAGATATGCTCACCCCAAGAAAGCTAAACAAAGATCTATGATCCACTTGAACCCTTGAACAAGAAAGAACAAGGACCCAAAGTGTTGGAAGACGCCACAAGGTTGATCAAGCCTTGATAAGTCTGTTAGTTCTAAGAAGAACCCTAGAGAGAATCCACTCTCAAGAAACAAAGTGCAAAAATGCAACTTTCATTCATATATCAAATCTCAAGTGTCTTACAAATGAAGAAGCACAAGGTATTTATAGAGAAATAGTACCTAATTGTAATAATTGCAACTTAGAAAATTGCAACTATAAAGTCTAATACCATGTGCTAGGAAACCCAAAAGTCTAATACAATGTTCTAGAAAACACAAAAGTCTAATATAGTGTGCTAGAGAACCCAAAAGTCAAATATGACAACTTATTTAATAATTTCGCACAAATAAAATGTTGGGATTCGTACACGCAGTGGAAGAAATTAACCTTTTAAAATCCTCAAATCCCAATTGCGAATCTATCAAAAACGTCTAAATCGAGTAGTTGGAATAGTACCTTTGTGGTTTTCATACTTTCGATCTCTAGGATTCAACACCTCTGGTCGCCTCCCTCTACCGGTATCCACACGAACAAAACTCAACACGGCAGTGTGCTAGCGCCTCTAATCCTCTCTAGGGTTTCTTGCGGCTCTCCAAAATCCGTACAGACCTTCAAATTTTTATATCTTTTGTGGGTCGTATTAGGTTTTTTTTTCAAAATTAATCTGAATTAATTTTTGAAATTCAAATTAAATCAAATAAATATGATTTGATTAAATCTGTCAAACAGATTTAATTTTATCATATTTATTTAATCTAAATAAAGAGCCAATAGATTTAATTTATCTTTATAAATTAAATATGAGATATGATATTTCTATTAGTTTTAGTTATTTAATTTATCAAATAAATTAAATATAAAACTAATACTATATAATAATAATAATACACAATATTATTATTATTTTGAATTTATATTATATATATATATATAATCCGTCCTCCCTAGATTAAATATTATATTCATTGAATCTTAGACACATCTTAGATTCAATGAATTTGGACATCATAGCTCGTGTTGGGCTATTCTTGTGTGCGACCCTGTAGGCCTACATGAAGTTGGCAGTGGGCCAAAACTATTCTAGCCCACAAGTCGCAAGTGGCCTCTAGCAAGACATTGCGACTACCCAATTCATATGAGGATCGATGATACGATGCAACCTATTATACAACCATGTCACATCCCTTTTTGCCACACAATATTTTGTTCCAGGGTGAGGCATGGACATTGTCATCTTCCTGTTCCTGACCATCACTTTCTTGATTCTTAAGTAGCCTGAAATTAGAAATGGAAACTCCTTCCCATTACAGTATGGCCATACATTTCTCAAACTCATTCATCGAAGGGCCCAGTAATATCTCTCACTAATGTGAGGGACAAATTCCATCTTGACCACTCACATTCCTCTTCATGAAAACTCCTAAGCCCGATTGTAGCCTTTATCATCACCCGATCAAAGGTGACTTTTGACTACGTCAAAACTTAGCAACTCTCATGCAGGAATCTATGATGATCTCAGGTCAGAGGGCACTGTGACATGATTATATGTATGATATAAGCTTATGACTTAATCCATGCAGCTTTCTCATAGCGGGTCGGTCCAGCACCATGTACTCCTACAAGTGCCTAAGACTTTGATTTGTATCTCTATACCTTATCAAAGTCATACTGGTCTTATTTCATCTTTGCTCCCGCATAGATAACCGACCAGGGACATTTAGGATAATCTTTATAGTTCATCCAAGGATACAATTATCATAATAAACATGCAAACGATATGATAAAAATATGGAGAAATTCTTAAATAACAATAATGTTTAAGGTACAATGATTGGCCCTTAGGGCACAATTTCCAACATCAAATCCATTAAATATAATATGCATTTAAAGCCCAAAATATGCTTATTTAGGCCCAAATGAATCCTTCCATGTATAGTACTAGGTCCAAGCTCTTCAATTTCAAGACTTCAAGCCCAAAACTTGATCAATATCTCCATTTGCAGCCCAAATGAAGTTAGTGACGTTTTCAGCATTTTCGTCCAGCTTTGATCCGATTGCTAATTGCTTCGTCAAAGTCTCTTGCACAAGCCCATTTAATGCTTCCTTAATTTTTTTGACCCTTCCTCTTGTGATTGGTCCACTTGGAATTTGCAAAGGATCACTTGAATTTGAATGCACAACTTGCTAATTCGCATCAGTAGACCTCTTGGTCTCTCCTGTGTTGGGCCGTATTCCCAGCAGCAGGTTGTATTATAATCGTTGTCAAAGGCTCAATTTCTCTTGTTCTTCCAAAATATATTGCACCTTTCGATGCCAGATATCCCAATTATCACCATTTAATTTGTCCCCTTTATTTAACTCAGCAATGATATTCTTAGTTGTCATATTCGATTCTATGACAAATCCATTTCGCATTTATCACGTCTATCTAAAAAAATCGAACTATAGAATATTTCATATATATAGCACAACATATTATACAATGTCTTGTACTTATACTATTTTTAACCAGAAAAAAAATATTATTAAATTCATGATTAGGAGTATACGTTTGTATCTCCCATCACACAAATATTAATAACATTACTAGACTATGTCAAGAATTATATAAATACTTTTACAATTCTAATTTCTAAAAAATATCATCTTCTAAAAACCTCCTACTTATAAAAAAATATATAATTATTAAATAATCAACACAAAAATATTAACTAAAACATGCTTACACAATAAAGATATATAGCAATTTATAATCCCTTAAATCATGACCCATTATCACAAAACTATCATCGGTGGGTTAGTTCCAGTAACTATGGAATATCGACTTTGGTACACTTTTTTTTTCTTAGTCTTTCTTCTACTAAACTTTGAGAATATATTCATTGCCTAAAATTTCAGTTTCTAATAACCCATGAACGTGGGGAAAAAATAATTCTTTTTCAGTCCATAGTTCTCATATTCCCTATCTTACTATGTCTAATTTGTTGTGAACAAGAAAAAACAAGAAAATATAAAGACAAGGTAACATGATGTTTGAGGACAGAAAATATAACATGAAAAATAATAGGCAATGCAAACCAACAAGACACTTCTCAGGCGTCAGGAAACACACACGTGTGTTTTTGTTTCTTAAATCTGGGCCTCAACTATTAGGCCAAAACCTTCCTTTTTTTCTTTTCAGCCCAATACGGAGATGACCCACTATATTAGAAAGAAACAAAAACAAAAAAACTGAAATAAACTAAAGCCCAAAACATCTAGTCAATTCACCAGCAATGCACAAGCTTTAGTTAAATGATGTGCATCACTGGGCATGAAAAACACTCATTTCTAGCAATAAAGGGAGACTTTGACCATAATGCAAAATATCATGTTGTTTTGCTTGTCTTCCTTATCAGTCGGATCCCTATCAGACTCAATGCTTTGTCGCAACCTCAAAACAGACCTATCTCAGACTGCAATTTCAGGAAGCATTTTTCTGGAGACTTAACGCCATTTCCAGTGGCTTTAATATACCTTTTTTTTTTTCTTTCTTTTCACATTGTTACATAGTTATTGTAATTTTATGGCATAAATTTCACTTTTCAAACAAACCCATGACGTACTGACAAGTCCTATTTTATTCTTAAAATACTATATATAAAGGCTTTGACTCTAGCGGAAAAACAAACTCTCAGTGCTAGCGTCAAGAACTTATATCAATATATATAAGCTATACAGATGCTGAATCATAATATCATAATAATGAGATTATAATATCATATATACTATCATATGGAGATCATAATCTCACAACCTGGCTCTGATATCATATAAGAATATTTGGGGGTACCTGGAGTGCGACCATTAAACTTTTGTGCCCATACTTAATCGGATCACAGTGACGGAAGCGATTATGACGCACAACAAATACACCACAAGACATAAAGAAGAAGAGAGAAATTATAGTACAAGTATTAGGGATCAATATACTAGAATTTATGTATTCCATATTACTCGTTTTAACTGAACCCTTTACGCTTATTTATAGTGTTCTTCGTTCCCCTTCCTCTCTACCAGCATGTCCTTTCTTGAAAGAAATAATATATCTTTTGGATGGAGAGACATAACATATCGGTGAAATAGTATCTCCCAAAGAGTTATAATCTATCGGAATATAACTCTTAGTAATTAGGAAATATTACATATATTAACCCAAAAATTTTATATTATTTATATTATTACCCCAACATCTTGGACTTAGGCCTAATCCATCGAGGGTGAACCAACCCATTTTCCAGCAGTTGGTGATATGCACATTTGTTCCCTATTAATGTGACAATTAAATACAAACACGAGTTATATGGTATTAAATACAAACACGAGTTATTGGCGCCCCTCCCTTGTTAATGTTTTGTCTTATATGGAGAAATTTTGAGTCTTATTATGAAGAAGGGTAAAGAAAGATTAAAGATAACACTTAATGATATTATTGAACATGACCTTTTCATTAACAATATATCTAAAAATTTGGTTATTAATAGAGAGCCTAATGACTTCGTGTAATTTATACAGTGAATCCCACCTAGCCTGGGTAACTTGTATCAAGATTTGCTTCCCATTGTATGGAGAAATTTCATAGCCTTTGTACCATATTTGTCAGGGTCCGTGTGGCTGTTAAGATGAAGTTTCTGTAATTGGCCATAGGTAGCACCATGTATTGTACTCCAAACATGCTTTTTACCCTTTTTTTTTTTTTTTAATTATAAAAGCAAGTTTAACAGCTTAAAATGCGCAGAATCAAACTCGCTAACTCCACATGAACAAGGTGACCTGATTACCACTGTCACAGGGGCATTGAGTTATTACTTGTTTTCCTTTTTGTTTTTTTTTTTGGAATACAACGTCACGGTCAAAGCCGCATAAAAAAAAACTAAATTAAATCACAGTCACTTCGGTCTTTTATATTAGGCCCAATTGACTTTTTTTTTTGTTTTTTTTATATGTCAGTTAGCACAATTGTTAGCCTCTTTGGAAAATGTGACCAAATGTAACGATCCATTCATTCAAGATGGGGCTCTTGACCTTTTCAATAGCATTGAATAATGTGTATTTAGGAATCCTTGTTTAGGGATAAGATTGAGAGCCTCTATTGAATCAATTAATAAAAATAAACATTAAACTTTAAGGCAAATTGTGAGACCTTTGAAAATGCTTAGTAATTCAACTCCAGTGTTGGGATGTAACATAAGAAATTTGTTCAAGCATTTTATCAAATTCTCCTGCGTATCACAGATAAGACCACTGCAAGTAGTTCCATCGTTTTTGTTGACTGAATCATTTACTACCTACCTCCCCTGAAGTAAGAGTTAGTTAGGAAGTTAGATTTGACCCTTAATATAAAAATCCACTCCATTTTATCCCCATATTTATCATTGTTTTCCTAAATAGTTTTTATTGACTATACATGTTAAACAGAGTTTGCATTAAAGGACAGTTTTAATACAAACGATTTAAGTGATATTTTAGAAAATTAACATATTTTTTTATATATAACTAGTTTAACTAATTATTTTGATTTACATGGAGTAGTTAAATATTTATATTAAAAATCGAAGGCAGTATATCCAATCTTGACCCATCTACGTCAGGGCAGCCATTTGGATTCGAAAGTGAAAGGATATCCTTACTTATAAGTTTGATATCATTTACAAGAGTTCATTGGTGAAAGCAATATCTCTTTCAGGGGTGTCCATTGAATCGTATATCCTAGGAAAGCATCATGATGATATATCAATAAAATGTGTTAATTCTTCTTAATATAAGATCAAATTGACTTAAAAAATAATAAATATAATTACTTTAAAGTAATTTATTAATTTATTTAATTTCCTCAATTTCTCTAAATTAATCAATTATATCTTATATTAAAGACCATGGAGTATCTTAAGTCAAATTGTTATTTACAAATAAAATTCTAAATAACACGACTCATTTCTCAACTCTTCCATTGCATAGGAAAAATATGTCTGATCAAATTGTGACATAAAAAGGGAATGTGCCACAAAATAACCAAAAGAAAAAGTTTGATGGTTGAATAAAAAGAACAAAAACTATTCCGGAAAATACTCTACAGGGTTCTTATGGGCAAACACTACTTCCATGAAAATAGTAAACTAGCCTATCTCATTTCTCACTATTCCATGGTTGTGCCCAAATGGTTTCCTTTATTATTACAACAATGATCAATGAACTTACAGATATTTGATTCACCATCCCTGAACTACAAAAATTCTTTCAATTCGTTGTCAGGATGATGCAAGCATTACTTCAAATGATGCTCGAACAAAGAAGCCATCTCAATCTGTAGCGCACATAAATTAAACCCATCATCTAAAACAACCCTAAAAAACGATATAAATGTAACAAGAAATGCACAAATGGCACGTGACAACACGAATGGCTAGATTCAAGAGTGAACTTGACACAACAAAAGTAACCTCATTTGTTGCTACCACATATCATCACAAAAAAGAGGGCATGAGTAGCTCAACTTTTTTGCTTAGAGCTATACTCCTGCCCTATTTCAATTGGAAAATTTATCAAAGTCTAAACTAATCCAGATCAAACTGGACAAAATTACAAGGGGTGGCAAAACTCTACCAACCAAGTATTTAACATTGTTGCATTGTCAAGACTCAAACTTTGAGACTTCTAAGGGTACAACCACTTGTTAGTTGAATCGAGTGCTTGGTGGTAGAGTAACTCCACTTTCAATTGCTTAAATAATTACTGCTAAGAATAAAACTCTTCTTTTTTCAGTTGAGTCAGAGTGTACCATAATAATAATTGATGGGATGATATGAGGATTGATAAGTGAGTCAAACTTGCTTCCATCCCTCAAAATTAGAATAATCTTTTGAAATATGGTTTACATTGGAGTATTAGATTAACTAAACAGTACAATGTAATCCACTCAAGAATAATATTTTTCTGATGAAACTAGATGAAGTTGAAACTTAAGTTGAAAAGTTTGGAAAGTGAGTATATGTTATGTAATCATAATAAAAATCATAAATTGGTTAAGGGTTAGTTAGGAAATAGCCGTTAGAGGTTCAGCTGTTAGTTACACCCTTAACCCTATAAATAGCACCCTCACTTGTATTCAATCAGATTGTGATGTAATATGGATAAATGCAGTGCTCTGTTCCTCTCTCTCGTCTCCTCTCTGTCTCTATTCCCTCCATGCTCTTCTCTTTCTCTGTTTCACTCTCTCAGATCCTCTCTTCTCTATTTTCCCCCCTTCTCTCTCTCTCTCTCTCTCTTTCTTATTCCAATACCATAACAGAGTATAACCCCTCACCAATCCTTCTCAAAGCACACTTGTACAGATGTCATAAACAGGTTATGTTAGACTAATAAACAAATTAAGTCAAAGAGGCTTCATATAACTTCACAAATGATTCTTGGATAATATTATATCAACTTACAGCTGTCAATGCAGCCTCTGCACCCTTATTTCCAGATTTACCACCAGCTCGATTTAGAGCCTGGAATTAACAGAAAGCAATCAAACAAACATCATAACAATCATAATCCTAATTAACGACAAGAGAAATTTAAAAAACTCAAAATAAAATGGTTGAGTATAAACTTACTTGATCCATATCCTCACAGGTCAAGACACCAAAAATGCAAGGAACTCCTGAAAAGTCATCTCAGAAATGCTTCAATTTCTCAACTTGATGGCAATTGAGGAATTAAGACATGGTAAATCACAGAGTTGAAAATGATAGAATGAAGACTATTGTTAAGATGTGTGAGAGGAAGGAAAAGGTTGGTAGCAGCAGAGGAGAGAAGGGAATAGAAGAGGAAAATTACGTGACAAATGATAAAAAGAAGATAAAAATGGGCTCCCGTTGTTGAGATTGTTAGCATCAAGGAACTAGTTAGAAGGCTCTAGCGGGTTCAAAGGAGGACAAAGTGACTCTTACGATTTACAGGACTATGTACAGGGACAAGGTAAGGAAATTTTAGAGAGAATGTGGGAGAGGTATCTGATAAATGTTTCTTACATTTTTTTCATGACATTTTATGAGCTTATCCAGTAATTTTATCAAACATTTTCCACAAGATCATTATTATTCTAAAGTTAATTTTTCATTATAAATAGTAAATAATGCATAATCACTAGAAATTATGTAATTCACGGGAAAATCTTAATTTTCAGACATCAATTTTGTGGGTAACCCAACATGTGAAGGCTAACTTTCATCTGCATTCGAAGGGACTAAATTATCCAAATTATGTTTATAATTTATCAAATCAAAGTCATCCCTGTCTAGTTTACAATATTTCAAACCGCTCATAAATAAATTGGAATTCATATTGAGAAAGTCATGGTCGATTTACTGCTAGAGATCCTGAAAACCATTAAACCCGAGATGTGTCCTTTGAATTTAGTCACTTAATCCAAGTTCAAGAATGAATTTTTTCTATCATGTGTCTCCCAGTAGCCTCAATTTGTGCTAGAGAACATCTTATTTTCTAGTTTTCTTTTCTATATATAGGATTGTATTTTAGTTTGGCGGCAAATCAGAGTCGTTGCTACAACAATTTCTCTTTAAATTCTTGCTCTAGGCATCCTTCCTGCTGTATCCTAAAATGGGTCTCCATCAGCATGTTTTCCATGTATAGAGATGTGCAAATGTGCCCATGCAAAAATTGTCCAACAAGAAAAATGTTGTGTACAATTACTTCAATTTATTAGTGTATTAATTTATTAATATTACTTTGGCTCGGAAAAATCAATATATTTTAAAGGTGTATCAAATATGTCTCCATTCTCTATCAAAGGTTTATTTTTCTCGTATGATTCTTCTCTTTAAAGGAATGTCTCCAAACTCACGTTGATGTGTATGTGTGTTTTTGAGATAATCATACTGTTGGTGTTAATTGAACAACACAAGGTCTAAACTTTTTATTCATCTTCAGTTAGAAATTAGACAGACACAACCAGCTCATTGATCCCTCAAACGAGGGAATGATCTCAGCTATCCGTCTCAGAAGCATATACTATCTAGAATCTAAAACAAACTAACCTCATTTGACTAAATACTTGCTTAAAGAAATAAATAAATAAATGATTTCAGAGTGAGAATAGATATTACTCAACAGTATTCTATTTTTTAGAACTATTTTTGAGAAGTTTAATCCATGTTTCATGTCAATCAGAAAACATAGAAATTGATTGTCATCTAAATTCAAAGGGTGAAAATAAAACCTACTTCAAATCAAAATTTAATTAACTAGCACACTGAAGGTTAATATCACAATATATTATAAGGGACACACAAACAGCAGCAATAGGCTTAAGCATGAATTTTTGTTGCTTTATGAACATATTATAAGAATTTATACAGTAAATAAATAAAAGATACCTGAATTTAGACCAGCTGAAAGCACACCAGATGCTGCTGAATTAGCAACTGCGTCATAGTGGGTAGTATCACCTCTTATCTGTTTGCAACAACCAATGGTTGCAATAGTAACAATAATTTAATCAAAACACATACAGCCAAGAATATAGAATAATAATATGTCCATTCAAAAGATTCAACTTGTTATCACCATACCACAGCTCCTATGCATAATATTGCATTATATTTGTGTGATTTACCCAGTCTTTCTGCAACAACACCAATCTCAAAACTACCTGGAACCCACACAACCTGAAGTAGAAGGAAAAATACAATAATCTCTTTCAAATAATACAAAAGTATAAGCAATGCAAAAAGCCAAGTTAACCTAAAGAATGACCATTAATATGTAATCGCACATGAGAAACATTAAATTATATATATGTATACACGCCAATCTCCGTAATAATGACAATTACAGGATTCAGAACATGGCAAGTCTACCTTGCTTCATGGATAATTTAACTCTTGATGCCCATGAAAATAATTGGAGATAACAATTTGTTTGTTTGGATACAAAGAATGACAGTAGCACAATCTTCTCACTAACAAAATAAGCTAACAAAAATAAATAAAGTTAGGTAGGTATTGTCAAGTAGACATTTAAAGGGGGCGCGCGCGCACACACAGATTGCATCATTTACAAATAAGAAATAAGCCATATTCTGAATATAGCTCCAGTTTATGAAACATGAGCATTAATCCAAAGGAAGATCAACAAATGGTGGGGGAGCAAAATGGGGAAACAATGTAAGAAAAGTTGACCCAGTGTAATTATGTAACTAGACAAAAACAAAATGAACATCAAATCAATAGACTACAAGGCAAATGAAAAAAAAAGGGTAAAAAAATACTGCAAAGTACAAATTAATGTTGTTCTAAAATCCTTACATACATCAATATCCTCATCTTGAACTAAATAATTCTTGAAAGTACTCAGAGCGCCCTCCAACAGCTGCTTAGTGACAATTTCATTAAACCGTGCAACAACCTTAATGATGAGAGACTATAGGTCAGAACAGTAAAATGATCAAAAAGAAAATCTTAATAATTTCTATCCAGTTTGCAATGGAGATCAGAATGCAGATTTTTGAAGATCAGCTAACTTCCTCAAGATTATATTGCAACACTCAATATGAAATAAGCAACAAACATCATATATAGCAGAAATTTATGTATATGAGGTTGAAATTGCAAAGGTTGCCAAGATTAATGCCTTAAAAAAGATACCAAAACACAGTTCCCTTTAATAATTTCATATATAATGGACTTGAGAGCAAAATATATCCAAACGCATGCTAGAGACAGTCTACCTGATAGATTAAATAAAACAGGAACACCAAAATATTAAGATTAACTGACAAGTAAAACTCAAGTAGTTTTAGCCATAATATTTGGTAAACTGACCACAGCAAAACGAAGTCCTTGGGTTCTTGTCATTGAACCAGTCAAATGACGTACAGCAGCAGTCTGTGACAGAGATGATTGGACCTTTCTTTGAACAGCAACAAGAGGCAAAATTTCTGATGCTAATGAAAGGAAACCCATGAATATATTAGGATACTAATACAGCTCAGACACAAGAAAAAGAAATGAACACAAAAGAGAAGTGAAGCACCCTCAAAATTTTTATTCTTTTCCATTGTCATAACTCATAAGTTATAACAAACTTATTCCACTGAAATCACCTCCTTTTAGGGTTATCATCTATCACTATGGATAGTAGAGAGAAATACTACCTTGCGTACAATGCGAAAACAAAAGATGACCTGGTCTTTGAGTTCCCTTGTACAGATACAGATTGGTACTACTATCACATGACTGATTGGGGCCATAATGTGGCAGAAATCCAAGCCGAGGCTGATTGACAGGAATGAAGCAATCAGCAGAAACAAACAAAGCCATTCCAAGAACTGTCCTCAATATTCGATCTATGTACCTAAAAGACTAAAAGCAAATGATGGGAGCATCATAAACATGTATTTTTTTGCCATCAGAAATAAGAGAAAAATACTAAGATTGAAGTAATCAAAGAAATCTCAATGAAATTGGATATTTTAAGGTAAAGAGGAATGGAATGTCAGAATAATCAGACGGTAAGAGGTGAAGATTAAAACAACCAGATCTTCTTCAGCCACCTCTTGATGGAGTTCTTGGGTTGCATTTGGTTCAACAAAGGGGAGGGAGGGTTTCTTAATGGTCTCTTATTTGGTTCACGAGGGGAGGGGAAGTAATAATGATTCATCATTACACCTCTACATGTTAGATTTTTTTTTTTTTGTCTAAATTAAATTTGCACCTTCCAAACTGCATAATTTATTTTTTCATTCTAATCCCAACATATGGTTGGTGACAATATATATATATATATATATCATAAAACTCCCCTATTTTTCTATTTTGTAAATTCCCTTAATTTCATTTCTCAACATCAAATAATGAAGATATATAAAAATGCAAATATATGTAGGAAATTGCTCCGTCATCATACAAATAAGCTTGTAAAATGTTCTACTTGCCAAAATATGTCATTTGTTAAGCATAGTCATCCAAGCTATTCCAGACACATTTTCATTTTTCAGCATATCCACAAAAGTAACATCATCAAATTGATATCATATCCTTTTAATTTTTGTTCCACATACTTTAACTAAAATGACTAAGCCAATTGATTCAGGAAACTCCCCCAAGCCGCTGAAGAATGACAATGATGACACTCCTGAAATTTATGATCTTGCAATTAATGATGATGAAAAGTGTTGCCTTGTTCTTTAACTCTGCCTTTTTCTTTAACTTCATCTATTGATTGTTTCTATCAATAGCTTTAACTTTATCAATTGATTGTTTCTGTCAATAACTTCTTCAATTGTTTCCAGATACTTTAACTAAGAACTCTACCTTTTTCTTTAACTTTGTCAATTAAATGTTTCTGTCAATAGCCTTTAAATTCACAGACCAATAAGCAGCAGGAAATGATTTAAACCAAAGCTTCTAAATTGCGAGACACAAATGGAGTCCAGTCATTCACCGGATCATGCATCACAAACACCTTAAAAATTTTCTAAGTTAGTGATAATATAAGGAGATTAGTAAACTGAATGCCAACACACAACAAATTCAGCAATGCACAACAACACAATCAAAAGCATATAAGTCGCTAGTAATAAAAAATGAAGAATGCAGAAGTATGATAGTCAATTACACACCATTCAAGAACACTTTCACCAGATCACGCGACCAGATTCAACGCCAAGTTTAAATGAATATTTTAAAACAAAGCAAGAAACGACGCGGGCAACAGATTCAAATCTAGATTCAAACAGCTTGAACAAATCAATCCCACCGGATTTTGGGATAAGAGAAAGCCCTAGGGTTCGAACCTTCTTCAATGCTCGCCCGAAGCAAGGCTGACGACGGCGGACGACGTCCGACGGCGAGCTCGACGAAGTGAGGAATGCTTGTCGTTGACAAAGAAAATGCCCAGCTGCTTCACCGGACGCAGGCGAACTGTTGCTGGGTTAAAAACTTATAAATCATTTTATTAAATTTTTTTTCGTTTTTTTTTATTTTTAACAATTTAAAACCTCTACCAATAGGACCACTGACCAATGTTGTCAAACTTGTAAAAAGGACGTAAACTCGGAAATGTAAACTTGTAGTATAAGTTAAGAAGAGTTTACCTCTATTAATAAATAATAATTAAAATTATATGATAAAATAATTAAAATACTAAAAATGACAACAATTTAGTTTAAATGTATTTTAAATCCAAATAACTGAAATTAAATTAACATCCATAATTTATTATACTTATCATAAAATTTTATATGAAATTCATGTACTAATATAAAGTCACTAAACATAATTAAATAAAAATAATTATAAATTCAATAAAGATCATCAAATATGGGGTTATTATTATCTCCATTGTCTTCAAATTCTTGGCATTCACCATTATAATCTCCATTCTCATCACCCCGCATCATCATTATAATTTGCCCTAACATCATTGATGTTAAAATCAACATTCATGTCAACATCAAATAATGGATTAGCTATATTCTCATTAATTTCATGAAGTTGAAGAACCTCATCATCATCTTCCTCCATATCGCCTGCATCTATCCTTCCTTCAGTAATCCATTCATCATCAGAATAGATATTATCAAAATCATAATTGAAAGCTCTATTCTTTTGCTTCCTCGTGAGTTTCAAATTGCACATGACAAATGTCAAATCATTCATCTTCTTTTGATGCAAATGGTTTTTTTTTAATTTTGTATGAATCTAAAAAAATTGAAGAAAAAAAGCTTCATTATTATTCTAACATTCAAGCAAAGTTACGTTGAAAATTTAAAATAAGAAAATTAGAAGTCTTATCATCTCAAAAGCACTCCAATTACATTTACAACCTAAACAGCTGCAACATAAGCTAAGAATATAAATTGCAATTCTTTTAAGTTCTAAACATCCATCTCCATAAGAATCCCACCATTCTACTGGAGGCAGTTTTTTTTCTTAATGCTTGTGCAGTTTCACGTCCAAACATATCTCTTGCATTATGAAAGTCAGTCAATTGAAACTCAACTTTGTTAAGCTCATCATCCCCCACCATCCTTGACAAACAATCATAATGGATCCCATAGCTATAATGCTTATGCATTTTCTTAACCCTTGTTTAATCATATAATGATGCATAAAATTAGTGTCTACTGGAAATGAGGATTGAGGTAGTATGTCATTGCATGTAAAAGTTTATGTAGTTGAGCTTCCCACCTCTCATCAATTATATTCCATATAAGCTCATAACTATCACAAAAATCACAGTCAATTAAAAAAAAAGCCATTCAACAAAAAAAAATCAAATTATAAAAAACACAAAACTTGCATAATAAAATTAAATACAAAAATTTAATTTAACACTTGCCTTTTTTTAACACTATTAAAATTTTGTTTGATCTTTTCCTTCTCACTTTCCATGGCTTTATATATGAATCCCAAAGCTAGCTTCTCTTCTGAATCCACTAAGTGAAGAACTTTAACAAGCGGAGCAGCAGCTTTAAGGCATGTCACAATATTCTTCCATAAATTATTGTCCATAGCACTTTTTGCTATTTTTTTTCCATCTTTGGTACATGAAAATTTGTTGTCATTCCAATCTTGAGAATTAAACAAATTTACCAGTAGTACTCTATGCTCATTAAGACATGACAAAGTCAGATATGCAGTGGCAAATCAAGTTGAAGTAATTAAATCTTTTCCATTCGTGTATTTTCTCAAAAGGCTAATGAGCATTGATCTTGAATAAATATAGGGCGATGGAGCAAAACTACTCATGATGATTTGCAAAAGAAGCATCCAGCACCATGAAAAAAATTTTTGTTTAAAAATGCCTATGTACATTACAAAATGGTTCAAAAATACCACCACCGTTAAATCTAGGAACGCTGTTAAATATTTTTCATGGGTAATGGAGCAAAAATGACCATGATCGTTTGCAAAAGGAGCAACAGGCACCATGAAAATTGTTTTTGTTTAAAAATACATATGTACATTATTGTCCATCCGGCTCGGGCTATTAATATATCATAGAATTCCAAATTGATAATTCCATTGATTTATTACTCATTCAAAATTTGTTCTAAACTCATTTTGTTATTTATCTCAATTTAAAATTGCTAATTGACCAAAATGCCACTGAGGACCCGGATTTTGGGATAAGAGAAAGCTCTTTCTAATCTCTGTTTCAGAATTTCAGTTAACACGATTAACTTTAAAAATTCACCATTAATTCTAGGGAATTCAAAATTGAGTGGTTCTAATTCCTATGTGAAGCTATTTGAATATAATTTCACATAAAAATACTAAATTATATCTATCACAGCCAAAACATTCCTATAATTTCGCCAAACTCAACCTGTCCAAATCACATTCCAGAAACAGGGCATAAGTTCACAAATTCATATCTAAATCCAAAAAAATACAATTGAGCTGGTTCCAATTCTTCATTGACCCTTGTTAAGTTTAGTTTCAAGGAAAAATATAGCCATTAGCTATATATACAAAAATTAATACAGTATATTAACTTTCTACACATTATTCCAGAAAATTCCAGTTTTGCATGACCTAACTTCAAAAACATAGAACTTCTAGCACACAAATCCAATTGAGCATTATGATCTATCAAATTAAAGGTATTTGTGTCTAATTTTTATCTAAAAAGTTTTGAAATTTTCAGACAAGGTTTGTCCCTTGAATTAACACACATAGTAACAAGGCTCCAGGCAGACAAATTAATCTAATGAACAAGTTTTCTTCATAAATTCCCAAATTTATATACAAGCATCCATAAATCATGAATACTTGTATAACTACACAATTTTTCCTCCTAAAGCCAATAGAAGCATCAAAATTATCAAATTCTCACTCCTCATACACTAAACAATACAGGGAAGATCTAAGGATTCCCGAAAATAGTTTGTTGTTTTCTCGTTTTCTCTTTCCTAATCACTTCCTTGCTACTCCTAATCAAATAATTAGCTATTTAAATACTCATTAGAAATGATTTAAACATTGAAAACACCATTTTCTTATGAGAATGAATTGTACCCAACTTCTAATATATTCATCCAAACAACAAATCAATCGGTTAAAAAGGAAGCTTACGCTTATCTCTACCCATTTCCGCAAACGGTTTGAAATTCTGGCAACACTCCGGCTGGTGAGACGGCATCAACCACCTCCAAAAGAAAATTTAAAACCATAGAAATGTAACTCACTATGAGTAGAAGAAGTTTCATGAAGGATACTTTGAGAGAGGACGCAGATTCGGCAGTGTATCGGCGGCTCAAAGTTTCTCTCTCTTCCCTTTCTCCATTTTGTCCAGCTCTTTCTCTCTCTCTCATTTTTGGTTATTTCTACATGAAAATTTTGAGGAAGATGATGATTTAATCGATAAATGAGGTGTTAAATTACTTTGCCACGTGTCATCTCCTTATTGGCCCAAATAATTGATTTTCGCACATAATGCTTAATTTGACAGAATTTTCATTAAACTTTGAAAATTCATATCTAATTGTAAAAATGTCCAATTGGGGTGGTTCTAAAGGCTATGAGATCTTCATTGAGTCTAGTTTTAAGGAAAAATATAAAATTTGGCCAATTGAAAGCTTACTCTTCCCATAATTTTAATCTTTGGATGCTGCCCCAAAAAATAGTTAATTTCACTGGGCTAACTTCAAAAATTTATTTCTCTTTGTGTATGGCTCCAAATGACTTATATGACCTATCAAATTAAAGCTTGGTAAGTCTAATTTCATTCTAGAATGTTCCATAATTTGTTTGACATCATTTACTTATCAAAACATGTCACACAATCATCACTGCCATACTGAGAATTTCACCAGTAGAAAAATTACTTTGTGTCCCATTTTACTATATTGTGTGTGACTTCCAATCACTTCGTTTTGTTATTCCCCGAGCTCTTTAGCTCACCAATATAATTTCTTTTAATATCAAGGATATAAAGGAATTTTTGGGGAATTTAAACATGCCTCATAGGGACATTTGTTAAACCGGGATACAACAGTCACTGATCTATGCTTAATCTCAAGCTTTTTGTCCCAAAATTTAGGATATTACAATAACAACCCATTCAAAAGTAGTCACAATAAATTGAGCTGTCAAACAACACATGCAGGATTAACACCACAGCCTATGCAGGGAGGTTGCTTTATCATCCATTGTAAATGACATTATACTACCTTTATTACATAGATAATGCATCCTAAAAATTCGTAGACATGATTGATGGAATAGGACCTCAAGGTGAAAGCAATGGGATATGAAGAAAAATTAAACTCCTGTAACACATAGAATGGGCATATCCACCTTTAGTTAGAAACAGAGATTCAGTATCCTTTAGTAAGGGAAAGATACTTGGTTTGGTAAATGGATCAGTATAAAAAGGCAAATAAAACTTTATACTAAAATAAGTAAAACATTGGACAATGGAAATAGATTTTAACTAAAAGGTAAAAACAAAAGAAAAGAAGATGCATGGAAACCATTGGATAAACCATGTGTGCCAGTCTACTATTTAAATAAGCAGTTTTGGCCTGTTTGCAACCTTAATCTTTAGCGTTGTTCGTCCTACTGTTTTAACTATTTTTTTTGTTTCATAGAATCTCAATTGTGTAGTGTTTACTAATGCTTAACAAATGTTATTTCATTAATTTTAAGTTAATCCATTTACTATGTTTAAATGATTACATATAAGTTGCCTCCAAGTTTCTGATGTGTCTAATAGCATATGAAGCCCTTGACACTTTAAACACACATGACAAAAAAACTTTAAAGCAGCCCAAAAATAAAAATACCACAATTCAATAGGATAGTAGTTGAAAAAAACAAAGAACAACTCAACATGAAAAAACACAACTGAATTTCACTAAAAAAATCACACATGAAGTACAACGCCGATTTTGAACACATTTAAATGACAGAAACATAGAATGAAACATTAAAAGTACAGGCCTTGTTATTAAATGACAACCTAAATTTGAAAATAGACTTGAACTTGACTGGTCAAATCTTAAAGGATAGGGATGGAAGAAGAAGACAGTTTAGGCAGCTATCCACCAAGCATGGTAATCCTCTGTTGGAGCACCTATGGGAAAGTTGGATTGAAGAAGACTGCAATACCTTATATCCAATAGAGTTAGATGAGTGTAAAAGAGTAGTGAAATACATTGTGAAACTGAGAATCGATCCAGGATTAAGCAGACTTTTGAAAATGTTCGCAAAGCCCAAACTTATCTTAGGAATTGAACCTGGGATCGAGAGGGTTTAAGAGGAATAAAAAAAAAATTTCAAACATTTTCATAAATATTCACTGCCTCATTAAGTTTTATCGGCTCTCAGTTTAATCTTATTAGAGTGTGTGAATGATTATCTGCTTAAGTCTCACGTTCCATATATTAGTTATGTTTCATTAGCATTCGGAAGCGTTGTCTAACTATATTATCCCATTATAAAGTTATCGTCTATTTACTAGGCATCTGGTACTACTAGTTTTACCACTGTACTATCAATAGGTTTATAGAGTTATATACATAATATAAATAACCCAAAATAATTAAAATAGACAACCAACGGGAAATAAAATCCTTCAGCTTCGTCCCCCTAGCTGTCTATGTTTACCTTCTTGCCCTTTAAGCTGTTAGCCTGTACTGTAGATTTTTTAATAAGAAAATAGTGAGATTAAAAAGAATCCCAGTAGTAACCAAGGTATTGAAAATCGGACCGGACATTGACCCAGCCGATGCACTGGGTCAAGGGTCAGTGGTTTAGATCACGGTCAACTCGGGGGTCAGACCGAGGTCAATTAAAAAAATATATAATTTAAATATGCATGTATACCATTCAAAAAACTAAATAAGAGTTTTTTTCCAACCAATAGTCAAATATAACCTCCTGAACCTAATACCCCAAAAAGTATCATTAAGTACATAAGGATTTTTCTCCAACCAATGCAACACAACAAAAGTGTTCCACAATCCTTATAAAGCTCATTGCAAATCAAAAAATTTTAGGGAAATAATTTTAAAAAAGCTAAAATGATGTCGTTTAAGGTATAAAAGAGTAAAAAAAAAGGGGAAAACTGTGACCAGTCGGTTCACCCCGGGTCACCTTGATAATTGAATATTTATTACACTCATTTGTATCTCTTGATTAATAAATTTATATTTTTTAGTTAATAAATAATGGGCTTTTATGCTTATTTGGGCTTTGAGTGTTTTATTGGATTTAATATATTTTAATAATAAAAATTCCAGATTTACAACCCTTCTCTATTTTGATCATAACTCTTGAACCAGATATCCGAATGATCTCATTCTTGTCTCATTTTTTAGATGATTCAAAGGGCAACAATTGATATGAAGACTTGAAGGGCAGATTCGGACAAGAGGATAGTCAAAAATGTAGTAAATGTTATATGTATTTTTCTAGATTTTTATTGGGCCCAAATTTTGTAATAAAGCACCATTTATTATTAATTTCCGTTTTGAGCTGAACTGGTGGGCTCTACCCATTTGACAATTAGGTTTTTACTTTAGTTAGCTAAAACAATAGGGCATAAGGATTTTTGGGACGATTTTTGGATTGAAATAAGAAGTTCTTCATTCTCTGAAAAATGTTCTTTATGTTCTTCGCGTTCTTCATTCATTTTTCAGATTTTCCAGCCATGTCCGGCTAAGTTTCTGTGATTGACCTATAGATTGAGGATTCACATTTCCAATCAGAGGACATACTTAAACCGGTAATGTAACTCGTTTCTATTTACTCTGATCGGATTCAATTTCTGGAATAGTTCGAATGTTTGTTTTAATATTCAGATTGCTACATCCTAAGGACACAGTTCGAATCGGGTTACAGTGATACTGTGCGATCGCACAGTAGCACGCCATGCATACGAACAGAACCTAGACGATCGTCTAGTGGAGGATTTTCTAGATGAATGCAGAGATTTCAGTTCGTCCAGAACCATTCACGAGTTTATTATAATCTTCGTCCGATGATGGTAGGAAACTATGAATCCCAATTCTAGGTCAGTCGTTTTAATCTGTTTGGTCTAGTTCGTTTTCGATTTCTGTCTTTAATCTGAGTTTATTATTCGTTAATAGTTTAATTAAACCCCCCAATCGATCATTGTTCGAATGTTTTAGACTGCATGTGAATTCCGTGGGAAACGATCCAGGTTCTCTATACTGTAAATTCTTATTGAAATTGGTTATTTTACGAGAACTCGAAAATTATCGATCAAAATTTGGCGCCATTACCGGGGAATTTTCATCGGTCTAGCATTAACAGTAGTGTAGTGTTTGAGTCAGGTGGTTCTGGTGGTTTGGCAGATTTGTATCTCAACCAAATCACTCGGCCCCAGGTCTTTTTGAAGGGATTGGGCATTCTGAGCAAAAGTCACTTCCTTTAGGAAATGCGATCACCCTTAATTTTCCCAAATTCTATCATCTAGACCACTTTTTCACTGTTTTTTGGTATTAGTGGGACGTAGTCGGTATTTCAGAAATTGTTATAGGATTTCTACTAGAATTTCCGACTTGCTCTGATTGGGTTGATTTTTGGTGAGCTGAAAGAAAATGTGCCTCTGAGCATAACTCATTGCTTTGCCATGAGTACCCACCTAACTTTTCTAAATTCCATCGTTTAGACCACTTTTCATTTTTTTAAAAGTTTTTTATTGCATTTTTGGGTTCCCGGATAGTGTAGAAGTCATTCTGTGCAAGTCCCATAATTTTTAAAAATCATTTGGTAGTGTTTTTGAATTTGTTTTGGTCAATTTCTAGTGTAGGCTTGTGATTTTACGTTTTTGAGTGTTCTGGTGGTTGTCCTGATTTTTCCCTATGCTGTATGACTAGGAACAGCACTAGTGCATCTGATCTGTTGGACATAAATCCTGAAATAGAACACACAATTCTTGCTGCTAGAAGGGCTGTTAGGTTAAGTCAGAGGGTTATTACTGAACCTGTTTCTGATTCTGACATTGATTCTGTTGGCACTTCTGTTTCTTCTGATTCTATTAGCAGCACTTCTGTTCACTCAGACACTATGGCATATCAGGGAAATAATAGGACTTTAAAGCAATTGACTGCACCTGGTGATAATTATCAACCATTGTGTATCCAATACCCTGCCCTTGGTGCTAACCTTGAACTTAAATATAGACTTATACATTTGTTGCCCAAGTTTCGTGGTCTTGCAGGTGATGAACTACACAAGCATCTGAAGGAATTCCATGTGGTATGCAGCGCAATGAAACCACAGCATATTGATGAAGACCACATTAAGCGAGAGCTTTTCCTTTCTCTCTTGAGGATGGAGCGAAGGACTGGTTATATAATCTTCAACCGTCATCTATTGGAAGTTGGGCTGATATGCAGAGATTGTTCCTAAAGAGATTTTTCCCTTCTTCAAGAGCCACTACAATCAGAAAAGAAATCAGTGGAATCAAGCAAATTAATGGCGAGAATACGCATGAATACTGGGAGAGATTCAAGAGGTTGTGTGCTAGCTACCCCCATCACCAGATAACTGAGCAGCTCTTGATTACTTATTTCTTTGAGGGTCTTCTACCTAATGACCGAAATCTGGTGGACGCTTCTAGTGGTGGAGCCTTAGTTAACAAGACACCCCAAGAGGCTATAGATTTAATATCCACTATTGCAGCTAACTCTCAATAATTTGGCACTAGAACAAATAGCAGTGCTGTGTTCCAGATCAGCGGATCTAATGATTCTCACCAGAGATTAGAGAATAGAGTTGATGATCTGACCTCTTTGGTGAGGCAACTGGCAGTGACTCAAACAATGCAGTCTTCCACTCCACAGTTAGGCTATTCATGTGGTTTCTGTTCTGATCCCTCTCATCTTACTGATTCTTGCCCCACTTTGCAAGACAACACATATCAAGATCAGTCAGTGGCTGCTGTGGGCGTTTTTCCAGGGAAGCCACAACACCAGCAGCAAAATAATGCGTTCTCCAATACATATAACCTTGGCTGGAGAAATCATAATAGTCAGAAGGTAAAGCCAGAATCCGAGTCAGATTCAGAACCATAATAGTCATGTGCAGCAGAGTTCTAGAAATTACCAACAGAGACAGTTTCCACAGAACAGACAGAATTTCCAACAATTCGCACCTCCACAACTAGCACAACAACAGCTGACCAGCAGCAGTGGTTCCTCACTAGAAGAAATGATGAAGCAACTTACAGCAAAAAGTTTGCAATTCTAGCAACAAACTGAGGCCTCTATCCAGAGTTTGCAGACTCAGATTGGGCAGTTGGCAACATCATTAAATCAACTCCAGCCTCAGGGATCCAATACTCTCCCTTCATAGACAATTCCCAATCCGAAGGGAAACATTAATGTTATCTCCTTACGGTCTGGTAAGCAATTACAAGGGCATAAACCAGCTGCAGATGTGAATGAATCCATATAAGAAAAAGAGTCAGAAAAAGTGAAGATTGACTCTAGAAATAAAGAGGCAGTGAAGAAAGGTGAAGAGGAGTCTGGAGTTCCTATTCCTCTTCCTTTCCCTCAGAGAGCCCTTCAATCTAAGAAGTTGGCAGAAAAAGGAATGGGAGGCTAAGGTCACAGTGATAGAAGAAGCAAGAGGAGAATCAATAAAGTCCGTAGCATCACTATTTGGAAGTCTCTCTGAATATAAAGGAAAAATGAAATTTAAACAAGAATTAAATGAAACTGATGACAACAAGAAGAAAGGCATAGCACTCAAAGCAGTCAAAGAAAAGGAAGTGGATGAGCCGGAAGATGAAGATGATGAGCTCATAATGATGGTTCGAAGATTCGGGAAATTCTACAAAAAGGATTAAGGATTCTGAAGATTCAATAAAGTAGGACAAAGTAGTAAGAGGGAATCAAGAGATCAAATCATATGTTATGAATGCGAAAAGCTATGACATATCAAGTTTAAGTGTCTACAACTAATGACTAAAGAGAAAAAGAAGAATAACTACTTCAAGAAGAAAGCTTATGTCTTTGCTATCTTGGGAGATAGCTCATTAGATGAAGAAAGTGATGAAGATGAAGTAGCCAACATTTTCCTTGTAGCTTATGACGAATCTGAAAACAAAGAGGTAAACAAATCTAAACCTTCTTATGATGAATTGTTATCTGAATATAATGCTTTACATTTTGAATTCGAAAGGTAGCTAAAGAATTAGTTGTTACAAAGAAAAAGGTAAAAACTTTAGAACTTCAGGAATAAAAAACATGTGAATTATGTCTTGTTTTAGAAAAAGAAGAATTCAGATCTTAATAGAGCACTTGAGAGATTCACAAAAGGAAGTGAAATGCTCAAGGTTATTCTAAAAGCTTAGAAAGTTACAAATGATGGATCTGGTATTGGCTACAATTCATATCAGGACAAGGCAAAAGGGAAAAAGAAAAACGGAAACAAATCATATTTGAATTATTTTCAAAAGTCTATTCATTTATCAAATCCTTTTGTTCATTGCAACTATTGCAATAAAAAAGGACAAAATGGATTCCAAAAAGAGAAACCTTGTAGGTACCTCTTCATGTTTTCAAAGAAAAGAGAAACCTATAGGCACTTATAAATGGATTACGAAAGGATCATATGTCCCTCCTACATTCTCTGCTAATCACAAATGACTCAAGAAAAGATGGGTACCTAAAACTTGATTATATTTATCTATAGTTATATTTGAGTGCATCAAAGACCAATAAGGGATTCATTGATAGTAGTTTCTCTCGACACATGACTGGAGACATACAAAGGTTTACCTCCATAATTCCAAAAAAAGGAGGTAAAGTCAAGTTTAGTGGAGATCAGACTGGAAAAATTATGGATTAGAGAAGTTGGAATCGGAAATGAGATACTAATCAAAGATGTCTACTACATAGAAGGTTTAATGAACAACCTTCTCAGCATTAGTCAAAGTGCTAACAAAGACAGTTGGATCATATTCGACTTTGATGAATGCCTTATAGTAAGAAAAAAAGGATATTCCGATCAAGAAGGATGAACTAAAGGTAAAAATCAAAGCCAAAAGGGAAGGTAATTGCTATACTATTGATATCAACAATAGTGTGTCTGAAAATTGTTTTATAAGCAACAACGATGAAAGCTGGCTTTGGCACAAAAGACCGGCTCATGTAAACATGCATCAGTTAGATAAACTTATCAAAAGGATTTGATGATAGGTTTACCTAAACTTTATTTTAAAAATGATTTGGTATGTGATTCTTGTCAAAAAGGAAAACAAACTAAATCCTCTTTCAAAACTAAGAAGGAAATATCTACAAAGAAACCATTATAGTTACTTTACATAGATTTGATTGGACTAGCAAGGGTAAAAAGCCTTCCTGGAAATCTAGATACTCTGGTTATTGTTGATGATTTCTCTCTGTTTACATAGACTATTTTCTTGTCATCAAAAAATGAAACATTTAATGAATTCATTATCTTTGCTAAGAAAGTGCAAAAATGAGAAAAGTATGTCAATTGCAGCAATTAGAACAAATCATGAAGGAGAATTTGACAGCCAAGCATTTGAAAGCTACTCTGACACTTATGGCATTGATCACAACTTCTTAGCCCCCAGAAAACCTTAACAAAATGGTATGGTTGAAAGGAAGAACATATTTCTCATCGAAATGGCAAGGGAAATGCTCAATGAAAAGGAAGTTTTACAAGTATTTTGGGCAGATGCAATAAGTACAGCCAGCTATATTTCTAATAGAGCTTATATCAGATCAAAACTGAGAAAAAATCCATACGAACTCTATAAGGGAAGAAAGCCTAACATCATTCATCTACATATCTTCGGTTGTAAGTGTTTCATTCACAATAATGCTAAGGAAAATCTTGGAAAATTTGATCTAAAAGTTGATGAAGGTATTTTCTTAGGATATTCAAATAGAAATAAAGCTTATAGAATTTTTAATAAATGAACGTGTGTTGTTGAAGAATCCATTCATATTGTGTTTTTTGAAATTGATTCCTTTATCAAAACCATAGATGATGAGCCTGAATTAATAAGTTCTGATCAAAATCAAAATGTTTCAAAATCCTCTCACAATTCTCTTAATTCAAATGAAAATTCTCTTTAACCAAAATTTTCTAAACAACCTAAAGCTTAGAGATTCATGAGAAACCATCATATAGATTAGGTTATAGGAAATATTGAAGAAGGTGTGAAAACTAGAAAAAAGTGTTTTCAATGAAATAAGTTTTTCTACTTTTATTTCTCAACTAGAACCTTCTAACATTGACGAAGCCCTATTAGACAATGATTGGGTTATAGCAATGCAGGAAGAACTTAACCAATTTGAAAGAAATCAAGTGTGAGACTTAGTATCTTGGCCTAAGGATCATACAGTGATTGGCACCAAATGGGTATTTAAGACCAAACTTGATGAATCTGTAATCATTGTCAGAAATAAGGCAAGATTGGTGGCCAAAGGCTATAATCAGGAAGAAGGAATTGATTATGAGGAAACGTATGCTCTAGTGGCTAGGTTGGAAGCCATACATGTACTTTTAGCCTTTGCATCCATCAAAGGATTCAAACTCTATCAAATGGATGTGAAAAGTGCCTTTCTCAATGGCTATATAACTGAGGAGGTTTATGTTGAACAACCTCCTGGTTTCAAAGATTTTTCTAAACCTAATCATGTTTTCAGACTAAGGAAAGATCTTTATGGTTTAAAACAAGCTCCTTGAGCTTGGTGCAAAAGACTGAGAAATTTCCTCAGTAACCATGGTTTTGAAATAGGAAAAGTAGATACAACTTTATTTCTGAAATGAAAAGAAAATGAATTATTAGTAGTACATATATATGTTGATGATATAATTTTTGGCTCTACTAATGATTTCTTATGCAAGGATTTTGCTGACCTTATGAAAGGTCAATTTGAGATGTCCATGATGGGTGAATTAACATTCTTCCTTGGTCTGCAAATTAAACAAAGGAAGAATGAGATATTCATTTCTCAAACCAAATATCTTAAGGAATTGCTGAAGAAGTATGGGATGGATGAAGCCAACAGAGTAGAGACCCCCATGAGTTCAAAAACTTTATTGGATGTTGATGAAAAAGGAAAACCATTTCTCTACCTCACTGCCAGCAGACTAGATATTCAGTTTAGTGTTGGTATGTGTTCTCGATTTCAATCATGTCCTAAGGAATCTTATGACAAGAAAGTAAAAAGAATTTATTGGTATCTTCCCAACACGGTTGAATTAGGAATATGGTATCCTAAAGGAGGTAACGAATATTTAATTGCTTACTTAGACTCTGATCATAGTGGGTACAAGACAGAGAGGAAAAGTACCAGTGGATAATGCCAATTCCTTGGAAAAGATGTGGTTTCTTGGTTCAGTAAGAAGAAAACCACAGTATTGTTGTCCTCAACAGAAGCAGAATACATAGCAATTTCAGGCTGTTGTGCTCAGGTGTTATGGCTAAAGTAGCAATTACGAGATCTTGGTATCTTTCTCAATGAGATTCTTATCTATTGCGACAATACCAGTACAATTAACTTAGCCAATAATCCTATACAACATTCAAGGACTAATCACATAGACGTGAGGCATCACTTCATCAGAGATCATATTCAAAAGAAGGATGTTAAAGTATTATCTATACCAACTCACTTGTAGCTTACTGATATATTCACCAAACCATTGGCAAAAGATAAAATTTGTTATATTCGAAGAGAACTAGGAATGGTAAATCCCAATGAGTTGTAAGTTAAAACTTCATTGAACTTAATTTTTAAATATGTTTTGATGATTCAATTACTAACTTAAGTATTGGAGTATCAAGAAATTTGTTTTGCAGGAATGCTCTGTTATCACAATGAGAAATAGAGATAAACAGAGGAGAGATCACCTGCAGAAGTACCCAAATGATTATGAAAGTGAAGCATTTTCACTTAAGTGATTCACAATCAACTCGAGCGCTAAGGAATTCAACATAAAAAGTTTCGTGAGAATGTCAGAAAGCATAAGCTAACATCAGTAGAGCACTCGAGTGAGTAACTAAAGCACTCGAGTGCTGAGGGAAACAACAAGGCACCTGAGTCAGAAAAGCTCACCCGAGTAAAGCACTCAAGTGAGCCACTTAAGTACTCGAGTGCAGAAGAAAGCAACTAGTAAAGTCAGAAGGACATCATTTGAGTAGATACATCATTACTCGAGTGAACTCCAAGAGTAACTCACAAAAGGGTCTCGAGTGTTCTCATTACACAACCGAGTGAGGTATTTCATCTTTTAAATTTTACAATGTACTCGAGAGCTATAGGGTTCACCCAAGTTTAGTTTCACCACTTGAGTGATACCTTAGCCACTCGAGTGAAGACTTATATCAGCAATATATCAGTCACGATTGTCCTCATTCTCTCATGCCGTTTCATTTCCTCCTTCAAATCCTCTTAACTTTTCTCAACTTCTCATCCACTTTGTAACCGTTAAACCATTTTCAATTGCTTCATTACTTCCACCATTTCATCTTCTCTCCAACACTCCCATTATTCTTTAAATCCTCTCACCTCCACTGTCGCAAGCCCTAGCACCAACTCTCTTCAATCGTCTCTGAAATTTCTCTTGAATCCTACTCTCCAATGAGAATGGCAAGGACTAAGAGGCCCAATGTGGATAGGGATTCTCCTCCTCCTCCTCCTCCTTCATCGAAGAAAGCTAAGGTTTCTAAATCCACCTCGAGTCTAAAGTTTAAACTAAGGGAATTGTGCTCAAGGAACCCGCCGTATCTCTACCAGCATCTAAGCTTGTGCACTCTGGAAAAGGGAAAGAGAAAGACGTTCCTGATAAAGACACTAATATATAAGCCAAGAAGTTCATAGTGAGTCTCGATATCGAATATCAAAGTTTTACGTCTCAAAGCCAAGAGCAAAGTCAGTCAGAGGTCCCTCGTAAATCATGGTATGCTTCTCAAGAAGCTTTTGCTAGTTAGGGTAATCCGACTGTTTCTGATTCAGCAAGTACTACCCCTTCTGAGTTGGTCAAGGACGCTTAGTCATCAGTGCCTCCTCTAAACTTTATTACCGATAAACTCAAGGTATCTGATATGACTACCTTCAAAACTTTAGGAGCTTTTGGGTTGTGGCCATGAAATCTTCTAGCAGCGGCCAAGAATCCAGCCTTCAACATTTCCCCTATTTCTTAGCCGAACTTTCAAAAATAATAACTAAATCTAAAAAATTCCAAATGAAGTGATTCTAAGTGCTACGTGACCTTGTTTAAGTCTAATTTTAATGAAAAATATAGCCATTAGCCAAATGGATGAAAATCAATACAGAATTCCACTTCATTGGCCACTACTCCAAAATAAACCAATTTTACATGACCAATCTTAAAAAATATAGAACTTCTAGTGTACACATCTAATTGACACAAATGACATATAAAATTAGAGCTTGACATGTCTACATTTATATTGGAGAGTTCACAATTTTTGGACATCATTTATCTATTAAAAATGTAAGAAAATCATACTGCCATATAGGGAAACTCGTACTAGCAGAAATCCCAGTTTATAGCTTTTATTTTCAGTGGTCCATAATTTACCACCAGGGCTATTTCCACATAGTTTTCCATTTTAAACACAATGGAAAGATCAAAAAAATTAAAATCACAAGTCTTCATCCCCTATCCCATTTGGCTAAATAGACCCCCATTTTGCCAAAATCAACCAAAACAGAATTTTAACCATCAACTTGGTCTAACATCATCATAAATCATTATCTAACCACAAATACGTGATTAAAACAACCATTATCCCTTAAAAATAGCATCTCGATGAAAATACCCAGCCCCCAAACTCTCATGAAAACTTATCAAAATCACAAACTAATCAGTTTAAAATAAAGCCTACGCTTACAACTCGCATTTCTACAAACGGTTAAGAAATTTGGCAATACTTCGTCCGAAAATAAGTCACCAAACATCTCCAAAAGAAATTTCAAAACTATAGAAATAAAGCTTATGATGAGGAGAAGAAAGTTTGTGAAGGGTATTTCATGAGGAAACGCCAATTCGGTAGTATTTCGGCTGATTGAAGTCAGGGAAATTTACTATTAACTTCTTCTATTTCCTTTTTCAATTTCTTGGGATTTTTCTGATTTTTTACATGATTTTGGATAATGGCTGAAATATATGGCCCTTAATTTTCTTAAAATTTGTCCGCCATGTGTTACAAACCTGTGTTGCCATTTGTTCGGTGATCCAGTTATTCGATGATGCGTGTGACTAGCTTTAACTAAGTATGTCCTGCCTCTTTTCCCAAGCCTTTGGATGTTCTTTTTGTTAAGAAAAGTAGGGCTTCGATGAATTTTCCCAATTTTTGGGCTCAGTGTTCGAGAAAGTTAGTTGGTGACCGGACTTGGGACCAATAGATTTCCTCGACTTGAGGGCTAGGTGGCGCTCTCCGGTGGTGACAGCTCAAAAGTAAAATCCAAATTCATCATAAAGGGGACATGTGTCACCTTTTTATTGGCCCAATACATAAAAGTCAAAAAACACTTGCTCTTCTCCTTTAAGATGGCGCCATGTGTCCATTTTACGTGGGACCTGTACTCTTCCTTTTTCCTCCACTTACCAGTCTACTTTATCAGGGAAAGTAAAGTGAGGGGATTTTCTCTCAAGTCCACCTACGAGGTGTCATCTTTCATCGTCCCCGCATAAAGTAAGATTAATTTAATTTATTATTACTTTATGACCTTAAATAAAATCTTGTCAAGTATCCATTTTATTTAAATTGGCACCATATACACATATACTTGGCATCGGTGAATTTCTTCCAACTAATTATATTTACAAGAAATACTGGATGCTCATATTTTAGTATGTTACAACTAGCCCCCGGGTATAATAAATCTTGTCCTCGAAATTTGTTACAAGTTTTAAAACATAAATTCTGGGAAAACACTTCCATAAGTTGTCCTTCGCCTCCCAGGTTGCCTCTTTGGGTGATAACCCCTTCCAGACCACCTTCACAAACGAAATACTTCTGTACCTGCCTAAGCCTTCTCTCCTGTCAATCGATAACTTATTCTGATTCAACCTCGTATATGAGGTTATCTTGCATATCTACATCCTCAAACTCTATAACATGCTGTGGGTCTGGTTGATACCTTTTCAATTGTGAAACATGAAAGACATCATGCAATCTACTCAAGTTTGGGGGGTAGAGCAATCCGGTATGCTATTGCCCCAATTCTTGACAAAATCTTGAATGACCCAATATATCAAGGGTTTAACTTCTTTCTCTTTATCGCCATGCCAATACCGGTGATAAGTGAAACCCTTAGAAATGATCTTCTTCGCTTGTCAGCATAGCTCTTTTGTCAAACGATCTTTTTCACTTGTCGGCATAACTCTTTTGTCTACTATAGGCTGCAAGCAGTCTCTGCTTGATGATCTTGATCTGCTCAGTAGTCTGATCTATTAGATCTGGCCTATAGAACCTCTTTTCTGATAACTCTATCTAGCAGAGAGGGGATTGACACTTCCTCCCCTAAAGTGCTTCATACAGAGCCATCTGGATGCTTGCATGATAGCTATAATTGTAAGCAAATTCCGCAAGTGGAAGGTAGTGAACCCATCTTGCCTTGAAGTCTATCACATACACTCTCAACATATCTTCTAGTATTTGTATGGTTTTCTCTATCTGTCCATCCGTTTGAGGATGACAGGCCATACTAAATTTCAACTTGGTGCCCAAAACTTCATGCAAAGATCTCAAAAACCTTGAAGTGAAGCGAGGGTCTCTGTCAAAAATTATACTCTTTGGTGTTCCATGGAGTCTCACTATCTCCCTAATATAGATCTCTGCCACTTTATTGAGAGAAGAGCTAGCGTTGATCAGTATGAAATATGCTGACTTTGTGAAGCGATTAACAATAACCCATGTCGCATTATGATTTCCGATTCTGGGTAACCCTACACAAGTCCATGGTTATGCTTTCCTACTTCCATTATGGAATATCGGGACCCTGAAGTACTCCTGGAGACCTCTGGTATTCAATTTACCTTCTGGCAGGTAAGACACTGTTCTACATATTTATTCACATTACTCTTCAATATGGGCCACCAGTATATAGCCTTCAAATCATGATACATCTTTACCATCCTTGAATGGAGAGTATATCAACTCTTGTGTGCTTCTTCCAGATTTTCTACCTCAGATTAGCTTCTAGTGGAATATAGATTCTTTTCTTATATCGAACTAGTCCACTAGGTGAACGATCATAGTCCCGAGTCTCTTCTCATTCAATCATAGTCCTGATGGATTGTGCTCGTTTATCTTGCATTTGAGCCTATTTAATCTCAGTCTTCAGATCACTTTCCTCTTAGCTAACACCATAACTAGCACAGAGGATTTGATTTAACAAGTTTAAATCATGAAAATATTATATACGTTTCCTCTCCAATATTATCATAGCTGCTACCTGTACCACCTTTTGACTATGAGCATTAGCAACGACATTACCTTTACTCGGGTGATACTTGATTTCTAGGTTGTAGTCTTTTAGTAAATCCATCTACCTATGCTGTGTCATATTCAGTTCTTTCTAATCATATAGATAATTGAGACTCTTATGGTTACAGTACAACTCCATAACCACCCCATATAGATAGTATCGCCAAATTTTTAGTGCAAACACTATTGCTTCCAACTCTAGATCATGTGTGGGATAGTTCATCTCATGAGGCTTCAACTGTCGAGAGGTGAAGGCCACCACTCTGCCCTGCTGTATCATGACACATCCTAGTCCCTGCTTACTAGCATTACTGTAAACCACGTAGGTCAACTTGGGATCAGGGATAATCAACATGGGTATAGTTATCAACCTCTCATTCAGCTCAACAAAGCTATTCTCACATTAGTCATCCCACTTAAATGGTTGATCCTTTTGCGTGAACTTGGTTATCGGCAAGGCAATCCAAGAGAAATTGTGAATGAATCTCTGGTAATAGCTAGCAAGACCCAGAAAACTACATATCTCAGCAACAGTTTCTAGCTTCTTTCAATCTAGTACTGCTTCCACCTTACTAGGATCCACTAAGACCCCTTTCTATGAGATAACATGACCTAGAAATTTGACTTTTAAAAGCCAAAACTCATACTTGCTCAGCTTAGCATAGAGTTTCCTTTCCTGCAAAATACCCAGCATAATTCTCAAGTACTCCTCGTACTCTTCATTACTCTTAGAGTATATTAGAATGTCACCTTTCAGCTTGTATATAGCCATTCTGGCTATCATCTCTGTAGGACACCCCAGTACCTTGAATATTTTCTCTAGTCGGACCGGCCAGTCCTCTGTAGCTTGTGGGTTAAATCTTCCCTTAAATGTCGGAGGCTGGTACTTGATGAATTTTAGCATCTAGTATTGGAGATTTTCCACTTCAGGAGCCTAAACAATATGAGGCTTTTGATGGGATTCGAGCGACTATGATTGCTCATTACTTTGAGGTTGTTTCTCTTCTAGATTCCCCTCAGGGTTATTCCCTTCAAGGTTCTCAGGTTATGCCCCGTCTTTATTATGCTTTTCCCTTATTTCTCGGATTTCCTCTCACAAGTGTTAAATCATAGTTTGCTGTTGTGTCAGCATTCTGAGAATTTGTTGCATAGGGTCAGGTCTCGCGTTATTTTTAGGTTCCATATTTGGTGGTATGTTCCCTGGTCTACGTCGCACCATTGTTCCTTGTAACTATTAAAAAGGAATTACCACATTAATACTGCATTAAAAATATATATGTATTTCTCAAGACTTAAATACCAACACACAACAGTAACATAGATCTATTACGGAAAATAACTATATTTGCATCAAAGTGGCTAGCCATTTAAACAAAAGAAGCATGTACTACTACAGTAACCAGTCATATGTACAGTAAGAGGCTTGGTATTCACACCAAAAGAAGCATGTACTACTTTATCTTAAGTAAGCATGCTCCTACCATCTATACATTATTTACATATACTTCATTATATACTTATGCATATGTTCAATAAAAGAAGACAACACATAAGGATTGGGCTATAATATCAATCTTCGTCTTGACCTAGAAAGTTGTATCAGGAAAATAGGTAAGTGTGGTCTTAATCCATATGTCATCGAGTATCCAAAGATCATACATCTCCCGCCTATCATACACCAGCTCTACATCAAACAAGAAGTAGGTATATAGTTTGGAGGAGGAATAGGAAAAGGTAATAGACTCATAGCCATTGAGGTACAATATCTTCATGTACTGCTATAACTCATTATTAGGGTGAGGGTCATATGCCAGGTTAATCTCTGGAGTCTTAGAGCTATTCGTAGAGTTGGTATCATGTACTACCTCTCTCACCTCTAGGTCACAATTATCCCTGGTGGAGGACTCTACACTCAAGATAGGTCCTAGGTTGATAGTCGCAGGAGCTGGAACTCTCTTCCTAGCAGTACTCTCCTATCCTTAGGTACACGCTTGTCCTTAGAAGGTTGGTTAGCCGATAGAGGTGATTGACTTCTCTACCTTCCCTTATCAGTCATGCTTCCTAACACAAAGTAGCTAGCTAAAGGTTATAACCTATCAACAAAGTAGAGGACTTTAGTAAATACCTACCATTTCCAGAATCAATGCTCTGATACCAAATTGTAATACCTTATATCCAATAGACTCATATGAGTGCAAAAGAGTAGTAAAATAAGTTGTGAAACTAAGATTCGGTTACAAATTAAGCAGACTTTTGAAAATGTTCGTAAATCCTAAACTTATCTCAAGAATTGAACCTGGGATTGAGAGGGTTTAATAGGAATAAAAAATTTTCAAACATGTTCACAAACATTCACTACCTCACTAAGTATCATTGGCTCTCAGTTTCATCTTATCAGAGTGTGCAAGTGATTCTCTGATTAAATCTCACATTCCATATATTAGTTATGTTTCGTTAGCATTTGGAAGTTTTGTCTAACTATGTTATCCTATTATAAAGTTATTGTCCATTTACTAGGCAATCGGAACTACTGGTTCTACTACTATACTTTCGACATGTTTATAGGGTTATATACATCATATGCATAACCCAAAATATTTAAAATAGACAACCAATGGGAAATAATATCCTTCAACTTCGTGCCCCTAGCTGTCTGTGTTTACCTTCTTGCCCTTTGAACTGCTAGCCTAAACTGTAGATTTGTTAATAGGAAAAGAGCGAGATTCAAAAGAATCCTAGTAGTAACAGGTAGTCAATCATATAGATACAAAATCACATACCATGCCACATAGTCATCATATAAATATAATTATCATAACAACATTTAGTACACAACATGCAATTCAACATAACACCTTAGCACTAGGTATAAAAAATCACATGGCCTATAGTGTTACCCTCGCAAAAGGCCTCGGGCATTGACTTATGCATAATAGGAAGTTTCAATGGCATGGGTGTCCACCCCGCATAATCATAATGCATAAGGAAAATTCATGATGAAACCATAAACATGCAATGTATCTTATAACATATGAAAGACAAAATTACTACTTGGTCTCTTTTCCTGAGAAATATCCAAATGTTTCCCCAAGATCAGGCAGGTCTTAGATCTTAGCTGTCAAGTCCTATAATTAGAATTATGGACGACGAGTTATTACTTAATCCAATCCTTTTGGTATAATGTAAACTAAATTATTCTTAGTTTAGCTTGTTGGTTGTCATTTGAATCACTTAGGTAGCCCTTGAAAGCCTAAACAAATGCCTATAGGATTGGAAAAGACCATACCAATCAACACCTCTGGGAAAATATGAAATATAGAAAAAATTGGGTTTTGGCTACAGCCAAGGATGTTTGGCCACAACCAAAAACAGGTGTAATATCCTAAATTTCGGGACAAGAGGCTTGAGATTAAGTCTGGAATAAGTGGACTACTAAGCCCCGGTCTAGCAAATGTCCTAGTAAGGTATAATTGCATTCTCCAAAATTCTTTTATACCCTTAGGGTATTAAAGGGAATATTTTGGTGGATTAAAAAGCTTGGGAAATGAAAAAACAATACAATTAGAGGTCACACATAACATAGTTAATTGAAACACAAAGTAGTGTTGCTACCGGTGAAATTCCCTGTGTGGTAGTCGTGTTGTGTGACATCTTTCAAGGGGTATATGATGTCCAAAAATTCTTAAAATTTCCATAATGAAATTATACTAGTCAAGATTTAATTTGATATGTCATATGAGTCATTTGAAGTTATACACAAAGAGTTATGTATTTTTGAAGTTAGCCCAGTGAAATTGGCATTTTTCTGTTAGCTTCCAAAAATGAGAATTCTGGGAATGATGGGCTTCTATTTGGCTAAATGCTATATTTTCCTTAAAACTAGACTTAATAATGGTTGCATATCCTTTGGAACCACCCCAATTGGACATTAGTACAATTAGATATGAATTTTCAAAATTTGGTAAAAATTCTGCCTAGTTTTGCATTAAGTACAAAATGGAAGAAAATGTAAGTGCAAAATGGTAATTTTTTCATAAAACAAGATAAATATTTTTCCCTAATATTACCAATAATTTTAGTTAAATGGAAATTAAAAAAAGGAAAATGGATACTTAGTAATTAATAAGCCTATTTTGGTGAATTATTATCAAGGAAGGTCAAATAGTCAATAGTCAAAAGTCAAAGGTCCAAAAGTCAACAACTTGTAAGATGGCACTAGAATAATTGAAGACCAATATTTTCTCTCAATTCTCATGCAATTTTGGTGGTTTATTAATGGAATAAAAGGTAAAGAAGAAGTATTTATATAATATTATGTAAAAAGTCAATATTTGGACTAATGATAATCTACCATTTGTAAAGCAAGATAACCAATTGCTTTAAGTTATATTCCATCATCTTTCCATCCTCTTCTCGTGTAAAATATGAACCAAACAAAGAGAGAAAGAGCTTGAGACATTTGAAGAAGGAAGAAGGAAGAAGGCAAAAGGCTTAGGGTTTTCTCAAATCAAAGGTTGTTGTTGATGTTAGTGGTGGATATCGTGTTATTTTCTCGTGTTTTCAAATATTGGTCTGAAGTAGAACCTAAGGGAAATGCTACCCAAATTTCCTTTAAATATGTCCATTTAGTGTGTAAATGATTAATCATGTGATTAGAAGTAGAAAGAAAGTGATTAAGCAAGAGAAAATAAGAAAACAACATGTTATTCCTAGAAACCCAAACTTACTGTTATGTAGATGATGTAAGGAAGGAGTGAGAACTTGGTAATTTTTATATTTCCATTGGATTTATAAGGAAAAATTGTATAGGTATGCAAGTGTCCATGAGTTTTGGATGTTTGTATATCAATTTGGAAATTTATGAAATATGTATGTACATGTTGTAATCTGCCCTGTCTGGAATAGTGATTTTATGCGAGATGTTTCATAGGCCAAACCTTGTCCAAAAATCCTAAAAATTTTTAGAATTAAAGAAGAGACATATATATTTAATTTGATAGGTAGTTTGTAATTTTTAGACAAGTACATTGGGAGATACGAGTTTTAAAAGTTTAGGCATGAAAAACTGGTAATTCTGGAATAGGGTCTAATAAAATGAAATTTTGTAATTTTTGGGGTACATTTATCTTATGGATATATTTTTTTCCTAAAATTAGACTTAAATTGGGTCACGTAGCACTTGGAATCACCTCATTTTGATTTTTCTAGATTTATTTATGAGTTTTGGAATTTTGGTTAAGAACCAGGGTATTCTTGGGTACGGCCGAAAAGTTTTTGACCTGTTTTTTGCCACGGCTAAGACCCAAAATTTTTAATATTTCATATTTTCCAAGAGGTGTTGATTCATATGGTATTTTCCAACCTTATGGGCCTTTGTTGGGACTTCCAACTGACATGCAGGGAAACTCGCATTGCAGAAATCCAAGTTTACAGTATTGGTTTCCAGTGGTATAGAATTTATCACTTGAGCTATTCCCACATAGTTTTCCATTTTAAACACAATGGAAAGATCAAAAAAAAAATCACAAGCCTTCAACACCTATCCTATCTGGCCGAACAAACCCCCTTTTTACCAAAATCAACCAAAACGGAATTTTAACCACCAATTTGGTCGAACATCATAATAAATCATTATCAACCACAAATACATGATTAAAACACCATTATCCCTTAAAAATACCATCTGGCTAAAAATACCCAGCCTCCAAACCCTAATGAAAATGTATCAAAATCATAAACTAATTAGTTCAAAATAAAGCTTATGCTTCTTGCTCGCGTTTCCTCAACCGGTTTGGAAATCTAATAGTACTTTATCCGAAAAGAAGTCACTAAACACCTCCAAATGAAATTTTGAAACCGTAGAAACGAAGGTTATATTGAGGAGAAAAAGGTTTGTGAAGGGTATTTCAGGAGGAAACGCTAATTTGATAGTGTTTCAGCGGATTGAAGTCAGGAAATTTACTATTCACTTCTTCTCTTTCCTTTTTCAATTTCTTGGGATTTTTCTGATTTTTCCCATGATTTTGATGACAATGGTCAAAATATATGGCCTTTAATTGTCTTAAAAGTTGTCTGCCAAATGTCACAAACCTGTGGTTCCATTTGTTCGGTGATCCAATTATTATGTGACACGTGTGACTATCTTTAACTAAGTAGGTCCTACCTCTTTTCTCAAGCTTTTGGCTATCCTTTTTTTCAGGGAAAGTAGGGCTTTGATGATTTTCCCCTGCTCCTGGGCTCGGTGTTTGGGAAAGTTAGTTGGGTGACCAGACTTGAGACCGGTGGATTCCCCCGACTCGCGGGCTAGGTAGTGCCCTCCAGTGGTGACAACTCAAAAGTAAAAAGCAAATTCATCATAAAAGGGGACATGTGTCACCTTTTTATGGCCCAACACATAAAAGTCAAAAAACACTTTTGCTCTTCTCCTTTAAGATGGCGCTACGTGTCCATTTTACGTAGGACCACACTCTTCCTTTTTCCTCCACCTACCGGTCCACTTTATCAGGGAAAGGAAAGTCAGGGGATTTTCCCCCGGGTCCACTTACAAGGTGTCATCTTTCATGGTCCCTGCATAAAATAAGATTAATTTAATTTATTATTACTTTATGACCTCAAATAAAATCTTTCCAAGTGTCCATTTTATTTAAATTGGTGCCATATACATATATACTTGGCATCGATGAATGTCTTCCGACTAATTATATTTACAAGAAATACTGAGCACTTATATTTCAGTATGTTACAAAGACCCTTGTCGCATTGTAATAGGATGTGAAGCTTCGAACACCTATGAAGGAAAAGTATAAACATAAATGCTAACAATGGAAGAGTTAGTTATTCAATACATATTAACATTAACTTTCATCAACAATGATCCCTGTATTCATGGCATACAGGATGAGAACAAAGATGAGGTTATCCGAATAAACAGCCTCATATGCTTTGATAGTTGTATTAGTGTAACATCCCTAAAATTGGTAAAAGGGATGAATTTCCCAAAAAGAAATTTAAAAGTGATAAAAATCAATTGTGAGAATTAAGGGCCTATTTTCCCAAAAATTTAAGAAAAAATAGTTAGAGGTCATAATTTGGCTTAAAATTTTTTGAGAAATTGTTTGAAAGCTTTATGAAGCTAATTAAGGAAGAAAGTACATAAAAATTATTAAGGATTAATTCATGGAATTAGATAATGAGCCAATACTGATTTTGAAATTAAGAAAAGTTGGTAACTTTATTATTTGGACTCGAAAATCGAAATTGGACAGAGGATAAGCCAAATTGTCGAACCTAAAGAATTTAAGGAATCTTAAATTAGATAAAGGGGAAAAATTAGAGCTTAGTATGTGTAATTAATAGGATAAAATATACTTATATATACATATAAAACACACACACTCTAGCTTATACACTCAACAAAACACATGGTACACTCTAAATAAAACACATGCACTCATCTTTATCTCATTTGGATCCTATACCCGACCTACCTAACACTAACAATTAAATCACTCTATCACTCCTTCACTCTTATTGTTTCATGCAAACAAGACACACATGACCCAACCCATCTCACTCCACACACACATATTTTGCTTAAATCATTCCCACACCTCTTTATTTGATCATTTTGTTTGGAAAACAAGAGAGAGAGCTAGAGAAAGAGAGCCAGAGAACTTGAGAAAGAGATAGACTGAGAGACCAGTGGAGGAAGGAAGAAGAAGCTTCAATCCTCAATGCAACCTGAGTCTTTTTCACCTCTAGCTAGCTTTTTTCTATTTGATTTGAGTTGTTTTCTAGGTTGTTTTGGCTACTAGAAGTAAGGTTTGCCAGAAATAAGAAGCAATCACTAGTGAGTTTTAAAAATAGAGTATATGTAAGGATCGTCACATATGAGCATAAATCCATTTTATGCTCTAATACCACCAAATGTGACACCCTTTCTTACATTAACTTACCGGCTCTTAGTTCCATTAAATCAGAGTAAGCGAGTGAATATATCAATAAACTAAAAGCCGTTCTCATTAATTACACAAGGGCGGTTCTCTGCTTATACAACATTCATACATACACATATATCCATATATACACACATACATGAAATACAAGAAGTAGTGCCCGCACTATGACCTCCTCTTCACTTCACGTCTCCATATCTCCTCCGTGCACTTCTCCAGGCACTCTTTAACCTGTCTGAAATGGTTGTTTGGGAGGAGTGAGATTCAAAAGAATCTCAGTAGCGAACAGTACCATTATGCATGGCAGATACATATGAGTGCATGACATGCTTGCCTACCAAATATGATGCTAACATAATGATATGTTGCATGCTCGATGTTATGACACACATATGGCCATTGCACAAATATAACAGATCTTTAATCAATCAACATGTTCAACACGAACAGGAAAAGCAGTCACATAACCAATGCAAGACGTACATATCATACACATACAGGAAAGATAAGTCCACTACCTGTTAGACTTTATGTCCGTCCTCAATTCTTCGTCTTTGCTTTGGTTCGGGCACGTCCATCTATCAAGTCCTAGAATTCCCAAACATTCAATACATGAGTCATTACTCTTTCTTATATCATTCTAAACTCGTATTAGTTGATAACTTAGCCTAATTATGCTAAATTATCAAAATGCCCCCGGAAACCCGGCCCAGCTGTACTTTTACAGAAATTATAACCTGGGCCAATCCTACACAATTTCATGTGTAGAATCCATTTATGACTTCATATCAGTCAAATTCAGGCCCAAATGATGAAAATACCCTTGATAGCCCTTACCAAGAGCCTTTAAGGGGTAATTTGGTCATTTTACCCTCTAGGCCTTTTCTCACTTCTTCATCAACATGAACCCTACACAATTTGCTCTTATGAACTTAATGGAATCATCCAATTGATGAAATTTCAACTCTTGACTCATGCCACACATTAGGCGGCCAATATAGAGTTCTCAGAAGAGTTGTGTTGGTTCCTCCCTTTCTTTGACTTAATATCCTCCTTTCTACTTATATTTACATGATTAGCCGTTTAGACATCCATTGGACATAATTTTGGCCCCCAAAACATGGATAGAATGAGGGATGAACAATACACTACTTCCAAAATATGCATCCAAATTATAAACCGAAATGGTAGGAAGGAAGCCTACGCTTACCTCTACCCACTTCTGAATTCAGTTCGGAATTCCGGTGACGCTTTGGCCGATGAGATAGCACCAACGACCTCCAAATGAGAATCTGAAACCATAGAATCGAAACTCTGGATGAGTAGAACAACATTTGTACTGGATATTTCAAGAGAAAATTCCGTTTTGATCGAGTTCTGGCGAAACATAATTTTCTCTCTCTCCTCTGCGTTCTCGTTCTTTCTCCGTTCTCTTTCTCGTTCTGATCTGTTTTGTTTCGCTTTCCTTCTTTTCTCTTTTAATTCTAATTCATACGCGGGAAAGAAAGGGAATTAATTGATGAAGGATGATGATTAATTAAAATCATCCGGTGGCCTTTTACTCAATTAGTCCACCTATCACATTTTTTGCATAGCAAGTTTCCTTTATCTTTTCCTTTATCATTCCATTAATACTAATGAGAAATAAGAGAGTATAATTCACTCTTAAATTATCCCATTATACCACCTCAAGTGGTCCACCAAAACCTTAAGCTTTTCCTCTTCTTGACTTTACTTGATAATAGTTACCAACATGGCTTCATTAATTACCAAGTAATCATTTCCCTCTTTTTAATTCCCATTCAACTCAAATCATTGGGAATATTAGGGAAAAATCCTCATTCCTTATCTTATGGAAAAATTACCATTTTGCCCTTACCTTGTATTTCTATTTTAATATCAAAATTATTAAGGAATTTTGGGATATAAACCATGTCCAACTAGGACATCTACTAAACCGGGGTCTAGCAGTCCACTAAATCTAGGCTTAATCTCAAGCCTCTTATCCCAAAATTTGGGGTATTACAGCATGCATGTCGTTTTTAGGGGTCTTTGGTCAATTTTATTGTCATTAAAAATAGGTCTTGGTATAGGGTGTTCTTAGGGTCAAATTTCTGAAGGATTACAGTCAAAAATCATTAATGTATGTTGGTTTCTTCATCACCGTAATGTAACCGTAAAAAACAGAGTTTGTACTGGAAGTTGTAGAAGCTTAAATAGACTTCAAAGGTGGATTTTTCTTCTGTTTCTTTAAGTTATTGAAATTTTAGGATGTGTAGTTGATAATAGAATCAATGAGAGCTTGATTTGGAGTGAAAATGGTGGTTTTCTTATGAGTTTTAGGAAGACTGTCACATCTGCAAATTTCTAGAGGCAGTTTGTTTTAGACTTGGTTTTGATTAGTCAAAACGTGTTCAATTTTTATGAAATTTTACAGGGAAATAGTACATATCCAAAGATTTAAAATTATTCCTAGAATGAATAAATTGGACATTTAGAGAGAAAGTTATGACTATTGGAATTTAGGTTAGGAAACAGGGAAAATTTTGGAAGTTCAGGTTTTGGTAGTGGGGAAAAGGGACAATTTCATAGGGTTAATATGGTAATTTGGCCATGTGATTCTTTTTATCTTAAAATAGACATTAATATCTTTCCATTGAATATTAGAAATTAGGAATTGGATGTGTAATTTATAAGTTATGAATTTTTAAATGTTAGGTGTAAAATCTAGAAAAACTCTAAGTTCATAATAAGGAAATTTGTTTGATCATTGAATTTGGGAGACTAAATCTATGAGTTGACACTAATAAATATTTTTATTTTATAGGGGACTTCAAAAGCTTTACATGAAAGCTGGAACTACCTCATTTGAAATTGTATAGCCTAAGATTTGATTTTTCAAAGTTGCTTAAAGATTTAGACAAAATTGAGATGAAGTTTGGAATTTCTAGTTTTAAGTAAATTGAGATTAGGAGATAATTTGAGAATGTGAGACATGTTTGATAGACCAATTGAACCACATTAAGTATCTAAATCCTAAGAGTGATGTTTCATGCTAAATGTGAATAATGGCCCCTGAATTAATGTTCTTGGACTGAAATTTTGAGTCTTGATGTTAATATATCTCTATTTGAACTAATGCTTGCTTAGCTGAGTTGTTGAGGCTTGAAATTTAATTATGAGTTGTTGTGTTAAGGTTTCATAATTTTGGCTGGAATAATGTTTAAGTGAAGCAAGCATAATTGGACCTAATTTAGAGCTTGTAGAGATTTTATATGATTAAATGTTATATGATGCTGTATGGATTTGGAAGCTAAGGAAATTGACTTAAAGTTTGATTGTTTAATGCTTCCAAATGCCCAACAATTATTATAGATGGTCAACTAGTGCTTGTAGGCATTAACATGATTGAAATGTTGATTATATTTAAATCTGGAAAAATAATTCCAAAACTAAAGGAAGGGGTGGTCAGAAATATTTAAGGAAATTAAAGTTAGTGATGGTTTAAGAGTTTGGGATAATTCGAAGGGCTAATTTAATTGAATTAAATGGTTAATGATAGGGGAAATATACATTCAACATGTCTATTTTAGATACATAATAGACCTAAGTACAAAAGATTATCAAAGATAACTAACAAATTTAAATAAAGGATAAGAGTTATGAGAGGGTCAAGAATAACACAATTTTAATTATGTTAATAAGATTGGAATAAGTAATGACACATCTCTACATGAATTTCAAATTATAGGATTTGATATCTTCCCGAGCTCGAAGAGAAAGCAAATTAGTGAAGGTAAATCACATGAAAGGTTTACAGGTAGTAACTCTTTCTCTCATATATTATGTATTATTCTACATATATGTGTTTACCATAAATTATATTCATGTTATGAATATATGGAATGATATTGGACTATGTGTCCTGAGGCCATAAGTCTAAATGTGTATTATTGCTAGAGCTAGGAATCAGGTTTGGCCCTTGACAAGCCAGGGCCTAAAAGGGCAGACCCTATAGGGCCCGAGGAAAGAAAAATTGTTGTTTTTCAAAGCTCGGCCAAAGAGCATGGGAGCCAGGGCCGGCCCTTAAGGTTGGAAGCCATTTTCACAAGATTTAACTATACGTCTACACACCTCATGCAATAAAACAAATACGGTTACTAATTTATAATAAAAGGTAAAAAATATTCTGCACAAGTAACTCATAGTCTCAAACAAAGTATAAAAAGGCAAAAAGCTAAACACTCAAAGCAACATGATTATGACGACTATCGTTTTCATCTTCTTTGCTACTATATTCAATTTCAAGGAAATTTGGTTGTACTTCACTTTAAGCAGTAGACTCTGTTTAAGGGGTAAAAATATTAAGAATTAGTAAATTACCATCATATGTAAATTTGACAATTTTAAGATTCTTAGGGAGGAATCAGCAAGGGCACGGGTACAAGGGGCAGGGGAATTAAAAAAAAAGTTAAAGGGCCTAATGGGCCGGCCCTCAGCCTTGCAAAGCCGGCCTTACAAGGCTAGCCCTTTTAGGCCCAACTTCCTTTTGAGGCTCTATTTTTGAAGCCCCGCCAGTGATTTAAAATGGTTTAAACGGGTCGGCCCGACGAGCTTGGCCTGATTTCCCGGCTCTTATTATTGCATAGGGTGTAACCCTAGGCGGTAATACTTGATATGCATTCAGAGTAAGGCTATAAGACCTGGTGTGCCTAGGGCATGTAGTGTATCCCTGGGCTATAAGACCTATTGTGCAATTTGTATTGTGATAAACTGTGAGTCCTGTGGCTGTAAGGCCCGATGTGCTCAGGGCATAGGGTATATACCTAGGTTGTAAGACTTGTTAAACCAATTGTGTTATATTGAACTGTGTTTATTATGATTGTTGTTGTGTTACATCTTGATTACCGAATGCTTAATCATAGTATAGTTTGTTTAGCATGCTGTGTGAACTTGCCTATGTTATGATTGACTGCTATTACCATTGGGATTCTCATGAATCTCACCCTTTCCTTTAATAATATACAATGAAAGCAAGAAGCTCAAGGGGCAAGCAGGTAGTGATTTCGTTGAAATAAGAAGGTGGAGAAGAAGATGTTAATTTACGTTGGTTATCTATATACTATTTTGTATTAGACTTGGGTATTTTGGTAGCCTTATGTGGCTACGTGGTTTGTATATATATATATATATATATATGCATAATCATAATGAAGTTAGTATTTGTAGTTGTAGCAGTAGTGTTAGTATAGTATGCGTGGCACGAGGTAGCCTTAGTAGATCATATATACATAACAAAACGATAATCTCATTAAGTACGATAACTGAACTAGGATTGGGCAATTGTATATTAAGGGCCCATAGTTTGACTATCAATATACTAGGGTAAGAGCATAAAAATACTTTGATAATAATGAATTGAGTTAAGGATTAATGAGTCATAATGAAGTTTGAAGAACCACAATATAACTATTTTTTAAAGTCTTAAATTTTTCAGAAACGCCCATTCAATTATAGGTTTGAACCCTATGTTTGGGTTGGATTTTTTATTATTTTCAAAGGTATTTTGGTCCCAGGATTGAAACCTGACTTAGTATTTCAAATTCATAATGTATAAAGCTCATATGATAACTATAGATATTAGGGTGTCATAATTAGCACACAAACCACGTAGACTACAAGTGAGGGTCTTGTTGCTACTACATGAAAACATATAATGGATAAAGCCTTTACTTAGTCTTAAGCAAATCCATATTCCAAAAATATTTCGGGGATCATTACCTATTTGATGACACTCCATTTGTCTCCAAAACTATAATAACCTCCTTTTCATGATAACCTTTGCCTTGACTAATTCCCAGTTCAAAAATTGTCTCAAGGAAACCGAAAAAATATGAAATGAAGTTGGTAAATAACATCATGAAAAAGATGCAAAAATAGAAATAATGAAACTGACTTTTATTACTTATTAACGTTATAAAACTGGTGAAATAATTCATGATATCATAGTCATCCAATGTAACAACCATGATGTACTTCTAAAATATTAAGTGAACAAAAGGAAAAAAATCGTTCGTGAGGACTAACATTAAACTTCATATATAAAGACAGTCAAAACAATAGAGTAAAAGTGAAGACTAATCGAAGCATTAAAGACGACCAAGTGCAAGGCAACCAACTCGAACGGAAGGCTCAAGTGCATAAGGACAACCTCCATAGAAATTATCCTGTCGACCTTGGCCAAGAAAGGCTTGTTTGGGATCACAATTGAATCTCCAAAAGTGCTTATTCACGTAAATCGAGACAAAACTCCTCTCATATACTTACCTCGTATACTGTGAATCACGATTGAAAAGCTATTTTTGAAGGCCCCAATCACTATTCCAAATGATCACTATGCCTTCACACAACCTTCTTTTAAGAGGCTCATCGCATCACCCTCTCCCTCCATGTCTGATAGCACCTAAAATCAGTATACAAAAATGGAATCTTTAGTTAAAATTGAAAACAAAGTCTTTTCTTAAAACTATAAAAACAAAATCATATTATTGCATGGTTGCATGCACATCCCCTACCATCGTATGCTTCGACTTGCAAAAAAGAACAAAGACTTAAAGTAAGACACCTTTACAGATGACATATCAAAAGAAAGGGTTGGAAAGAGTTATTATAGCTTGGTGAAATATACCAAGATGTGGAAGCTTCAATAGGCAACAGACTAAATCGAGCCAATGTTCACGAGTATCCAACATTAGTACCAACTAGAAAATAGATTCAAAGTCCAAGTGGTTTTGGAGCATGAGATGACCCCTAGCCATGGTTGTGTAGTATTCCTTCAAATACAGGGGCGTCGCAACAAGGAAGAATATGGTATATTTCAACATAACCAACTCTTTGAAATAAGTGGGTTTTAGAATGGCGGGACGTTTGAAATAAGTGGGTGTTTTGAATTTGCACTCCAATATTTGAACATAGTGGGCCTAAGCAGAATGGTTGTTGATTAGAGGTTGGTTGTTCATGCTGCCCAATACGAGTTCTCATCCAATCAGAAGCATTGTTATGAGCCATTTCTCCTTATGAACAATGTTTTTAGAGAGAAGCCATGAAGCCAACCAGTTCCAAGAATATGGCTTAGTGCAACAGTATTCAAATATATATAGATAATTCACATGTATGGATGAGACTTTTTTTTCCATATCTTCTAGCCTAGTTAGCGTCCACGTAAGAATTCTTAATGGTGTTAATGCCACATAGGCAAAATTAACGCTGCCAATCCCATATCCAAGTCCTTTTAAAACATCAAAAACTAACGGTTTTAAACGAAGCAAACTTCAGGGACTAGAACCATGGGTTTCAAACTTTAGGGACTAGAACCAAAATGAAGGTAAAGTATAGGGACTAAACATTGTATTAACCCAAAGGAAATATAATATAATACTAATAATATAATACATATAATAATAAAATTGAACATTTTATTTTTTTAAAATTTAAACTATTTTATTTATTTAATATTTTACCTAGATTTAGCTAATTATATTTTATTTTAAAAATAAGACATTTAAAATGAAATCCCAAAAATAATTCATCAACTTGATTTGATCCTATAATCCCATATAAATCTTCCAAAATTTACTAGACGAGTCTCCAAATATTTCCAAAATATGCTTTAGATACACTTAAATGAAGATCTATTAGCCTTTGTGCCAACTTTCTTGCTTCTGAGTACTTCTCTCGCCAAGGAATTCTTTTATCTTTAAGGTTTTATTTGTCGTGATCCAGGTTTTTAAACCCGGATCGAATCGGATGGTCTGGATTGGAAATCGGCCAACCAATTCAATTAGATATTTTTTTAACAAATCAATCTTTTTAGTTTTCTTTAGAATTTCATATTAATAAGCCTAAAATCTTCAATTTCTCACCGATTTGACTCCAATCTGACCCTCTGACCCTTGACCCAATACCCCGACCGGTTCAGTGACTGATCCATGTTTCAGAACCTTGGTCGTGATGGGCTTTTAAAGTTCTTTATGTTACTTTAAAGCTTTATCATTCTGGATGTGCATCAACTCTTGTTTTTTGTATTCTTAGTCTTTTTTAGCTAGTAATCGTGGTTTGTCAATCAACAAAAGTATTGAATAAGATCTTTTAGTTAACAATTTCTTCTAATGAGTCGATTGTGATAGAGTACAATAGCGTCAAGCGATTCATATTATTAGTCTTACCTAATGCAATAAAAGCTTTGTCGTTGTCGTTGTACTCTTTTTGGGCACTACATTTACCATAACTATGTAAAGAATCCTATCAGTTATGTACTTCCTTTGTAATATAATAAGTCAGATACAGAAATGTCTTATAATTATAAGTCTCTTGAAGAGTAATTAATACATATGTGTCAATTTTACCCATGTAATCAATGCTTAGATGTGACTTTTTGTATTTTTTAACTATTATTTCAAGGTTTTGATGAATTAATTAAAATAAGTATATTATGGATGGGATGGAGTATCATTTTACTTGTGCTTTAATAAATGTTTCTTATTATAAATTTTTTTTATTCTATCTAAACCAAATTAGACTCTCTACCATTACCAAAGACAAAAAATGCAAATTTCATAGTTAAACTCTTATAATTTAACCAAGAATTTATCACCTTTAATTCATTTAACTACAAAAGGCATTTTTTTGCAGCAGTTAAATTGGGGGATTTTTAGCGATTTTGACCACTACAAATGTGTGTAGTAGCAGTTTGCAAAACCGTTACAAAACACACCATGGAAAATGGTTTTGTAGCGATTCACATAAACCATTACTCGGGGGAAACCAACCGCTACTAACTTTATAGCGGGTCTAGCCAATCACTACAATATGCGGTTGTTGATTAGCCTTTATAGCAGCATGCTGAAGTGGTTAGTGAACTGCTATAAATGTCAGATGAATTTTGTGTAATTAATTTTTAAAAAAAATTTGGTCTTTCCAATGGTTAAGTAAGGCGCAAAAATATGTTGCCAAATTTTAGTTATAGTGAGAAATGAAATTTGAATGTTTGGTGCCAACATTTGTAGCTATTGTAGAATCACTACGAAGGTAAAATGAAATTTAAAATTATTGCCCTAAAAATTTAAATTTAAATTTGAAATGTTTGTAATGGTTGTAATAACTGCTACAAAATGTTGTATAAATATTTTTTTGACCTGAAGTTGTATAAATATTTAAAAAATTATGTGAATAATTTTTCTAATAAATTTCTCTATTAATATTTTAAAATGTTGTACAATAAAAGACATTTTAAATTATAATAAATATTATTTGATGAGAATTATTACATTTATTTAGTTAAGTATTAACATAATTATTGTGATTGAGAAATATAATGTAGAGATAATAATGATTTAAGATCTTGACTTTAGGAAAGTGGACTTGAATATGAAGGAAAGATGAAGAGACATCTTTGTTTATGGAAGGAATGTTAAAAATGTGGAGGAAGGAAGAAACACTTTCTTTAATTTCTATAGGAAAAAAAGAAGAAATAATTAGTATATGAAGAAGCATAATAAAATTAAAATCTAATAAGAATCATAAAAAATAAATATACCTTGCAAAGATAAGCATTTTGTTATGAAGAAAATAATGAAAAGAGAGAGAATGATGTAAACTTGGAGGGCAATTCAGTCAATTTGCAGGAGTTTAGCCGAAAAGCTATTACTTGAAGATCAATTCAACTACAGTCCATTTAAGTTATTATTGTTTTTATTCATTTTTTAATAAGGCCATAAGCTAAGAGTCATTAACTAGTGTTTTAGGTACAATTTAATTATTAATTGCATATTATAATTTATTATTTTTATTATTATTATTATTATTATTATTATTATGTTATTATTATTTTAATTTAAATTCCCATAATATCATCTCCATAAATCATATTGTCTTTTATAATCTGATTCTATATTCCTATAATCATATTGTCATACGTGATCTGATATACCCTATTATAAAATATATTTTTCATCCAACGAGCCTTATTCATTTATAAATTATATTATTTTAAATAATATAATATCTTTTCATATAATATTCCCAATATCTTCATTAAATAATCCATCATGTGTTAAACTCATTCACCCAATTAGATTATTCAAATAATCTAATTGAAATATCACTAATATATTCATTTATCCTTAATCATATTCATCATTATCTTTCATTATCTTTTTGTGCTATTTAGATTAAAATATTATTTTTAGAAGAGTCCTAGTGAGTTTTTTTTCTAAGAGTTATAGTTTGAGTTAGTTTATTGGGCTTATTTGTTAGATATGATTAGTTTGGATGATGTCAAATATAGATGTCAAATATTAAGAGAAAAAAATTTATATAATGTTTTTATTTTATACTTTAACTGACTACTATGTTTAATGTGAAATATATTTTAGAATAGTCAAGAAAAGGAAGAAGATATCTAGTTAGGTTATGGAGAATGATCATCAAGAAGAAAATCAAGAAGTAAGAGATTGAAGAAAGAAGAACTTGTGGGAATATTAAGATTTAAGCTCTTAAATCTGATATTGGAAGTCTGAATGATCAAATGGAAGTTGGAATAGATCAATTTGAAGTTAAAATATCCAATCTGAAAGTTTTTCCATGTTTACTTGAGTGAAATTTCAATATCACTCGAGTGACACTTCTTCACTCTAATGATACTTCATTTTCACTCAATTGATACGGAGGAAGAGGGATGGAAGAAGGGTCGGAGGATTATAGGAGGAGAGGAGAGGAGAGTGTAACTAGGCCTAAGTCGGAGCTAAATCGAACTTGCCTCAGAAGTGAGACTGACTGGACTTAAATAGACCGACCGAGTTACTGTTTGAACAGTGCCGATCGGTGACCTATACTATTTCCAAAGTTCTGGTTAGGCACTATTTGCACAATTTCTGCCGACACTACAGTACCAATTTGTACCTCTAGAAATTAGGTGAATGTCTAGTCCAACAACCAAGTTTACAAACTAAAACTAAAACTATTTCCAAACCTCAAATTGAAACTCCTCTTTTCAAACCTTTTGAATTTAACCCTAATCAAAAAACAAATTTACAAATGAAATTTAAATCAAAGACAATAGATCAAATTAGACAAAATATGGCTTTATTACAAACAAGTCAACTACCACTAGTACAAATTAACCTTTTTAGACCGCATCATTTAGACCGGTTATTGCGGATAAGGTCTAAAAAAAATGACCGGTGGCAGTTTCGTAATTATAAAGAATTTTTTAGACCAGGTATAACTAATAATCGGTCTTAAAAGTAAAAAATATACAATTTTTTTAATTCTGCATCTTTTAGACCGGTTGTCACTAATAACCGGTCTAAAAGATAAAATTTTTTAGACCGGTTGTTATTAACAACGGTCTAAAAGATGCGGAATTAAAAAAAATAATTTTTTTTTACTTTTAAGACCGGTTATTAGTTATAACCGGTCTAAAAGATAAAACTTGTTAGACTGGTTGTTAATAATAACCGGTCTAAAAGACGCGGAATTAAAAAAATTAAATAGTTTTTATTTTTAAGACTGGTTATTAGTTATAACCAATCTAAAAGGTGAAATTTTTAAGACCGGTTTTGTTAAATAACCGGTCTTAAAAGTCCGCCATAATATTTAAAATCCTTTCTCGCGGTTTTAGCTGGCACCTAATTTCAAATTTGAAATCTGATATTTATCAAGCTTTTTGTAAACCCCCTATGTCACGGCAACTCCTCCTTCCCACATCGCTCCTCCATCCTTAACCATCTCCGCCGTCAAATGCAGAGGTACGGTGGAATCCATTACCGTAAGGCTCATCTTTTCTTCCCTCCAATTGGTTTAAGGTAAGTGTTTTACTTAATTAGTTTTATACATACTTCATATTAGCTACCGTCATATACTTTAGATTGATTTCTATTGCAAAATTTTATACTCATATTTGCTGCAGGCTTACGATTGCGACATTTGAGAGAGTTTACAAATTGGATTCTTCATTAGTAGGGGCCGAGGTTAGTATTTTCTTCTGTCATTTTCCCTGTTTCTAAATATTTATTCTCCAACAAAATTTCTTAAATACAAAGTTATCTTCCAACTTATGATCTAATTACTTTCTTTTCTAACTCATTTTCTGATATTATTTCATATTATTGAGTCATTCGCAACTCATTATGTATTTGCTTTGGGTGTTGCAGGATTCCTAAGATATGTTCATTGGGTTCTTCATGTATGACTTCACCAGGATATATTTGTGATAAGTAATTATAAGTATGGCCTTAAAAATATGCTTTTAGAATATGTACAAATTAAGTATAATAACGTAATTAATGGACTAAAAATTTTAAAAAAGACACTTTTTAGACCGGTTATTTAAATAACCGGTCTAAAAACTCATATTTTTTAGACCGGTTGTTCCAACAACCGGTCTAAAAAGTGTTTTTTAGACCGGTTGCATAACCGGTCTAAAAAGTATCATATTTTTTAGACCGGCTGTATCAAGACCTCATCTAAAACCGGTCTAAAAAATCATTTTTACCCGGTCTAAAAAATCATTTTTCTACCCGTGTACAAAAAACCATTGTTCCTGAAACACCCCAATCCGAATCATCTAAAACTAAAAGAGTACAAGATATCCATGTTTTACAAAAAGATGTCTGAAACTCCCAGGCCTCAGAAACTGAATCCAATGATTCTCAACTTCAAGTCAACTAACAACATTGGAAAAAGATAACAAAACTCAATTACCATAGAGCTAGCCCTCCAGATGTTCTGGTTGAAGAAAGAATAAACCAAAACTTCAAATCTTTTAGTGCCAACAATATTTACGAACGGAATATTGATGGCCTAAACGAAGCAAGCATTCTTCAAATTCTCCAACATATGACAATGGTGAGTAATGCTTATCAAACTCAACATAATTACTCTAAAGAAGAAATTACCAATCTTTTGGTATCTGGATTTATTGGACAACTCAAAGGTTGGTGAGATTTCTATCTCTCTTCTGAAGATAAAACTTAAATTTACTTATCCGTTAAAACCCAATCAGATGGAACACCCATTACCCTTAATGGCCAACCCATCCCTGATTCAGCAAACATTTTAATTTTTACAATCATTAAATATTTTATTAGAGATCCTTCTTTATGGCAAGATAGATTTGCTGAACTTCTTTCAAATCTCAAGTGCAGAGCACTGTCTGATTTTAGATGGTATAGGGATACATTCCTTAGTTAAGTTCTCACAAGGGAAGATTCAAATCAGCCATTCTGGAAAGAAAAGTTCTTAGCAGGATTATCAACATCTCTTGGTAATAAGGTTAGGGAAAAACTTAAAAACTTAAATGATGGCAAAATCCCTTATGAGTATTTGACATATGGACAATTGGTCTCTTATGTTCAAGAAATTTCTCTTAAGATTTGTCAAGATGACAAACTACAGCATCAACTTGCCAAAGCAAAGGCATCCGATAGAAAAGAATTGGGAACTTTTTGTGAAAAATTCAGTTTTCCTGCTTGTAAACAATCCAAACCTCATAAGAAAACTCACCAAAAGCCTTACCAGAAAAAGCCAAAACATATTTACCAAAAATATAAATACAATACACCACCCCGCAAACTTAAACATGAATTTCGATCAAAACCAAAGATTATTTTCCAAAACAAGATAAACCCACTTGTTATAAATGTAGAAAACCTGGTCATTTTGCAAAATATTGTCAAATAACCAGAAAACTTAAAAAGATAAGAAACATTGAAGAATCTATTCTTGAACAAATAAACAACCTTCTGATCGAAACTTCTGAGTCTGATTCTGAGAGAAGTTCTTCTGAAGATCTTAATGAAATTCAAGAAAATGATTTTTCAGAAAACTCATCTTCAGAAATTAATGTTATTACAAAGGAACAAGATCTCCTTCTTAATATCATTACTAAACTTCCAGATTCTAATAAACAATATTATTTGGTCAAGCTCAAAGAAATCTTCAATCAAATTCCAAGTTCTTCAAAACCATCTGTTTATCCTAACAGATATGATTTAACCCAAACTTTAGAAAAATTCAAACATCCTGTTAAACCAGCTACACTCCATGATCTTCAAACTGAGTTACAAAACCTTAAAACTGAAGTTCATTTCATCAAACTTCAACAAAGAAACACATTCAGCTGCTATATCTCAAATCCAAGATATCCAGCTTGCAACAAACAATTCATCCTGTAATAAGCAACTCACAAAATCTCAAATAAATAAAACAAACCCAGTTTCACAAAATAACCAAGAAAATGGTGATGAAATTTTTGAACCTTTTTTAAACTTAATTGACAGGATATCTGTTCAAAAATTTTACATCCATGCTAGAATCATTATTAATAATGATTTTGTATTGGAACAAACTGTTTTATTTGACACATGATCTTATGCTAATTGTTTTCAAGAAGGTATCATTCCTACCAAATATTTTGAGAAAACAACCGAAAGATTTAATGGTGTCAATAAGTCACGATTAGACGTACGGTATAAAGTCTCAAACGTTGTAATTGAAAATGAAGGTTTTAAGGTTGAAACCCCATTTATCTTAGTTAAAGTTATGGGAACTCAAATAATACTTGGCGCACCGTTTGCTAAGTTATTATTCCCATACATGACTGATGAGGATGGAATTTCAAAACAACATCTGGGTAAAACAATCATATTTCCTTTTACTTAGAAACCCAGAATTAAAGAATTAAACCTTCTTTCTTCAAAACAACAGCAAATTAATTTCTTGAAGGAAGATATTTCTTTTAAACGAATAGAAGAACATTTGTGTAAAAAAAAACTCAAATTCAAATACAAATTTGTCTTGAGAAAATCCATGAAAAAATTTGCTCGGATTTACCAAATGCATTTTGGAATCGTAAACAACATGTTGTCGATTTGCCTTACGAAAAATATTTTTCTAAAAAGAAAATTTAAATAAAGGCTCGGCCAATACAAATGAGTCCCGAACTTCTTGAAACATGTAAAAAGGAAATTCAAGATCTTCTGAACAAAAAATTAATTCAAAAATCTAGAAGCCCATGGTCTTATGCTGTAATATCCCGAATTTTGGGACTAGAGGCATAAGATTAAGCCTGGATCAAGTGGACTGTTAAGCCCCGGTTTAGCAAATGTCCCTATGAGGTATGTTTAAATTCCCTAAAAATTTCTTTATATCCTTGGGGGTATTAAAGAGCTCAGGGAATAACAAAATAAAGCAATTAGAAGTCACACATAATATAGTAAATTGGAACACAAAGTAATTTTGCCACCGGTGAAATTCCTAGTGTGGTAGTGGTGATTGTGTGACTTTTTTTGATGGGTAAATGATGGTAAAAAGTTATGAAAATTTCAAGAATTAAAGTATACTTATCAAAATTTAATTTGATAGGTCATATAAGTCATTTGGAGTTGTACACAAAGAGAACTGAATTTTTGAAGTTAGCCCAGCGAAATTAATTATTTTCTGGGACAGCAATCAAAGATTAAAATTCTGGGAAGAGTGAACTTCAAATTGGCCAAATTTTATATTTTTTCTTAAAACTAGACTCAATAAGAGTCGCATATCCTTTGGAATCACTCCAATTGGACATTTGTACAATTATATATGAATTTTCAAAGTTTAATAAAAATTCTATCAGATTAAGTATTATATGCGAAAATTGGAATTTTGAGCCAACCAGGTGCTGACACGTGGCAAGCCATTTTAACACTTCCTTTAATCATCAGTTATCATCTTCTTCATCCATTTAGCCATGCAAAAATAGACCAGGAGAGAGAGAAAAGAGGCAGATGAAAATGGAGGGAGAGGAGAGAGAAAATTCTAACCGCCGAAACACTGTCAAATCGGCGTCTTCTCTCAAAGTTCCCTTCAAGAAACTTCTTCTACTCATCGTGAGTTACATTTCTACGGTTTCAGATTTTTATTTGGAGGTGGTTGGCATCATCTTACCGGCAGGGATGTTTCCAAAATTTCGAACCGTTTGCGGAAACGGGTAGAGCTAAGCGTAAGCTTCCTTTTTAACCGATTGATTTGTTGTTTGGATGAGTAAATTGGAAGTGGGGTACTATTCATGGCTAGTTTTAAAGGATATTTTAATGGCTAAATGATTTCCAACGAGTGTTTAAATAGCTAATCACTTGATTAGGAGTAGCAAGGAAGTGATCAGGTAAGAGAAAACGAAGAAACAACAAACTTTTTCGGAGAATCTTAATTGCATGCCTGTTCTGTGACAAGATGAAGATGATAGAATTTGGCCATTTTGATGCTTCCATTAGCTTTAGAAGGTGAAATTGTGTGGGTATACAAGTGTTCATGAATTTTGGATGCTTGTATATGAATTTGGGAATTTAAGAAGTAAGATTATACATAGTGTTGATCTACCCTATCTGAGGCACTATTACTGTGCGTGATGTTTCAAGGGCCAATTCTTATCAAACAATTCTGAAACTCTCCATTTTGAAAGTAGACACATAGAAATTTAATTTTATAGGTCATAATGATCAATTGGATTTATGTGCTAGAAGTTCTACATTCTCAACGTTTGAGCATGCAAAACTGGAATTTTCTGGAATAATGTGTAGAAAGTTAATATACTGTATTAATTCGTGTATATATAGCTAATAGATATATTTTTTATTAAAAATAGACTTAACAAAGGTCAATGAGGACTTGGAAACAACTCAATTGTATTTTTATGGATTTATATATGAATTTTGGAAATGTTGCCCTGTTTCTGGAATGTGATTTGGACAGGTTGATTTTGACGAAATTCTGGGAATTTTATGGCTGTGATAGCTATAATTTAGTATTTTTATGTGAAACTATAATGAAATAGATTTCCATATAATTTGTAACCATTCAATTTAGAGTTTCCTAGAATTAATGGTGAATTTTCAAAGTTAATCGTGTTAACTGAAATTCTGAAATAGAGATTAGAAAGGGGAAATTCCATGTTAAAGTATTCACATATAGCTAATGGCTATATGTTCTTTTGAAAATAGACCTAAAGAGGGTCAAATAGAGCTTTGAATCATGGCTCTAATTATGTAATTGGTTATATAGGGCCATAAAGTAACAAATAAGAAGCAATGGTTAGAGGATCAAGGGACAAGAGAGGAGACTATAGTCCACCAGGTAGTGAACTTACCTTTTCTGCATGTATGTGATATGTATGTCTTGCATTGATTATGTGACTGCTTTGCCTATTTGTGTGGAACATGTATGATTGGTTGAAGCTCTGTTATATTTGTGCAATGGCCATATGTATATCATAACATCGAGCATGCATTATGTCATTATGTTGGCATGAAATAGTGTAGGAAAGCATGTCATGCATTCATATATATCTAGCATGCATAGTGGTAATGTTTGCTACTGGATTCTCTCGAATCTCACTCCTCCCAACCAACAATTTAGATAGGTGAAGAATGCAGGAAGATATGCATCGGAGGAGATATGAGGGTGAAGTGAAGATCGTAGTGTAAGGCACTACTATTTGTATTTGATGTAAGAGTGTGGTAGTTATGTGTAATTATACATTTGAAAATAAGTTATTACATATGCTTCTTTTTATGTTAATAAAAACACAGAAATAGAACGTGGTGCTCCTAAACTTGTGATTAATTACAAGCCTTTAAATGAAGCTATTTAATGGATCAGGTATTCAATTCCAAACAAATCAGACCTACTAAAATGATTGTATTATGCAAAAATCTTTTCAAAATTTGACATGAAATCTGGATTTTGGCAAATTCAATTCTCTGAAAAAGATAGGTATAAAACTGGTTTTACTGTTCCTTTTGGTCAGTATGAATGGAATGTTATGCCTTTTGGTTTGAAAAACGCCCCTTCTGAATTCCAGAGGATCATGAATGAAATTTTCAATGACAATAGTCAATTCATTATTGTTTATATCGATGATGTATTGATCTATTCTCACTCAATTGAAGAACATTTTAAACATGTTTACACATTCATTAGAATTGCAAAAACAAATGGTTTAGTAGTTTCTAAGCCTAAAATTAGTTTATTCCAAACTAAAGTTAGGTTCCTTGGACATTGGATTTACCAAGGATCTATAACTCCAATTAAATGAGCAATTCAATTTGTTGACAAATTTCCCAATCAAATCATTGATAAAACACAACTTCAAAGATTTTTGGTATATTTAAACTATGTTGCGGATTTTATTTCTCATCTAAGCCATTTCATTAAACCGCTTCACCAGCATCTTAAAACTAATCCACCTCAAGAGACGGATGCACATTCAAACATTGTTAAGCATATCAAATCCCAGGTTAAGGAACTTCCTTGTCTTAGCCTTCTGAATCCAACTGCTTTCAAAATTGTTGAAACTGACGCCTCTGACATTGGTTATGGTGGCATTCTCAAACAAAGAATAGACAAAAAAGAGAAATTTTTTTTACTTCAAAATATTGGAATAATACTAAACATAATTATTCCACAATTAAAAAATAAATTTTGGCAATTGTGTTGTGTATTTCAAAATTTCAATATGATCTTTTAAACCAAATGTTTTTAGTTCGTATTGACTGCAAAGCTGCCAAAGATGTTTTGCAAAATGATGTTCAAAACCTTGCATCTGAACAAATCTTTGCCAGATGGAAAGTGCTTTTAAGTGTTTTTTATTTTGACATTGAATTTATCAAAGGCACTTCAAAGTCTCTCTCAAACTTTCTTACCCGTGAGTTTTTACAAAGTAGGTAGTATTGAGAGAAACTTCAGAAAAAACTCTTCAACATACCAACATGCCTCCTAAACCAAAAAAGGATCCAGATAAGAAGAAACAAGAAGAAAAACAAATGAGTATCATGCAAGATGCTCAAAGTCAAACGGTATCTCAGATTTTACCGGAGCAACTCCAACAAATTCTCCAAATGTTGCAAAACCAACAGGGAAACCAAACTGGGCATCTACCCAAAAACAAACAAGGTCATCCACCCAAAAACCCCAAACTAGAGCTTCTTCAAAAAAGACTGTAGATTCATACACTCAGTCACATGCTCAGAAGCAGCTCCCAAATCAAACTTGGGGACATATTATATCTGTTCCAACACAAGAATTGCTGACCAAACAAAAGTATGATCGACTGAGTCAACTACCTCAGATAACAAAGATCGTACCTTCCCAGCATTCCCAAAAACAACTAGTAATTGTACCCTCTTCTTCAAAAGCAGTTATTAGTAAAACACAAACTAATTTAGATACTCCTTACTTTTAAAAAAAGAAAATCAAGTAAGGAATGTTATACAAATTGAGCTGAAATTCTTTCACCCATCTTCAAACCAAGTGGCTTCTAATATTTTCCCTTTAGGATGGTATTTTAAGCCAACTGATTTTCAAAAAACTCAGGAATATTATGAGTATATTTTAGTTCATTCCAAATCCATCGAAATTACTCAAAAAATGGATCCTATGAATGAGTCTATCATTACTCATTCAACTTTGCAAATTTTGCAAGTTCTCACCCCTTCCCAGTAGGAACAAAATCTATTCAAACCAAAAAATTTTCAAAAACCCTATGATATCCAGGGATATACATATTGGGACTATGTTGAAGCATGGTCTAATTTATTTTGGGATCAAAATGAATCTTTTAAACATACTTGGTTTGTTTATTTCAAAACTAATACCAAGTATACTTTTCCTCAATGGTTTATCCATTGGTGGAATTTCTTTGGTCTAGTACCAAAGATATTCCCTTCAAAGGTCCAACGGGCCTTTGAACTTTTCAAACAAAAATTCAATCAAAGTAAAGATCCTTTTCCAATTGATCTTCACTATTTTTCAAAACTTTCTGGTGCCTGGATATTTTCATGGCAATACCAGTTTTCTATACCAAATGTTCCAAACGTCTTACCAATTTTACCTTTGCATGACGGAACAAAGCAAATTCCTAAACCAAAGGTCAAGAATCCAGTCTACCTTGGCATCATTCAAAAACAAGGAAGACTTGATGAAATAACTAAGCTCAATGCTTCAACTCCTCCAAGAGGAAACTCAAACTCCTTTGACAAGTCAACAAGTTTCTTGATCAACCTCAGAAGTACCAGAGGAAGACGAAGATGAAGATGATTTTATTGTAGACTTAGAAGAAGATTCATAGGATAGTACAATATTTCACACTGTAATATTCTATTTTCAAACTTTGTACAAAAGCACTGTAGCACCATATAGTACTGTAGCACATATAGTACTGTAGCTTTTGACGCAAACATGACATATGCATGATGTCAGCACTGTGCAAAATAGTATCACTGTAGAAATAGTGGTACTGTAGTGTTGGCAGAAACTATGTAAATAGTGCCCTAACCGGAACTGTGCAAATAGTACAGGTCTCTGACCGACACTGTTCAAACAGTACTCATCCAGTCTATTTAAGTCCAGTCGGTCTCACTTTTGAGACAGGTTCGATTTAGCTCCAACTTAGGCCTAGTTACACTCTCCTCTCCTCTCCTCTCCTCCTATAATCCTGCGACCCTTTTTCCATCCCTTTTCCTCCATTAAACTTGTATGTCCTTTGTGTTTTCAATAAAAGTTTGTAAATTCTTATACTTCTTTGCATCATGTCCTTACCTCCTAGGATGAATTGATCATTGGCTAGTTCTACCGTCACTCAGTTCATAACGAGCAACCCCTTTGAATGCATATTTAATTTTTGAATTTTAATTATGTATTAAGGAGTTCGTCTCCTCCTATACTTCCTTTCCCTTCTCCTCCCTTTCCCTTTCGGTCCTCTAGGGGTCCCCTCCCCCATCTTGGTATAAAAGCCAGAAGGTGAAGTAGAGATGTATTAATTAGATCTAGATCTAATTTTATGTCTTCAAAATTTTTGTTAGCAGATTAGTATGATTTAAAGATCTAGACTTGATAGTACACTTGGATTTTGTCCATGTATATATTCCTTGTTTATCATACATGAGTTTATTTTGGGGATGGTAAAGGCCATATGTCCTGTGTGTTGAGGCATGTGATGTGTCCCCCGTAATATATGATAAGTGAAGGTTTTATATATAGTAAATGCGTTGACTAGAGTAAGATTTGAAAAATCTTACTAATGTCTTAACAATATCTTTTGAACCATAAAATCTGATAAATTTTTAATTATTATACACCTATGGATCCAGACGGTGAAGATATCAAGGCAAGGGAGATTTATAGCTGATATTTTCTTGTGCTTATTTTTTGTTCTCATAATTTCTGTGCTTTTATTCCAGCCTTTATTTTCAGCCCTTTCAATTCTGTGCTTTTAATTCTTCCATTTACATTCCGTCAATTTAAATTTTGAAATTTAAATTATGTCTTCTTTTATTCGTTCTTTCTCTTTTTCTTACAAACACGGTAGTAGTAGCTCTTCTACTCCATCAAACTCTACGCTAAATGATGAGTGTAATATCCCATTTTTCACCAATACATTTATGTAGGTATTTGATGTATGATCAATGGAATAAAATGGTGGAAATGATGTGGACAAATTTATGTGAATTTATGGAAAATATGACAATCGCCAGTTACGCTTAAATTGGCCGAATAAGGATGTAAGAAGGCGATTAATGTACCGATAAAGGCCAATTATTGTAACCAAAACTCAAGAAAATAAATGGCATGAATAATAGCCTCATTTAAGTGTCAAAATGAGGTTAAGCTGAAGAAATAAACGAAAAATGATTTATTTCGGTAAATCATGAAATGTAAGGGGAAAACGGTAATTTTGCCGTAAAATGGAAAATAATTATTTTTTCCCAATATTCCCACTAATATGAGTTAAATGGGAATTTAAAAAGAGTAAAATGACTACTTGATCATAAATAAACCAATTTTGGTGAATTATTGTTAGGAATTGTCAAATAGTCAAAAAGTCAATGACTTGGTCAACAAGTTACAAGTTGGCACAATGGGATAATTGGAGAATTATATTTTTCTTGCATTTTTCATGCATATTTTCGGCTGAATTCAGAAGGGAAAAGAGAGATGGGATTAATTGAAGAATAATTGGCATTTTAGACCAATTGCAAAGTGCCATGTGTCCAAATTAATTAAACCCTCCATTATATCATTCCTTTCTTCATCTTCAGCTTATTCTCACGCACGATTGAATCAGAAAGAGTGAGAGTGAGGGCTAAAAACGTGAAGAATGAAAGAGGGAAGGAAAGGAGCTAAGGTTCATCAAAACTCAAGGTAAGAAGTTGCTACCTTGTGTCTAAAGCTACCTAATCCCTCCATGATCTCTTCTCCTCACCTCTCTACCCTTGAAATCTTTGATGTTTAGTTGAATCATACACTAGAGGGAGGGAGGGAGAGAAAACGTATAGGAGAGAGAAAGTTGGAGAAATCGAGAGGTAACTTCCTAAATTTGTTCCTCTTGCTTGATTAAGGTTCATAGAGTTGTTTTAGGCTTGATTATGGTTCATTTAGTATAAGATAATCCAAGAAAACTCAAGAGACCTTAATATGTAATTGTCTCCAAATCAAGTCCAATGAATGTCTAACTAGTTAATATATTGGTTATAAGTAGAAACGAGATGATGAGGCTAAAGAAAACAAGAATCTGACACTTTTTTTGGGAATTTAAATCCCCTTCCCTATGTTGGAAGTGGAAAATAGATAGGAATTTGATAATTCTGATGCTTCCATGGGATTTAGGAGGCGACATTGTGTAGGGTATATGTTGACCCTGAAGTGAGAAAAGCCACGGAAAGTGAAGTGACAAAATTACCCCTTATAAGCCTTATTTGAGTGTTGTCAAGTGTATTTTCGTCATTCGGGCTTAATTTTGGTCATTCGAGGTTAAAAATGAATTCTACATGTGAAAATGTGTTGTAATGGCCTAAATCATGATTTTGAGAAAAAATACTGACAATCAGGACCTAAGGGGTATTTTGGTAATTTGGCACCATTAGGCTAAATTTACCAATATTATGAGTTTGGAAGGATGCATGGATAAGTAATAACTTATTTGTGGTATTTGAAGATTTTAGGATTTGACAACCGGTCTGGCCTCGGTAGTTGCCCAAGCTTGAATCGAGTGGGAAAGTTGCATAGAGGAGCAACCAAGTAGGAACCGTCTTCATATGACATAGCATGCATATGTGTTGTTTGATATCATCACAAAATGTCTAACATGTTTAGATTATGCAGAGTAATCACCTGGGGCCTATCTTTATGCGTGTTGACATTCAGGCGATAATGTTCATAATTGCACGAGTGGTGCCCAGGGCCTATCTTTGCACGAGTACCCCTCGAGGCCAAAAACTTGTCTAGCGCTAGCATGGTTTATGATTTACATTAAATGCACTAAATGATTTTATGATGATTTTATTGAATGATGAGGTGTAAAGCATGCTTTATGTGTTATCTTATATGTATGATATGTGTTACTACTAAGATTGTTGTGAATCTCATCCTTTTTCCCAAAAAAATATTGATCAAGAATTGTCGAGTTCTCACAAAATAACCAGTTTCAATAAGGATTTGCAGTATAGAGAACCTGGATCGTTTCCCACAGAATTTACATGCAGTCTAAACATTCGAACAATGATCGGTGGGGGGTTTAATTAAACTATTAACGAACAATAAACTAAGATTAAAAACAGAAATCGAAAACGAACTAGACCAAACAGATTAAAACGACTGACCTAGAATTGGGATTTATCATTTCCTACCATCATCGGACGAAGATTAATACGAACTCGTGATTGGTTCTGGACGAATTGAAATCTCTGTATTCGTCCAGAAAATCCCTCGACTAGACGATCGTCTAGGTTCTGTTTATATGCGTGGCATGCTACTGTGTGATCGCACAGTATCACTGTAACCCGATTCGAACTGTGTCCTTGGGATATACCAATCCGAATATTAAAATAAACATTCGAACTATTCCAGAAATCACATCCGATTAGAGTAAATAGAAATGAGTTACATTACCGGTTTAAGTATGTCCTCTGATTGGAAACGTGAATCCTCAATCTATAGGTCAATCATAGAAACTTAGCCGGACATAGCTGGAAAATCCGAAAAACGAACAAAGAACGCGAAGAACACGAAGAACATTTTTCAGAGAATGAAGAACTTCTGATTTAATCCATAAAATTTCCAAAATCCATTCTACTCTATTGTTTCAGCTATCCAAAGTAAAAACCTAATTGTCACATGGGTCAAAGCCCATCAGTTCAGCCCAAAACGGAAATTAATACTAAATGGTGCTTCATTACAAAATTTGGGCCCAATAAAAATCCAGAAAAATACATATAACATTGACTGCAGTTTTGACTATCCTCTTGTCCGAATCTGCCCTTCAAGTCTTCATATCAATTGTTGCCCTCTGAATCATCTAAAAAATGAGACAAGAATGAGATCATTCGGATATCTAGTTCAAGAGTTATAATCAAAATAGAGAAGGGTTGTAAATCTGGAATTTTTATTATTAAAATATGTTAAATCCAATAAAACACTCAAAGCCCAAATAAGTATAAAAGCCCATTATTTATTACTAAACAATCTAAATTTATTAATCAAGAGATACAAATGAGTGTAATAAATATTCAATTATCAAATATCTCCAGTACAGGGAGGGAGCTCGCGGGGCAAAGAGAAGGTAAATGATGAAGAACTGAGGCCAAGTGGCGGAAGAGCTTAGTCTAGGTTGTCAAATTCCTGTTATGTATTTCAATACTTTTATGAGTTTTTGGATTGTATATGGAGTGGAGTAGATGAAGTGGATAGTGTGTATGTTGTAAAGTTAATCTAATGAAATTGTGCATGTATGTGTATATCCGGTAGAGGTATTTTATGAAGTTCTAGCATTTAGCAACCCTGATGTTTCAAATTCGGTGAGTATTAGTTAGTTGGTACTCTACCATAGTGTTAAGAAATGAGGTATCAAATTTTTGGTATTAGAGCAATGGTTCTGGCAACGATGGTTATTGCGAGAATCATAGAGCGTAGATTCTGGCAATAGTTGGTAATTGCTAGAAATCCTTTGTTTGGATTAGATAACTTTGCACAATTTGTTAGTATTGTGATGATTGGGAATATGAGTAAGAGGTGTGGTGAAAGAGTGGAGATAAGGGTTGGAGTTGGTTTGGTAGTTATGAAGATGTTTGGGAAGATTTAGCAGTGGTTTTGGGTGGGAAAAATAGCTGGTGAACTCGAGTTGAGCAGGCCAAACTTGAGTGTATCCAGCCCAGAACTCGAGTTGGTGGCGATGAACTCGAGTGCACGAGGTATTCTCCTACAAATCAAGTGTTTTCGGGTAAAAACTCATGAGAGTCAAAGGTGAACTCGAGTGTGAAGTGCCTAAGAACTCGAGTGCTAAGGACAGGACTCGAGTGCATGATGATTTCCGTTGGGTATTGAGCTCCCGGATGGAAACTTCCAAGTCAGAACTTACATGACTCAAGTGCAGTGGAGGCTGAGAACTCAAGCGCATTTTAGTGAACTCGAGTTTATGTCTTCCACTCTCACTCTTAAGGTCCTCGAGTAGAAACTCGCATGGGTAAACTTGCAAGACTTGAGTGCGCTTCTGGTACAGAACTCAAGTGCTCTATGGTGAACTCGAGTGCATGTCTATTACTTCAAGCGTTGGAGGCTCTCAGGTATAAACTCATTCCTTCGAACTCGCTGGACTCGAGTGTAATATTTCAACAGAACTCGAGTGTGGATTTTTCAAACTCATGTGCAACACTTGTTGAAATTTGGAGATTCTCTGGAATGAACTCTTATTCCAGTACTCTTCAGACTCTAGTGCATGATTTAGAGGAGGACTCAAGTGTGCCATCTAGAACTCAAGTGTGATTGTAGAGTATTAGTTGGGCTTCAACGTTAGGTCAACTAAACTCGAGCACAAGGCTGCAAGACTCGAGTTACTGGCCAGAACTCGAGTTCATGCACCCAAACTCGAGTGCAATGGTACTTTTTCAGCATATTTGTATGAGCCTTTGTGTAATGCTTTCTTTAGAAACTTTGACACATTTTGCTATGTTTAACACAACTATTTCCTTACAGAGTATCTTATTACCATTATTTTGTGATTAGTAGAATATAGACTTACATACGGTGGAATATAGAGGAGCCGGTGTAACAAGAGTAAGACAAACAGGTCGTAAGAGCGTACCATTTCCTATAATTATTAAGAAGAGAGATGAGTCAGATAATGGAAGGCAGAAAAGCATGTTACCTTCACCTCCTTCTGTCAATCAAGTTCAGCCTGAGGAGCAGATCCCAGAAGGTAGAACTTATATGACTCTCAACAGAGATGGACGTGGACTAAGAATGGCATGTACATGCAGGAAGAGCATCAAGTGGCCAGTATACTTTGGTCCTATTGCTAAAGACGAAGCCACAATGGTGGACAAAGATGATGTGGACTTGGATGATAGTTTCTAGCACCCAGACTCAACAATGGAATCGGATGCTTTGGTAGAGCAATCAACTTTTGATCCACATCCAAGTGACGAATTATAGAAGCAACTGAAGGATCTATATATGACGGCTTTTACGAAATTCTTCACTCCCACAATGCAGTATACATCATTTTTAGAGTCAGTGCAAAAGCTGTATGAACAAAGAGAAGAGTTAGAACTAATGATGGATGATGACATTTGGATCCGAACCACGTTAGCCTATCTTCCTGATTTCACTTCTTGGATTAAGAAGAAAAATGAAATTGTAATCAAGGGTCCCATTGAGTTTTTACCTTTTATTGAGCATATGATGAGAAGTGGAGCTCAGATATGCGCATTGGGGGATTGAAGCCTGAGATAGAAGAGAAGTTGGTTTCCCAGCAGTTTAAAAAGTTCAAAAAGGCTGTAGAAGCATGCCGACTTACAGAAGGGAATTTGAAACGGGTACAAGTCAACAAGAGTATTAACAAGAGAGGTGAATCCAGTCATGGAGATAGCTCACAAAAATGAAGAGGATAAGGTTTTGCACAAAGGTGAGGCAATAAAAGACCCTTTTGGTCAGCAAAATTGTAGTGGATGAAAACCCTCAACGTCTCAGACGTGTGCTCGATGTGGTAAATCTCATCTGGGATGATAGTGCAATGTTCCTACAAGCCAAGTGATTTGTTATGCTTGCCAGAAACCAGGCCATTTGGCGATAAACTGTCCTCAACGAGTAGCACCACGACCTGTCGAGCTTAGACAGTAAAGTCAAGGTCGAGTATTTGCCTTGACTCGAGAAGAAGCAAAAGAATCCCCAGAGCTAGTTCAAGGTAAAGTTCTTCTTAATAGTAGTGTATTGCAAGTATTATATGATTCAGGTGCTAGTCATTCTTTTATTGCTTACGAATGTATTAAGCGCCTAGGAATGCATATGAATCAACTACTATTTGATTTAATTGTATCTACACTGATGGGTGTTAAAACTTTGACTACTGATATTTGCTTGAACTGTGTTATAAATGTCGAGGGACATAAGTCTACAGTGGATTTAATCTGTTTGCCACTCCAAAGACTCAAAGTTATATTGGGTTTTGACTGGCTTATGGCAAATAATGTGCTGGTAGATTGTGGAAACAAGAGAATTATATATCTACTCCCTGAGAGTCTAGCCATAGAGATGTCAGCTTGAATTTCCTCTCATTGGCAGAAGTTACGAAATGTCTCAGAAGATGATGTCAGGGGTATGTAGTATTCTTCTCCGTACAAGTAGATACGGAAATGGCTCTGAAAGATATCCCAGTTGTAAGAGAATTTCCTGAGGTGTTTCTAGATGACTTAAGTGGTATACCTCTGGAAAGAGAAGTGGAATTTGCAATCGAGATTATGCCTGGAGCGGGGTCTATACCGAAAGCTCCATATCGAATGGCTCCAAATGAGATAGTTGAATTGAAGAAGCAAATTGAAGAATTGCTTGAGAAAGGGTTTATACAACCCAGTGTGTCACCGTGGGGAGCTTCGATATTGTTTGTTAAGAAGAAAGACGGAACTCTACTATTGTGTATTGATTACAGAGAATTGAACAAAGTAACCATCAAGAACAAGTACCTACTTCCCTGGATTGAAGACCTACTAGATCAACTATCTGGAGCGAGTGTATTCTCAAAAATTGATCTAAGGTCAGGGTATCATCAGCTACGAGTAAAGGCAGAGAACATACCGAAGACTTCTTTTCAAACTCGGTATGGACACTGAGTTTTTAGTGATGCCTTTTGGAGTGACCAATGCACCGGCTATATTTATGGACTACATAAACCGTATCTTTCATCAATATTTAGATCAGTTTATGGTAGTCTTCATTGATGACATTTTGATATACTCTAAGAGTAAAGAAGAGCAAGAGGAGCATTTGAGAATTGTGTACGGTATTCTACGCGAAAAGTAACTCTATGCGAAGTTGAGCAAATGTGAGTTTTGGCTTGTAGAAGTTAAATTTCTGGGCCATGTAATCTCACAAGAAGGGGTTTCAGTAGATCCCAGTAAAGTGGAAGTAGTGTTAGATTGGAAAAGGCTAGAGACTGTTGCTGAGATATGCAGTTTTTTGGGTCTTGCGGGCTATTACCAGAGATTTATTCAAGATTTCTCTCGGATTTCCTTGCTGTTAACTAAGCTCATGCGGAAAGATCAGATATTTGAGTGGGACGAACATTGTGAGAGAAGCTTCATTGAGCTGAAGGAGAGGTTAACATCTCCACCAGTGTTGATTATCCCTGATCATGAGGTAACTTATGTAGTCTATAATGATGCTAGCAAGTAGGGACTGGGATGTGTCCTGATACAACAGGGTAGAGTGGTGGCCTATGCCTCTCGACAGCTGAAGTCTCATGAGTTGAATTATCCCACACAAGATCTGGAGCTAGCGGCAATTATGTTTGCGTTGAAGATTTGGTGGCACTACCTATATGGAGTGACTGTTGAGCTGTACTGCAACCATAAGAGTCTTAGATATCTATATGATCAGAAGGAGCTCAACATGAGATAATGTCGATGGATGGAGTTGCTGAAAGATTATAACCTGGAGATTAAGTATCACTCGGGTAAAGCTAATTTCGTCGCTGATGCTCTTAGTTGTAAAGCAGTGCAGGTGGCAGTTATGTTGATACGAGAGAGAAAATTGATAGAGGATTTCAGAGATCTGAATCTATCTAATTAGATCCTCTATGTCGGCTATAGTATTAGCCAAGTGGAAAATGATTTGAAAACTGAGATTGTAAAAGCTCAGATGCAAGATGAGCGAGCAAAATCAATCAGAGCTATGATTGAACGAGGAGAGACTCGAGATTTTGATCTGTTGCCCGGTGGATTAATTCGGTACAAGTAAAGAGCTTATGTTCCACCAAGGGATGATCTGAGGAAAAAAATTATCGATGATGCACATAAGAGTCGTTATACTCTCCATCCAGGTACGGAAAAGATGTACCATGACTTGAAAGCAATATGCTGGTGGCCTGGAATGAAATAAGATGTGATGGAATATGTGGTACTGTGTCTTACCTGTCAAAAGGTAAAGATTGAACACCAGAGACCGCCGGGATTGCTTCAAAGTCCCAAAATTCCAGAATGGAAATGGGAGAACATAACCATGGATTTGGTAGTTGGATTACCTAAAATTCGAAACCATGATGCAATCTGGGTAATCGTTGATCGATTTATGAAGTCAGCACATTTCCTACCAATCGGTGCTAACTATTCTCCAGATAAACTGGCAGAAATTTATATGAAAGAGATAGTGAGACTCTATGGGACGCTGAAGAGTATAATCTCTGACAGAGATCCTCGATTTACTTCAAAACTTTAGAGATCTCTGTATGATGCTTTGGGCACTAAGTTGAGTTTTAGTATGGCCTATCATCCTCAAATGTATGAGCAATTAGAGAGAACCATACAGATGCTAGAGGATATGCTGAGAGTGTGTGTAATGGATTTTAAAGGAAGTATGGATCAATACCTCCCACTTGTAGAATTTGCCTATAATAACAGCTATCATGCGAGTATTCAGATGGCTCCGTATGAAGCGTTATATAGGAGGAATTGTCAATCCCCTCTTTGCTGGACAAAATTATTAGAAAGGAGGCTATATGGGCCAGATATAGTCGATCAGACTACTGAACATATTAAAATTGTCAAGCAAAGATTGCTTGCAGCCCAGAGTAGGCAAAAAAGTTATACCGACAAACAGAGAAGACTGTTAGAGTTTCAGGTCGGTGATCATGTATTTCTGAAGATATCACTTGTTACTGGTGTCCGGAGAGATATAAAGAGAAAGAAGCTGAGTCCTCGCTACATTGGGCCATTTGAGATATTGGCAAGAGTTGGGCCTGTAGCGTACAAGATTGCTCTATGCCCAAATTTAAGTAGATTACATAATGTGTTTCATGTTTCCCAGTTGAAGAAGTACTAACCAGACCCTCAAAGCATTATCGAATATGAAGACATAGATATGCAAGATGATCTCACCTACGAGGCTGAGCCAGAACGAATCATTGATAGACAAGAAAGGTAGCTCAGACATCGAAGCATACCATTTGTGAAAGTAGTCTGTAAATGATTATCGCCAAGGGAGGCGACTTGGGAAGCAGAAGAAGATATGCAAAGACGTTACCCGGGATTTATGCCACATGTGGTGTAGCAAATTACGGGGATGAAATTTATTGAACAAAGGGAGAACTGTAATATCCCATTTTTCACTAATACATTTATGTGGGTATTTGATGTATGATCAATGGATTAAAATGGTGGAAATGATGTGGATAAATTTATGTGAATTTATGGAAAATATGCCAATCGCCGGTTACGCGTAAATTGGCCGAATAAGGATGTAAGAAAGTAATTAATGTACCAATAAAGGCCTATTATTGTAACTAAAATTCAAGAAAATAAATGACATGAATAATAGCCTTATTTAAGTATCAAAATGAGGTTAAGCTGAAGAAATGGGTGAAAAATGATTTATTTCGATAAATTATGAAATGTAGGGGCAAAACGATAATTTTGCCGTAAAATGGAAAATAATTATTTTTTCCCAATATTCCTACTAATATGAGTTAAATGGGAATTTAAAAAGAGTAAAATGACTACTTGATCATAAATAAACCAATTTTGGTGAATTATTGTTAGGAATTGTCAAATAGTCAAAAAGTCAATGACTTGGTCAACAAGTTACAAGTTGGCACAATGGGATAATTGGAGAATTATATTTTTCTTGCATTTTTCATGCATATTTTCGGCTGAATTCAGAAGGGAAAAGAGAGATGGGATTAATTGAAGAATAATTGGCATTTTAGACCAATTGCAAAGTGCCATGTGTCCAAATTAATTAAACCCTCCATTATATCATTCCTTTCTTCATCTTCAGCTTATTCTCACGCACGATTGAATCAGAAAGAGTGAGAGTGAGGGCTAAAAACGTGAAGAATGAAAGAGGGAAGGAAAGGAGCTAAGGTTCATCAAAACTCAAGGTAAGAAGTTGCTACCTTGTGTCTAAAGCTACCTAATCCCTCCATGATCTCTTCTCCTCACCTCTCTACCCTTGAAATCTTTGATGTTTAGTTGAATCATACACTAGAGGGAGGGAGAGAGAGAAAACGTATAGGAGAGAGAAAGTTGGAGAAATCGAGAGGTAACTTCCTAAATTTGTTCCTCTTGCTTGATTAAGGTTCATAGAGTTGTTTTAGGCTTGATTATGGTTCATTTAGTATAAGATAATCCAAGAAAACTCAAGAGACCTTAATATGTAATTGTCTCCAAATCAAGTCCAATGAATGTCTAACTAGTTAATATATTGGTTATAAGTAGAAATGAGGTGATGAGGCTAAAGAAAACAAGAATCTGACACTTTTTTTGGGAATTTAAATCCCCTTCCCTATGTTGGAAGTGGAAAATAGATAGGAATTTGATAATTCTGATGCTTCCATGGGATTTAGGAGGCGACATTGTGTAGGGTATATGTTGACCCCGAAGTGAGAAAAGCCACGGAAAGTGAAATGATAAAATTACCCCTTATAAGCCTTATTTGAGTGTTGTCAAGTGTATTTTCGTCATTCGGGCTTAATTTTGGCCAATTCGAGGTTAAAAATGAATTCTACATGTGAAAATGTGTTGTAATGGCCTAAATCATGATTTTGAGAAAAATACTGACAATCAGGACCTAAGGGGTATTTTGGTAAGTTGGCACCATTAGGCTAAATTTACTAATATTATGAGTTTGGAAGGATGCATGGATGAGTAATAACCTATTTGTGGTATTTGAAGATTTCAGGATTTGACAACCGGTCTGGCCTCAGTAGTTGTTCGAGCTTAAATCGAGTGGGAAAGTTGCATAAAGGGGCAACTAGGTAGTAACCATCTTCATACGACATAGCATGCATATGTGTTGTTTGATATCATCACAAAATGTCTAACATGTTTAGATTATACGGAGTAATCACCTGGGGCCTATCTTTGCTCGGGTACCCCTCGGAGCCAAAAACTTGTCTAGCGCTAGCATGGTTTATGATTTGCATTAAATGCACTAAATGATGTTATGATGATTTTCTTGAATGATGAGGTGTAATGCATGCTTTGTGTGTTATCTTATATGTATGATATGTGTTACTGCTAAGATTCATATGAATCTCACCCTTTTTCCCAAAAACAAATCTCCAGTACAAGGAGGGAGCTCGCAGGGCAAAGAGAAGGTAAATAACGAAGAACCGAGGCCGAGCAGCGGAAGAGCTTAGTCTAGGTTGTCAAATTCATATTATGTATTTCAATACTTTTATGAGTTTTTGGATTGTATATGGAGTGGAGTAGATGAAGTGGATAGTATGTATGTTGTAAAGTTAATCTAATGAAATTGTACAAGGTGAAACTTGATTCATATGAAACTAGAATTAAAATGAGACATTCAAAAACTAAGATGAAGTTCGAAGGAGTTGAGATGAAAGAGATATAAATTTCCAAAGTGGGTACTTGAAATAAACGTTGTGTTCTAGACTAGATCCTACATATTGGATCATAACTTTTGAAATACAAAGTATTTGGGAACGATTCCAGTTGCTATGCAAAGTAGACTTAAAGATCTTTCTAGGGATAGGCCATTTTCCAAATTTGAAGTTATATTCAAAGAGTTATGCTAACTAGAATTTGACCTCATTGTAAAAGTATCTGAGAAGATTTGTAGATAACTCTCAGAGGGATTGGAAGTGAAATTACAGATTATAGTGATTTGATAACACAGATCACTTGAGTGATTAGGAAATTTACTCAAGTGATTTATGACAAAAGCATATCATTCGAGTGATCTAGTGAGATCACTTGAGTGATACGTTTTGAGTGACAGATCACTCGAGTGATAAGGTGACATCACTCAAGTGATATACATTTAAAGGCATATCATTCGAGTGAAAGGCCAAAACAATCGAGTAATGCAGTGTCTAGAAAACAACAAAGCATGCTTTGTAACTTTTGAAAATCATTGGAATGATTGTATAACTTATTTTTCTTGCTTAATATTACTCTAACACTTCATTATATTAGTGATTAAAAAATTTTCACGTGATCAAACAATGATTAAAACACAAATTGAAAAAAGGACTTTTTCCTCAGAAACTTCCAATGGCTAGTTCAATGGTCATATTTTGAAAGCCTCAATCAGAAAAAGAAAGGCTCAATGGTCATCGACCTTTATCAACTATAAGTAAAAGAGCATTCAAAGTTGATGAGCAAGATAGCAACTACAGTAAAAATACTAAAATCATGAATCATCCACTGCAACCCGAATACTCTCTATTTTTCTAAATTTGATATCATTTACCTTAAAGAGAGAAACTATTTTTATTGTACTTCAGTGTTCATCTTACCTACTTCTGAGAGATAAGATTGATTGTAATCTTTCATCATCAAAGTTATATCCTTACGGTATGTAAGGGCAAGTAACTCGGTGAGAGATTTGTAAGAGATTTCACCAGTGCCTGACTAAACTTGTGGGATTGTAGAGGCTTCTCTTGTGCCTGGATTAAACAAGAAGATACTAGATTGAAAATATTAGGAGAAGTCTGGGGACTAGACGTAGGTCATCGTGGATTAGACAAAACCAAGATAAATCACAGTTTGCATACTCTTTTCCTTAAGCTCTTATATTTCCAAAATATATTCTTTAAATAACTATATGTTTATTTATGATTCATTAATTTCATACTTACTACTTTCATTAAGATTTGAAAAGATTTTTAAGTTATTATCTTATACTCAATTCACCCCCTCTTGGGTGTCAGTCAGTTCTAACATTATGGGGTTTTAGGGTTTTAGTTTATGTTGAGTCTTATTTCCTATTTAAAGTCAAGCATTGTATGCTTAGTTTTGGAGATTTCAATTAAGAATTATTCAGGTGACTTGCTCCCTTGTATTCTTGCTAGGATACTACTAAGCATAAGAGGTTGATCGACTCTTGTGTTTATACTTGGAGTTCTTGGGCCGTGTTTCCTTTGGGTATTGGGTTTCACATACTCAGTGTGTAATATCCCAAATTTTATTCACAAAAAATCTTGTATATTTTATTATACTCAAAGGAATAAAATGGTGAATTTTGGTGCACTTAAAGTAGCCAAAATGTTAGAAATAATGGTTACATGAAATTTTAGCCAAGCAAGGCATAAAGCATAATTCTTGTCTTGATAAAGGCCTAAAATTGTAGCCTAAACTAAGTATGGAAGCGCACAATTTTTGGCCCAATATATGATGAAAATTTTGGCCCAAAAGAAAAGGGAAGAAGGAAAACATACTTGGTACAAAAATTCAAGAAATATAAGGGTAAAATGGTCATTTGGCTAATAAAATAAAAAGGCCAATATTTTCCCCCTTAACATGTGTTGTTGGATGGCTAAGAGAGAAAGAAACAAGGAAAAATGTGATTGGGACACATAAAGGGACATGTGGAAGTCTTATAAGCCAAGTAGAAAAAGAAGAATTAAAAATTACAAGATATGTGATAAAATTCCATTAAATAAATAATATTTTAAGGAGGTGGAGGGAGATTCTTGAAGAGCTATTTGAAACCTTCAAGAGGCTATATTTTTGTCCAAAGAGAGAAAGAAGAGAGAGACAACAAGTTAGAAGAAAGCAAAGAGCAAAGAGAAAGGCACAAGAAAGGTATGATCTTCTACTTGGATTTTGACCTTGTAAATCACCTTTCTAGCTCAAACACTCTTAATAAACATTGTTCCCCATAATGAGAGCTTCATTTCTACGATTTTATAATTTCAAGGGGAGATTTTTTGAGACTTCTAGCAAGAGCCAAAGTTGGAGCACCAAGAAAAGAGCTAAAGAAAGAGCAAGAGGTGAGAAAGAACTTCACTTTGACATATATATTATGTTGGTTGGTGGAGTTTTCAGGATTGTCCTTTGCTTCCCTAATTTCTGGTTATTTAGGTTTTTCTAGGGTTCAAGAAGTTTTGATCATATACATGTGATTATATGTGGTTTTGGAAACATATAAGCTAAGTTTGGTGGTTAAAATATGAATTGGTGGATTGTTATGTTGAACCCTAATTTCTTGTCTGAATATGACATCAAGAAGGAATGAGAATTTGATCAATTTAATGTTACCATTGTGTACATGAAAAAATGTGTGGGAATAGGCCCTAGTTACAAATTCTAGATCATTGGAACATAAATTGTAAAACTGGAATTTTGACTGCCAATTAGGGTTTCCTGCATGACAGTCTATTTGCATTATGTTTTTGAGTAAATGAATAGTGTCTAATTACTATGATATTTTTAATAATAAAATTAGACATATCAAGAATTAATTTGATATGTCATTCAAGTCATTTGGATCTATACACTAAAAGTTAAGTATTTTTAAAGTTAGCCAAGTAAATTAGCATGTTTCTGTGGCAGTATCTAGTAAATGGTAATTCTGGAATATTGTATGTCGGGTTGGCTAAGGAAAATATTTTTTCTTAACAATAAACCTAATAAGGGTCATATAGCCTTTTGAATCACTACAATTGGACATCTGTACAAAAAAATATGAATTTTCAAAGTTTAATGAAAATTCTGCTAGCTTTTAGTAAATGTGCGAAATTAAAAAATGTAATGGCATAATATAATTATCTTGAACTTTAAGGGTAGAGATAACCAACTACATGATTTTAGGAATAAGACATGAATGAGTAATAACTAATTTATTATTATAACTTTGAAATTTTAGAACTTGAATTAACGAGCCGGATCAAGAATTAGTGAACTGACTAACTAGGTGGTGCGAACCCACAACCAATATGAATATACGCACCCCAAGAAAGTTAAACACAGATCGATGATCCACTTGAACCCTTGAGCACGAAAGAACAAGGACCCGAAGTGTTGGAAGACACCACAAGGTTGATCAAGCCTTGATAAGTCTGTTAGTTCTAAGAAGAACCCTAGAGAGAATCCACCCTCAAGAAACAAGGTGCAATAAATGCAACCTTTCATTCAATAATCAAGTTTGAAAGTCTTTGCCTCCAAATGAAGGGTTGCAAGGTATTTAAAGTGAAATATTCAAAAACCCTAATTTAAAAACCCTAATTGCATTAAATGCATCCTATAAAATAGAAACTAACCTAATACAATTAATTAATTAGGAAACCGAAAAGTCAAATATGTCAATTATCTAATAATTTTCACACAAATAAAAGTCGTAAAATATAATCTGCATTCAAGGCCCAAAATGTGCTTATTTAGGCCCAAATGAGTCCTCCTATGTATAGTACTAAGTCAAAACTCTTTGTTTTGAAGTCTCCAAGCCTAAAACTTGATTAGTACCTCTATTTGCAGCCCATATGATATTAATAACATTTTTAGCATCTTTGTCCACAATTATTGATCCAATTACTGTCTGATTTGCATTAGCCTCTTTAATCAGTCTAATCAATGCTTCCTTAAATATTTTAGCTTATGCTCTTGTGATTCAACTAGCTGGAATTTGAAAATGATCGTTTGAAGTTGAAGAGTCATCACTTGAATTTGAAGAGATAACTTGCTGATTCTGGATCGCATCATTCCCTCTCTCCTCAAAAGGATTCGTCCTTGAATCTTCACATTTCCTGTATTTGACAATATATGGGAATGTCTTTATAAATTTCAACCAGCTTGCATGTCTCTTGTTAAGCTTACCTTAACCAAGTAAATGCACATAACAAAGAAAAGCAATGTTTTCCATGCAACAATCAGAATTTTCCATATTTGAAAACAATTGTTCCTTTCCTAAAACTTTAAGCACATATTGCAGAGGATTCACATGCTTATCAAGATTGTTGTTACAAATAAGAGTGTCATCAAAACAAGATGCAATATGCATGTAAGAACACTTTAGAGAACCAGAATGTTTTTTAATGCCACTCGAAGGAGTTGAAGATTCAATGCTTCTTGAAGATAAGAATCCATCGGGTGGCTTCTTGGGAATCAAATCCAAGAACACCTGCAGCTCATCAAAATCACAAGGCAAATAATGATTAATAGCATTAGTAACTAAAGAAATATCATTGCAATCACTCTTGACCTCACATTTCTCAAAAACTCTTTTCATCTTTCTTTCCACTCAATTTTTCACACTTTTTATTTTAAAAACACTTTATATTCTCAATAGCTTTTTCTCTTTCAAACTTACTTTACTCTCCTTACTTTGACAATACTTAATGCTCTCAATGTCTTTTTCTCCCTCAAGCTAAATTTTTGTCTCAAGAATAGTTTCACATAAATCACTCTCACTCATATTTTCACTTTCCTTTTCATGATTGAGAGGAACTTCTTCAATCACAAGATTGGTGCTTGGAACAAGAATGTCTTCTTCATACTTCTCAGCTTGATTTTCAACATTAGGTTCTTCTTCCTCATTGGCTAGCTTTAACTCATTATCAGGGACTGTAACAATCAAGCTTTTAATTTCCCTTGAATTGGAGCTACTTTCTGAACATCTTTGATGATTGATCTTTTTCTCATACTCAGCAACAAACTGAACCAAAATATCAATGTCTAAGAAGGTTAGGGTTGTTGCAAAACAAGCTAATTCAGGATTAAGCCCATTTACAAAATGATCCTTAATTGCTTTTAAAGTTTCTTTCACTCCAGCTCTGATCAAGGCTAATTTCATCTTTTGAAAATATTCATCAACACTCATAGAGCCTTGTTTCAACTCTTGCAACTTTCTTTTGAATTCTCTTTTTGATATAGAGTTGTGACTGGACATCCATTGATTGTTTTCAGCACTAAACTTCTGGAGTCCTTTTAAGAAGGATTGAAGATGTCTTTGCATTTCTTTTTCATCATGCATATTGATGGTACCTGAAAAGTTAGATTTCGAGAAAAAGGGACCTCATCACTCTACTTACGTGTTTCACTCAAACAAGTTTAGTGTCACACGTGTTTCTCTCAAATTTGGCTTTTAAATTGATGTATGTCACTCTTACCTTTTTTTTCCACTCTTGAGGCTCTTTAAAATAACTAAGCAATTTAATCAATGCAATCACAATTTATAGAAATCAACACAATACTCAGAAATAAGGAATATCAAAGTGAGTATTGGAAAAGGAGTTCAAGGAAATCAAAAGTTCAATTGCCACAGAGTGAAAAAGGTTCAGTCAAATTTTAGATATTAAGATAGATGCTTGTATAGAAAACTTCCAACACATCAATTGGATTTTTCTTCTCTTTTTTTTGTCAATTTTTCTTTTCTTTCCTTTTCTTTTTTTGATGCTTTCTTTTTTTTCTACTGAAATTTAAACAGAATACACAATCTATCCAAACAGTCTCAAGTAATTTGAACCCAAAATTTTTTAGAAAAGTATCCTTTTTGAAAAGACCATAACTCATTACAGAAATTTTGGATTGAGATGAAACTAAAACAAATAGAAAGAAGAGACTCTAAACAATGAAAATGACCTATTAAACGATGAAAAATTCAAAGTAAAAGTGGTAAAAAAGGATAGAATATTTAGTGACGTTCTGGAAAAATGAAGACAAACTGATAAAAAAAATTTCTGGAAACATGACTAGATTAAAATGGATAGAACTCATAAATGAAAAATCTGATTGTAACAATTTCAAACCGAGATGAAAGAAGAGATTTTGAACTATGAAAAAGACTCACTAAATATTGGAATAGACAACGAAATGATTGACGAACAGAAGCAACAATTTCAAACATGAAGACTGATGACCTGGATGAAAAGACTCAAGAACAAAGTACTAAACCTAAAACAAAAAATGAAACAAAGAACAGAAAGATATAACTTGAGTTTAGATTCGAAGCTCTGATACCAAGATGGTGCGAACCCACAAGGGAAGATTCCACAAACCCACAACCAATCTAAATATACGCACCCTAAGAAAGCTAAATATAGATCAATGATCCACTTGAACCCTTAAGCACAAAAGAACAAGGACTAGAAGTATTGGAAGATGCCACAAGGTTGATCAAGCCTTGATAAGTCTGTTAGTTCTAAGAAGAACCCTAGAGAGAATCCACTCTCAAGAAACAAGGTGCAGAAAAATGCAACCTCTCATTCAATAATCAAGTCTGAAAGTCTCTACCTCCAAATGAAGGGTTACAAGGTATTTAGAGAGAAATATTCAAAAACCCTAATTGCATTAAATGTATCCTAGAAAATAGAAACTAACCTAATACAATTAATTAATTAGGAAACCCAAAAGTCAAATATGCCAATTATCTAATAATTTTCACGCAAATAAAAGTCACAAAATATAATCAGCATTCAAGGCCCAAAATGTGCTTATTTAGGCCAAATGAGTCCTCCCATATATAGTACTAAGTCTAAGCTGTTTGTTTTGAAGTCTCCAAGCCCAAACTTGATTAGTACCTTCATTTATAGCCCATATGATATTAATAACATTTTTAGCATCTTTGTCCACAATTATTAATCCAATTGCCATCTAATTTGTATTAGCCTCTTGAATCAGCCTAATAAATGCTTCCTTAAATATTTTAACTTATGCTCTTGTGATTCAACCAGTTGGAATTTGAAAATGATCGTTTGAAGTCAAAGAGTCATCACTTGAATTTAAAGAGATAACTTGCTGATTATGGATCACATCACTAGGCATTGGAAAGGATTTCAGGTAGTAACTCTATCTCTCATATTCTATATGATTGTTAATATGCATTGTTTGTCATGTTTTATGCAATGACATATGAAGGGCGGTAATTCTTAAAGCTGGATGTAGGAAAAGCATAAGTACCAACTTGAGGGAAAAGCATAAGTACCTCTAAGGCCGGTAGGTACCCAATCTAGGTAGGATAATGAGAAGCCTGTGTGGCATAATTCCTCGTTATGGTGTAGGAAAAGTACACATACCAACCCATAGAAAAAGAAAAAGTACCATGAGGCCATTGGGACCTACTGAGGCTAGTGCAGATAGAAAAACATCAGCTCCAGAACATTAAAGCAAGTAGAGTTCATAAAGTCATATGATCCTAAACAGAGCATGCAATAAGGCCAGTACAGGACAAACAGTCATTTGTACCTGAACGTCGAGCAGAAGAGCATTGTGATCACTGATTGACAAGTAGGGACAAACAGTCATTTTGATTCAGACAAAATCATCATTTAATCCTAAACATTGATTGACAGACATATACACAACATTACTATTTGCTGCATCATATGCTGCATTACATGTTTACCTTTACCATTTTATATGATTTATAGCATGTTACTACTGATATTCATTTGAATCTCACCCTTTCCATAAATAAAATTACTTCAGTTATAAGAAGTGGCAGATACCAGCAATTGAGGGTCCAATTTTGATCAAGAAATTTTTTGTTGGTTATCAGTCAGCCTTTCTTGTATTTTTTGGATTTGTATTATGTAATATCCCTAATTTTAGAACTAGAGGCTAGAGAATAAGCCTGAATCAAGTAGACTACTAAGCCTTGATTTAGAAAGTGTCCCAGTAAGACATAATTGTATTCTCCAAAATTCCTTTATACCCTTAGGGTATTAAAGGGAATATTATGATAAATTAATGAGCTTGGGAAATGATAAAATAATTCAATTAGAGCTCACACTCAACATTAATATGTGGGAACAAAAATTGTAGAAGTTGAGGTGTGCTCCCAGTGGGTTTCCCTGTGTGGCAGGCTTTTTCTGTGACATTTTTCAATAGGAAAATGATGTCCAAAAATTCTAAAAATTTTCATACTGAAATTAGACTTATCAAGCTTTAATTTTATAGGTCATATAATTCATTTGGAGCTATACATAAGGAGTTGTGTATTTTTGAAGTTAGCCCAGTAAAACTGATGATTTTTAGTAGTAGTGTCCAAAAACAATAGTTCTGGGAAGTATGAGCTTTCATTTGGAAAAAGGTTATATTTTTTAAAAAAATAGACTTAATAAGGGTCACATAGACTTTGGAACTACCCCAATTGGATATCTATACAATTAGATATGAATTTTCAACGTTTAGTGAAAATTCTGCCCAATTTTTCTTTAAGTGCGAAAATGAAAATAAATGTAGGGGCAAAATGGTTATTTGACCAATAAAGCAAGCAGCCATTTATTTTTCCCTTTAATTGGGATAAATTATGGCTGAAGTAGGGAGCAAGAAAGGGAAATAATCTATGTGGCTCATATTTATTCAAGAAAGGAATTTGTGGACCAATAAGAAATGAGCATTTGTAAAGTAAATTAAGACATTTACTTTAACCATTTTCCTCTCTTCCTCTTCATTCCATTTTTTCATTCAGCTGAATCAAATAGAGAGAGAGATATATCAAGACAAGCTTGAAGAAGAAAAAGAGGTAGGTCTTAAGGTTCAAGAAGTTAAAAACTAAGGTAAGAGGTGTGATTTCAAGTGATTATGCCTTCTAAATCACTCAGGAACCTCTTCTAACCTCTTCTCCTTCTTGAAATCTATGTTTTTCAAGGCAAATCAAGAGAGAGGAGAGAGTGAACAGTGACATTTTAGAGAGATAAAGTAGTGAAATCAAGAGGTAATCACCAAAACTTGATCCTCTTGTCTTCTACAATGTTGTTGTTATTGTTGTTGTTGGTTTTGGCTTGGTTTTTGATTTGTTTTGTAAATTTGGGAAGATGAAACCCTAAGGGGAGGTGCTACCCAATTTTCCATTAATCATGTTTAAGAGGTGTTTAATGGATTAAACATGTGATTAGAGGTGAAAGGGAGGTAGTTAAGGGATTAAAATCAAGAAAACACATTTTTCCTTACTTTCTCAATAGTTTTGGCTAGAGCTGGAAATATGGGAAGGAGTTTGAATTTCATCAATTTTATGGTTCCATTGTGTTTAGAAGGGAAAATTGTAAAGGGTTCATGTAGAATGTGAAGTGAGAAAAGCCCTATAATGTGAAATGACCAACTACCCTAAAAAACCTTAAGTTAGGGGCTTCCAAGGTTACTTTTTGTAATTTGGGCCTGAATTTGAACAATCTGAGGTCAAAAATGGATTCTACACATGAAATTGTGTAGGATTACCTTAGGCCATAATTTTTGGTGAGGTACAGTTGGACTGGGTACAAAGGGGTGTAGACTAGGTACCCAAGGGCATTTTTGGTAATTTACCACTTTTAAGCTAAGTTAACCAACAATGAGTTTGGAATAATACATGGATGAGTAATGACTCATTTATTGTACATTTCAAAATTTTAGGACCAGATAGTTGTGCCCAAGCCGGATCAAAGATGGTGGATCAAAGAAGGGCAATTAAGGTAGTAAACTTACCCTATTTGTATATTTTTTATACTTATGCTTGTGTATTGCTTTGCTTGATTATGTGAAGCATAGTTGAATGAATGAAGCTCTGTTTCTGTTTATACTGTGGCATAGATATGTTGTATGAAACATTGAACATACAGAGATATCATTTATGTAAGCATGAGCCTACGTAAGGCGAGCACATCATGCACTAGCATTTATCTTGCATGTATTATGGTCCTGTTTACTACTGAGATTTCTCCAAATCTCATCCTCTCCAACCAACCGTTTAGACAGGTGAACACAAGAGGTGTGCTTGGAGTAGAGAAGAGGACTGCACACGGACGAATGCAGTTGATATCCGAAGACCTTTTATTTATTGTAAGGTCTATAATCATTGTGTATATTCCCTATGGGGAATTCCTGCATATAATCAAGCAATATTGTATCAATATTATTATCAATATATTTATGTTATTCCCGTGTGCTCACTGAACTGCACATTGCTACTCTAGTTAGTGTCAATAATAAGAAATAGCCTTACATATTATACTATGTACAAACCCTATGGGGTTTTCCTATAATATAATCAAGAATTTTATATTAGTACAATTTTTCTATTTCTGTATGCCCATTGAACTACGCGTTAATACTATGATAAATGTCAAAATATTAAGGGGTGAGACGGTGTTCTCTGGAAATGATGTTCATAGGGTTCTTAGTTTCTAGATCATTTTCATTTTCTCTTTATTCATTATTAATTCGCTTCCGTATCTAATATTTCTGTAATTTTTGGGTTTTCTAGAATAAGTTCCTATTGGGTCCACATTAGAAGAGAGGGTGGAAGAAAAAGAAGTAAGGAATGTGGTGTGGTGTGGTGGGGGTTTTTATACGGATCCAGCGAGATGTTTGTAGTGGTTAAGGTTGCCATTTTTGTAGCGGTTTGTTGGTGTGTTTGTAGCAGTTGAGAACCACCACAAATATTAATCAAATTTTTTAAACACACACACACACACACACACACATATATTGCTTTTCAAGAATGAAAGTGATTATTTTTCAATTATTAGTTGTCACCATCCCTGAGAAAAAAATGTGGTGAAAATATTACTGTTGAATGTATGATTTTGTGCAAAAACTATATTTAAATTAAGTGATAATAAAGTATAACTTATAAAAATGCACCTAAATAGAGGAAAATTGCCATTGCCTTCAGGAAAGAAGTTTTCAAAATTAGCAGGCTAGAAGGGCTCACTCTCGTAGGTGATGTTATCACCATCACTCATATCATAAAGTTCTTGGGCCTTTAAATAAACCACCATATTCCAATCTCTATGCCTCTTGTCCTCCACATAATAAACTTGGCGTGCCTCTAAGGCAAGAATATATGGCTCATCATCTTTAAATTGATTGGTGTTAATTAGTATGGAGAAATTTATTATTGTGATGACTAATTCATCAGTTGTGAGTACGCGTGAAGTTGTTGTATTTTCCCATGAACACTTGAAGAGTGTTATGGTGAAATGGCCCTGGTAATTTAGTTCAATAATATCAATAAGCTTTCCATAATAAGGGATGCTTTCGAACTACTTGTTGCTGTCACTATTTCTCGCATAACTGCTTGTCCCAAAGGTGCTCTAAACTCTAAAGGTTTTGGTTAGAAAACCTTGATCTTATGAAACTATGCAAAACTTGAAACCATTTACACTACATGCAGTAAACCTTCTTGCATGGTCAAGCAGGCTGATTGCGAGAGCCTTGAAATCTAGTAAGTATGAGTTGTGGTCATTTGGTATTTAGCACTTGGTGATTCTCTATGGATAAATTATATGTATATAAAGAGACACACGCACCTACACTTGGAATTTTATAAGATCACATCAACAGCCCCCACCTTGGATAAAATTTGCTTCCATCATTAGAAAATGCACAGTCCATTCAAAAACACACAACACACATACTCTTGCCATTTAGAATCCACTTGATCAAACACCACACTTAGTCACCTATTAATTAAATACTTCATCACCTCTTCATTCATGTAAGACGGCTAGAGAGAAGAAAGCAAAAGAAACAGAAAAATACAGAAAAGAGAAACAGAGGTTGAGCGAAGGAAAGTCGGTGGTGAGAAGGCAGGAAGTTGATGCTGGAGAAGAGGAAGAAGGAAGCTCCAAACCTCACATGCAATACCATAAACTTGTTTAAGTGAGTCTTCTTTACATTTTCCTTGGTTTTCCCATAGGATTTGAGTGGTTTTCTGGGCTATTTGATTGCTGGAAGTGAGAAAAGTCATTGGAAAAATTGTCAACCCATAAGTTTTAAACCAAAGTTTATATGTTGATTTTGGGTAGGATTTCTAGTTTCTTTGGTGCTAGAAATGAGTCACCAAACATAGGGCATATATGTAGGAGTATGTAGAGTCAAAATCTTTGAGATAAGAGTGCAATTCCATGGTTGCATGTTGGTTTTTCTTCACCCTGTTCTGTTCTCCAGAAAATAGAGTTTCTTCCAGAAAGTTGCAGAAGCTTTAACAAAGGCTATATAGATGAATTTTTCTTCTGGTTCTTTTTGGTATGGAAATTTTAAGATGTGTAGTAGGTAATAGAATCAATAATAGTACCATTTGGAGTAAAAATGAATGAGTTCTTGAGTTTTAAACTCATACTGTCAAAACTGACATTTTCGTTTTATGTTGAGTTTTGACCTAACAAATCTTATCCAATTTTTATGAAATTTTACAAGGAAATAGTATACATCTAAATCTTTAAAAAATTATAGAATGCATCAATTAGATACTTAGAGATAAATTTTTGATTTTTGAAATGTAGGTCCAAAAACAGGGAAAATTCTGGAAGTCCAAGTTCTGGTAGTTGAAAGAGGAGCGAATTTCATAGGATTAATTTGATAATTTGGCCCTGTAATTATTTTTCAATTAAAGTAGACAATCGTATCTTTTCATTGAATATTAGAACTTAGGAATTGAACTAGTAATTTGGAATTTATGAATTTTTAAATTTAGGTAAAAAATCTAGGAAATTCTGACTCTCTGTTTGGTCTGTAAGTTTGGACATTAAATTTGTGAGACTAAGTCTATGATTTGAAATTATTAAGTATTTTTATTATACATGGAACTTAAATTACTTTACGTAAGACTTTGAACCACCTCATTTGGAGTTCTAGAGATTAAGTTATGAATTTTAGAAGTTAGCCAATAAAAACTGGCAGACTAGGATGATACCCAAATTTTAAAGTTCTTGAAGAGAACAAGTCAAGTGTAATGAATTGCTTTCATGGCTCTAGTAATGTTGTTATTTATCTAGGGCCATGAGATGTCAAAGAAGAGGTAATGAAAGGTTTGTCAAGCCACTTCAATGGTTGGAAGAAAAGGAAAAAAAAAGAGGACATAAAGATAAAAGGTAGTGAACTTACCTAATTTGCATGTACTTGATGTGTATGTTTGTGTATTAATGTGTATGATTGCTTTACTTGATTATGTGAAGCATATATGAATGATTAAAGTTATGTTTCTATTTATACTGTAGCTATAGGTATGTTGCACGAAACATTGAGCATGTAGAAATGTCATTATGTGAATATGAGCCTATGTAAGGCAAGCATATCATGTACTAGCATCCATCTTGCATACATTGTTAGTATCATTTGCTACTGAGATTCCTCCGAATCTCACCCTCCCCACCAACCATATAGGTATGAGAATATAAAAGAGAAGGAATGCTTGATGATAAACTAGAAGGAACAATGTAGAAGAATCGAATAATGTAGTGTATTAAATTACACAAGTGTATTAATTTAGTGTTTGTAAAATATTTGCACTACCCGAATATAAGTATGAATACGTGCAGTAAAAATTGAATGGTAACGAGGATTGATAAAAGCACTGATTCATTGAATTACTGAAATTAAGAATAAGAACCAGAATTAAAACAACTCTGATACTAGGTAAGAATAACGTCTCAACAGCTAGAAATGAGTAATAATCTCCTAAGAGAATATAAGTAAACACTTTTGTATATGTAATAAAGGGGAAGAAATGTAAGGTATAACATTTTTCATATCAGAACAGAGATTATGGCACTAGGCTAATGTTCTCTGCTGCTGTGAATAGGTATACTGATACCATATTAGTGACCTTATGAATAGAATGTGTTATAGGAGATAGATAAACTCAAAGAGATAGATTTTAATGTTTGTAAATCAGCCTACTGACGGAAGAGGGAGAGCTGTATATAGAGGAAAAAGCGGAGCAAGGATGGCTTTTACCTGAGGAAAAGGGGTATGACCTCTGGTGGCAATAAGACCATAGGGATAGAAGAGGTAGTGCATGATTCAGATTATATTACTAACTCAAAACCCTCTAATAATGGATATGACTCAAATCCCTAGGTGGCCGTAGATCCATAAGTGGCCAAGGAATTGGTTAGTCCGCTAGAAGTAATCTTTAGTGGTAATATGTTATTAAAGGCAAGTAGGAATGTTATACGATGGTATATAGTCGATGATGATTATGCCGTATAATGATCCTAGAAGATTTGATCCTACGATACTGAAGATTAAGGTTAGGCTTAAATCCAATCTAAGCTGAGATAGTGTTTAGGTCGAAGTGTGACTTAGGTTGCACTATGGTTTTGATACATGAAAGTATAAACATTGTAATTAGTGTTAAACTGTCAGCAATGCTTAGGGAATATTTGAGGATATTGCCAGAATATTATAGAAGCTATGAATCATGATGATTTTAGCATGTATATTGCTTGTGACTAAGGAACTCAGGAAAATGATTTTCTAACCTATGTGATGTTGAGGTTTTAGATTCAGTGATGAACCTAAAAATTGGATGTCTATCCAACATCTAGAGATTGGTTACCAAGTGAATCATAACCCAGGAATCAACTTGTGAGTTATGGTTCCTTAGGAATTTGAAATGGCCAGAGCAATTCAAGGTAGTTGAACATGATTAAGAATGCCTAATGATATAGAGATGATTTGGGAGCATAATAGTATAGCTCCTATGAGATGAGTTGGTTTAGAGACAGAGTACTCCCCAATGATATGGAGATACTTAATGGAATTTAGGGCTAGTTAAAGTACCCAAGATGTAATACCTTATTTCCAATCGCCCCAAATGAGTGCAAAGGAGTAGCAAAATTATTCATGGAACCAGGATCTGATCCCGGATGAAATAAACTTTGGAAAAAGTTCAAATTTTCTAACTCTATCTCAGGATTTGAACCTGGGATTATTAGGGTTTTTTTAGAGTAATAAATTTTTTTCCAAATAATTTCACAAGCATTCACTATCTCACTAAGTCTCATCAGTACTTGAATCCATTTTATCAGAGTATGCGAGCGTGTCTCTACTTATGTTTCATGATACATTCTTTAGTTAATGTCTCTTCTTTTAATCGGAAACGTTATCACTTATCATTTTACCGCATTTACTAAGCTACTGGTACTACTGGATCTACTGTTGTATTGTTGTCATGTCTACATAGTTATATACATCATATACAATTCCAAAATATCCAAAATATTTAAAATAGACAACCAACAATAACTAGAATTTTTCTTGCTCCAGTCTCTAAACTGCCCACATTTACCTTCTTGTCCCTCGAGCTGTCTCCTTGTATTGTAGAGTGGTTTTTAAAAAAAGAGTGAGATTCAAAAAAATCTCAATAGTAACATATAACCAATCATACATATATAACATCACAAAGCATGCCACACAGTCATCATACAACAGAATCATCACAATAGCATTCAGTGTATCACATGTAGTTCATATATCACTATAGCACTAGGTATACTACAAGGCCCTAAGGGATACCCACGTAAAAAGTCCCCGGGCATCCTCTCGTGCATCACAAAATGTTATTGGCCCGAGTGTCTACTCACGCAAAAAGGCCCCAGGAGACCACTCCGCATAACTAGATGTGCTAGACAATTCATGATATACAAAACATATAGTTTATCTTATAAATATATAAAAGACAAGTTACTACATGGCTGTGTAATACCTCATTTTTCACTAATACATTAATTTGTATATTTGATGTATATTTAGTAGAATAAAATGGTGAAAAATAATGTAGATGAATTTATGTGAATTTATGGGAAATATTTCAATAACTGGTTATGCGTAAATTGGCCGAATAAGGATATAAGAGACCGGTAAAGGTCCAATATGGTAACCAAAATTCACAAAATTTAATGATATGATTAATGGCCTCATTTAAGTGTCAAAATGGGGTTGAGCCAAAGAAATGGGCAGAAAATGATTTATTTTGGTAAATCATAAAATGTAGGGGCAAAACGGTAATTTTGCCAAAAAGTGGAAAATAACTATTTTTCCTCAAATTTCCAATGACTTGAGCTAAATGGGAATTAAAAAGAGAAAAATGACTAATTGATCATCAATAGACTAATTTTGGTGAATTATGGTAAAAAATGGTCAAATAGTCAAAAAAGTCAATTACTTGGTCAACAAGTTACAAGTTTGCACTATGAGATAGATGAAGAATAAGATTTTCCCTATGTTTCCCATGCATATTCGGCTGTTATGTGGCATGGAGAAGGGAAATAGAATTAATTGGAGAATTATGTCATTTTAGATCAAATGTATCATGCCAAGTGTCCAATTAATTAAACCAATGTAATATATATCATTTAATCTCCATCTCCAGCTGCTCACTCACGCACGTACAGAATTGAAACAGAAAAGAGAGAGCTTGAGAACGAGAACTCGACGGAAGAGAAGGAGAGGAGCTAGGGTTGATACAAGATTAAGGTATGAGACTTGTGTCTTGTGATCTAAGGCTCCAAATCTCTCCATAGCTTCTCCTTCTCATCTCTCTATCATTGGTTTGCTTGAATAGTAGCTGAATCAAACGCTTTAAGGAGGAGTGAGAAATCAACCTAGAGAGAGAAAGTGAAGAAAGTCAAGAGATAACTTCCAAAACTTGTTCCTCTTGCTTTATTAAGGTTAATGGAGTTATTTTGGGCTTGATTATGGTTCATTTGATGTGAGATAATTGAGAAAAACCAAAGTGAACAAAATGTGGAAATGCCCTTAAATCAAGTCCAATGATTTCCTAATCAATTAATATTGCAAGGATAAGTAGAAAGAAGATGATTAGGCTAAAGAAAACGGGATTCCGACACAACTTTTTTGGGAATTTATGTTCCCTTTATTGTGTTGTACTGAGCAAATGAGTGGGAATTTGACCAATTCGATACTTCCATTGGATTCAGGAGGCTGAATTGTGTAGGGTCTATGTTGACCCTACCGTAAGAAAAGGCTCAGAGAGTAAAATGACAGAATTGCCCTTTCTAAGCCTTATATGAGGGCTGTCAGGGTATTTTCGTCATTTGGGCTTGATCTTGGCTAATTTGAGGTCAAAAATGAATTTCACACGCAAAATTGTGTATGAATGGCCTAGATCATGATTTTGAGAAAAATACTGATAATAAGGACCTAAGAGGTATTTTGGTAATTTGGCACCAATAGGCTAAATTTACCAATGAAATGAGTTTGTAAAGGTATATAGATGAGTAATAACTCATCTGTAATGTTTGGTGATTTCAGGACTTGACAACCAATCTGGCCTCAGAATTGCCCGAGCTTGTATCAAGTGGGAAAGTTGCATAAAGTAGCAACCAGGTAGTAACCGTGTTCATATGACATGACATGTATATGTATCGCTTGATATCATCAAAATGTCATACATGTTTAGATTATGAGGAGTAATCACCCGGGGCCTATCTTTGCGCGGGTTGATACTCCGGTGATAATATTCATATTGCACGAGCGATGCCCGGGGCCTATCTTTGCACGGGTACCCCTCGGGGCCAAGTCCTTATCTAGCGCTAGTACGGTTTTATGAATTGCATGAAGAGCACTAAATGATGTTATGATGATTTAATTGATGAATGTGTAGAAAGCATGCTATGTATGTGTTATCTTGTATGTTTTATGTGTTACTACTGATATTCTTATGAATCTCATTCTTTTCCCAAAACAAATCTCTAGTATAGGGAGGAAGCTCGCGGGGTAAAGAAAAGGTAAATGATGATGAATCGAGGTCGAGCAGTAGAAGGAATTAGTTTAGGTTGTCTGGTCTTTTGTTATATATTTTAAGACTCATATGAGCATTTTGGGTTTGTATAGAAGTATTTGAAGTGTATGATATAAGTGTTGTAAAATGAATTGTGTATGTATGTGTAAGTATGTGAATATGTATATCCAGCAGAGGCATTGTATAAATTTCTAGCATTTTAGCACTCTGATATTTATATTCGATGAGTATTAGTTAATTGGTACTCTACCATAGTGTTAAGGATTGAGGTATCATAGGCTGCTTCCCTTGAGCAACGTCCAACGGTTTCTTAGAGTTCAGGCAAGTCTTAAGTTTCAGACAGCTATTAAGTCCTATAATTAGAATTTACGGATGATAAATTTATTATTTCGTCCAATAGTTACATAATCCAATTAACCAAGTTAGTTTTCATTAGGGTTAGTGCTTAAGCCCAATTAAGTAATTAATGTTGTTACACTAGACCAAAGTACTAATCTTTACATTTAAAGTTCACCTTTACTATTTTTGGTCCAAAGCCCATTAAATTAGCATAGCCCACATGCTGACAGAATTTTTCATTCAACTTTGAAAAATCATAACTAATTCTAAAAATTCTAAATGAGGTGGTTCAAAGTCTCATGTGACCTTTATTAACTCTAATTTATTGGAAAAATTATTACTCATATAGTTTCGAAGCACATAATTCCAGATTTCAGAATTACTCATCATTGTCCCAAGACAGCTTCCAGAATCATTACTAAACTTTAAAAATTTGTATCCCCCAATGTATTTGTCCAATTATTACACATTACCCACAAAATTAAATCTTGTTGGGTTATTTTTGGAAAATCTCATCGACATTGGAATTCATTTGGTTAGACAAATTCACGTCACAATAAGTTTGTCCCAGGAAAGCTTCCAGGTTAAATGTCCAACTTTCAAAAATCATAAATAATTCTGGAAAACTCCAATTTGATTGGTTCTAAGAAAATTGTAAACATATTTAAGTATAATTTGAAGTAAAAATATCATTGTTTGGGAAATACCAACACAAAATTCCCATAAAATTACCAAACCTCAACTGGCCCAGATTTGGTTCTAGAAATAAGACCAAATTTTCAAAATTCATAACTCTAAATCCACTGGTACAAAAATTTCATTATACCTATCAAAATAAATCTTAACATATCTACTTTGTTTGTGGAAATTTTTAAATAATTTAGACTAGGTTTGATCATTCAAAAACATAAGAAACCATTCCTACCTCCAGAAAACAGTTTCTGGAAGCACAAAACCTTAACTTCCAAAATTTGGTATTTTCAACACAATCACCCAAAAATCACAAACACATGTTATTTCACATAGTTTTTCATTTAAAAGCCATTAGTGAACTCCAAAATGTCAAAATATCACTCCTTGTTTCCTTTTTCTCCCTCTGACAGAACAGCCCTCTCATGAACAACAATCATCAAGGTTCAAGTTTTAGTTCTTAGTTTTTCTATACTCATCTTTTAACACCATATTTAACCATTTACAAGACCAAAATGGCATCAAGTTCTATTTTCTCATGTGAACCAAAATAAGGGCAGAAATGTGAAACCAAAAGACTCCACAAATCATGGCAATACTTAGCTCAAAACAAAGTCCTAGCTTACCTCTTGCTCCTTTTGAGATTTGTTTCTTGCTTTTACCACTTTGGGTCTTGGAAAATGGCTCAAGACACCTCTTTATCACTAAAAAAACCATAAAGTTGAAGCTTAAGATGAGGAGAACAACGTTCATGATGAAATTTTAAGCCAAAAATGTGAGGAAGAGGGTGAAAATCAAGAGAGAATTACCTTGTGTTCTCAAAACTCTCCTCCTCTCTCTTGCTCTTGCTCTTGCTCTTAGGCGTCCAAAATGACTATTAGAGGAGTACATGAGTGATTTATTCATTGTTCCCACTTTCCTACATATGCTGGTCGAAAAAGAGAGAGAGTGTGTGTAATATCCCAAATTTTGGGACTAAATGCTAGAGAATAAGCCTAAATTAAGTGGACTGCTAGACCTCAGTTTAATAAATGTCCATATGAGGCATGTTTAAATTCCTCAAAATTCCTTTATATCCTTGGATATTAAAAATAATTATATTGGTGAGCTAAAGAGCTCAGGGAATAACAAAACGAAGTGATTAGAAGTCACACACAACATAGTGAAGTGGAATACAAAGTATTATTGCTATTGATGAAATTTCCGATGTGGCAGTCATGATTGTGTTGCAGATTTGAAGGGGAAAATGATGTACAAATATTATGAAACTTTTTATAATGAAAATAGACTTATCAAGATTTAATTTGATAGGTCATATAAGTCATTTGAAGCTGTACACAAAGAGAAATGGATTTTTGAAGTTAGCCCAGCGAAATTAACTATTTTCTGGGGCAGCATCTAAAGATTAAAATTATGGGAATATTTGGCTTCTAATTGGCCAACTTTTATACTTTTTTATTAAACTATACTCAATGAGGGTCGCATAGCCTTTAGAACCACCCCAATTGGACATTTGTAAAATTAGATATGAATTTTCAAAATTTAATGAAAATTCTGCCAAATTATCTATTTTGTGCTTAAATTCAGTATTTTGGACAAATGAAGAGCTGAGACGTGGCAAAGTAATTAACCCCTCATTTAACCATTAACTCATCATCTTCATCAGCTATTCCATGCTGAAAGAGCCAGAAGAGAGAGAGAGAAGCTACAGAACGAAAATGGAGGGAGAGGAGAGAGAAACTTTGAGGCATCGAAACACTGCCGAAACGGTGTCATCTCTCAAAGTGTCCTTCAGGAAACTTCCTCTACTCATTGAGAGCTTCATTTCTATGGTTTTGGATTTTTTTTTAGAGCTGGTTGGCACCATCTCACCGATCGGAGTGTTGCCAGAATTCTGAACCGTTTGCGGAAATGGGTAGAGGTAAGCGTAAGCTTCCTTTTTAACCGATTGGTTTGTTGTTTGGATGAGTATAGAGGAAGTTGGGTACTATTCATGGATGGTTTAAAATGGTCTTTTCAATGGATAAATCATGTCTAATGAATGTTTAAATAGATAATCATTTGATTAGAAGTAGAAAGGAAGTGTTTAAGCCAAAGAAAACAAGAAAACAACATGTTATTCTTAAGAACCTTGATTTCTGCCCTGTATTGTGACTTGATGAAGGAATAGGAATTTGAAAAGTTTGAGGTTTCTAATGGATTTCTTGGGTAAAATTGTGTAGGTATACAAGTGTTCATGATTTTTGAATGCTTGTATATGAATTTGGAAGTTTTAGAAGTTGAAGAGTAACTATTGTGAAATCTGTCTTCTGGAGGCAGTGTCCTTGTGATATATTTTTGAAGGGCTGAATGTTGTCCAAGGATAATGAAACTTTTTAGACTTAAAATAAACATGTAGAGCTTTAAAATTATAGGTAATACGAAGGATTTAGACAAGTATGCTAGGAGTTATGATTTTTCAAATTCTGGTCACGTGAAATTGGACAATTCTGGAGCAGTGTCAAATGAAATAGAATTCGGTACTTATGAGAGTTCTTTTAGCTTATGGTTATATTTTCCCCTTAAATTATATTTAAATAGGGTTCTATATAACTTGGAAGCACCTCATTTGGATTTTTTTACATTTAGTTACGATTTTTATAAGTTCGGCCAAGAATTAGGACGGTGAAATTCTGAGCAGCGAGATTCTTGGTTGCGGCCAAAATGTTACTGTCTAGTTTTTGGCCACAGTCAGCCATATTTGGCCGCGGCCAAAACCCCTAAATTTCATGATTTCATGTTTTTGAGGGAAATTGACCCATTTAGCCCTCCCTAGCTTCTTGGGCCTTAATATATACTTCCAATGACTCAAGATCATGGCTCTAACGATGTGATTGGGTATCTAGGGCCATGGAGAAGTCAAGAAAGAAGAAGAATGGAAGAATTTCCAAGAAGCTTCAATGGTTGGAAGAAGAGGAAACAAAGGAAGGATATTGGTCCACAAGGTAGTAAACTTACTTGTATGTATGTGATGCTTATGCTGTGTATTGATTTGTTGTATTACTTTGCTTGATTATGTGAAGCATGTATGAACGAATGAAGCTCTATTTTTTTACTATGTCCATAAGTATGTTGTACGAAACATTGAGCATGCAGAATATCATTATGTGAACATGAGCCTACGAAAGGCAAGCATATCATGCACTAGCATTCATCTTACATGCATTGTCTGTATGTTTGCTACTGAGATTCTCTCGAATCTCACTCTCCCCCACCAACCATATAGGTATATGAATAGGAAAGAAGAGAATGCTTGAAGATGATTTAGAAGAAAAGAAGACGAAGAATTGACGACTGAATTGTGTTTAGATTACTGTGTGTATTATTATTTGTGTGCAGAGAATATTTAGTTGGAAGAATACACATGAATTTGAATCAAGCTGTAATCAGGATCATTGAGAATAAGAATTAACTCTGATATTGGGTAAAAATAACAGCTAAATAAGTCGTGAATAAGTAATTACCCCTAATAAAGTAATAATGAATGCTTCCGTGTAAGTAACTAAGGGGTATGTAAGACGGGTGTTACAGAGAGAGAGAGAGAAATTTGACTAACTTGCCCTTAGTTAAAGCAAGTATTACCAGTACGCCACTCGGTTGAATTTCAACTATTGTTTCCTTCTTCTTTTCTAATTTGGCTGATTTGGGTTGGCTTAGTTAGGAGGAAATGATTTAATTTTTTAGCCTCCTAATTACTCAATTTTCCAAGAGAAAAATCCTAGCCTTAATCTTGGGTTCCAATCTTTAACCTAAAGATCAATTAGCAATTGTTTCTTTCGCTTATAATTATTGCAATGTTAATTAAATTGCCAATTAACTACTTTTATTAAATCCTTTTTTTCTTCCAGATTCAAATTATATTTTGTATCTCACTTACATTTCAGAGGAATTAATTCTTTCCTTAATTAATTAGAATTAATTCAATACAAAATTTCCAAAGCAATTGTGCTAATATCATTTACACTAGCTTTTGTGATTCTTAGTCCTTATATGTTTTTGGTAAACATTGGCAATCATTTTATTTCACTACTTAAATATTTACAAAGTTTATTGAGTACAAAATTTGGTATATGACACAGGATATCCTTGAGGGGCTTGATCAGAGTACTCATGCTAGCGATGAACCATTAAATCTAGGAACCAGATTCCTACAAATAAGAATTCTTGTGGAAAGGGATTTCTAAAGGTTGCTAGTTGCTAACCTAGCATAGGGAAAGGTCTTGATCATAGAATATTCCTTTAGAAAGATTGATTGAGAGTTAGTTCCCTGGTGGAACAAAGTGGTAGATAGAACCAGGGTAGCCACGAGTTATGGTCTCATGACCGAGACAGATAACAACAAATATGCTAGTGGCTAACGGATTCCCTGAAAGACGTGTGTAGATTATCCAGGTAAGGGAAGTATAATTATGCCTGGAGCTAGACTGATATCGAAAGTCCATACAGAATTACCCCAGAGGAGATAACATAATGAGAAAAGGGTTTATGTGACCTAGTGAAATGCCATGAGGTGCTCTAGTGCTGTTTGTCAAAAGAAAGACAGAAAAGAGAATAAAGGTAGGACAGGCTCGACAGAAAAAGTTAAGTGAACTCTTGCTCTTGTATCTTATGTAATGGTTTTGCACGTATGTATATACCATTGAGTGTATTCATATTATGAATATATGGTGGGTAGTCAAACCTTTTGAGTCAGTGTGTCCTTTGGCAACCAGAGTCGAAAAGGATTTAGAATTAGAAAGGCAAAAGCCCCAAGTCGTAAGACCAAGAATTGTTGGGTAGCGTCCAGAAGAGGTTACCAAGCTTGAGAATTATGGGTAATGTCCTGGAAAGGCTATAAAGTTGGAATAGAAAGGTTAAAAGACTAGAAATAACGGTCATAAGGCTATAATACAACCATAAAGTTGGAATAGAAGGGATTGCATATCCTGAGAATTTCCCAATAGACTGGTGTCCTATGAATAAATATAAATGCTTGAGAATGGATGGTTTATTTTGCATGCTTTGTGAATATTACATAAGGTTATAAATAGCTTGAGTAGCAAGAGTAGATCCTGGAATGTATACAAAATGAATGACCTTCTAGAATAGTTGTCTGGTTCCTAAGTATATTCGAAAATTGAACTTCGAACGGCCCAATGCACCTGCAATATTTGTGAATTTTATGAACTAAATTTTTTATTAGAATTTTTCAAAAGAATTTAAGACCAGTTTGTAATGGTCATTTTTAACTATGTTATCTCAAAAGAAGGGATCTTCAAAGGAACCCAAAATAGTAAAAGCAGTATAGAACTGGAAAAGGCCAGAAACTGTTGCAAAAATACTTAGTTTGCTAGGTCTTGCAAGATGAATTTAGAATTTTTCTTGAATTGTTTGCTATTGATAAAAGCACACTTGAAAGAAAGAATTACAGAAAGAATTTCTTAAGTGGGATGATGTCTACGAGAGGATTTCATAGAGTTGTAGGAGAGGTTGAAACTCACACCAGTATTGAATATTCCTGATCCTAGAATGCGACTTGTGTATGGTCTATAAAGAATGAATAAGGCCACTTGTGTAGTCTATAGAGACTTGTGACCCAAAAGGTTTGTAGTAAAGCGACCAGTATGGTTTGCAATAGAATAAGAAAGAAAGAAAGGAATAGGAAATGTCCTGGTGAAGCAGGACAAAATGGTGTCGTGTGCCTCTCAATAATTGAAACCTCACGAGACGAATTACCCTACTCATGAATTTGAGCTGACAATGAATATGTTTTCTTTGAAAATGTAACAACACTATTTTGTATAGTGCGGTTGTGAAAATATACTGCGACCACAAGAATTTTGAATATTTGAAAATTAGAAAAGTAGAATATAAGACAACATAGATTAATGAAAAAGCAGTGACATAACTATCGTCGCGATGCTTTGAATTGAAAAGCGGTGCAGTTGACAGTCATGATGATTCGGGAACTGAAACTGATAGAAGGGTTAGAAATTTGAACTTGTTAAGTCAGATAGTACTTGCTAGCTATAGTGCTAGTTAAGAGGAAAGTAGTCTATAAACTTCATTTGAAGAAGCTCAGACGAAGGATAGACGAATAAGGTCTATAGGAATATGAATGAATGAGAAAACCTCTGGAATTTGAGGTATCCTCTAGAATTTTGGGTATTCTCTAGAATTTGAGGTGTCGATAGAATGTAAAAAGAAAGAAATGAAAACTTCGCTACATTAGTCTTTTTGAAATATTATTAAGAATCGGACTGGTAGCAAATTTTGATGATGAAATTCATTAAACGGGGGGAAAATTATAATATCCCAAAATTTAATAAAAGATTAAATTTTACAAAAAGAAAATTTACATGGTGTTAAGGTTAATTTTGAGATTTAAAGGACTATTTTTCAAAAAATTTAAGAGAAAAATAGTTAGAGGTCATAATTTGGCTTGGAAATTTCTGAGAAATTATTTTAAGGCTTTGTAAAGTTAATAAAGGAAGAAATCCTTAAAAATTATTAACGATTAATTTATGGAGTTGGATAACAAGTCAACTTATAGAACTTAAGAAATTTAAGGAATTTTAAATTAGACAAAAAGGAAAATTAAGGCCTAGTGTGTGTAATTAATAAGATAAAAATATATCTATATTATATAAAAACACACACACCCAAAAACCGACACACACACCTACACTTGGCATTTTATAAGATCGCATCAATAGCCCCCACCTTGAATAAAATTTGCTTCCATCATTAGAAAATGCACAGTCCATTCAAAAACACACACTTACACCTTCCTTTACACAAACACTCACACTCTTGCCATTTGGAATCCACTTAACCCAACACTATACTTTGTCACCTATTAATTAAAAAATTCCTCACCTCTTCATTTATGCAAGATGGCCAGAGAGAAGAAAGAAAAAGAAATAGAAAAATACATAAAAGAGAAGTAGAGGTTGAGCAAAGGAAAGTCAGTACTGAGAAGGCAAGAGGTTGATGCCTAAGAATAAGAAGAAGGAAGCTTTAAACAACACATGAAACACCATAAATGTGTTTAGGTGAGTCCATTTATATTTACCTTGGTTTTCCCATAGGATTTGAGTGGTTTTCTGGGCTGTTTGATTGCTAGAAGTGAGAAAAGTTGCCGGAAAAATTGTCAACCGATAAGTTTTAAACCAGAGTTTGTATGTCAATTTTAGGTAGGATTTATGGTTTCTTTAGTACTGGAAATGTGTCACCAAACATAGGGCACGTGTAGGAGTATGTTGAGTCAATATCTTTGAGATTAGAGTGTAAATCCATGGCTGCATGTTGGTTTTTCTTTACCCTGTTTTGTTCTCCAGAAAATAGAGTTTCTGCCAGAAAGTTACAAAAGCTTAAAAAGAGGCTGTAGATGGATTCTTTATCTGGTTCTTTTTTATGGAAATTTTAGGATGTGTAGTAAGCAATAGAATAAAAAAGAATACCATTTGGAGTGAAAATGAATGAATTCTTGAGTTTTGAACTCAAACTATCAAAACTGACTTTTTTTAAAGCTAGTAAGTTTCGTGTTGCATTTTGACCCAAAAAATATTATCCAATGTTTATAAAATTTTACATGGAAATATTAGACATCCAAATATTTAAAATGAGCCCTAGAATGTGTCAATTGGATACTTAGAGAGAAATTTTATGATTTTTGAAAGATAGGTCCATAAACAGGAAAATTTTGGAAGTCGAGGTTCTAACAATGGAAAGAGGAGTGAATTTCATATGATTAATTTGGTAATTTGGCCCTGCAATTATTTTTCACTTAAATTAGATGCTTGTAGATTTCTATTGAGTATTATAACTTAGGAATTGAATGTGTAATTTGGAAGTTATGAATTTTTAAAGTTGGGTAGAAAATCTGGGAAATTCTGACTCTTTTTGTAGATAGTAAGTTTGGACATTAAATTTTGTGAGACTAAGTATATGATTTGATATTGGTAAATATTTTTATTATACATGGGACTTCAAGTTATTCATATAGGACTTTGAACCACCTCTTTTAGAGTTCTAGAGATTAAGTTACGAATTTTAGAATTTGGACAATGAAAACAGGAAAACTAGGATGATACTCGAATTTTAAAGTTCTTGAAGAGAACAAGTCAAGTGCAAGGACTTGCTTTTATGGCTCTAACAACGTGGTTATTTATCTAGATCTATAAGGTGCTAAAGAAGAGGTAATGGAAGGTTTATCAAGCCACTTCAGTGGTTGGAAGAAAAGGAAAAGAAAAGAGGACATAAAGATAAAAGGTAGTGAACTTACCTAACTTGCATGTACTTGATGTGTATGCTTGTGTTTTGATGTGTATGATTTCTTTGCTTGATTATGTGAAGCATATATGAAAGATTAAAGCTCTATTTCTATTTATACAATGGCCACATGTATGTTACATAAAATATTGATCATGCAGAAATGTCATTATGTGAACATGAGTCTATGTAAGGCAAGCATATAATGCACTTGCATTCATCTTGCATGCATTGTTAGTATCATTTTCTATTGAGATTCCCCCGAATCTCACCCTCCCCACCAACTATATAAGTATGAGAATATGAAAGAGAAGAAATGCTTGATGATGAACCAGAAGGAAGAATGTAGAAGAATCGAAGAATGTAGTGAATTAAATTACACAAGTGTATTAATTTAATGTTTGTAAATTATTTGCACTACTCGAATATAAGTATGAGTATGTGCAGTAAAAATTGAACGGTAATAAGGATCACTAAAAGCATTGATTCATTGAATCACTTAAATTAAGAATAAGAACTAGAATTAAAACAACTCTAATATTGGGTAAGAATAACGGCTCAACAGCCGAAAATAAGTAATAATCTCCTAAGAGAATATAAGTAAACGCTTTTGTGTATGTAATAAAGGGGTATAAATGTAAGGTATTACAAATCGCATACACAAGGCAGGAGGTTGAAAGTATAAAATTCCTTCCTTAAAACTCAATTCTCCATACACTTAAGCAAACATTGTGATAATGAACAATACTATGGTGTAAAATAAAAAGCTAAAACATGAAGGCCTACCATAGTAAAAAAGATTACAACTCATCTTTCAAAATTAATCATAGTAGAAAAAGAATTCAACTAACCATTTGAAAATACTCTCATGGTAAAGGAATTAAATCCCTGCAAAGATCTATCTAAGATCAAAAATAATAAACTAGTCATTTAAAATTTATTATGGATAATAAAACTCTTCTCATCGCTTCTCAAACTAACCCATAATTAATCAACATACTTGGGTCTTAGACTTCTCGAAGTCTAGAATATAATTAATAGACCACAAGCCCAATATCAAACTCAATTATCAAAATACTTAAATAATTTTCTCACATATTCATTTGAGTTATCTATCTATGATAGAAAACAGTATAACCTAAACCATAATATCACATCAGAGTATGCAGCATGAACCCTACAATGGCAAAATATAACGCCTGTTGCTTATGCCCCTTTATTATGCATCATAAGCATTAACTTCATTATTATGGCTCATAAGAATTAATAAATAAAGCTCATAGCCAAAAACTTACACCCTTATTCTTGGGGCACTGATCATTCGGTAAAACCATATTTACCATATTAATTAACTTTATTCACAGGGTTACTATTTACTTTCCCTTTTCAATTCTTCCTTTCATTATTATCAAGATTTTTCTCAGCTTATCAATTCATCTACTTACTTAACAAATAGGCTCATACTGTGGCATTATATATTCCTAGTTCATTTAGCCCACTCGGATAATTAATCCCTTCTCCATGTGAGTTATACAATTAACAACATCAAATATTAATACATCACGGAACAGCGCATAATAATTCCTCAACTCTTCATTCGCAACTTCTTCTCCCAGTTCATCGTCCTGTACTCCTTTCTTGTGCTCACCTGCCTAGATGGTTGGTTGGGGAGGATGAGAGTCTAGGAAATATTAGTAGCAAACGATACCAATATGCATTCAAGACATATATTTAATGCATGACATGCTTGCCTTACATAATTTTATGCCAACATAATGACATAAATACATGCTCAATGTTATAACATACTTATGCTTATAGCATAAATATAATAGAGCTTTAATCAATCGAATATGCTCAAAAAAATTGGGCAAAGTAGTCACATAAATCAATGCACAAACATACATATTGAATACATGCAAGTTAGGTAAGTTCACTACCTTTTTGTCTTCGAATCCCTTTTTTATACATCTTCTTTGTCATCTCATGGCCCTAGATAAATGGTCATATCAATAGAGCCATGCCGAATAAATGTCCAATAGGCTACTTTAGCCTCTAGGACTTTTCTCTATTCTTTAGGACCATACTTGTCCCAAATTACCTTAAAGGCCATTACTTTCTTATTTACACACAATTTCCAAAAGTTGGCAGAATTTTCACAAAATTTCAAAATTCATATCTTTCTCTAAAAGCATCCAAATTAGGTGATTCAAAGACCTAGGTGACCCTTATTAAGTCTATTTTATTTGAAAAATAGATCCCACTACCAAATGGAAATGCACAATTTCATAATTTCCATTTTACCCTTACTACCACAGAATTATCCCAATTTTAATAATCTAACTTCAAAAATTCATAACTTAGTCTCTAGAATTCTAAATGGGGTAGTTCAAAGTCCCATGTAAAGCTATTTAAGTCTATTTAAAATAAAAAAATATCTCATTCTACCTATTATGAGTATATAGTTCTAGAAATCTTGAGCAACAACCCTGTCTAAGGATTCTTTCCATATTTAATGCCCACATTTTAACAAATCATATCTCATAATATACAAAATCAAATGACATATATTATATATCATATTAAAGCTTATGATGACTAATTTAAATCTATAAATTTTCATAATTTTTGGTCAAATTTTAGTTTTCCAAAACTTTGTCACAAATAATCTGACTTCCAAAAACATAATCTGGCAACAACTAACTTCAAAAAATTCATATCTCTTAATATACTGACCTAAATGGAACATATTATCTATCAATTTAAAGCTTATCATGTCTACTTTAATTTTGGAAAATATTATGGCCATTGGACAAGATTTAATCACTTTAAAACTCATCACAAACAAACTGCTTCCAGAAAATGAAATATGACAGTACCACTATTCCAACTTCAATCTTTGGGTTTTCTCTTCAACCGATCAAAAATCATGTCACCACCTATTCCCACAAAAAATAGTGTGTAGAATCCATTTCTAACCACAAAAATACTAAAATCCACTCTTTCTCTAGATTTTGGTTCTGGACAAAAATTAGGGGAAATATGAAAACTCAACAGAACCTCAAGATACTCAGTTCAAAATGAAGACGAGGCTTTCCTTTTCATGATTCTACAACTGGTTCACAACTCTGGCAACACTCAGGCTAACTATATAGCACAAAACATCTCAAATTAGAAAATTGAGACCATAGATAGAAAGCTCTCAGTGAGTAGAATAATGTTTGTGAAGGGCTTACCGGTCGTAGGCGGCGATCTAGAGCTTAAGAATTCAACACTATCCATCCACCTTCTCCCTTCTTTCTATTTCTCTTCATTGTTTTCGTATTTTCTCCCCTCTTTCTAGTGCTGGCCAAAATTGATAAAATGGGGGAGGTAAGTGTTTGATTTTTGCCATATCCCCTTGCTTTAATCTAGTGGTGCGAAGGTGTGACAAATGTCTTATGATTAGCTCACAAGATGTCAAGTGTCCCCCTTTCTCTCTCCTAGGCTCCACTTTTGTCAGGGGAAGGAAAGGCTTGACAAATTCCCCTGACTCTCAAGTTCAATGTTCAGAAAACAAGTATGTGTTCGGGCCGAAAACCAGCAAATTCCCCGGACTCGATGGCTGGGTGGTGCCTTTAAGGAGTGCCATCTCAAAAGGCAAAAAATAACCCTCATCATTAGTGGACATGTGGCATCTCATGGATGAACCAACAAAAAAGTAGGAATAGTGAGTGTAATCATAATGGACATGTGTCACTTTCTTATTTGTCCAACACAAAAGTTATGCTATCATGAGTTATCATTGCTTACTTTATAAAGCTACTTTAATAATGTTACTTTATCGGTGTCTACTCAAGATTTGCTCAGGAGTGCAACATGTGTATCGAGGCCCGCCAAATGATACTAGGTTGAAGTATGTATGTGGGCCCCGCATGGTCCCACATATCGACGTTTGCTCTAAAAAGAGCAGGGTACACATGTCTACCCTGAAAATGCCATATGTATACCTACACAAGGCTATTTCACTTGACTAATCAGTCCCTTGCCTCATGGAATAACTGGGTGACATCTTTCTACCAACCCAATGGCACCGTATATGTGTCCTATGCATATCTGCACCGACACTTTGATCCTATTATCTACGCATACTGGGCCCACTGCCTGGTAGGACTGAATCACATAGTCCCCAAGAGTCTTTCTATTTCTTGTCAATCTTGAGACCCTTCCCAAACTGGGCTTAGTAGTCTGCCTTATATAGGCGTATCCTCAAGTCTCTAGACCTAAAATTTGGGATATTACACAATACATAACAATTCAGCATACCAATAAAAAGGAGGAGACTTTACAAAGATTATCACAATAATCAAGCCTCAGAGCCTTCCCTGATTGACTGGCAGAAGAACATAACTTGAAAAATGTTAAATCAATGGGGTGAGACAAAAGCCTTAGTAACCAGCTACCCATCTCATTACGCTTGCTAATTTGTGCTTATGAGATGCCAAGTGGAATAATTTAAATAACAAAATATTGTATTTCTAATTCACAAAATTTCATATCATACATTCCATTTCGCAACTCCGTATCACGATTTCCATATCACAAATTTTGTATCACAATTTATATATCATAATTTTTGTATCATAATTTCTATATCAATATTTCCATATCACAAATTGCGCATCACAATTTCTATATCACATTTCCCAAGTTACCTCCCATTAATCTAATCAAACCACCTTATTTCTGCTAACTAAACCTATAGACGAAGTTATTATCCATGTTACTGGCCACTCAAAAGCTCACTGGTCATGTGATGAGGACTAGCTAAAATCCATAGAGCACATACCCTAGACCATGGGTCTTTTCCCCTCATTGAACTAGTGGGGTGTCGCAACCCCTCATTAAACCAGTGGGACAGTCCCTTATTGAATGGGTGGGGCAATCCCTCATTGAACCAATTGATAATAGAAACCCAACCATCGTGTATAATGGAAGCTATACCACATGGTGAAACAAACTACTCCACCGCCTCCAAATCCAATTATCACAATAATTATCAATAAACAACTCAATGAGAATTTCTCAAGATTTTTAAATTCAGACAATGTTAATCAAATCATCATCATATATATGCCATAATGTATCAATTCTCAGCTCACTCACACATATTTCACAATTAGGTTCTACAAGGCAATTTCTATCAAATTACTTATCAACGTCATGATAACTTTCTCAATCTCAATAAACGTTTCAGGGCCTATTTAGGTTAGCGTTTGATAAGCACGTTTATATAAGTCGAGATAAAACTCATCTCACATACTTATTTCGTATTCCATAAATCACGTTAGAAAAGCAGCTTCTACCGCCAACAAAAATAGGCACAGTACTCATTGAAATATGTAATCTATATCAATATAATATTTTCATTATCATAATCAATTCAAAAAATATTCACAATAAACATACCAACACACATAACAAGTGGAAAGTTGTTACCTCTCGCCAAAGCTAAGTTCACCACAAGAATCCAAGTTTCAAGTTCAACCACACTTTACAAATAAATCTATAAAAATCAATTGGAACCACAATTTAATATTCAAACTAATTAAGTGGTTAACAAAAACAATTTAGACACTCAAAGTCTCTCTAGAAGTCCCAATTATCATCTTTGACCATTCCTAATCAACCCAATTACCAAGCCTTATTTCCATCAATCCATTATCAATATCAACTCAAAATCAAACTCATAAATCAAATCCTATTTCAAATATTTATGTTACCTTTAAATTAGTCACTTTTGTAATACCCCACTTTTTCACCAATATTCCCTACATGTATATTTGTGATATTAGTGGAATAAAATGGTGAATTGTGATATGAATGAATTTACAGAAAAATCACAATCGCCAGTTACATATACCAAGCAAGGACATAAAGAGGCAATTAATGTCCATTTAAAGGCCTACTATTGTAATCAAAATTTGAGAATTTAATGACATTAATGATGGCCTCATTTAAATGTTAAAAGGGGGTCAAACCAATGGAAATGAGCGAGAAAATTATTTATTATGGTAAATCATAAATGTAGGGGCAAAACGGTAATTTTTCCATAAAGTGGGAAATAATTATTGTTCCCTAATATTCCCAATAAATTCAGTAAAATGGGGATTAGAGAGAGAGAAATGACTACTTGATCATTAATAAACAAATTTTAGTGAATTATTATCAAGTAAGGTCAAATAGTCAAAAGTCAAAGGTCCAAAAGTCAACTAATTGTAAGTTAGCAATAAAATAGTGCAAGATTAATACTTTCTCTCTCATTTCTCATGCACATTCAACTGGAATAAAGAAATTATGAAGGGAAATGCAATTAAATGAGAAATTGGCAATTTTTGAACCAATAGCAAGATGCCACATGTCAAACCAATTAACCCCTTTTAATTATAGCATTCAATCCTTCATATTTCCTTCATTTCTCGATCGAAACTAAATCAGAAAGAGTGAGAGGGAGCTGAGAACGTGAAGAGTAAGAAGAAGGCTAGGGTTCTCTTAGATCAAAGGTAAGGAAGTTGTTACCTTATGTCTTAAGCTTCCTAATTCCTCCACAACCTCTCCTACTCATCTCTCCTTCTTTGAATCCATAATTTTCAAGCTGAATCAAGAGTTGTGGAGAGAGAGAGAAAAATGTGTAGAGAGAGAAAGTACTGGAAATCAAGAGGTAATCTTCCAAACTTGTTCCTCTTGCTTGATTGATGCTATTAGAGTTGTTCTTGGCTTGGTTTTGGTTGTTTTGGTAAGACATAGCTCAAGAAACCTAAAGGACCTTAATGGTCAAGTTTCTCCAAATCAAGTTTAATGAATGTATAAATACCTAATAGTGTGATTATAAGTAGAAAGGAGGAAATTAGGCAAGAGAAAACGAGAAACCAACACAACTTTTCTGGAAATCCGATTGGATTACCCTGTGTTGGATATGGTAAAGTAGTAGGAATTTGATAATTTTGATATTTCCATTGATTTTAGGAGGCCAAATTGTGTAGGGTCTATGTTGATCATAAAGTGAGAAAAGCTCAGAATATGAAATAACCAATTACCCCTTAAAAGCCTTAAATAAGGGTTGTCAAGGGTATTTTCATCATTTGGGCCTGATTTTGACCAATTAGAAGTAAAAAATGGATTCTACACTTGAAATTGTATAGGATTAGCCCAGGTCATAAATTTGGTAAAGTATAGTGAGACCGAGTCTCAAGGGGCATTTTGGTAATTTAGTACTATTAGGCTAAGTTAACCAATACTATGAAATTGGAATTATGCATGAATAAGAAATGACTTATTTATGGTATATTCAAGATTTCAGGACTTGATTGTGGTCCGAAACTCAAGGCTTGCCCGAGCTTAGAAAGGTGGGAAGGAATTACTAGAGAAGAGCAATCAGGTAGTAACTTATCTTTCATATATTATGGTATGCATTAAATGATTTGTATATTCATCAAGAATTGTTTAATATGTTTTGAATATGCGGGGTGGTTTCCCGGGGCCTATCTTTGCATGGGTAGACGCTCAAGCCAATATAACGATTACCGATGCACGAGCAGATCCCGGGGCCTATTGCACGAGTATCCCTCGGGGCCTTGTAGTATATCTAGCGCTACGATAGTTTATAAGTTTCATGTGATGCATGATTTCTATTTTGATGATTCTGATGAATGATGATTGCTTAGTATGCCTTGTAATGTTATAACAATATAATTGATATATATTGCTATTGAGATTCTTTTGAATCTCACCCTTTTTTTCAAAAAACCCACTTTCAGTACAGGGAGAAAGCTTGAGGGGCAAAAGGAAGGTAAATATGGATGACTAGAGTCGAGGCACTGAAGGCCTTAATTATTTTGATGTTTTGAGTTGTATATGATATATACAATTTGGGTTGTATATGTGGTTTATGACTTGTGAACATAACAACCATGTAAGGATATTAAGTAGTTCAATGGTAGATAGTATGTGTTTATGCTTCCTATCGCTAACAAAATACAATTAAGATAAACGCTCTCTGACTCTTATAAATGAATATAAAGAAAGGACCAGTAAGACTAAACGAGATAGTGAAAATGGTTTTGCGAAAATTTTACTACCCATTCAACCCTAGGTTCAACTCCTGAGTTGAGGACGGGAAATTTACAAATACTTTGGAAATTTGGATAGCCAGGTTTTGAATCCTGGTCTCCCGCATGATTTCACCACTCTTTTATACTCATCCGAGGTTATTGAAAGTAAGGTATCACAACTTTAACATAAATTCTTAATTTACTACTACTACCATAACTCAATTTCTCTATCCTAATCATATTTTTATCATCCCATAACTCTTTTCCTCTCATAAATATTGTTGACAATAATAATTCTATCCAAAGATCATAAAACCCCCAAAATCTTGCTCACTTTAATCCTTAGGAAAAATATCCACAAATAAATTATTCCTCAAAATCATCATTCCTATTGAAATCCCAATATTTCTCAACTCTATTTTACTCATTAGAAGTATTAATTTATTACACTCACCTCAATTTATTCAAAAAACACTCAATTTCCAACACTCAAAGTTTCAACCAAAATTTTCAATATTGACATTTCATTATAAACCTTAAAATCAATCCGTTCAATTATCAATACAAACACCAATAAGCTAAAATATATCATGAAATTTGAATCTAAGAGCCCCAGTATCATAAATCATAAATTTCTCAATTAAACCTAACTCTAGTTTCCTCAAATAAACCATTCAAGCACCAATCTAGACCATATGACTCTTCTTCTAACCTCATTAGCTCTATTAAAAGCAAAATAATCAATTATAATCCTCAAAATTTCAATATTAATCAAAACCTAGATTTTTTTCCTTTATGAAAAACTGAAAAATAAAAAGGGAGTAAATAAAAGAAATAATAGAAGATAGTTGACTTACCAAGCTTCCTAGAAGAATCCCACACCAAAACTCCTTCGTTCTCTCATTCTCTCACTCCTTATTTCTCTCACACTCATCCTTGCATAAGGACGGGGAAGAGGAAGCATATAAGAACATAAGGGGGAAAAAGATGAAGGACTTAAGAAGTTGTGCAGGAATGAAGTAGGGGAGGGGAATATATTACAATGAGTAATAGTGGGTCCCACCCCCTTTGTTTCCACCTTCGCTTTTGTTAGACTCGGCTGACACCCAAAAGGGGGTGAATTAGGTGTAAGATAAAAACTTAGGAACTTTGAAACTTTTTTTGCATCTTAGTGAAAATAACAAGTATAAAGATAATGAGCCATAAAATCTGTGATACCTTATTTCCCAACACTAAGGTAGAGTACTAAATAGCTAATACTCACCGACTATAAACATCAGAGTGTGGAAAATGCTAGAAATTCCATACAATACCTCTGCTGGATATACATATTCACATACATGCACACTTCATACATAATTCACTTACAACTCATAGTCTTCATATACAATCTCAAAATATATACAAAGTTCTCAAAATACATAATGGAAACTTGGCAACCTAAACTAAGCTCTCCCGCTGTCCGGCCTCGACTCGACATCATTTACCTTCTCCTTGCCCCGCGAGCTTCCTCCTTGTACAGGAGATTTATTTTTGGGAAAAAGGATAAGATTCATGGGAATCTCAGTAGTAACACATACAACATACAAGATAACACATACATAGCATGCTCATCATATACTCATCAATCAAATCATCATAACATCATTTAGTGCAATTGATGCAAATCATACATCATGCTAGCGCTAGACAAAGACTTGGCCCCAAGGGGTACCCGTGCAAAGATAGGCCCCAGGCACCGCTCGTGCAATATGAATATTATCGTATGAGTATCAACCAGTGCAAAGATAGGCCCCGGGTGATTTCTCTACTTAATCTAAATATGTATGACATTTGATTATAATAAACCACACATATACATGCTATGTTATATGAAGACGGTTACTACCTGATTGCTACTCTACGCAACTCTCCCACTTGATTCAAGCTCGAGCAATCCTGAGGCCAAACCGGTTGTCAAGTCCTGAAATTGTCAAACATCACCAAAGGGGTTATTACTCATCCATACACCTTTCTAAACTCATATCATTGGTAAATTTAGCCTATTGCTGCCAAATTTCCAAAATACCCCTTAGGTCTTTATTATCAGTATTTTCTCAAAATTAGAATTTAGGTCATTCCTACACATTTTCGCGTGTAGAATTCATTTCGACCTCGAATTGGCCAAAATCAAGCCCAAATGATGAAAATACCCTTGACAGCCCTCAAATAAGGCTTAGAAAGGGCAATTTTGTCATTTCACTCTCCAGGCCTTTTCTCACTTCGGGGTCAACATAGACCCTACACAATTTGGCCTCCTAAATCTAATGGAAGCATCAAATTGGTAAAATTCCAAGCCATTCCCCATGTCCAACACATAGAAGGGAAAATAAATTCTCAGAAAAGTTATGTCGAATTCTCGTTTTCTTTGGCCTAATCATCTCCTTTCTACTTATAACCAATATATTAACTAGTTTGACATTCATTGGACTTGATTTGGAGACACTTACATATTAAGGTCTCTTTGGCTTTCTTGAATTATCTTGTACCAAATGAACCATAATCAAGCCCAAAACAACTCTACTAACCTTAATCAAGCAATAGGAACAAGTTTGGGAAGTTACCTCTTGATTTCTTGGGCTTTCTCTCTCCTGGACGTTTCCTCTCTCTCTCTCTACCACCACGTTTGATTCAGCTGAACATCATGAAAATAAGTGGTAGAAAGATGAGGAGAAGAGACCATAGAAGGATTAGAAGCCTCTAATCACAACGTTTAAGCACCAGACCTTGATCTTGGTAAATCCCTAGCTTCTCTCCTTCTTCCGTCGTGCTTCTCGTTCTCCAGCCCTCTCTCACTCTTTCTGAATCAATTTTGATCGGGAATGAGAGCTAGAGGTGGAGATTAAAATGATATAAGGCATTGGCTTAATTAACTTGACACATGGCACTTTCTAATTGGGCAAATAATGCTTAATTCCATTAATTAATTCCATCTCTCTTTTCCCTTCTGTATTCAGCCGAAAATCACATGAGAATTATAGGGAAAGTCTGAATCTCCAATTATCCCATTGTGCCAACACGTAACTTGTTGACCAAGTAATTGACTTTTTGACCATTTGACCATTTATGACCATAATTCACCAAAATTAGTTTAATAATGATCAAGTAGTCACTTTGCTCCTTTTAATTCCCATTTAGCTCAAATCAATGGGAATTTGAGGAAAAATAATTATTTTCCATTTTTCGGCAAAATTACAGTTTTGCCCCTACATTTATGATTTACCAAAATAAATCACTCTTTGCCCATTTCTTCAGCTAAACTTTATTTTGACAATTAAATGAGGCCATTAATCATGTCATTAAATTTTTTAAATTTTGGTTACCATAATGGGCATTTACCGGTCTCTTATACCCTTATTTGGCCACTTTACGCGTAACCGACGATTGAAATATTTTCCATAAATTTACATAATTACATTCTCATCATTTTCACCATTTTTATTAAATTAAATATGTTAGATTCATGTTTTGATGATAAAAAATCATGTTTTGGAGGTCCTTGGATTTGATCAAATAAAGAACATCAGCAAAGCAAGTAAGAAAAGTGATTTAGGCAAGATCACTCGAGTGATTTATGTAATCACTCGAGTGATTATCAAGATCACTCGAGTGATCATTAAAAATCACTCTAGTGATATGAAAAATACCAGATCACTCGAGTGATCTACGAAATCACTCCAGTGATACGGCAGATCACTTCCAGTGAATCAAAAATCACTGCAAGAAAAATTCACTGTTCCGGATTTTACTTCCAGTGATCTTGAATCACTCGAGTGATTTGTGATTTCCGCCAAATCACTTCCAGTGAATCTGAAATCACAGGAAGAAAAAATAACTGTTTTGAAAATCACTTCCAGTGATAACCAGATCACTCGAGTAATCCTTAAAATTTTTAAAATCACTTCCAGTGAAACGAAAATCACTGCAAGAAAATTTCACTCTCTGCAAAATCACTTCCAGTGATCGTGAATCACTCAAGTGATACACTATTTTAGCTAAATCACTTCCAATGGATTGAAAATCACTGCAAGAAGAAATCACTGTTTGTAAAATCACTTCCAGTTATGCCAAATTTACTCGAGTGATATATGAAATCTCATGTTCACTTTCAGTGAGTCTGTTATCACTCGTAGAAGATTTTAATGTTTTTCAAAGAACTTCCAGTGACATCAAATTCACTCCAGTAATGCTTCATTTTATCAGTATCATTCTCAGAAAGTCACTGTGATCAACTTGCAACCACTTCCACGAAAAACAACAGATTTTGTTAGTTAGATTTTGATAGTGATAATCATTGCTACTTATTCCAGATTACTGTCTAAATCATGTGGCATATTATTTCTTAGTTGCTGAAATCCATCTCCAGTGAAAGCAAGCTCGCTTCCGATGGTTCTTTGATTTTTAGAAATCACTCCCAGTGAATCATGATCACTCTGATGATATTCAAATATTTTCTAACGGTCATTTCCTTGAGGGTATTACAGGTGTACTCTACTACCACCCACATGACAAGCAACTGAACACACCACTCAAATGGCAACTAATCGTGGGCAGCAGCGAAATTCATAAATAACTATCAAAGTGCAAAGTGGAAAATAAATATTGTTGTATCTGTCAGAAGCACGATAAATCAATGTACAAATTTACAACGGTCCTCAAAGCATCTGATATACATGTCCAGCCATTCGAAAAATCAAAAAAGAATGAACGACGCTTGAACACACTGCAAACAATACATTCATAAGTGCTTCATCTCTTATCAACTCTTCATCTGTACTTCAGTTTTCATCTATATACTCTATGAGAGAGATTAGTCAGTCATACACGTTTTATTTCTGATACTGATAACTTAAGGTTGAGGAACCTTAAGTTGGGATTTGAGATTACCTTGTGTAAGGGGGAGCGAGTGTCCAAAGAGAGGAACTTGTTGTTGTACTGTGGTGCCAAGAACCCACTGAATCTTAGAAGATATAGTGAAAGGCTCAGAAGGATTTCTGAGGACTGGACGTAGGTTAAGTGGTTGGATTGAACCAGTATAAACCCCTGTGTGAACTTCGGTGATATCTCTTCCTTCTTATAACTGTGCTTTAAAGTTTTATAATTTTATTTAAGTATCTGTTTATTTTGTAATCACCCAATTCACCCCCCTCTTAGGTGAAAAGCTTGCTCTAACATTTGGTATCAAAGCCTAGGTCTTCTTGTTCAGGTTTAACAACCTTAGAAGGAACCGATAGCAAGCATGGGTGAAGAAATTCTTCCTGACGGAGCCTCTATCACTAGACCACCAGGTTTCAGTGGTGAGCATTTTTTCTTCTGGAAAGCTAAGTTCCGTGTATTCGTGATGGGTACAGAATACGGGCTATGGGATGTAATTGAAACTGGAAACTATGTGCCTACAAAGACTGTAGAATCTCGAAAAGTTCCTAAGTCACCAGCAGAATTTGATGACAATGACAAAAAGCTCGTGAATCTCAACAGTAAAGCAATCCTGATGATTCAGAGTGCACTAAGTCAAAAAGAATACTTCAGAATCTGTACTCTTTAAACTGCTAAAGAGATGTGGCAAGCCTTGGAAGTAGCTCATGAAGGAACATCAGTAATAAAAGAAAATCGAATCAATACTCTAATTACAGAGTTTGATCTACTTTGTATGAAGGAAGGCGAGTCAATAGCTGAATTTGAACTTAAATATACTCATCTTGTAAATCAACTTGCAGCACTTGGAAAAATCTATGATCAGAATATCCAAGTATGAAAATATTAAACATACTCTCCAAAGAATGGGAGGCCAAAGTCACAGTAATAGAGGAGGCCAAAGGAGAATCAATGCGATCTGTAGCTTCTTTGTTTGGAAGTCTTTCTGAATATGAAAGCAAACTAAAATTCAAACGAGAGCTAGAGAAAGTTGGTGACAGGAGAAAGTAAAGTCTCGCACTAAGTGTGACAAAAACTAAGGCAGAAAGCCAAAAAGAAGACGAGGAGTTCAACGATGATGAGATAGGCCTGATGATCAGAAGATTCAAGAAATTTTATAAAGGCCAAGGTTTCAAAAATTCACAAAAGGGTGGAACTAGTGGCAGAAGAGAAGCCAAAGAGATCATCTGCTACGAATGTGGTAAACCTGGACATATCAAATCAGAATGTCTGGAGCTATTACAGAAAAATAGAGAAAAGAGAAACGTCAAATCCTTCAAAAGAAAGAAGGCATTTATTTCTGCAATATGAGGAGATAGCTCCTCAGGTGAAGAAAGCGATAATGAAGAGATAGCCAATATATGTCTGGTTGCTCAAGAGGAAACAGACGAGGAGGTAAATGATCCTGATCTTACTTATGATGAATTACAAAATGAATATGATGCTTTACATTCTGAATTTGTCAAGATTGTTAAAGAATTGATTGCATGTAAAAAGAAAAAAAAATTCTTGAAGAAAGAATTAAAGAATCCTTAGGTAAAAGTTGCGAAAAGTGTTTGTCTCTTGAGAAGAAAAATATTGATCTTACAAAAACACTTGAAAAGTTTACAAAAGGAAGTGAGATGTTAAATGTTATTCTAAAAGCGCAACGTCTTGTGAATGATAAGTCTAGTATAGGATATGATCCAAATTTAGACAAAAGAAAAGGTAAGAAGAAGACATATAATCCTTTTGCTTATTGTAATTACTGTAATATAAAAGGACACTACAATTCTTCATGTTTTCATAAAAAGAAAGGAATTATAGGAACCTATAAATGGGTACCTAAGAAGTTTCATGATCAGGAAGTTTTCTGTACTAACTCAAAAGGACCCAAAATGATATAGGTACCTAAAACTTAATTATCCTTAACTGCATGTTTGCTTCAGGGCATCCAAATCAGACAAATGGTACATAGATAGTAGATGCTTTAGACATATGACTGGTGATCCTGAGAATTTTACCACATTAATACCAAAGGAAGGTGGCAAGGTAAAATTTAGAGGAAATCAAACCGGAAGGATAGCAGGACTTGGGGAAGTCAAGAATAAAGTCAAAGACGTATATTATGTTGAAGGCTTATGTCACAATCTATTAAGTGTGAGCCAAAGCGCAGATAAAGACAATTGGGTAATATTTGACTCAGAAGAATGCCTGATAGTTAGCAAGAATGATCTACAAATTGAAAAGAAGAATTTGAAGTCAAAACTCAAGGCAAAAAGGGAAGGTAACTGCTATACTCTTGATATGAATGAAAATTTTTCTAAAAATTGCCTTTTGAGTAACACTGATGAGAGTTGGTTATGGAATAAGCGACTTGCCTATGTAAATATGCATCAATTAGGTAAATTACCAAGGTTCTGAAACTCGGATCGGCCGTTGAACCGGTCGAGGTACTGGGTCAAGGGTCAGTGGGTTAGATCGGAGTCAGCCCGAAGTCAACATGGGGCTAAATCGGTGAGATATAAAAAATTGAAAAATAATATAATTTCTTATCACACCAGCCAAAATTTCAAATATTATATATTATTTCCATACTTTGAATTAGTAGCAAAATAATCATATACTCCATCCAATGACACCTAAATGGCTAAATGTCTATCAAGTAATCACAAAATATCAAAAACAAGTATATAATGGTAAAATATTCTCCCTTACATGATGACAAAATAATTCCACCTTTAATCATCATAATTGAAATCATCATTAACATCATTCAACTCTCTAGGTATTGAGACATCAGAAGGTAGAGCTGTAGGAGATAAAGTAAAGGCACTAGAAGCAACATGATCATCCATTAAAGATGGAGCCCCAGTACTAACATCATCATCACCTATATATGAAATGAATAGAATTGTTAATACTTATGTAAAAATAGTAAAAAATATAGTTATATTCTTTTGTGTAAGAGCATCATCATAAATAATATAAGAGATAGTTATAATTTAGAAACCTCCAAAATCCCTCGCCATTTGTTCAAGTTGATGATTTGTTGCTTCTACATCATCAAATTCAGGAGTTGGGTCTTCTTCAACCACCCAAAAATCTACTTTATCAATTGATTCATAATCAGTAGGATCATAATTATCTTTCTTCTTCTTCAATTGATTCCTATAAGTATAATGCTAACATAATAGAAGACCAACATTAATGAAATGTATAGTGATATATGTAATGAAACGATAAATTATAAAACAAGCAATCAAAACTCAAAAGCCATAAAGAAGTTTACCTAAACTTTAACCTAAGATTGTAGTTAGTGAAAACCAAGTCGTCAAGTCTTTGATGCTCCAATCTATTTCTTCTTTTAGTGTGAATACGCTCAAACAAGCTCCAATTTCTTTCACAACCAGAAGAAGAAGTTTGACTCAGAACACGTATAGCAAGTTTTTGCAATTATGGTACTGAACCCCTATAGTACAACCACCAATCATCTACAAAATAAAATAAAAGACATTTAGTATAAAACATACATATCTCATTATGTGCTTTCTAATATGAAATTTAATATACTTACGAGGGACTAGTTTATGGGCTGTTTTTTCATAGGAAACTTTAGCAAATGATTCTTTACGTTCATGATACACACCAAGTTGCTTCATCATTATGACATAATAATCAGTATTTCCAGGTGAGTTTGCCTCAAACAAATCGATCACAGCTTCCACACATCGATGCTTTCTCACAAAATTAGGACTATACAAGAATGAGGGATTCAACAAATATGTCGCTGCATGAAGTTCATTTTTCAAATGCTTATCCCAATGGCTTTGAATAATATTTGTGTAAGGCGTGTATTGTTCCTTTTTCCTCTAAAACATGTCCTTGATTACATTTTTAGCCCATTGCATGCCTTCATAAACATAAGGCATTGAAGGATTGTCATCCGAATCAACAATCCTTAACAGTCTTATCAACGGAGACACAAGTCTTACAACTTGAAAGCAATCGTTCCAAAACCGATTATCTAGGATGATTGCATTGAAAGTTTTCCCGACTTTAGTGGTTACTAACTTGTGCTGCTAAAAATGGTCATCAATAACCAAAGCCTGTAAGTCATATTTGTGTGAATATATGCTATGAAGGGTGATGAAAGTGGTAGCAAATCTTGTTGCACCAGGATGCACAATTTCCTTCCAATTAGGTCTTTTTCTTAACCATGACAAGAAAACCAAATGATTATATGCAAATACAATGATCTTGGATGCCTTCTTTGCAAGGTCTGACACATAAGGCATAGATGCAATGTCTTTCAAAATCAGATTCAAACAGTGAGCTGCACAAGGTGATCAGTAAATGGTTTTATATTTCTCTTTTATCAACCTACCACATGCTACATAGTTAGCAGCATTATCAGTCACAACATGGACTATATTTTCAAGACCAACCCATTCAATCACTTCTCTGAACAATGAGAATAATGTATTAGCATTTTTAACCAAATATGAAGCATTAACAGATTTCACAAAAATCATGCCATGTACTGAATAAACTAAGAAATTAATCAAAGTTCGATGTCTAACATCTGTCCAACCATCAGCCATAAGTGTGCAACCATTTTCTTTCCATTTAGCTCGATGGCTATCAATTACAAGTTGACATTCTTTTTTGCAATCTCTCAATATGCTAACTCTGTACTCATGATAAGTAGAAACCTTAAACCCAGGTCCAATTGTAATAGCAGCATCAATAGCTTTTTGAAATAAGGGACAAGTCAATGCATTAAATGGAATACAATTCACATAAGCCCATTGACCAAAAATTATTTTTGCATTATACTGAGCTTCTTGACTTGCCCATGTACTCTTGATGCTTGGTTGAGCACCAGGAGTTGTCCTAGGTGCAAAGTAATTTTCAACCCTCATAGCTTTCCTCTTTGAAACAAGTGGTTCTTCACTTTCTCTAGCTGCACTGACTTCATGTTCATGTACATTATCATTATGAACAAGATTTTTCTTTGAACCTTCTAACAAAGATGTTTTCATTCTAGCACGTACATCATGGGAAACTTTTTTACAAGAACTTACTTGACCACTCACACCAGCTAAATGTTGTTTCAACCTATTTATCCCACCTCCCCTATAACTTGAACCACATAAAAGACATGTAAACACATTTACTTTCCCCTCTTTCTTAACAAAGACATATTCCCAAGCAGGGTCTTTTTTTTTAAAACTTGATTGTGGTGGATTTGAGCTATTGTTAGGAGGATTGGTGGACTCAAGATTAGGGGTAGTAGTATTCTCAGTATTATGAGCACCTTCATTATTAACATTTATATTTCCTTCCATTAACAAACCAAAAGCAAACCCAGGTCACCCTTTCAATCAGCCAAGCTCTATTAATAACAAGGGACATTAATAAATCAATCCAATTTTATTAAGAAATAAGAATATAAAAAACTTGAAAACAAAGATAGAGCACCAGTATTACAATAATTCTCAGTTAGGGCAAATTATTGAACCATATGAAATATACAGTTGCTTATAGCCTTATATCCATATCATGCTATTACTAATCTAAAAATGACGTTTTTTTTTCTTTTTCCACATCACCATCTTATCTTGCTTTATTGTTTTACTCCCTCATCTTGATTGCCAATAACCAGCAATTTTCCCCTACTCACAGTCTCACACTTTGATACATACGACCATTTCCCCAGAAAATTAAAAAAGAAAGAGCACCACCAGCATTCCAGCAATCACAAAAATGAAGATGGAAAATCATAAACCATTCAAAACAAAGACAGAGCACCAGCATTCCAGCAATCACAAAAATAAAGACAGAAAATCAGAAACCGCATAGCAAAATTCCTATAACCAGAAGCTACAAAGAGTCAAAGATCAAGTGATCAAGGAAATGGATAACTATCAAACTAACCGAGCCCTTTCACAGTGAAGCCAAAGGGAAGTTAACCTCTGTAACCGACGACCCATTCTGGAACTAGGACGGCAACCTTCATGCTGCGACGATGGTGAAATGAGGATGGAATTCCGGGGATGGCTTTAGAGGCGACACGACGATGGAGGATGATAGCTTTGGAGGCGAAATGATGACGACAGATAGCGGCGATGGCTTTGGACGAAACGAGGACGACAGACAGCGGCGATGGCTTTGGGAAAAACGAGGATGGAGGACGACCTTTAATGAAGTCAGAATGTTTGAGATGGAGGACGACCTTTGATGAAGTCAGAATGTTTGAGACGGATGAGAAGCGTCGAAAGCAGAGACAGAGGAGGAGCGCTGGAGTGGAGTGCTGAGTGCACGCTGAGAAAGGTGAAGCGATCGTGTATTCGTGTGACACTGTGACGTTGAGAGACTGAGAGTTGAGTGATGGTTCTAAACTTATGATCAGAGGAGGAGAGTAAGCGAGGTGGCGAACTGTGAAGGTAGTAGGTACTCAAGTAGTCAAGTGTGAAGTGTCACTGTGCAGCTGCAGCTTGTTATTTCGCCGTTGCAGACCTGCGCCACTCGGCCGTTGCAAACTTTGAACTGTGAGATGAGAATTTTTTAAAAAAAAAAATTTTTGTGACTGGTCTGACTCGGCCACTCGGCCGAGTCGGGCAGGTTGACCCGGTGTCAACCCGCCAACCCGATTTATATGCCAAATCGGACCGATTTTCCGGCCGGTCTGCCGGTTTCCGGTCCAGTTTTCACAACCATGTAAATTACTCATAAAAGATTTGATAATTGGTTTACCTAATGTAAATTTCAAGAATGATTTAATTTATGATGCATGTCAAAGAGGTAAGCAAACAAAATCATCCTTTAAATCGAAAAATGAAATTACCACTAACAGACCACTTCAATTATTACATATAGATCTGATTGGTCCAGCAAGAGTTAAGAGTCTCAGTAGAAATTTGTACACATTTGTTATTGTTGATGATTTCTCCAGATTTACCTGGAATATATTTTTATCATCCAAAGATGAAACTTTTAGTAAATTTATTGCCTTTGCCAAGAAAGTGCAAAATGAGAAAGGTATGTTGATTGCAGGTATCCGGACAGATCATGGTGGAGAATTTGATAATCAAGCATTCACAGAATATTGTGATACAAATGGCATCGATCACAAGTTTTCAGTACCAAGAACTCCACAACAGAATGGAGTCGTGGAAAGAAAGAATAGAGTTCTTACAGAAATGGCTAGAGCAATGCTTAATGAAAATAATGTGTCTCAAGTCTTCTGGGCAGATGCTATGAGCACTGCATGCTACATCTCAAATAGGGCGTATGTCAGAACTAAACTTGGAAAGACACCATACAAACTCTACAAGGGAAGGAAGCCAAACCTCGCTCATCTACACATATTTGGTTGTAAGTGTTTTATTCATAACAACGGTAAAGATAATCTTGGAAAGTTTGATTCTAAGGCTGATGAGGGACTTTTCTTATGCTATTCAAATCAAAGTAAAGCATATAGAGTTTTTAATAAACGAACATGTATAGTAGAAGAATCAATTCATGTTGTATTCGATGAATATGTGTCCTCTAGTAAAAGCCTTGACGATAAGATAACTAATAACCAATCTTCTGTTAACTCTCCCAATCCTAAGGTTGATAATATTGAAAAAGAAGTTGAATTAAGTCAACCAGAACAAGCTCGAGCCTGGAAATATATCAAGAGTCATCCTCTAGATCAAGTGATAGGAGAAGTTAATGAAGGAGTTAAAACTAGAAACAAAGTTTTGAACGAAGTTAGCTTTTCTACATTCATTTCTCAATTGGAACCTTCTAACATTGACGAAGCCCTGTCAGATAATGATTGGGTGTTAGCAATGCAAGAAGAATTAAATCAGTTTGAAAGTAATCAAGTTTCAGATTTGGTACCCCGGCCTAAAGACCACTCGGTTATTAGCACTAAATGGGTATTCAAAAACAAACTTGATGAATCCGCAGCTATTGTCAGAAACAAGGCAAGATTGGTTTCCAAGGGCTATAATCAGGAAGAAGGTATTGATTATGAGGAAACATATGCTCCAGTAGCAAGATTGGAAGCTATATGAGTACTCTTAGCCTTTGCGTGCATCAAAGGATTCAAATTATATAAATTGATGTGAAAAATGCTTTCTTAAATGGGTACATCACGGAGGAAGTTTATGTAGAATAACCTCCAGATTTTGAAGATGTATCCAAACCAAATCATGTTTTCAAACTAAAAAAGGCTTTATATGGTTTGAAGCAAGCTCCTAGAGCTTGGTACGAAAGGTTGAGCAAATTTCTCATTGAACTTAGCTTTACACGAGGAAAAGTCAATAAAACCTTATTCATAAAACAAAAACTAAATGATATTCTGGTAGTTCAAATTTATGTTGATGATATTATATTCGGTGCTACTAATGATTCCCTGTGTAAAGAATTTTCTAAGATAATGCAGGGAGAATTTGAAATGTCTATGATAGGAGAATTGACATTCTTTCTGGGTTACAAATTAAACAAAGAAAGAATGGAATATTCATATCACACACTAAATACCTAAAAGAATTTCTCAAGAAGTTTGGAATGGATGAAGCTAATGGTGCAGATACACCTATGAGTTCAACGGTTCTTATGGATGCTGATGAAAAAGGAGTTGATTTCAATATAACTCAATATCGAGGAATGATTGGATCATTACTCTACCTCACAGCCAGCAGACCTGATATTCAGTTCAATGTTAGCTTATGTGTGAGATTTCAGTCGTGCCCCAAAATATCACATGCTGAATTAGTGAAAAGAATTTTTAGATATCTGGCAGACACAAAAGAATTGGGTATATGGTATCCCAAAAGAGGTCACGAATATCTAGTTACCTATTCTGATTCTGATCATGGTGGTTATAAAACATACAGGAAGAGCACAAGTGGGCAATGCCAATTCCTTGGAGGTGCAGTTATTTCTTGGTTCAGCAAGAAACAAACTACAGTATCATTATCTTCAACAGAAGCATAATATATAGCAGCCTCAAGCTGTTGTGCACAAGTACTGTGGCTAAAATAGCAACTACAGGATCTTGGCATTTATCTTAAAGAAATTCCCATCTACTGTGACAACACCAGTACAATAAGTTTGGTGAAAAATCATGTACAGTATGCAAGAACCAAGCATATTGATGTGAGACGTCATTTCATTAGAGATCATATTCAGAAGAAAGATGTCAAGGTGTTATTCATACCTACACATTTACAATTAGCTGATATTTTCACCAAACCTCTTACCCGAGAACAATTCATGTACATACGAAGGGAATTGGGAATGGTAAATCCCAATGAATTGTAAGTTGTTTAGTCTTTATAAATATTGATTTCATAATGTTTTCATGATCCCATAACTGACTTAAGCATTGGAGTATCTATAAAGTTCTTTTGCAGGATGCTCTGTAATATCTTCAAATATCATAGATAAACAGAGAGGAAAACACTCGGGTGATGATAAAGACCAACTCGAGTGAGTGAACAGTGAAATATTGTAACCACAGGTAAACCATGTGATTAGACTGATAATATCACCACAGGTAAGTCACTTGAGTGCTTTTGACCAAAATACTCGAGTAAGGTAAGCAGTTACAGCATGTTCTTAGTTTCTGTGAAGTAATTTTGGACTTCACTCAAGTGAATTTTACACTTCACTCGAGTGAAAACCAAAATCACTTGAGTGAATGTCGAAATCACTCGAGTGAAAGTTAAAAACACTGGTTATATCAGCTTGTTCTCCTGCAACTATTCATTTCACTCTCTACATCACTCGCACTCATATAATCACTCTCAAATCCTTTGAAATTTCATAAACCTAGAAACCCAAGAAATCAAGCTCAAATTTCACTCTCTGTTTCACTGATTCATCACTCTCCGTCAGTTCCTCTTAACCATTTCCCCTTCTGCATCTAAAAACCTCCGACGGAACCCTAAATCATCTGAAATGGTTAGAACTAAGAGACCCGATCAATCACCTCTGTCCTCTCCTCCGTCTAGAAGCCGAGAGCATCACCTCCACAAGAACCCGATCAGAATTTTCAAAAACCCAAAGGCATCCGTATCGAAGAACCTACTGGGATGGTTACACGATCACATGCAAGCTCTAAAGGCAAAGGGAAAGAGAAACGACGAGAAGCAGACATCCAAGACTCTACATTACAGACAAAAATTACATGTGCTGTCAATATCCTAGCTGCCTCTGTTCCCCAGAAGTCACGGTATGCTTCTTAAGCCTCTGGTAGTCAGTTTCATTCTGAGTTCATGGTTGAAGAATCTCTTAAAACCCTTGATCCTCCTCCTGGGTTTAACACGGGTAATCTCAGAATTTTGAGCTCCATTGTGTTTGCTTCCCAATTTGCCAAAAGAGATTTATGTCCTGTTGTCTGGGTAGATTTGGTCGAGCTGAAAAAGAAATTTCACATTGACTTGACTCCTTATTTGAAGTAGTATGAACCATGGTTAAAACTGAGAATGTCTTACAATCCTTTGGTTGTTAAGCATTTTTATTGTAACATGAAGATTGATGATGTGAAAGATAGCCATGAAAACATTATTGTTGAAAGAATTGAAACTATTGTGAGAGACCAAAAAGTTCTGTTGTCTGGAGATCTTATAAACACTTACCTAGGCATAAAGGATGTACCTATGAACCCTCCCCGAGTCTTTCATATTCATGAGTTGGTTTATATTTTTAGACTGGGACAGCCTGGTGTGCCTCTACCCACTTATCCAGCAGCCTAACCAATGACCAGAGAGCCTTGTTTTACATTTATTCCCGTAGCATGGTTAACAAGGAAAAGAACTTTACTCACATCACGGGGAAGGATCTTCAAATGATGGCATCTCTTATGACAAGAGAAAGAAGAAATGTCGGTGCGCTTATCTTTCAAGAAAAAAAGAGGTTTAGATTTCACTCCTCCAAGTCTACTACGATTCCCTATCCTCAGCTTGTGTCTTACATTCTCTCTATGTACAACATTTGGCAGTTGACACCTGAGGGGGACATAGTGAGGATTCCTAAGTTTGGGAAGATTCACCTCACACGGATGGGAATCACTATTCCAACTGGAGCTTCTTCACAGACTCAGAGACATCATTCACCACCTCCTGAGGCAAGCCAGAGAAATCATCATACTAAGAAGATGGATCCTTCACCTTCAAAGATAGATGAGGATCAGTCTTCCAGAGCAGTATCTCATGGTCCTTCTTTCACTCAGGCTACTCTTCAAACATATATTCAGGATGCCATCCAGTCTGCTGTCACTCAGTTGAGGAAGTCTAACACTGAATTGATTGATCAAGTCAACTACCAAGTTAAAGTGTTAGTAGAGGCAGTGAACCATAACTTCAATATACTTTTTGATCGCCAGGCATATCAGACATAGAGAATCCAGAGGATTGAGGATGCACTCAGGTCTCACCTTCACATTCCCTTCCCTGACCTTCCACCAGCCTCCACATCTGTACCTCTTACCTCAGACCCTCAACTTCCAGACCCTTCACTTTCTGACCCTCCTATCATTCCTTCAGACACTCCTCTTTCCCCTTCCACATATTTCATCTCTAACCATATCCCTGCTGGTGATCTTCCATAGGTTAATCCCATCCTCTAGACTCCATCATCTTCATCACACCACACCTCTTCCAGTTCTCATACTGAGGATATTGTCATTGAGGATACTACTACAGAGATCATAGGGCCTACTCATTCCACTTCCACCACTCCTGTTGAGCCCTCTTCTATGACCTTTTCTTTCCAGTCTCCTGCCCAGCTTTCACTTATTCCATATGTTCCACCCATATCCTTCTTTGTCTCTCCATCTACCCAATCATATGTGCCTTCTGCCTCTCCTTTTACTTCAGATGATGCCAAAAAGGGGGAGAAGAACTGATATGATCATATATGCTTTATGTAGCTTTTGTTTATGTTTATATTATCATATAATGTAGTTTCAGTATACCTTCTAAACTGACCATGTACTTGTTCAAAGAATCTGATCTAATGAAAATATAGTTCTAATGTGAGTGTGCTTGTTTTTGCAGCTATCTATATGATCTCATGGAAAGAAAGAAGTTATACTATGTTTAAATTATGTTTATATGATAATCCTTCATATAATAGTTTTTGTACCTTAAACTAATATTTTCCTTTTTCTATATGAGGTCAAAAACTTTCAATCTTTGAGACAGAAAATTTTTAATCCTTTGTTTGCCGTGGTTAAGTTGTTGCAAAACTTTTGAAAAAGATCAAGTAAACCAAATTTTGAACATGATCATATAATATGTTTTGTCATCATCAAAAAGGGGGAAAATGTTAGATTTCATGTTTTGATGATAACAAATCATGTTTTGGAGGTCCTTGGATTTGATCAAATAAAGAACATCAGCAAAGGAAGTAAGAAAAGTGATTTGAGCAAGATCACTCGAGTGATTTATGTAATCACTCGAGTGATTATCAAGATCACTCGAGTGATCTACGAAATCACTCCAGTGATACGGCAGATCACTTCCAGTGAATCAAAAATCACTGCAAGAAAAATTCACTGTTCCGAATTTCACTTCCAGTGATCTTGAATCACTCGAGTGATTTGTGATTTTCGCCAAATCACTTCTAGAGAATTTGAAATCACCGGAAGAAAAAATAACTATTTTGAAAATCACTTCCAGTGATAACCAGATTACTCGAGTGATCCTTAAAATTTTCAAAATCACTTCCAGTGGAACGAAAATCACTGCAATAAAATTTCACTCTTTGCAAAATAACTTCCAGTGATTGTGAATCACTCGAGTGATACACTATTTTAGCTAAATCACTTCTAGTGGATTAAAAATCACTGCAAGAAGAAATCACTGTTTGCAAAATCACTTCCAGTGATGCCGAATTCACTCGAGTGATATATGAAATCTCATGTTCACTTTCAGTGAGTCTGTTATCACTCGCAGAAGATTTTAATGTTTTTCAAATCACTTTTAGTGACATCAAATTCACTCCAGTAATGCTTCATTTTATCAGTATCATTCTCAGAAAGTCATTGTGATCAACTTGCAACCACTTCCATGAAAAACAACAGATTTTGTTAGTTAGATTTTGATAGTGATAATCAATGCTAGTTATTCCAGATTACTGTCTAAATCATATGGCATATTATTTCTCAGTTGCTGAAATCCATCTCCAGTGAAAGCAAGCTCACTTCCGATGGTTCTTTGATTTTTAGAAATCACTCCCAGTGAATCATGATCACTCCGATGATATTCAAATATTTTCTAACGGTCATTTCCCTAAGGGTATTACAGGTGTACTCCACTACCACCTATATGACAAGCAACTGAACACACCACTCAAATGGCAACTAATCGTGGGTAGCAGCGAAATTCATAAATAACTATCAAAGTGCAAAGTGGAAAACAAATACTGTTGTATCTGTCAGAAGCACGATGAATCAACGGACAAATTTACAACAGTCCTCAAAGCTTCTGATATATATGTCCATCCATTCGAAAAATCAAAAAAGAATGAACGACGCTTGAACACACTGCAAACAATACATTCATAAGTGCTTCATCTCTTATCAACTCTTCATCTGTACTTCAGTTTTCATCTATATACTCTGTGAGAGAGATTAGTCAGTCATACACGTTTTATTTCTGATAGTGATAACTTAAGGTTGAGGAACCTTAAGTTGGGATTTGAGATTACCTTGTGTAAAGGGGAGTGAGTGTCCAAAGAGAGGAACTTGTTGTTGTACTATGGTGACAAGAACACACTGAATCTTAGAAGATATAGTGAAAGGCTCAGAAGGATTTCTGAGGACTGGACGTAGGTCAAGTGGTTGAGATTGAACCAGTATAAACCCCTGTGTGAACTTCGGTGATATCTCTTCCTTCTTATAACTGTGCTTTAAAGTTTTATAATTTTATTTAAGTATCTGTTTATTTTGTAATCACCCAATTCACCCTCCTCTTGGGTGAAAAGCTTGCTCTAACAAAATATACATCAAATATACACATAAGTGTATTGGTGAAAAATGGGGTATTACAAAATCACAATTAATTAAATAAATTAGGTATGCTGGAAATATAAGAGATAAGGGAAGAGAATATGCAAACTGTGATTTATACTTGTTCGATCCAATCCTTGATGACCTATATCCAGTCTCCAAGCTCCACTTAAAATTTTCAATCCATTATCTTGTTGTTTAAACCGGGCACAGAAAAGCCTCTACAATCCCACAAGTTTAGCACGGAACTTGTGAAGCCGTTTACAAATCTCTCACCGAGATAATCCGCCTTACTTACCATAAGGATACAAACTTTATGATAAAGGATTACAATCAATCTTCTCTCTCAGAAGTGAATAAGATGAACGCTGAAGAACATTATAAATAATCTCACTCTCTATGGTAAATTATATAATTACTAAGAAAACAGAGAGCAAATGAGATAAACCTCAAAGTGTTAGCATTTTGACAGTGAAGGTGTATGCTCATATCTTTGACTTTGAATGCTTTTCAATTTATAGTTCATGTAGCTCTAATGACCGTCGGAGAAGTTGAAGTATCCATTAGGCACATTGGTATTCCCGTTGTGATTTTGTCGCTTTATAGAAATATGACCATTGGAGATTCTAACAAAAAAAATTTTTTAGCCATTAAGCTCTAATCCATGTTCAATCACCCGTAATCCTCATGTAAACTTGATTAGTGATGATTAGGAATGATTAGAAGCAACATAATCAAGGTTTAAATGAGTTTGCAAGATTATGGAGAAATCTGAGACGATGATTAAGAAAATTTGTGATCAATATCACTCGAGTGCATGAAATATAACTTGATTGATCTTTTGTTGTTGGTGGAAGATATTTCAGCGTGACTCGAGTGATTTTATGGATCACTTGCACACTTTTGCAAGTGATCTCGAATCACTCAAGTGATCTTATGCAAGTGATCTTGGATCACTCAAGTGAAACTTTGTACTATCACTCGAGAGATCTTGAGCATATCACTCGAGTGCTCAAAATCATCACTCGAGTGATCTACTTCAACTCTTAGAATTTTTGCTAGTCCCTCGTAAAATTCCTATGGTTGACACTGAATCACTTGAGTACACAAACCATCACTCGAGTGATTTTATCCAACTTCCAAAAATAGTACAAGTCACTTACAAATTCCTGCGAATGATACTGAATCACTCCAGTGCTTATGCAATCACTCGAGTAATCTTGTATAGCTTCATAATATTGACGAGTGTCTTTCAGAACATAGGTAGTTTGGTTGCAACTTCCAGTGGGCATAACTTTTTCACTATAACTCCAAATTTGACAAATAGCCTATCCCCAGAAACATCTTCAAGTCTTCTTTCCAATGCAAAAAAGAATTAGCTCCAAACTCACTGTATTTTGCAAGTTATGATCAAAAGAGTGTCTATTGTTGTACACAATTTTTAAATTTTAAAGCATCAACTTCCAAAAGCCATACTACTTTGAATATAACTCCAAATTTGACATATGACCTATCCATACAAATCTCTTTAAGTCTAGTTTCATATGACACTAATTTCAACTCAATTGAATATGTATTTTGTGAGAGACATCAAAATTACTAAACCTATTATGAACTGACTTGACAAGTTCTAGTGTCAAATTCCAAATTTAATATCTCTTTCATCTGAACTCCTTTGATGTTGATTTTAGTGTCCATTTTATGCATTGGGAGTCTATTTTTATATGCAACTAGTTTCAGCTCAATTGGACATGTGGTTAGAGAGATATGTCTAAAATACAAAAGCTCTACCATGTTGAACGTAAAACAAAGCATAACAAAGTGCATGCAAACTCGAGTTTTAGCCGCCAACTTGAGTTTTTTTTCAATCTAAACTTGAGTTCTCAGTCTAAACTCAAGTTCTCTCTAGTTTTTATAGTTTTGAACAATGCCAACTTGAAGTTCCCTTAGAAAACTCGAGTTCTCAACATCTGCAACGTTAGAAGGTTGGTTTTTGCCAAAAACTCGAAGAAGTGCTCCAGTACAACTTGAGTTCTTCGGTGCCAAACTCGATGCTACAGTCCCAAACTCGAGTTCTTCAATACAAACTCGAGTTCTACAGTGCAATCTTGAAGTGCTATAGTGCCAAATAGTACCAGCTACATAATACCTAAACAGTTATAATGACAACTTGAATTCCCTTATGATGATAGAAACTTCTAATATTATTTCTAAGAGCTTGAATCTTGATATTCCCATTAGTTTTTGCAAGTTCTTCTTCTTCATTCTCCATAACCCAATTAGATATCTTCTTTAGTTTTTTTACTATCTTCAATTTTCTTCTTTCTTTGCTTGACTAATCCACAAGACATGCAAAATTAAATATAGTAGTTAGTCAATACAGGAGATAAGTATATTATGCAAACTTTTTGCTCTTAATATTTGGCATCTATATTTGACATCGTCAAAATTAATCATATCTAACACCTTTCTTTTTTTTCTCTTTCTTTTTTTCCTTTTATAATTTACAATTTATTCCTCCCTTTTGTTTTTATATTCTTTTCCTCTTTGTTTATTTTTTTAAAAAATTATTTTACTACATTCTCACTAACTCAATACACATATTTTCGTCTTAGTAGCATTTAGATCAATTTACCAAATATGCAAGTAAGTAGATAATTTACATATCCTTATTTATCTCCACTTAGCCACGTTATTTTATTTTCCATAAAATTATGGCTTAATCATCCATCCTTAAAATTTAACTTCATTTAATATAAATTCTCCTTACTCAAATAATTACAGCATAAATTCTAATCACCTTAAAAATAATCTTGCTACACTCAGAACAAATAAATTTAATATACTTTAAACCTCATTTAGATAATAAATCTCATCCTATTATTACTTAAATCTTAAAAATAAAATTTTGAGATGTTACAGAAAGACGTCTCAATGTTATAAAGGTACCTTGAATAGAAATATAGGACATCATCCCCTAAATAACCTTCAACTATAAAACCTTTGGGCCATACCTTATTCTTTACATAAAATTTCAATTTTCCAAGAAACCTATAAATTTAATAATGAAATATGTTAATTAATGTTGAAATGTGCAGCTAGCAAATATAGAATTTACTGTTAATCGAAATATGTAAAATGAGTACCTCTTCATAAAATAAATCCATCAATATTAAACTGGGCCAGCTAGCTTTGTTTCATAAACAAGGTAGACTGTTAGGTAAACCATTATAATGAAAAAGGATGATGGAAATATTATCTCCACATAACAAAGCATAAGAATGATTTTACAGTTAATTGAACTCTTCAACGATCAAAACCTTGGAACACAGCTCCAATAAAACGATAGATACATCAGGAGGCAGTGTATTTTTTATTGCCAACGTAAGTAATTGTTGCAAAAGAACATGTAAGTCATGACTTTTCAGCCTAGCAACCTCTTGAGCCTACATATCAATACATCGTGAAATGTTGCTTGAATATCCATCAAGAACTTTTATTTTTCTCAATGTTGCAAGGAAGATTTCCTTGTTCTTCTTTATCAGGGTCATTCTCATCTGGCTAAGCATCTTCAAGAACTCCCATGGCCAATAAATCTTTCCTCGCTTAAAGATGATCTTTTGACATGCCATGTTTATTGAGCAAAGTGTATAGCATATTTTTTTATTGTGCATGATGTCAAGACTATGATGTAGCTAATTACCTTTCCAATATGGAAGAGTGAAGAAGATACTTATCTTCTGCCATTGCTAAGGCTCATCATTAGATGTCCTGTTAGCCTTTCACCCTACTTGTGTTGCATCATCATATTTTTCAAACTCGAATTCAACATCCTAAAGCTGTGTAAGATATCTACACCGGATAGGAGGTCCTCTTTTTTCCAGTTTTCCATTGAAACAATTATGTTGTAATCTAAATTTGTGCTTCCCATCAAATCACCTCCAAAATTAGAGCTGGGAATCAGGGCTGGCCCGGCTCTATAGGGCTAGCCCTATAGGGCTCAAGGTAAGAAAAATGTTCTTTTTCAAAGCCCGGCCCAAGAGCATGAGGGCCAAGGCCGGCCCACTGAGCTGGAAGATATTTTCATAAGATTTAACTACACGTCTATATGCCTCATGCAATAAAACAAATACAATTACTAATTCATAATCGAAGGTAAAAAATAATGTCTACAAATAACTCACAGTCTCGTACAAAATATAAGATGACAAGAAGCTAAACACTCTAAGCAATATGAGTATGATGACTATCATTTTCATCTTCTTCGCCACAATCATCAATTTCAAGAAAATTCAATTGTGCTTCACTTTGAGCAGTAGGGTCTGCTTGAGGGGTAAAAATATCAAGAATTTCTTCTCCCACATCATGAAGACATCTATAATCTTTATCTGTAACAAATAATAAACTAAAATGATAAATAACTCTATAACAAATATAAAATACAAATAAATTAGTAAATTACCATCATATGTGAAACTTTGGTGTAAATAAGAAATATCTAATGTATTTTTCTTATAAAATAAGAAATATCTTTTATAAATTTTTAATTTTTAGGATTTTAATACAAGATATTCTTATGAAATTTAATTGTAAAAAAGATAATAACAACTAAATATTTGCAACATCATCAACAAAACATAAAAAAATCAATAATATTATTATCATATAAATAATTTTAAAAAATAAAAAAAAATATATATATATAAGGGCCTAAAGGGCCGGCCCGTAACCCTACTGGGCTGACCCTTTTAGGCCCTCGGCCCTACAGGGCTGGCCCTTTTAGGCCCGCTTTTAATTTTGAGGCTAAAATCTTAAGCCCGGCCCTTGTAAATTCAGGGCCTAAAAGGGCCAGCCCGACGGGCTTAGTCCATTTTCTCGGCTCTACCTCCGATAACCCATAAAGTATCACTTTTGATTGTGTGGAAGGCGCACTGAGTTAGAGTCAAATTTACAAGTTGGACACACCTTTCGAGTATGCACATTCCACCCAAATAATGTTCCTAGCCTAAGAAAGTCACTTACCGTCCATATCAAGGTTGTACTCAAGTTGAATAGTGTAACACCTGTCCTTAGACCCCTTTTCATATAGCATTGCAAAAGCATTACCAGCCATTTTTCTTTCAATTCATGGAGTCGTTATTCATTTGGTAAAACCATATTTACTAGATTAATTAACTTTATTCACAGGGTTACATTCCCTTTAACTTTTCTATTCTTCCATTCATTATTATCAAGGTATTTCTCAGCTTATCAATTCCTCTGCTTATTTAACTAATGGGCTTGTACTGTGTGATTACCCACTCCTAGTTTATTTAAGGCGCTCAAATAATTAATCCATTTATCATGCGGGTTATTTAGTTAACCACATAAAATGTTAATACATAAAAGAATAGCGTGTAATAATTCATTAACTCTTCATCTGCAACTTCTTCTTTTGGTGCATCATCTTGCACTTCTTTCTTATGCTCACCTGCCTAAATGGTTGGTTTGAGGAACGTGAGATTCGAGGGAATCTTAGTAGTAAACAAAATCAACAATGCATGTAAGATAAATGATACTTGCCTTACGTAGGCTCATATTAACATAATGACATATCTGCATGCTCAATGCTTCATATTTCTTACATATGGCCATAGCATCAATAGAAAAAAAAGCATCAATCATTCAACTATGTTATACATAGACAAGTAAAGCAAGCATGCACATTAACACACAATAATACATATCACTACATGTAAGTAGGGTAAGTTCGCTACCTTTTGTCTTCGAGTCCCCTTTTGTACCTTTTTTCCAACCACTAAAGTTGCTTCCATTACCTCTTTTTTGTCATCTCATGGCCCTAGATAAATGACCATATCATTAGAGCCATGAAAAATAAATGTCCAATAGGCTACTTTAGCCTCTAGGACTTGTCTCTATTCTTTGGGCCCATACTTGTCCCAAATTACCTTAAATGCCATTATTTACTTATTTTCGCCAATATCTAAAAGTTGGAAGAATTTTTAACAAAATTTGAAAATTCATATATTTTTCTACAAATATCCAAATTAGGTGGTTCAAAGACCTAGGTAACCATTACTAATTCTAATTTATGGTAAAAATAGATCCCACTGCCACTTGAAAATGCAAAATTTCATAATTCCCATTTTACCCTTACTGCCACAGAATCGTCTTAGTTTTAATGGCCTAACTTCTAAAATTCAATAACTTAATCTCTAGAATTCCAACTGGGGTGGTTCAAAGTCCCATGTGAAGCTATTTAAGTATATTTTAAAGGAAGATATCTCATGATACCCATTATGAGCACATAGTTCCAAAAATCTTGAGCAACAACCCTGTCTCATGATTCTTTCCAGATTCAATACCCATATTTTAACAAATCATATCTCACAATATACAAACCCAAATGAAACATCTTATATATCAAATTAAATCTTATGATGTCTAATTTAAATTTAGAAATTTTCATAATTTTTGGTAAAATTTTAGTTTTCCAAAACTTTGCCACAAGCAATTTGACTTCCAAAAACATAATCTGGCAACAACTAACTTCAAAAATTCATATCTCTTAGTATACAGACGCAAAGGGAACATATTACCTATCAATTTAAAGCTTATCATGTCTACTTTAATTCTGGAAAGTATTATGGCCATTGGATAAGATTTTATTACTCAAAAACTTGTCACAATCAGACTGCCTCTAGAAAATGAAATCTAGCAGCAGCACTATTTCAACTTCAATCTTTGGGTTTTCTATCCCACCCATCAAAAATCATGTTCATCACCTATTCCCACACAAAATCATGTGTAGAATCCATTTATAACCTTAAAAATGCCAACATCACACTCTTTCTCCAGGTTTTGGTTCTAGACGAAAATCAGGGGTTCATGAAAACTTAACAAAAGCATAGCGTATACCGTTCAAAACGATGTTGAGGCTTACCTCTTCACATTTCTACAATGGGTTCGGTATTCTGGTGGTACTCCAGCTAACTAGACTGTACAAAACACCACATATTAGAAAACTGAGACCATAGAAATGAAGCTCTCTATGAGTAGAACAACTTTCCTTAAGAGCTTACAGGTCGATGACAGTGATTCAGGGTCAGAATCGACTCCGAAACTCTGAGGATTTCACTATTCATCCTTTCTCTTTCCTCTTCCACTTTACTTTCAATTTTCTCATTTTTCTTTCTCTTTCCTATTACTGGCCGAAAATCCTAATAAAGAGGGATGGAAGGTTGTGATTTCATCTTGTAATTTGATGTTCTCCTAGTATGCCAAGTATCACAATATGTGAACTCAAGATTGCCATGTGTTCTCAAGAAATTTGTCTTCCTTTTTCTCTCTCTTAGGTGACGCCTTTTTCATGTCAGGGGAAAGAGAGGCTTGACAAATTTCTCTGACTCCCAAGTTCGGTGTTCAAGAAGTCCATTACGCTACTGGGCCGGAGACTGGTGGATTCTCTGAACTCAGGTGCTAGGTGTCATCTTCCTAGAGTGCTACCTCAAAAAGAAAAAAGTAATCCTTATCATGAAGGACACTTGTCCTCTTCTTAGCAAGACAACAGAAACAGTACTTTGTACATTTTCATGATGAGAGGACACTTGTCACTCTCTTATTTATCCAATACAAAAGTTGTTTCATGATTGCTTGCTTTATTAAAACTACTTTAATAAAGTTATTTTATTGGTGCTTACTCAAGATTCTACTCGAGTCTTACTCGGGACTGCGATATGCATATCGAGGCCGACCAAATGACACCAAGTCAGAGTATGTAATTAGACCCCACATGACGGCAGATACCAGTATCTTTCTCAAAAATGCAGGTTATACATGTCTGCCCTGAAAATGCCATGTGTAACCCTATACCGCATATTTCATTCCACCAATGAGTCCCATACATCATGACATATATGGGCGGCATCTTTCTACCAAGCCAATGGCACCATATATGTGCCATGCACACATTTGTACCGACACTTTGATCTTACTGCCTACGCATACTGGGCCCACTCCCTGATAAGGCTGAATCATATATTCCCCAAGAGTATTTCTATCTCTCGTCATTCTTAAGACTCTTTCTAAACTGGGCTTAGTTGTATGCCTGATATAGGCTTATCCTCAAGTCTCTAGGCCTAAAATTTAGGATATTACAAATAGTGTCTTCTCATATGTGTCATATGTCTCGATGACAACATTCCACAAGTCTAGGAATTCTTGAATAAGTGGTTGGAGGTACACATTTATATCATTACCTGGTGCTTTCTTTCTAGAATGATCATATACAAAATGAAAAAGATATTTTTAATACACATCCAAGGGGAAAGTTGCATGGAACTAAGACTATAGGCTAAAAATTGTAACTTATGCTAAGTTTCCCAAATAGATTAAAGTCATCAGTCGCCAAAGCAAGCCGAACATTTATAAGATCAACCACGAAAGCTGAAATGTAATATCCCACTTTTTCACCAATATTCTTACATATACATTAGTAATATTTAGTGGAATAAAATGGTGAATTATAGTATGTATGAATTTATAAAAATGGCAATCACCGGTTACATATAATTTGGTCAAGTAAGGACACAAAAAGGCAATTAATGCCCACTTAAAGGCCTAATATTGTAACCAAAATTTGAGAATTTAATGACATGAATAGTGGCCTCATTTAAGTGTCAAGATTCGTTCAAACCAATGGAAATAAGCGAGAAATGATTTATTACAGTAAAACATAAAAGGTAGGGGCAAAACGGTAATTTTGCTATAAAGTAGGAAATAATTATTTTTCCCTAATATTCTCAATAATTCTAGTTAAATGGGAGTTAAAAAGAGATAAATGACTACTTGATCATTAATAAACCAATTTTGATAAACTATTATCAAGTAAGGTCAAATAGTCAAAAGTCAAAGGTTTTGGTCAACAATTTGTAAGTTGACACAATGAGATAGTTTGAGATCAATGTTTCTATCTCAATTCTCATTCATTTACATTGGAATCAGGGAAGAGAAATGAAATGGAACAATTAGTTAAAGAAATTACAATTTTGGACCAATGAAATGTTTGCATGTGTTAAGCCAATTAACCATTGTATTATATCGCTAATTCCTTCATCTTCCATTTCTCATTCTCGTTCGAAACTTATCAAGAAGAGTGAAAGAGAGAGGGCTGGATGGTGAAGAGAATGAGAAGCTAGGGTTCATCAAAATTCAAGGTAAGGAAGTTGCTACCTTGTGCTTTAAGCTTCCTAATTTCTCCATAACCTCTCCTACTCAACTCTCCTAATTCCTCTTGCTTGATTGATGCTATTAGAGTTGTTCTTGGCTTTGTTTTAGTTGTTTTCATAAGAGATAACTCAAAAAACCTAAGAGACCTTAATGTTCAAGTGTCTCCAAATCAAGTCCAATGAATGTCTAAATAGCTAATAGTGAGATTATAAGTAGTAAGAAGGTGATTAAGCAAGAGAAAAAGAGGAACCGACACAACTTTTCTGGGAACCTAAATTCCCCGTCCTGTGTTGGACTTGGTAAAGGAGTAGGAATTTAATAATTTTTATGCTTACATTAGGTTTATGAGGCAAAATTGTGTAGGGTATATGTTGATGATAAAGTGAAAAAAGCCCCAGAATGTGAAATGACAAAACTACCCTCAAAAGCTCTATCTAAGGGTTGTCAATGTCATTTTTGTCATTTGGGCCTGATTTTTGTCAATTTGAAGTAAAAATTGGATTCTACACGCGAAATTGTATATGATTGGCCTGAGTCACAATTTTGAATAAAGTACAAGTAGACCGAGTCTTAAGGGGTATTTTGGTAATTTGGCGCTGTTAAGCTAAATTAACCAATAACATGAGTTTAGAAATAATGAATGGATGAGTAATAATTCATGTATTATTATATATGATTACTTTTGATGATACCAAATATAGATATCAAATGTTATGAGAGCAAAAGTTTGCATAATATACTTATCTCTTATATTGACTAACTATTATATTTAATGTTGTATATCTTATAGATTAGTCAAAGAGATTGGAGAATAAAGAGCTTGAATAATTAATAGGAATATCAAGATTCAAGCTTCTAGAAGAAATACTGGAGTTTCTATGCTCATAAGGGAATTAAGAAGTTACTGTAGCAGTTACTGTTTGGCACTATAGCATTGTCACTGTAGCAATACGGTTACTGTAGCATCAAGTGATTTTCAGAATCACTCGAGTGATTTTCAGAATCACTCAAGTGATTCTAGAAAAAATAAAAATCACTCGAGTAATTCTCTAATTCACTCGAGTGATGTTCAGTGTTTCATACTCTGTTGTTCGTCCAGCTGAGCGAGGTTTGATTATTTGATCATATCTCTCTAAATACAACTCTGATTGAGACCAAACCAGTTGTATATGAAAATAGACTCCTAATGCGTCATCTTAACACTAGAAGAAACATCAAAGGAGCTCAGATGAAGGAGATATAAGTGTTCGAATCTTTCCTTCATATCAGCGCCACTCTCTTGAACAGGTTTGGTATTTTGGCTATAACTCTCAAACAACTGATCCTATTGAGCTGTAACCAGTTCCATTTGAAACTAGACTTCAAGAGCTTTCCATTTATATATAATAAAGTAATTTTGGAGCCATATTCGAAGAGTTATGTCATCTGGAAGTTTACCCCTGTTTGCTGAAGAATTGGAAACGCAACAACGAAGTAAAAGTGATTTGAAGAACAGATCACTTGAGTAATTCCAGAATTCACTCGAGTGATATGGAAAATCACTTCCAGTGGCGCTAGAATCACTGCAGGAATTTTTCACTATTCCAGATTTCACTTCCAGTGATCCTAAATCACTCGAGTGATTTGTGATTTCCGCCAAATCACTTTCAGTTATCTCCAAATCACTCGAGTGATATCTCAGTTTTACCAAATCACTTCCAGTGCGTCTGAAATCACCGGAAGAAAAATACACTGTTTTGGAAATCACTTCCAGTGATGTCAAATCACTCGAGTGATATTTAAAATTTCCACATTCACTTCCAGTGGATTGAAAATCACTGCAAGAAAAATTTAGTGTTTGCAAAATCACTTCCAGTGATACCAAATTCACTCGAGTGATATATGAAATTTGCCATATCACTTCCAGTGGTTGCTGAATAACTTCCGGTGAATATTAAAATTCCTCAGATCACCTCCAGTGCCTTAACTGATCATTTCCAGAGAACACCTATATGCACCAGATCACTTCCAGTGAACTGATATGTCATTTTCTCAGTTTCACTTCCACTCTCAGATCACTTCCAGTCAAGTGTTATCTAGTCAATGATATGCTAATCTTTCAGTAGCACTTCCAGTGATATCCAAGTCATTACAGTGAACTGAATATCTTTAAGTCAGATCAGATTCGTTTGAGTGATATGGGTATTTTGATACACAACTTCCGGTGATCACTCAGTATACTCTCCACTGTGACAGAATCAGTTCCAGTGGCAGCAAATCAGAATCACATCCGGAAATCAAGATCACTACCAGCGAAATGCTTATACAGTCGAGTGATTTATTATTTTATCAAAATCACCTCCAGTGAAATCAAAATCATGTCCTGTGATTTATCACCTAATGGATTGGTTCGATACAAGAAAAGAGTATATGTTCCACTAAAAGCTTACCTGAGGCCCTCGATGATGCGCATAAGAGTCGTTATACCCTCCACCCAAGGATGGTGAAGATGTATCGCGACTTAAGGGTGATATACTAGTGGCCTAGATTGAAGAAAGATGTGACAGAATATGTGGCACAATGTCTTACGTGCCAGAAGGTAAAGATTGAGCACCAAAAACAGCCAGGATTGATTCGAAGTCCTGAGATTCCATAGTAGAAATGGGAAAGCGTGACCATGGATCTTATGGTAGGATTACCCAAAATCCAAAATCATGATGCGATTTGGGTAATTGTTGACGTTTCACAAAGTCAACACATTTCCTATTGATTAATGCTGGCTACTCACCAGATAAGCTAGCAGAAATTTATATTAAAGAGATAGTGAGGCTCCATGGAACGCCGAAGAGTATAATTTCCAACAGAGATCCTCGTATTACTTCAAAGTTCTGGAGATCTCTCCATGATGCTTTAGGCACTAAGTTAAGTTTCAGTACGGCCTATCATCCTTAGATGGATGGACAGTCAGAGAGAACCATACAGACACTGGAGGATATGCTAAGGGTGTATGTCATGGACTTCAAAGGAAGTTTGGATCATTACCTTCCACTTGCAGAGTTTGCTTACAACAATAGCTATCATGCAAGTATTCAGATGGCTCCGTATGAAACGTTGTACGGGACAGATATAGTATATCAGAATTGTTAAGTAGAGACTGCTTGCAACTCAAAGTAAGCAGAAGAGCTATACTGATAAGCGGAAAAGACCGCTGGAATTCCAAGTTAGTGATCATGTGTTTTTGAAAGTTTCACCTATTATGAGTATAGGAAGGGCGATAAAGAGGAAGAAACTAAGTCCTCGCTACATTAGGCCGTCTGAAATTTTGTCAAGGGTTGGACCTGTAGCGTACAAGATTACTCTACCCCCAAACTTGAGCAGATTGCATGACATGTTCCACATTTTGCAATTAAAGAAGTACCAACCAGACCCCCAGCATATTATCGACTATGAAGATGTGGATATACGTGACGATCTCACTATAAGGCTGAGCCCGAGCGAATCATAGATAGACAGGAAAGGCGGCTTAGACATCGTAGCATACTATTTGTAAAGGTGGTCTGGAAGGGGCTATCGCCAAGAGATGCGACTTGGAAGGTGGAAGAAGATATGAAAAGACGTTACCTGGGATTTATGCCCGATAAGGTATAGCAAATTTCAAGGATGAAATTTATTAAACGGGGGGAGAACTGTAATACCCTACTTTTTCACCAATACTCTTAAATGTATATTTGTAATATTTAGTGGAATAAAATGGTGAATTATGGTGTGTATGAATTTATAAAAATGGCAATCACCGATTAAATATAATTCAGCCAAGTAAGGACACAAAAAGGCAATTAATACCCATTTAAAGGCCTAATATTGTAACCAACATTTGAGAATTTAATGACATGAATATTGGCCTTATTTAAGTGTTAAGATTGGGTCAAACCAATAGAAATAAGCGAGAAATGATTTATTACGGTAAATCATAAAAGGTAGGGGCAAAACAGTAATTTTGCCATAAAGTGGGAAATAATTATTTTTCCCTAATATTTCCAATAATTCTAGTTAAATGGGAGTTAAAAAGAGATAAATGACTACTTATCATTAATAAACCAATTTTGGTAAATTATTATCAAGTAAGATCAAATAGTCAAAAGTCAAAGGTTTTGATCAACAATTTTCAAGTTGACTCAATGAGATAGTTTGAGATCAATGTTTCTATCTCAATTCTCATTCATTTATGTTGGAATGAGGGAAGAGAAGGGAAATGAAACAATTGGATAAAGAAATTACAATTTTGGACCAATGAAATGCTTACATGTGTTAAGCCAATTAACCATTGTATTATATCACTAATTCCTTCATCTTCCATTTCTCATTCTTGTTCGAAACTTATCAAGAAGAGTGAGATAGAGGGCTGGACGGTGAAGAGAAGGAGAAGCCAGGGTTCATTAAAATTCAAGGTAAGGAAGTTGCCACCTTGTACTTTAAGCTTCTTAATTCCTCCATAACCTCTCCTATTCAACTCTCCTCCTTTGAATCCATAGTTTTCAAGATGAATCAAGAGTTGTAGAGAGAGATACAAAAATGTTAAGGAGAGAGAAAGTGATGAAAATTAAGAGGTAACTTCCCAAACTTGTTTCTCTTGCTTGATTGATGCTATTAGAGTTGTTCTTGGCTTGGTTTTCGTTGTTTTGGCAAGAGATGACTCAAGAAACCTAAGAGACCTTAATGTTCAAGTTTCTCCAAATCAAGTCCAATGAATGTCTAAATAACTAATAGTGTGATTATAAGTAGTAAGGAGGTGATTAGGCAAGAGAAAACGAGGAACCGACACAACTTTTTTGGAAACCTAAATTCCCCATCCTGTGTTGGACTTGGTAAAGGAGTAGGAATTTGATAATTTTTATGCTTCCATTAGGTTTATGAGGCAAAATTGTATAATGTCTATGTTGATGATAAAGTGAAAAAAGCCCCATAATATAAAATGACAAAACTACCCTCAAAAGCTCTATCTAAGGGCTGTCAAGGGCATTTTCATCAGTTGGGCCTGATTTTTGTCAATTTGAAGTAAAAAATGGATTCTGCACGTGAAATTGTGTAGGATTGGCCTGAGTCATAATTTTGAATAAAGTACAAGTAGACCGAGTCTTAAGGGGTATTTTGGTAATTTGGCGCTGTTAAGCTAAATTAACCAATAACATGAGTTTAGAAATAATGAATGGATGAGTAATAACTCATGTATGACATTTGAGAATTGTAGGACTTGGTGATTGTCCGGAACCCAAGACTTGCCCGAGCCTAAACCAACGGTTGAAAGTTACTAGAGAAAAGCAACCAGGTAGTAACTTATCTTTCATATGTTATGGTATGCATTAAATGATTTATGTATTCATCAAGAATTGTCTAATGTATATGAAATATACGGGGTGGTTTCCCGTGGCCTATCTTTGCACGGGTGGACGCTCAGGCCAATATAATGTTTTGTGATGTACGAGTGGATCCCAGGGCCTATTGCGCGAGAATCCCTCGGGGCCTTGTAATATATCTAGCGCTATGATAGCTTACGAGTTACATGTGATGCATGATTGCTGTGTGATAATTCTGATGAATGATGTTTGTTTAGCGTGTCTTGTATTATTATAACTTTATGATTGATATAAGTTGCTATTGAGGTTCTATTGAATCTCACTCTTTTTCAAAAACCCACTTTCAGTACAGGGAGAAGGATCGAGGGGCAAACGGAAGGTAAATACAGATGACTAGAGTTGAAGTACTGAAGACTTTGGTCATTTTGGTTGTCTAATCCTATGTTTTGGATATTTTGAATTGTATATGGTGAATATGTTCATGTGAGCATGACAACAATGTAAAAATGGTTAAAGGAATGAAAAATAGATATTTTGTGATTATGCTCCGTATCGCTACGAAATGCAAGTATAAATGCTCGCTGAATCTAATAAATGAATATAAAGGAAAGGACGATGAGACTAAGAGAAATAGTGAAAATGATTTTGTGAAAATTTTACTACCCTCTCAACCTTAGGTTCAACTCCTAAGTTAAGAATGGAAATTTGTAAGTATTTTTGAAAAGTTGGGTAGTCCAGGTTCGGATCCTGGTCTCCCAAGTGATTCAACTACTCATTAGTACTCATCCGAGGTCAAAGAAAATAAGGTATCATAGAAAAGTCTGAGTCAAATGCTTTTCAAGCTTTTGCATCCCTTGGAAGTCAACTTACTCATTAGGCAATATCTGGAGCTTTAGATGTTGAATTAGGACGTTCTTTATATGGATAGAAAGACGAGAAAATTTCCTACAACTTTTATGTTGAGGTGAAAACTCAATTCTGTCTTTAAGAGCTCCGAATTTTTCTTAGAAGTTGAGCACGTGATTATGTCCAAGTCTGACCTCTGTCCACTAATTTGACCATAACTGGAGCCACAAATATTAAAATGAGGAGCTCTTACATGAGTTTTCAAGCTAAGATCCAGATCTACAACTTTCATAAAGACAGCAAAGTGAGATTCTAACGTTTTAATTGCCAAACATTAGCTGCAATCAATGAGCAAGGTGGTCACAAAGTCAATATTGGTGGCTTAGAGTCAAGATTCTTACCTAACATGTGGAAATTCTTACACCCAATTCATCTATAAATAGAGGAGTTGAAGGCACAAGGAATGACACCATCTTAGATTTTAATATCATTCATTTTTATTGTTCTTGCATACCTCCTACATGGAAGGTTTAGGTAGTCCTCCTTTATAGAAGGTATAGGTTGCCTCCTATATGGAAGGCTAGATTTTTCTATTTTCATGCATTTTGTAGTTGTATCTTTATGTTTTAGAATTTAATAATCATGTTTTCTGTAATATTTATGAATTTTTTAATTTATTTTGGTTTTGTTTTTAATTTCATCAGGAGCTAAATTTTCATTTTCCTAGGGTGATGACGTAGCTTACTAATGACGGATTGAATCTTAACTTATTAAATCTAGTTTTAATTTTTCCTTCATGATTGAGTTTTAATTATTGTTCTTAATGCTTTCAATTGATTGGCCACCTTTTGGATGATCTCAATATGCATGTTGAAACCGGAAGAAGATATATGTGTGTGGATCCTATAATTAAAACCATAATTTTCATATGAAATAGGAATATATTCATATGGGTTGTGTAGTCTTAATTGAGTTCCATAAATCTTAATGCATGATTGATTGCTTAAATTCATATAGGAATATATTGGGTTAGCAATTAATTATAGAATTACTTGACCTTGGAAGAGGTTAGTAATTAAAATAGGGAAACTCGACTATCAATCATGTGGAATAAATTGGACTAGAATAGATAAGTGATTCAATCCGGAGTTTGCTAAGTGAAATCTAATCCCTAGGGCCTTTTTCTCATATTTGTCTTTATAACAATTGCATTTTCATTTAATCATTTTTATCTTGCAATCTCAACCACCAATTAATCGATCGACTAAATAGTATTAAAATTATCAATTTTGGTACTTAGTGATCAATCATAGTGGGAACGATACTCTACTCACCTTTATATTACTTGTTTACGACAGTGTACACTTACACTTCTAAATACACCATCCTACACTCGTAATAAGTTTTTGGCACCGTTGCCGGGGATTGTTGTCATTAATATCAATACCAAGTAATTTTAATACTAATTTGGTCTTTACATTACATTTGTTTTCTTTTTGGTGTCTTGTGTTTCTTTTCAGGCTTTTGCTTAGTGCATGACAAGATCGAAGAAGACTGAATGACAACCTTGTGATTCGGAGGTCGAAAGAACTTATCAAAGAAATTGGAGAATTCGAAAGTAGTCTACTTCAATCAATCCGATGGAAAATCCAGAGGGAGAAACAGCAGATACCAAAACACTCCATGACTATGCAAACACCAACAGTCATGGAGACAACTTCTGGAATCAGAAAACCGTCAGTAGCAGCTAATAATTTTGAACTCAAGCCTACAATTATCCAAATGATGCAAGTAATTCAGTTTAGTGGTTGACCAACAGAAGATCCCAACATACATATAGTCAGCTTCCTAGAAATTTATGACACATTCAAACATAATGGTGTTACTAATGATGCCGTTAGACTTAGACTTTTCCCTTTCTTACTCAGGGATAAGGCTAAGAGCAGGCTATACTCTCTACCAGTGGGAAGCATAACTACATGGGATGCCTTGGTGCAGAAATTTTTGGCACAATACTTTCCTTCAGGAAAAACAGCTATATTGAGGAATGAAATTACCTTATTTACTCAACATGAATTTGAGAGCCTTTATGAAGCATGGGAAAGATACAAGGAGTTGCTAAGAAAATGTCATCATCATGGGTTACCAGATTGGTGGCAATTGCACTCATTCTATAATGGGATGACGCATACAACCAGAATTCTTGTAGATACTGTAGCTGGAGGATCTTTTATGGGAAAGAGTCTAAAAGATGCTTACAATCTTCTTGAGGAGATGGTAGCCAATGCATACCAATGGCCTTATGAACGTCATGTTTCAAAGAAAGTGGTTGGAGTGCACAAGCTGGATATCCTTACAACTTTGTCTTCTCAAGTTGCATCTATATCCAAGCAAGTGAACTCATTGACAAGTCAAGCAAATGCAATCAGCACTCCTCATGAAACCTGTGATCGATATAGAGAACCTCATGTGAGCACGCAATGTCAAGAAGGACACCCATCCATGCCTTCTCATTCTGAGCAAGCTCATTACATTAAAAATCAAAGAAATGATCCATTCTTAAATACTTACAATCCAGGTTGGTGGAATCATCCAAACTTTAGTTGGAGGAATAATCAAAATGTGTTCAAACCGCAAGGGAACTACCAGCAACAAGCTCTTCAACCACCGAATCCACCACAGCAAAAAGTGAATATAGAAGATGCACTGGCTTAACTAACCATGAATACATCTCAATTCATGGCTAGGACTGATGCAACACTCAGAAGTCACGAAGCCTCAACAAAAGAACTTGGAGATTCAGATAGGGCAAATTGCAAATATGTTGAACTTTAGACAACCAGGTACTCTTCCGAGTGACACTGAAAAAAATCCAAGAGAGCATGTGAAGGCCATTGCATTAAGGAGTAGGAAAGAATTGAAAGATCGTGTAATTCAACAGAAGAAAGATGAAAAAAAGAAAGAAAGTAAAGAAGAACAAAAGGAGGAAGCATATAATCCTCAAGAGGATGATGTGGTACCAGGAAGAATCAAGTTTCTAGATAATCCTCCTCCATATGTACCACCAGTTCCATACCCTCAGAGACTTGTGAAGGAAAAGCTAGACAAGCAGTTTAAAAAGTTTCTGGAGGTTTTCAAAAAGCTATATATCAACATCTCTTTTGCAGATGCTCTTGCCCAAATTCCCAGTTATGCAAAATTCATGAAGGAAATTCTCTCAAAGAAATGTAAACTGGAGGAATTCGAGACAGTTACACTTACTGAGGAGTGCAGTGCCATTCTGCAAAAGAAACTACCACCAAAGCTAAAAGATCCAGGAAGCTTTTGCATACCTTGCACCATAGGTCAATGCAACTTTGAAAGAGCACTTTGTGACCTAGGAGCAAGTGTAAATCTCATGCCTCTATCTGTCTACAGAAAACTCGGTCTTGGAGAGGTGAAGCTTACTACAGTTTCATTACTTCTAGCTGACCGATCAATAAAACATCCAAGAGGTGTCTTGGAAAATGTTCTGGTCAAGATGGACAAACTCATATTTCCAGCTGATTTCATCATTCTCGACATGGAAGAAGACCAAGAAATTCCTATCATATTTGGGAGACCATTCTTAACAACTGGGAGAACTTTAATAGATGTACAACAGGGAAAGTTAACCTTGCGAGTTCAAGATGATCAAGTATCCTTCAACATCTTTAAGGCTTGGTCATGTCCAAATGAAGGTGACACCTGTTACAAAGTAGATACAATGACCAGCTACACAAAAGACGTGGTGAACAAAAGCTGCATGGATCAACCACTCATAATGGGAATAGTAGATGTTTCAAAATCAACTAATCCTGAAGTGCACAAAGAATATTGGGCAATAAAAGCCTTAAATTTTGACTTAAAGGTAGCTGGTGAAAAGAGACTTCTCCAACTTAATGAGCTTGAAGAATTTAGACAACAAACTTATGAGAATGCCAAGTTATACAAGGAGAAGAAAAAAATGTGGCAGGATAAAAGAATTTTAAGGAGAGAGTTCACACCGAGACAAAAAGTACTGATATGCAACTCAGTTAAAGCTCTTTCCAGGAAAGCTGAGATCAAAGTGGTCAGGACCTTTTACTGTGGTTCAAGTATGGCCATATGGAGTAGTGGAGATTCAAGATGGTGATCAAAAATTCAAAGTGAACGAGCAAAGGCTAAAAGAGTATAATGACGGTGTGTTTAACACTTTGAAAACTGTCATCACTTTTAAGGAAACAACAGGTAAGCCCTAAGAAAAATAATTAAAATAATAAAAAAAAATAAAAAAAATTATTGGTTTGGTCTTTGTCTAGCTAAAGACGTTAAAGAAGGGCGGCTATTTAGGAGGCAACCCAAAATTTCTTTTCCTACAATTTTATTTTTCTTTCCTACTCACTAAAGCACTCTGCACTGCATCTTTAAATTTTAGTCTTTATCATTGTCATGGAAGAATTTCTTGCAAATCTCAAGAACAGGTTTCCTACTCTTCCCAAAGATGTGCTTAGGAAGATCTATAGCTGTCGATTTGAAAGAATGAAGACATTCAAGCGTTTAGGCCTTCCTGAGGATGTCCGCTGGATCATCAAAGCTAAGGTATGTTTAATAGGTGAGATTCATGAATCATTTATTAAACCTATGCCAGGAATGGGAAGAAGCTCTTATTCCAAAAAGAGAATAGCTAAAAGAATGCAGGTCTGTTCTAGATGTGCAAGGTGGAATTGTGATCAGTGCTGTCGAAGCAAAGGTATGGTTTCGATAAATTGAGAAGATAAAATTCAATTTATAAAGGATGGACTGAGTAAGGAGTCATTGGATGATATCATTCAGACTCTTGAGACGTATCCTAGTGGTGATGTTCATCGCATACTTCTCGATTTATTTGACATATTCAATAAAGAAAAAGAGCGCTATCGTCTTGGGAATCTGACGTTAAAAGACCATGTTTGCTATTTTATAAGAAAACTGGATGGGAAGCAAATCATCGATTCATAGAAAGTGTTTAAGCCGTTACTGGACGTAAAACCAGAGGAAAATGTGAGCCACAATCACAACTACTGTACATAATCATGCTTTTGTCCAATCTGTCGTATCTTTTCAGTAACTTTTTGACTTTCGTTACTCCTTTTGTTTAATTTCTTCACGTAACGGCTACCGGTCATTCGTGTTGGATATTTTTTTCAAACTTGTTAGAAAAATGTCTGATTTGCATGATCTTGTTGTCGTTGTTTTAGTAGTATAAATATGTATTTTTCTACTTATAAAAAAATGTCTAAGAGAAAAATAGAGAGCAAGGGTGTCACCCAAAAATTTAGATTTACATCTATTTGCATTTTCGATGAAACTGACTCAGGAAAGGATGGAGAGTTTATACCTGCAGCACAGGAACTGGGACGTGCATTAGCTGCTAGGAAGATCAACTTTGTATACGGGGGAGGACTCCAGGGCCTGAAGTTAAGTATGGCTATTCCTGCAACCATTAATGGTAGCAAGGGTTTGTGTGTAAGGGTGAAGGAGTTAGAACATCACATCTTCTTCTTAGGGCAAGAGTTAGAAGTTTCAAGCCTACCTGAATGAATGGGACATATGTTCTACCGTGCTGAAGCTTTTATTGCTTTACCCGATGGTTTGGAAACATTGGATGGAATATCGATCATTGCATATTGGGCTAAACTTAACTTTCACAAAAAAAACCATTAGGATTGTTAAATGTTAATAGTTTTTATGATCACCTGTTATCTTTTCTTGATCATGCTATGGAAACAGGATTCATACCCCAAGCGACTTGTCATTCCATCATTTCTACACCATCTGCTGATCAACTACTTGATAAACTACAAACCTATAAACCTACACCAGATCTATTAGTAAAAGAAAAAGGCAGACAGTCTTCAGACAGCATTCGGAAGCAGAATCCAGATACAACTCTCCGGTTGTAAACTTTCCTTAATCTTAATGATTTTTACTCTTAGCATTTTAGTTTACTTTATTGTTTGTTTATGTTTTCAAATAAAAAAAATTGTCTCTAATCTTTAGAAGACATTGAGGACAATGTCTGATTTAGGTTGGGAGAGAAAAAAAAGCATAGTTTCTTCATTAAATAGTTAGTTAGTAAAACCATTAGATGCATGGGGTGTGAAAAGATGGCAGAGTAAAGAGTTATTCTTAACTCTTGAGACGCATCTTATTAGTTGCATTTTTTGTCTTTCTTTTTGTTTCATAAAAAAAAAAGAGGTCTGATAAAAAAATAAATAAATAAATTTTTTTTTGTATGAGTGTTTTTCAATGATTTTAAGAAGTATATAAGTTTGAAGCATGGAGAAATTGAGTTTAGAGATTTTATAGCATGATTGAACAACTGATTGTTGGATTTTGTGATGAATTTTGAGATTGAATGAGCTAAATTTGAAAGTACCTAACCGTGAGTTTTTGAGCCTATATGATCAATAATGATTATCTTTCTTGTATGTGATATTCATCTATTGAGTTGTTACTCTAGAACTTGCTTCAAATCTGGTTGAAATTACATGTCACATGCACATTCGAAAATGATAAAGGCATTCATTTTCTTTAGCCAGAGCCAAAAAGCCAACCTTACAATTACACCATTGATAAGCCCCTTTGAGCCTGATTGATTATTTCTTTATTGTCAACCCATTAATGTATTTTAATGATATATCAAGTGCTCTTACTTAGTTCAAAAAGACTAACAAAACATTTGAAATCTTTGTGAAATGGAATTTTGACAAGTGTGGGGGAGTGTATATTATCAACTGTAGAATTGCATAAAAAAAGAAGAGAAGTTAAAAAAAAAGAGGATATTTAGTTTTGGAATAAAAATTATGGATTGCCATGATAAGTCTATTCATAAGATGGCTCATTTTTCAAATGCTCTATTTATTTCTTAGATGTCACCCTTTATATCACTATTTACATTCCTTTTACCCTAGCCCCATTACAACCTTCAATAAGTCCTTTTGATTTGAATTATGCATGTGAATTCGGTAGTGGAGATTGAGATTTTTAGCAAGCTTATGGTAGTGCAACTTTTTCAGGTGAATTTGAGCGAAACACTTACCCTTAAACACTTGAGAGATTGAGAGGACAAGTCACAATTATGAATTTGGTTCATTCATTTTCAAATGAAGTTACCAGTTTATACTTTTGTTGATTCAAGAATACTATGATCTCTTTATTCTTTAATTGTGTCCTTGTTTATAACTTGACACTTCTGATTTTGTTGGAAGCACTTATTAGTCAATCCTTCTTGTTCGAGGACGTCCAAGAACTAAGTGTGGGGGAATTTGATAAGTAAAATATCTGCACATTTATTTTCCCTTATATGAAGCATTTTTGGATGATATTTGAGCTTAATGTAATGAATTTGGTTGTAATTGATAAATAAATAATGATTTGACATAAAATAGAATTCATTGAAAAATACTAAATTTTGACCCTGTTTCAGTTTTTAGACAATATCTAGAGCTCTAGATGTCAAATTGGGACGTTCTTTATATGGATAGAAAGCTGAGAAAAATTCCTACAACTTTTATGTTGAGGTGAAAACTCAGTTCTATCCTTAAGAGCTTCGAATTTTTCTTAGACGTTGAGCACGTGATTCTATCCAGGTCTGACCTTTGTCCACTAATTTGACCATAACTCGAGCCACAAATGTTGAAATGATGAGCTCTCACATGCGTTTTCAAGATAAGATCCAGATCTACAACTTTTATAAAGACAATAAAGTAAGATTCTAACGTTTTAATTTCCAAACATTAGCTGCAATCAATGAGCAAGGTGGTCACAAAGTCAATATTGGTGGCTTAGAGTCAAGATTCTTACCTAACATGTGGAAATTCTTACACCCAATTCATCTATAAATAGAGGAGTTGAAGGCACAAGGAATGACATCATCTTAGAGTTTAATTTCATACATTTTTATTATTCTTGCATACCTCCTACATGAAAGGTTTAGGTAGTTCACCTTTATAGATGGTATAGGCTGCCTCCTACATTGAAGGTTTTACCTCCTATATGGAAGGCTAGATTTTTCTATTTTCATGCATTTTGTAGTTATATCTTTATGTTTTAGAATTTAATAATCATGTTTTCTGTAATATTTATGAAGTTTTTAATTTATTTTGGTTTTGTTTTTAATTTCATCATGAGCTAAATTTTCATTTTCCTAGGGTGATGATGTAGCTTACTAATGACGGATTGAATCTTAACTTATTAAATCTAGTTTTAATTTTTCCTTCATGATTGAGTTTTAATTATTGTTCTTAATGCTTTCAATTGATTGGCCACCTTTTGGATGATCTCAATATGCATGTTGAGACCGGAAGGAGATACATGTGTGTGGATCCTATAATTAAAACCATAATTTTCATATGAAATAGGAATATATTCATATAGGTTGTGTAGTCTTAATTGAGTTCCATAAATCTTAAGGCATGATTGATTTCTTAAATTCATATAGGAATATATTGGGTTAGCAATTAATTATAGAATTACTTGACCTTGGAAGAGGCTAGTAATTAAAATAGGGAAACTCGACTATCAATCATGTGGAATAAATTGGACTAGAATAGATAAGTGATTCAATCTGGAGTTTGCTAAGTGAAATCTAATCCCTATGGCCTTTTTCTCATATTTGTCTTTATAACAATTGCATTTTCATTTAATCATTTTTATCTTGCAATCTCAACCACCAACTAATCGATCGGCTAAATAGTATTAAAATTATCAATTTTGGTACTTAGTGATCAATCCCCGTGGGAACGATACTCTACTCACCTTTATGTTACTTGTTTATGACAGTGTACACTTGCACTTCTAAATACACCATCTTACACTCGTAACACCCAATATAGCATACAATAGTTGGGGCATGCATCATCTCCTTTTATCAGTGACTCTACACAAGTACTTGATATGATACAATTTAATCAAAAAAGACAATTTAAAGTAGTTTTCCCAACCAAGATATAAAGGATTATTTGCTTCATCTATTTAGGTGGAAAAAATCTCGAAACTTTTGTCTTTTGTAACAGTTATTACCTCAAACCTTTTGTCTTCTGTAGCAATTTATTGGACACAACTGCTACAAATTACCACAGCTAACCTACATACCACTTGGAGTGAGTCATATCAGTGCCAAAGGTTCTATCGGACTCGAGATAAGAAAAATTACTCTTTTTTAAAACCCGGTTCGAGAGCATGAGGACCAAGGTCGAAAACTATTTTCACAAGATTTAACTATATGTTACATGCCTCATGTAATAAAACAAATACAGTTACTAATTTATAATTAAAGGTAAAAAATAATGTCAACAAATAACTCACAGTCTCGTACAAAGTATAAGATAACAAGAAGCTAAACACTCTAAGCAATATAAGTATGATGACTATCATTTTCATCTTTTTCGCCACCATAATCAATTTCAAGGAAATTCAATTGTGCTTCACTTTGAGTAGTAGGATCTGCTTAAGGGGTAAAAATATCAGGAATTTCTTCTCCTACATCATAAATATATCTATAATCTTTTTATGTAACAAATGATAAACCAAAATGATAAATAACTCTATAACAAATATAAAATACAAATAAATTAGTAAATTATCATTATATGTGAAACTTTAGAGTAAATAAGAAATATCTAATGTATTTCTTTATAAAATAAGAAATATTTTTTTATAAATTTTTAATTTTTAGGATTCTTAATACAAGATATTCTTATGAAATTTAATTCTAAAAAGATAATAACAACTAAATATTTGTAACATCATCAACAAAATATAAAAAATCAAAAATATTATTATCATATAAATAATTTTAAAAAATAAAAATATATATATATAAGGGCCACGGGCCTGCCCTTTTAGGCCTTTGGCCCTACAGGGCTGGCCTTTTTAGGCTTATTTTTAATTTTGAGGCTAAAATTTTAAACCCGACCTTTATAAATTCAGGGTCTAAAAATACCGACCCAACGAACTCGACCCATTTCCCTGACTCCATATAGCAAAATAAGATCTATCATTTATCTAGGCAGAAGAAGGAGAAGCAATTGATAGGTCAACTTGATCGTTTGGGTTTTTAATGGAACGTCGAAATTGCCCCGTTTTTTCACTTCTGCAGCATATTTGCCTCCTCAAAATTTTTCATGCAAAAACTTTGGAGACATTTAAGTCCTTTGACTCAAAATTAATAGAAAAATTACGGTGAGGTTTTAAATAAAAAAATAATTTTTTAAAATCTCAAAATAAAAAAATATATATTCGTTGACAATTTTAGAAATAAGTCGTTGACAAATTTTTAAAATTATTTTTTTATTTTAAGATTTTAAAAAATTATTTTTTTATTTTATCTTTTATTTAAAATCTCACCATAATTTTTTCTAAATTGATTTACCTTGAACATTATGGCCATCTTATTCTCACCATTATCCCATACGCCAGCGGATCCAACTTCACTCCCTTGCCGCACTCGTCCTTGGCCCCTCCCTTCCCGAAAATTACATTGTTTTGGGTGTGGGGGTCTAAAGTATTTTTTTTAAATAGTATCTAATATTTTAAAATATTTTTTTATACACTATGTTTCATAAAACAATTTTTAGCAGCATCTAATATCTCCTAAGTTGTATCCTAAAGTATTTTTTCAATAATATTACATATCATAAACTAAATTGTAGTGCATCTATATCATAAATTTAGGATACTCATTATCACTGAAAAAACATTTTAGAGGCTTCTCATTACAACTAGAAAAATAATTTAGTGGGCTGAAGGTAATAAAAATTAATTTAAGATATAGAGTGTCAATCAAAAAATAATTCATGATGTATCTTACTAGATATTGGATACTCTTAAAAAAATCATCTTATACTATATAGTGCATAAAAATTTATTTTAAAATATTAAATGTTATTAAAAAAATACTTTAAAGATTTGGACGTTATTTTATAAAATTTAAAAAAAACCCAAAAATAAAAACAGCGTAGTTGTAGTTTTATTTTTGTGTCAGGTAGAAGCTAAGGACGGAATACCCGCAAAGCATAGAAATTAAATCGTCGTCATCACGTCAAGAAGCATAATAAATACCCTTTCTTTCCGTTCTCCTTTTTAAGACGACAACGTATTTCTTGTTCCCTGCGTCACGACCTCCATACACTCTTTTTCTCAACAGGTTTTACTATTATATCGCAATCTTTGAGCTCAAGGAATACTCCAGAGAAGGTTGCTCAACCGCCGTCTCAACACAGGAAGACGATTGCCGAACAGGAAGCTGCACTGATCGTTACCGACGGAAATCTGAAGCTTGCAAGTCAGGTTAGTATTCTGGGAGAGATTTTCTTCGAGAATGCGGGTTTGGCGCTGTTAAATTGAGTTTTATGATACAGCAAACACTTTGATTTTGGATTGAACTGATGATTTCGATCGTTAGATTCTGCTTCATAATCAATTTTTGAGTTAGGCGGTTCATGTTTTCAGTATATTAGTGTTGAATGTGGTGTTCTTAGGATGTCATTCCTTTTCCTTCCGTGAATTACATTGAACAAGTTCTGATATTGCCATTGTAGAACACTTGTATTCTTTGATATTGCGTGAACAGAGTGGGAGGGAAATGGGTGAATTAACTGTGACATGTTCAAACAATCTTTCCAGCTTCTTGTTTTTACTTTCTTGTTCTCTTTATTTTTGGACGCAGTGGCCCAAATTCTTGAATCGGAAAAAACGAAAGAAAGAAGATACGACTTTCCTATCGCCTTCAATGCATTTAGTAAATGTAATATTCTTGAATTGGATGATTTATTTGCCAATTTCTCATGTGGAAAACTCAATACTTCCAAGATTACTTTCTTTTTCCCCTGTGCTTTGTTGCCTTCTGCTTTATGCTTCTTCGAAGCGAGGTTGACAGCCTTTAACTACTAAGTTTGCACAATCTTTTAATCTAAAATTTACAAAAGTTATTGGTTAGATGTAATTTTCTCCTTGACCTATAAAAATGAACGAAACAAAAGATAGATCAAAGAAATATAATTGTGTATTACCTTGTTCTGTTATACATTAGACTTAAATAAGTCATCCGTATTTATTTGGCAATATAAGTATTGAAATGGAATGTATACAAGTGATTATGTGTAAAAGGAAACAGACATACGTAGTCTATCAATTTGCAAAAGAGCGAAGGACATTGAACAGACCTATTGTCGCAGAAACTGCAAGTGCTGCAGTTGCCACATAAACAATCATCTTCTGTTTATCTTCTTCATTAAGCTTTTCTTCCTTTTTCTTCAAACCTTGAGAACTAGAAGCAGCCTCCTCTTCCATGCATTTCCCTTTCAAGTAACTAGTTACTTTCTTTAACCCATTTCCTCCTTCATTAATCTTTTCTTTTTCCTTTTTTGTACATTCTTTTGTTTCCTTTTGTGCAAATGGATCATCACCTGGGTTTTCTACCTTAGAAGCCTTCCCAATAACTTCCTTAGTTTCTTTCTTTTCAGCCCTGAAATTCTTGCCATTTCCTGAAACTGGCCATACAAGGTTCTCGTTTTTTAATTCTTGGTCCTTTGGAGCTTTTACCTCAGTACTTGTTGTGGATTTTGCAGGAATGATCTCCTGGGCAGTATCAAGTTGGTTCCCTTTTTCTGATTTATCAGAAGCCTTATCCAGAAGCTCTTCATTTTTATTCTTTTCAAACCCTCTATTCTTGTTATATTCTAAAACTGAACCTGCAGCTTCATTTTCTTCCTCTTGTCCCTTTTGAGCTATTACCTCTCTCCTTTCTTCAACTCTTGTTGCATGTTCATCCTTAGAAGACTTCTCAGTATGATCCTCAGTTCTTTCCTTTTCTCCATTTCCTGAAACTGACCCTGCAACATCTTCTTTTGCCTTCTCTTGACCCTTTTCAGTTTTTACCTCTTTACTTTCTTCAACTTTTGTGTTAGATGTAGCAGGAATGCCCTCTTGTACCTTCTTACCCTCAATACTTGCATCAACGCGATCCTTAGTTTCTTTCTTTTCAACCCTTTGCATTAGTCCATTTTCTGAAACTGACCCTACAGCCTTTTCAGTTTGAACTTTCTCGTCCATTTTTGCATCAGACATATTTTGATCCTTTCTAGTCATAGTAGAATCACCTGTGGTGGCTTCTGGTGGAACTGAAGCCTCCACTTTCTTCCCATCATCGATGGCTGATTTGGGTCCCTGTGAAACGACCTCCTTGCCCTTGGCATTTACTTCACTAGAACTGGTTTCTCCTTCTTCATTCTTCTTAGTTGAAGCTTTTGAGTCATTGTCAGTTGGAAGTGTTACAAGTTGTTGATCTCTAGGTTGTATGACCTTCTTTGGAATTATGATGGTCGCATTTCCTGCCTCAAACTTGAGCTGAATTTTAGTAGTTTCACAACTTTCTGGGACTGGATAAAACACACTGAAACGTCTCCATCTGTTACTTCCAACAAGGGTCTCTCACCAAATACCTTCACTCTTCTGCTTGAAGACTCAAATTTAGCCTTTATACTTTCTTTTGCAAAACCTGGGAAAGGCCAAAAATAGTTTAGCAGTAATGTAAAATAACATGATTATTGGTTTTACCGAGATGGAAATTTAGCTTTTCTAAAGCAAAAATTTAGTTTAATTATTGTGAATAAAATACCTAAGGACAAAGAGTTTTGCTCTCTGTTCCTTTTTTTTTTTTTAATGACCAGTTTTACTCTCTTTAGTAGTTTGATACTTTGATACTATTCTAGAGATCGAGGAATTTAAAACCCCAAAAAAATCCTCCTAAATTTGTATTGTTCTTTTAATTGAAAAAAATATATCCCCGAGAACTTTTGCAGACATGTCAAGGGTGGATTCGGAAGGAGAGGGTCCAATGACAAAGAAGAGGTACTTTGGGTCTGCAGACATGTCAAGGCTGGGTTCGGAAGAAGAGGGTCCAATTACAAAGAAGAGGTACTTTGGGTTTGCAGGCATATCAAGAATGGATTCGGAAGAAGAGGGCTCAATGACAAAGAAGAGGTACTTTGGAGTTTATGTTGAAGTAGGGTACAAATACAATCATCCTGCAAACTACAAGGGATTTTCAGAAGACGCGGGCCCACCTGCTGGGGGCCTCAATAACCCTAACCGGATTATTTTTGGAACAGGTGTTAGAATTCATTATTATGAGCCCAGTCATGGCTTAACAAAAAGAGGGATGAATGTTTCAAAAGAAGTTCGCTATTTTCTGAAAAGAAGTGTGGGATCTGATCTTGGGCTCAAAACCAAGAAGAGTGAAAAGCTGGACCAACCTTCACAAGAAGAAAGGGTCAGATAAAAGCGGTCTCTGATTATTATAGAATGTAACTAAGCGATGCTGACATTTTGCCTACTTTCTCCTTAGATGTATAAAATGCCACCTTTTTTTTTTCACCTTTTGATCTTCCTCCTCCTCACTTATTGGAGGTGGAGATTGGGGAATGATGATGATAAGCCTAGGAGGAACACACTGACCATGGTTTAACCTTTCTCACTGTTAGTTGTGATTGGTATTCCCAAAAAAAAAAAAGGCGATTTGAAATCCTTCCTCTGGCAATGATAGTTTCTGGTAGAACAGAATTTTTTACAGAATGAAGACTTGTAGACTGGATTGTCCAAATGGTAGAAGATTGCAAAATAACTGGCATGTGCAGGGAGGTAGTAGACTTATAGGATTGTTTCTAAAAAATGAGTCATCTTGTAGAATCTTTTTGTCCACTGTTATGAAACATCAGATTTTTTATCGTGGAAATTTGTCTAGTATCGGATTATCAAGGGCCTTCTCGATCATTTTGTCGTTATTTAATACTTACATACACACACACGTTTTCTCATGCTTATCCACGCACAAAAGTATATACATACTTACATCGCTTTTACCGAAAGAACAAAAATGGGAAAAAAAAAATTTGTCATATTTGATTTACATGTATGTGGGGAAGAGAAAAGGGAGAGTTAAAATAAAGGACATAGAGAAAATCATATTTATTATAAAGTATCATAAAAATTATTATTACTTAGAAGAATTAAACATCATAATATAAATTTTAAATTACTAAACTGTCTCTAGCTAAACTTCATGTAAAAATAACTTAAATCAAAACTAAAACAGCCCATCATCATAGTATCTTTTTCTTCCACCAAGTTTCATATTCATGTAATCAATACATTATTTAATTAACAATGACTAAACTCATATATTTTAATGTTTTTACACCAAGTTTCATATTTATTTAATCAATGTATCATTTAATTATTTAGATATAATAAATTCTTCAATTTTTTTAAATTTTATTAGTATTAAATGAATTTTTTAACACATTAATTTTCTTCTAAAATAAAAATAAATTGCATAAACTTTCCTGGTATAACATATATAAAATACCTTGATTTTTGTTAAAATTATATATTTTTAATTTTTAATTAAGTTTTTTGTTAATTTTTAAGAAATTATAATTTTTTAAAAAATTAAAGAATGTGTAATTCTTTTCCATAGATATCTATGCAAGTTATGAAAAATGAAAATTGAGAAAAATTTTCTTTAATTCAGTAAATTTAGAAATGGAATATGTATTAGTTTTAAAAATAGAATATGAAAGAGAATGTAGGAGGGAACACAAAAGATTTCACAGGGGTATTTAGTATTTTCAATTTTATATTTTTACATTCAGTCTTTCTAAATAATTATAATTTTTATAGTCCTTATCAATAAATATATTTTTATCCAGGTCCTTTACTCTAGTTTTCCCAAAAGAAAAGGGGGAATCTCATAGCATAGATAAATAAGGGGAAAATATGTTGTAAAAAAGTAAAAATGATATTGATCATATCTTTATCATCATTATTATTTGTAATAAATATATTTTTATTATTTTTTATTTTAGATGAAGGTCATATTTTATTGGGAGAATGATAAAAAAAACTTTAAAATTGTAAAATCTTAAATTAAGTATTTCTCATAAAATGAGTTGTAAATTGCTTATTAAATTTTGTCATTACTTTATCAATTTTTGTTAACAAACTTGATTTAGGATTTTACAATTTTAAAGTTTTTTTTCTATCATTCTCCCTATTTTTTATTTATAAAATTACTTTGTTTATTTTATTCTTTTTTCTTCGTTTTTTAAACACTTTTCCCACTTAATGTAAAATACTTAGATGGCCAATAACTATTAAACAAAACAAGAATAAACTAAGGAAGCATTTAATGTAGGGAAATTATTATAGAAAAGGAAAATTGAATAAAATCAACCAATAAGAATGATAATGTTGATAATGTGGACAATACATTTGGACCAATCAAAAAGAAGCTAGTACTATTGAATATATTTATTGATTTATTGATTATTATTGATTCCTTGGTTGACCAAACATACCTGGAAGATGAATAAGGAGGTGAGATTCTGGGGTGTCCTTCGTTTCTGTAGGGTTTAAATAGTAAATTATGTATTGAAACATTTAATAGTAAATTATGTATTGAAACATTTAATAGTAAATTATGTGACATCTAATGGTTAAATTTGAGTTTTTTTTATAATAATTTTTTTTTAGAATCTTATGTTTTAGGGGATGTATATGCTGTTGACCAAAATTCCAGGTAATTTTCATTTTCGAAAAAAAAAACATACTATTGTATCAGTATTTCCTGTGTTTTTTTCCCCTTATAGGATCAAATGACAAGCACACACCTTTTTTTTTTTTTTTTGGGTACAAACAAGCACACACTTATGTTAACACACACCTACACTTGCAGAGGCTCGAACATGTGTTTCATGTTTGAATCAAAGGCAAAATGAGGAACAAAAGTGATATGATCGGGGGAACGGACAGCTAAAAAATAAGTTTGAAGACACAAACGAGATGGATGATTAAAGGTAGGACCTTAAGAGAACCTATCTCTTACAACCCTAGCCACAAAGACACCAAAAGGATGATCAGTCCTTGATACAGTCGGAGTATTCACACGAGAATACAAGGATGCAAGCAAAGCTCACACAAGAGAAATAAAATTCTCTAAGAACAAAGTTCTTCTTCATATCATTATCATCTTCTCCATCAGTACAAAAAACGCAGCCTTCATATATAGGCAACAAAAGAACACTCTAGAACTTTAAACCTAGTCATAAATGCAATAAATGATGCCTTAATGATGATTGATTACCCTGGTTGGCACCATTCAAGCCTAAAGAAATTAGGAAATTATTTTTTTTCTTCAAGATTAAATCAGCTACCTAAAAATAGGAAACTAAAATAAAGTTTTCAAAAGAAATCTTTGACCAAAAGGCCTTATTTAATGCAAATAAAAAAGGAAACTAATTAAAAAACGAAATTAAATTATATTAAATCATATTTGATGCATAAGGATGCCTTCTAGATGCTTCTTGAGTTGTCTTGGACATCACTTATAATCCTCCATCAAGGCACATGCTTGTCATATGGTATTTTAAGTGAATTCTTGAATATGGACTGCACATGGGCCTTGTACATCATCATGTTGGGCTTATTGCTTTATATTATACCAATTTCATGGATCTTCATGCTTTGCCACGTGCTCAAGCTTCTAGGTGTTGTAAAAGCATGCATATGAGCTTAAATACGCATGATTATGGCCTCATTTGCACCCTCAACATATATACTAACATTATGGGCCATTAACAAAGCAAATTGAAGCCTAAATATTTGCTCCAGCCTCTCGAACAGCTCACTCTTTTCTAGGCTTCTAGTAATTAGGCCATTGATGTCATGTAGAGGATCTTAGGCTTGCTTAGAATTTTCTTGTATATAGACAACATCTTGTTCATTGTATGTGCCACATATGACGTCTTTGCCATGGATGATGCCACCTTGGTTGCCAACTTGGATGCCTTGTTCAACAACATATAAGACGCCACTTGTACCTCTATCAAAAAGAAACCAAATTTGGGGGGAGAGCCCGTGAGGGGCAGTAATCAGATAATAAAAATAATTTTTATTCAATAATTTCTATTCAAAAAATCAATTTTTTTTAAAATAAAGAATAAAATATAACATATAATATGCTATTAGTGTCAATATGATAAGAAAATGAATAAAAGTTTATCCTGTCATCAACCAAAAAAAAAGTAGCCTAGGTCCTCTCCTAGAATATCCCATCAATATGAATAAAAAAAGGGAAAATTACAATAAGGTCTCAAACAAAAAAAAAATATCCCTTAAAATCCAAGTTCTGAAAACTGGACCGGTCACTGAACCGGTCAGGATACTGGGTCAAGGGTCATTGGGTAAGATTGGAGTCAAATCGAAGCTAAACCGGGGCCAAACCAGTAAGAAATTGAATATTTTAGACTTGTAAATATAAAATCCTAAATAAAAAATTAAAAAAATTTATTTTTTTAAAAATAAAAAAATATTGAACCGGTCCGGTTGCCGGTTGCCGGTCCAATCCGGGTTCCAGAACCCTGCTTAAAATCGCAAAATAAAAAAATGGTCATATTGACAACTCCAAGTGCTGGTCATTGACAGCTTGAGGGGGCCTTCATATAGGAGTATTCTTTCACCAATATCAATGATTAATCTCTCCTAGGGTACCAAGTTCAAAAGATAAACATTCCTAAAATCCTTAATATTTCCCCTTTCCCTCTTCTGTTAAATATGCCCTTAGTTAGATGTAGCTATAAATGATGAATATATATATTAATTTGTTCTAGGCAACAACATTTGGCCCTTTGTCCCCCCCCCCACCTTCTAATCATCATATTATTGGTTAAAAGAAGGTTTTTGTCTAGATTTTACAAGATGAATAGAGAAGGAAAAAAGAAGCAAATGAAAAGTAATACAAAATTCACATTTAAACTACATAGCAGCAAAGTAATGCAATATAAAAAGAGAAGGAAAAATACATTCAAACTCTAGAAGAAGAATGCAATATAATTCACTTTCTTCCAAAATTCACTTTTACATAAAAAGCAAAGTAATACAACTTCCTAAAATCTTAGCAAATAGTTTGACTTCCACAACATCCTCACAAGCTTCATCTGCATTACTGTACAATCTTAGCAAACAGTTTCACAACTTCCTAAAATCTTAGCAAACTACATAACACCATCGTGCCACTTGGTCTTTATTTTAGTAATTATTATTATTATTATTACTAAGAGTTGCAAAATGACTTCCGCAGCATCCTCACAAGCTTCATCTGCATTACAACCATAGTGTATGACTTTTGACACCCAACCAGGCCATTATTTATTGTCCTTTTTGGTCTTCATAAAATCTAACACGAAGATCATACTGTACAGTCTCATTTTTTGTCTTCATACCATATAACTTAACGTCAAGAACCAAAATACCCCAGAATTACAATTCAATTTAGTGATAACAGGAGCCTCAAAACCACAACTAAATTCACCCCCAAAAACAAAAGAGCTAGGGATTTAGAAATTTCTCGAATTCGCGCACCCAAAACGATTGAAAAATGAAAGGGATTTGGAACACTCACCTGGGCTAGAATCTATGGCTTCTTGTAGAGCTCAAATGCCTTCTTCCTTTGTAGTGACACCGAATGAGCAACAAGAGACAGAGGAAGAGAGGAGTTCACGTTCAAAGAGAAAGAGGGATGGCGGAGTTGAGAAGAAGACCCAAAATAATAAACCTCAGACACAGATAGAGAGGATTCTAATATTAGGAAGACACGGAGATCGAGCTCTAGGCGCAAGGAAGAAATGATTCTTATTTTTGAGTTAAGAAGACAGAGTAGGCACGAAGAAGATGAGTTTCGGATATTAGGTTGAAAATATTTAAGACCGGTTGTATGTAAAAAATGGTCTTAAATTTTTCACATTTTAGACTGGTTATCCCTCATAACCAGTCTTAAAAGTAAAATAAATTTAAATTTTTAATTATAACACTTTTAGACCGGTTCCAAAAAATAACCGATCTAAAATATTTTTTTTTTCTTTTAGACCATTTTTTCTTGAAAATCGGTCTAAAAAGGTCTAATTTTTTTTAAATTTTACTATTTATTTTATCTTTTAGACCAGTTTCCTATATAACCGATTTAAATAATATATTTTAGACCGGTTATTTTTAGAACCGGTCTTAAAAAGTTCTTTATAATTATAAAAGTGCCACCGATTACACTTTTTAGACCTCATCCGTAATAATCGGTCTAAATATTGTTGTCTAAATACCCTAATTTGTACTAGTGGTAGAATTACTTATAAATTAATCACCAACGATATCTCCATATCTACATTAGAATCTAAATCTATGACTTTTTGACTTATGGGTCAAATTCTTAATAATTGAACTAACTTTCTTTTTTGACTCCCTCCATTTCTCTCTCAACGAGAATCTATTGTGAAAAGAGAGGATCCTTACTTACAGGAAAATGTGTTAGGTTTCTCTTTCCTTAGTAGTAGGCTCAACCAACAAAATGGCTCCCCAAGTTCACCACTTTGCCATCACATGGGCATAAGTGGTAGTGATAGCGAGGCGTATAGGGTCCAATATACCTAAAAAAAATTTTATTGGTATGACATAACACTACTACAGAAATCACAATGCATAACGGTTATTAACTTCCATATATAACAGTTCTGAACCGTCATCTATGTGGGCATTATAAAAAATTTGCGCAGATACATTATGGTTCCAAACCGTTATTTATTTTGGACCTATTATAATGGTTATAATATAACACATGTTATGTATTAAGGCTAGGTGAGGCCATGATATACCCATTGTTGTGATAATAATTAACGGGCACACGTAAACAACTATCATAATATAAGATAATGCTTGCATAATACATAATGATTCCAATTTAATTATCATTATATATCTAATAACATATATAACGGTTCTTTCCAAACAACCGTTATATATGTTGACATAAATAGTAGTTGTTATGTAACAATTGTAATTTATAGAAGCTAATTTTTTTTAAGCAGAAGAGGGGGGTTTCTGATCGCGAGATCCCCCCTGTATATACATATTTCCATTTTCATTAATATATAGAACAATACAATAAATCAAAATATATTTACAGTCATTCATATATATGCATACATTATTAAAACTAAAACATTAAAACAAATTAAACAAATCATCAGTGTCTATAAATTTACAATCATAATATATATTATTTACACTCTAAATGACGTTACACAGATGCCACCAACTCTCCAACCACTTCTTCCATTTGTGAGTTGGTAAACATCATGCTTGAGGCATTAAAATACCGTGCAAAAAGGAAACAATAGATTAAAGTAAGATTTTGTAATATATAGCTAACCGAGTATATATATGAACGAATCAAGTATATAATATACCTTATTTATATCAATATTTTCAGGACCGTGCGTAATTATGTCCTTCATATACTGCATCACGCAATACCCACAATAACTACTTATGTCCGATTGCTTTAGGTAATATAAAGAAATGAGAAGAAAAATTTGTCAGTCAATTAAATATATAAAATATATGTGTGCTTCAATTTAATATTATAGTCATTGATGAATAATATATATACCTTTAGACACAGCCACTAGAAGGCGTATCTGAAGTGGCCATCGGTGAGGTTGCAATTACTGCAGTCGAGACCATTCTATATGCAATACTTGTACACCTCTTTGAAAAGATACAATTTAAAAATTATATATCTAGAAATAAGCAAGCTAAAATAAATTATAAGAGATGATGAATGGATAACTTACTGGTTAAATATCTCTTACATGTATGGTCTCTTATTTAGATCCCTGCCCATAGAGTCATAAAGCCAAATATTTTTGCAAATTAGATTTACTGCTATGAGCATCTAATTCTCCCTAAGTACAATAATATATCACATCATCAGGACAGTTATATAAATAAATAAAAACTAATTTAAGAAGAATTAATAATGTTCATACCCTTAAATGTAAGGCATAAAGACTAAGTGTCCCCTCCGTCTGGCACCCTCCTGATGAATTCACCCCCAGAAACTTGCATGACATTGCTTGGCATCTTCCTCTATGCCTTCTCTCTGGTTATTAATTTGGTTAAGGTGGATGAACTTGATCTTATGCTAGAGACCACCGGGGATGAGGTAATTATGGTCATGTTCCTAAAATGTCAAAATCAGCATATCAAAACGTAATCAAAGTTATAAGAAGCCAATTATTTAATCATAGTTGAAGAAAGACCTCATAAAGAAGTTGATAGAGCTTGTACTTGCCATCTCCTTATTTAGAACCTTAGAAGCAAGCTCTTGGCTTACAGCATCCTCTTGGTCTTCTTAGTCAAAGACCTCTCTCTCAAATTTGATATGTGTAAATGGGGTTGAACCCAAGATCTTGCCAGTGAACACCTGGAGGGACTTCCGGGTAGATTAACTAAAGGCCTTATTCTGTAAGGAATACTTCTTCCTTGATTGATTATTAGGGGTAGGAAGCCTTCTCTTCTTAGACTAAATGGGCGTCTTGGAAGTGGGAGGGTTTGACTGATTGAGGGTCTTGGAAGTAGGGAGCTTGGCCTATTTGGGGAGCTTAAACTTATTAGTACACAACTTCTTTTAAGCGACCAACTTCTTTTGAGTAGGGGGCTTCCATACTCTAAGTAGACAATGAGGCAACACAATGAATTTGCTCGTAGCCCCTCCCATTGTATCTATATCTTTGGTGGGTACAGGGAGAGGGTAGCTAGGGTCAGTATTAGTATTGATTTGTACATTCATATACTCAAGAGGGATAAGCTTGTTATGAAGTATGTTATCCTTTGGGCAGTTGAATATGCGGCCTGTTGCAACTGTATGATATCTAGGGCTATCAACAAAACACTCACCATCTACCTCTCCCAAAAGAAAATCATGGGGGGAAATGTGTAGCTGCCTTTAGTACTTGTGTTGCTATTTCCCCCTTGATGCTTCATAGTATGCTCCTTCATCAACTCTTGTGTGAGATATCATATTTGTTCCTATATATCATCACACTATTGCTTAAGCTTTTCAAACTTTTTGTCCTAGTTATTTCTTTGAGATTATCGATGACCATAATATTTTTTCTTGGTCGTGTAATATCCCAAATTTTGAGACGAGAGGCTTGAGATTAAGTCAGAATTAAATGGACTACTAAACCCTGATTTAGCAAATGTCCTTGTGAGGCACGATTAAATTTCCTAAAATTCATTTATACCCTTGGGGGTGTTAAAGAGAAAAGGTGATGACAAAAATAATGCAATTAGAAGACACACACAACATAATAAAGTGAAACACAAAGTAGTGTTGCTACCGGTGAAATTCCTGGTGTGGCAGTCGTGTTTTTGTGGCATCTTTCAAGGGGAAAATGATGTTGAAAAATTATGAAACTTTTCAGAGTGATAGTATACTTATCAAGATTTAATTTTATAGATCATATAATTTATTTGGAGCTATACTTAAAGAGAAATGAATTTTTGAAGTTAGCCTAGCGAAATTAACTATTTTATGGAGCAGAGTTCAAAGATTAAAATTATGGAAAGAGTGAACTTCCAATTGGGAAAATTTTATATTTTTTCTTAAAAATAGACTTAATAACACATATCCTTTAGAACCACCCCAATTGAATATCTACACAATTAGATATGAATTTTTAAAGTTTAATGAAAATTCTGTCAAGTTTAGTATTATGTGCGAAAATGGGATATTTGAACCAATGGAGGGGTGACACGTGGAAAGTGGATGGTTAATTATATTTAAACATTACCTTCATCTTCTTCATCCATTTCCTATGTGAAAATCAAAAATAGAGAGAGAGAAGAGAGCTAATGAAAATGGAGAAAAGAAGAGAGAGAAACTTTAGTCCGCCGAAACACTGCCGAATCGGTGTCTTCTCTCAAAGTGTCCTTCATGAACCTTCTTCTACTCATCGCAAGCTTTATTTCTATGGTTTCGGATTCTTATTTAAAGGTGGTTGGTTCCATCTCACTGGCTAGAGTGTTGCCAGAATTCTGAACCGTCTATGGAAACGTGTAGAGGTAAACATAAGCTTCCTTTTGAACCGATTGGTTTATTGTTTGGAAGAGTTTTTGGAAGGTTAGATAATGTTTATATCTTGTTTAAAGGGTGTTTTTGATGTCTAAATGATGTCAAATGAATACCTAAATAGCTAATCATTTGATTAGAAGTAGAAAGGAAGTGATTAAGTCAAAGAAAATAAGAAACCGACAAACTCTTCCCGAGAACTCTAATTTTCTGTGCTGTGAGTGACGTGGTGATGGACGAATAATTTGATGATTTTGATATTTCCATTATCTTTAGGAGGAAAATTTGTGTAGTTATGAAAGTATTTATGATTTTTGGATGCTTTTATATGAATTTGGGAATTTATGAAGTAGGATTATTCATGTTGTTGATTATGCCCTGTCTGAACAGTGACGTTGTGAGTGGTGTTTCATAGGGTAAACCTTGTTCAAAAATTCTAAAATTTTTTAGGCTTAAAGTATACATGTAGATATTTAATATGGTAGGTAGTTTGTAAGTTTTTTAAAAGTATATTGGGAGATATAAATTTTTGAAGTTCTTCCCTGTTTTCTGGAAAGAAACCTGGAACAGTGTGGTTAGGCGAAATTTTGAGAATTTTGTAGTTTGTTTGGCCAAAATTTAGTATTTTTATATGAAATTATATTTAAATATATTCACATAGGAGTTAGAACCACTCAATTTATAGTTTCCTAGAATTAATGGTGAATTTTTAAAGTTAATCGTGTTAACTGAAATTCTGAAACACATATTAGAAAGGGAAAATTTCATGTTAAAGTGTTCACATATAGCTAATGGCTATATGTTCCTTTGAAAGTAGACCTAAAGAGGGTTGAATATAGCATTGAATCGTGGCTCTAATAATGTGATTGGTTATATAGGTCCATGAAGTGACAAAGAAGAAGCAATGGTTGGAAGATCAAGGGATAAGAGAAGGACACAAAGTCCAAAAGGTAGTGAATTTTCCTAACTTGTATAACTTGATTTGTATGCTTGTGTATTGATGTGTTAATCACTTTGATGAATGGTATGAAGTATATGTGAATAAGTTAAGCTCTGTCTCCGTTTATACTATGACCATAAGTATGTTATATGAAACATTGAGCATGCATATATGTCACTATGTTGGCATGAATTCATGTAAGCAAGCATGTCATGCACAAAGCATTTCTTGTATGCAATAGTTAGTATTGTTTGCTACTGGATTCCTCAAATCTCACCCTCCCCAACTAACCATTCAGACAGATGAGCACTGGAAGTGTGCTGAGAACAGAAAAGAGGAATGCTGCTAGTTATCTGAAGACCTTTTAGCTATTTTAAGGTCTATAAATATTATGTAAACCCCTGTTGGGGAAACTTTTGTATTATAATCAAGCAATATTATATTAATATTATCAGTATATTCATGTTATTCCTGTGTACTCACTAAACTACGCATTGCTACTCTGAGTAAGGTCAATTATTAGGGGTATATAAGGCAGGGTCTTTACAGGTTGGTCCAAAGCTAATACTCCTAAGAAGACCGAGATGGTCATGCCCCAATGTCTTTGCCAATACATCCTCATCCGCAGAAAGGCAACCCCCTATGTTGTGACTTCCTGGGACATGATTTTTTGTGCATTTAACAATGTTAATATTGATAGTTAATTGAAAATAGGGTTAAGGTGCAAATTTAGCAAAGAACTATTTCTTAAAGTGCACCCAGCACAACTAACTATTTTGTGGTGTAAAAATAGACATTATGAATTTTTAGAGTGCAAAAGTAGACATTATGAATTTTTTTGGAGCAAAAGTAGCAATTTCATTATCTATTTTGGGGTGCAAAAATTGCTATTTTTGCTCCAAAAAAATTTATAATATCTACTTTTGCACCCTAAAAATTCATAATATCTATTTTTGCACCCTAAAATAGTTAGTTGTGTTAGATGCACTTTGGAAAATAGTTCATCGCTATTTTTGCACCTTAACCCTTGAAAATATTACTTCCATGAATATGGTGCTAATATTAATACTTATCATTTTGTCGATGCCCTCCTTCACCTGATCATTATAAGAGCCATCTTTATTTTGCCTTGCCACTAACCAAAGTTCATGATAGAGAGGTCTATTACCATCCCCACTCTTAGCAACCAACTTTTAAGAAATCCAAATATACCGCTTTTGTAACGACCTCGCCTCCTGCCACTGTAGGGCCAACGTGATGCAGGTATTGTCCCCTCCTCTGGGGGATTTGTTCCTCTTCCTCTACCCTCACTGGGCACTAGGAAGAGAACACCTCCCCAAGGGCTTGAAGCTAGGACCTGACGATAAGTCTAAGACTTAAGAGCCACTTGGTAACCATTTGCATCATGGTTCTAGTTGAAGTGACTCACGCAGATGTCAGACTAAAGTGAAAAAAGAGCAGTGGATTATATATGGTTCGCCTAGATGTGACTGTCAACTTCCAAAAAATTCAATCGGAGTTATGGGGTTCTAAGGATGGTAGGTAACGTTCGACCAATGACAAGCATGTTAAATGTAATAATTTGGGAAAGTGAAGAGGTGCCAGATAGCATGTACATGTTTTAAAAGACTTAAAACTTGCAAACAGTTCTAAGTTTAGAACAATTATGATTGGTGGCCTTTTCTTACAATTCTTAATTAACAATCGTAATGAACATTTGAACAAAAATTCATGGTTTTAATATCACAGTCGTTAGGTTTTGTAAACAGTGACGGTGATTTCTTAATAATCGTTAGGTATTTGACATGATATTCTTAAAAGTAACAGGTTTTACATAATAACACTACTTACTCAAATTTTTTTAATAATTTTTAAATTTGATTATTCAACCCCATAATACAATAAAAAAATGAGAGTTTGAATAAACTAACAAAAAAAATGCCCAAATTAGTAATGGTTATTTACTAATAACCATGAAGAGACAATTGTTTTTTTAAAATATTTTTGGGCTACATTTCCCTAATGATTAATTATTTTTAATATTCAAAAAATAAAAAGCAATAGTGGTTTTTAGTCAACACCACTATTGTTATCCTTCGCCTCCTCCTGCTCCTCCCCTTCGCTTGGCACATCATCGATGTATGAGGAAGGAGATGAAGGGTCTGACTAGAATTGATCGTATACAACATAATTATGATGAAGGATAAGTTCTAATTTCCTATTCAAACTATAGGTGTGTCTAGCAAGAAGCCTTGTGGAGAGGTCAAGACTGGCCAACGTCTGCAGTAAAGGCTCCATTTAAGGAAGAGGCAAAATATAAGGAGAAGGAGGTGGTAGTGGTGGATGTAATATACCGAACTTAGTAACCGTGAGAACTTGTATATATAACTAGTCAAATTACCAGTGTTTATGTATATAAATATGGAGTTATTTTCAAGATTCCCATACACCTAATGTGTCATTCGATGAAGTTTAAGAAATTAGGGTTACTAATTGCAAGTGTAAGTGGTCAGAGGAAATTTATCGGTGTCTATAGGACACCTGGTGCCATTCCAGAACTCGGGACTTACGGCATCAATTTGTAAGCCTTGGTATGCGAGCCACAATCCCAAGCAAAATCCAAGTAGAATCACGAATAAATATCAATAAAGTAACTTTATTAAAGTAGCTTTAATAAAGTAAGTTATGATAGCTAATGATGACACAACTTTTATGGTGGCTCCACAAGAAATTGACAAGTTTCCTCTCATCATGACAAAGTACAAGATCACTTTTGTGTTGGAATACTAAGAAAATGACAAGTGTCCTTCATGATAACACTTACTTTTGCCTTTTGAGTTGGCACCTTCAGAACACACCACCTAGCCTCTGAGTCAGGGGAATCCACTAGTCCCCCCTGTCACATACTTAACTTTCCCGAACATCGAACCTAGGAGTCATGGGAATTAATCAAGCCTCCCTTCCTCTAACATAAAGTGATGCATAATAAGAGAGAGAAAAGGGAAAGATGATGCTTCAAGGACACTTGGCATCATGAGATTTAATCACTTGGACACATGTCAACACAAGATCTAATTACATGAGATTAAAGCTTATTTAACCCTCCCAAAGATCCCTAATTCGGACAGCTTTAAAGAGAGAGAAAAATTAAGAAAAATCAAGGAAAACAAAGAAGAGGAGAGGAGGAAGGTGAATAGTAAAAATCTCTAAAGTTCCAGAGCCGATTCTGACCGTGTAAAGCCATTTTTTTCTGGTAAATCCTTCACAAACATTGTTCTACTCACTGAGAGGTTTCTTTATATGGTCTCAGTTTTCTAATTAGAGGTGCTTTATGCCATTTAATTGGCTGGAATGTTACCAGAATTCTGAACTGATTGTAGAATCACGAAGAGGCAAGCCTAAGCTTTGTTTTGAACCAATGGTCTTAAAGTTTTGTTGAGTTTTAAACACTTCTTTGTTTTCCTAAAGGTTTCATCCAAGCTAGGTTTTAAGGTCATGAGTTATGATGATATATGATGTTTGATGATAATATAAGACTAGTTTAGTAGTCAAAATGCAAACTTGGTTTTTGCTGGTTTGGGGTTGTGTTTCGATCAAACCTATAACACAAGAAGGGAGTGTGATTTTAAAATTTTTGAGGTTTCCATTGGATTCTACATAAAATATGGTGTGGTAATAGCCCCTGGTAATGATCTTGAATGAATAAAAATGAAAAATCAAAAGTTGAAATCTTTGCATAAGTGCTGCCATATTTGAGTTCTCTGAGGCAGTCTGCTTTTAGCGTGTTTTTTACTGACCAAATGATATCTAATGGCTATAAAAATTTCTAGATTTAAAGTAGACATCATAATATTTAATTTGATAGGTCATTTTTTCCATTTGGATTAACGTATTAAGATATATGAATTTTTGAAGTTAAACCTTTAAAACTGGAGAAAATATGGGGTAGTGTGAGTTTATTGATGATTTTGGATTTCTGTATGTAGGGATGGCTAAAGGAAGTATTTTTCCTTCAAAATAGACTTAATGAGTGACATATATGACTTTGAATCATCCCAATTGGAGTTCCCTAGATAAAGTTATGAATTTTCAAAGTTCATTGAAAATTCTGGCTGTTTTTGGTAAATAGGCGAAAATGAAATAATTAAGGTCAAATGTAATATAAATTGGAACTTTAAGTGTTAAGCTAAGCCCATAAAGCTTGTGTAGGCCTATTAGCTACACATTAGGCTTAATGCATTTACTTTAAAGGTAACCAACATAAAAGCTATAAGTTATCAAGTATTGGAACAAGTATTAACTCGCCGTCTGTAAACTATAATTTATAGGATTTGACATTTGCCCGGGAACAAGAACCAAATTTGGAAAGGCTTCCAGGTAGTACCCTATCTCTTATATCATATGTGATGCTCAATATGTATTCTCTGTCATCTACTTATATGTAGGGTAGTTAGTCCCTAGGAGATAAGACCTGTAAGGACAAGTTACACCGGGAGTTACCCGAGGTATCTCAAGCTAGGTAGGCTCGAGGTAAAAAGCCCGTGAGTACACCTTGTATGGAGCAGAGGCCCTGGGCTGCCAGATTGAGATTGCCAAGCACTGTGGTTTTGTGATAAGGGATCGGTTAGGCCCTTTATTTGCTGCATTCTGTAAGTGCTCTATTTGATGACTTGTTTTACATGCTTAATATTATGCACATCATGTGAGTGATCTGTGTACTACTGGGATCCTTTTGAATCTCACCATTTTCCAACCAATGTCACAATAAAGGTGTCCAGCTCTAAGAGCAAAAAGATAACCACGGACAGGTGAAGCGAATGCCAATTATTTAAAGACTCTTTGATTATCTTTTTATTTTGGATGACTGTAAATTATGTAAATGTAATTAAGTAAAATTTGCAGTAGCAGTACCAGTAACAATAGCATTAACCGCATTAGTTGTAACCAATACTTTAAATTATCAACAAATGTGCTAGTATACAAACACGATAAGTGAATTAGAATTGGGCAGCCAAATGCTAAAGGCCCATAAGTTAATCACTATTACGTGGGATATTGTCAAGAGAATGCTCTACATGTTAAATAAATGACTTTAAAACTGATGACTGGTAATGAATTTGCAAACTGGTTTGAGATCATACTTAAAGTATTTTCAAATGTTTTTTAGAAAACCCACTCAAGTATAGGATCAAACCTTGTATTAAAGTCAGGATTTTAATAATTTACAATTGGGTAATGTCTCAGGTTTATAAGCAGTACATGACTAGAACTCATCTGAACACTTTATGAAATACGATGTTACAGTGGAGCAAAAAGGGGAGGAGCTTGTGGAGGTGAAGGTGGTGGTAGTGGAGGAGGCGGTAGTGGAGAAGGAGGAAGGGCTTATGGATGAGGAGGATAAGGATAATAAGGAGGAGGAGGAGGGCGAGCATGGGGATGAGAAGGAGGGAAAATGGAAAGAGTTCCCTGATGTCTGACCATGATGAGGGAGAGAATGATGAGGTTATGAAAAGGTGCTTTTTAGAAAAGTACTATGAACAAAATGAATACTTTGTTCTAAAGTATTTAACTTTAGGAGAACTGGTACTTGGTGTCAGGCTGAACAATATTTTGAAAAGATGCTTTTTAGATTTGTATTTTACATGACGGTTGTTTATTATGAAATGTCATTCATACTTCACAGTCAATTAGTATAACCATTATATATGTGTTTTCTCTTATGTAAGGTTGGAAGATGAATCATTTGTAAGTATTACATTATGGTTGTTTCAAAAAAAATGTCACTTTTGCCACTAAATAAATGACGATTATTAACTTCAACCGTTATGTTTGTGTTTTCATAAATTTTACCTCTTAACACATGACGATGCGCATAATTAACCATTACTTTTAAGTATTATGTGTTCTTGTGTGACCTCCACTATGACATACATGATGTTTATTAGTTGTAACCATTATATATTAGGAGATTACTCCATTGGTAGCACAATCTAATCTATTTTGGGTATTTAGGGTAACTAGTAGACACGTCTTAACTAGGTTACAATATACACAAAATTTTGGATTCGAATCTCTAATTACTTCTTTAAGCGACAAAAGCCCCTACCACTTACCCATTCCAGGTTATTTTGAAACACTTGGAAATCTTACATTCAGATTCAAGAAACGCCAATATGTGAAATTCTCAGCCACCCAACGATTTACTAGTCTCCCCCTCCACCGGGATAGGTTAAGCTCAACGTGGATTACTCGATTTCAACATCTAGAAACAGCGCTGGTTATAGTGAACTCCTTCAAAATCACATGGGAAATTGGATAGCAAGCTATACCCATAGAAGTAGTCCTTGTAGTATTCTAGAAGCTGAGCAATAGGTTGTCTTTAAGGGCCTATCATTTATGTAGGATCTTGATTTTAAGAGAGTTATTCTCGAATTAGATGCAAAGGCATTAACGAATATCTTGCATAGGAAAAACAACTTGGATACAAGCAACATTTTACTCTACATGATTATAAAGTTGATTCAATAGACATGGGATCAGAAAATTTACTATGTTTCAAGGGACCAGAACCGAGTAGTAGACGCTTTGGAAAAAGAAGAAAAAAAACTTCTACTTACATAGAATTTTGCCCAGCTAATAAGGGCATTAGTGGATCAAGATTGTTTAGGATTCAATTCCCGAACTGACTAGTCTCTTATTATTATAGGCTTTGCCCTCTGTTGTGTGTTATATTTCATGTTTTGATGATAACAAAGTTTAAGGAAATTGTTTTGCAGGAGAATTACTGACTCGTAATATAATAAAACAATTTTTTAAAATTGCAATGGTGAATCACTTGAGTAATGTGAAAAAGTTTGAATCATCTAATCACTCAAGTGAGCACTTGAGTGATGTGATCAAACTTTATCACTTTTACTCCACTACCAGTGAATGAGCCAGTGATAAAAAAATTTATCAATCACTCGAGTAGGGGTGTTTACTTATGTGTCATCCATTCCCAGCCGTTCCGTACCAATCTCGGTCATCTCGTCCTAAAAAATTTGGGACATGACAAAATTATTATTGTGACGTATTGGGACGAGACATGTGATAAGTATATATTTTATAATTAAATAGGTGTAGATTTTAAGATATATTTGATTACATTTATTAAGATTTTATACCTATTTAATTATCTTTTATATATTTTCTATCCTTTAATTATAAGAGAAAAAGGAATTTGAATATAAAATCTACCTATATCCTATTTTATCTTGTAGGAGATATTATCATACTTAAGAAGGAAGGAAATATCACATAATTTAAGGAGCAAGACGTGTTGGAGGGAGAAATATAATCTATCAATTAGTGTGTGTGTGTGTGTGTTATATTAGCAGAAAAAAGAACACACACACACACTAATAGATAAAAGGAGAGAATTGGTTGAAAGATCTAAGGAGGATTTGGACGTGGGCCCAAGAATGCAACTAAATGGCTAAGCACACAATATAAAGGAGTGACCCTAGAAGGGATGGGACACATTTAATATTGACGGCACAAGAAGTTCTTTTCGTTATAGCAATAAGAGAATCTTAGTAGCAGAGAAGAAAATAGTGAAAAGTGCACAACATCATCTTGGCGAGAGCCTTCCTTCCACCTATGACAGTAGCTGATTAGAAGAGGGACTTTTTAACAGTTTTGCTTTCTTTTGTTCTTTCTCCTAATTCTTTGAATCTAAATTTCTATCTTTATATCATGGATTTTGTGTTAGCCATGTGTGGCTAATTTTCTTTTAGACCTAGAGGAACTATGAACCTAATTGTGTTTTACAATTTATTTCCCACTTATTAGTTATGTTTAATTTAATGGAGTTTTCTTAATCTTGCTTTTCTTGTTTATTGCTTATTGATTGGCCACATCTAAGCATGTTGTGGCATTCTGGGTTGTTCTTGATGAAGGGAATCTTGAATGGACCTTGAGATTAAGAAGTGTGGAATTAGTTGTTAGTTTAATTTACTTCTAGAATAGACATATACCTAAAGGATCCACATAATTAAATTAGAGTGATTTTGGACAAAATTTGCGCCTTGTATAATTGTGTGAGATATTACATAATTAGTTAAGGTAGGGATATAAATGGACCGATAGGAATTTATAGACATAGAGAATCTAGATTAGTTAATTAAATTGAAGCTTAATTAATTTAGTAGGGGATAAAAATTTAATCAGCAAATAAAGGATTAGTGACTCTAGGTTGCTTTTGACAGTAGGAGTTTTCGTTATTTACTTTCCTTTAAAATGAATTATAAACTTGATTTTCTTAACTTAAAAGAAATTTGGAATTTTAATACCTAAAAATTAATTCGCTTGATTTCTCATGTGACGATACTCTACTTATAACTTTATTATTTGGCATGATCCATATACTTATGGTGTGAATCAATAGGACGCAAGACGAGCTTTGTTCCATCCCGGCTTTTTGTCTCGCCCCAAATTCACATCAATTTCATCTCACCACAATGATTTATCCAATGATCAAGCTTTCTAAAAAATATGTTTAGAATTATCATTGAGTGAGCACTCAAGTAACCCTAGCAAGTATGCATTACTTTTACAGTACCACAGTGACTCAGGAAGTGATCAGTGTTTTAAAAAATTGAATTACAAAGAGATCACTTGAGTAAGAACTCGAGTGACCTTACAATTGGTCCTCACTTTTAGATCACTACAGTAAGCCAAAGAGTGACTAGTTACCTTTTCAAATTTGCTTTCTTTGAACAAAGTGAAGATCACTCGAGTAAGCACTCGAGTAATGCAGTCACTCAGACAAAACAACATCTAAATTTTTTTGATACTTATTCAATTCATTTCTAAACACGTTCCTTTCACTTCTAATTGATTCCTTACTTTACCAAACCCTTGTTTGTACATGTCTCAAGTGCTTAATCATGGATTAACACAAAGATTAGCAAAAATCACTTTTGTGTCGGACACATTAAATGCTCCATTCCTCAACCAATCAAATTCTCTCTATCTTCTAATGGTTATTTCAAAGGATAAAAGAAGTGACCTCATACTCTCAATAGCTATATTTAAACAAGCAATGATCATTAATTTTCTTCAAGCTATAAATAGGCGAACATTGAAGATAAATGCACCAATGCTCTACAAGCATTCACTATGTTATTAATGTTAGAATCCATGATTTAATGATAAAAAAATAGTAATGAATTGTTTTGCATAAAAATGATCAAGTTAAATAAAACACAATGTGTAAAAATCTGCTTTGTATGAAGTCTCGATGATAAATTCAATATAATTGATGCTACACTCGAGTTCTGGTTAATGAACTCGAGTTCTGGCATATGCACTCGAGTCTATTGATATTTTCCTATTTAGATATCATTGAGACTTAACTGATATTTGAATTGTGTACATGTCAGGAACCATTGCACTCGATTTTTTACTGACACACTTGAGGCCTCAGAAGATATGCACTCGAGTCCTGGAAGTTCTTGAATGAGAGTTTTTTCTAGAGACTCGGCAAGAAAGAGTTGATATGAAGTGCACTCGAGTTTGAAGAGGAGCACTCGAGTTCTGCATACTACTTGCACTCGAGTTCTGCAAGTTATGATGTGAAAGTTTGTACCTAAGAAGGTTTGCAACTATGAAAAAAAGAAGTACACTCGAGTTCTCATTTAAGCACTCAAGTTCTAAACCTCACTGTCCTCGAGTTTAGGGAGTTTAAGGATAAGAGTTTATACCCAAGAGTCATGAGGCTGAAAGCAGAAGGCATGCACTCAAGTTCTCAAAACCATACTCGAGTTCTTAGCTACAAATGCACTCAAGTTAAGAGAGTTTTAGCTTGAGAGTTTGTATCCGAAAGATTGATATTAATGAAATCAAGCATGCACTCGAGTTCTCTATGCCATTTGCACTCTAGTTCAGAGAGTGATGTTAAGAGAGTTTATTCCAGAGACATCTAGATCATGAAGAGATGAAGTGAACTCGAGTTCTGTAGGTTGCACTCGAGTTCTAAGGTAACATGCACTCGAGTTTACCCATTGCACTCTCGAGAGTTCTTATCAGAAACATTGACAAAATGATGAAAATTATTATGCACTTGAGTCCACCCATAAGCACTCGAGTTCTGTGATCTTTTGCACTCGAATATTACCTGATAAACTCGAGTTCATGCATTGATAGAAACTAAGAAGACTTCAGCGATTGATTCGAATGTGTTTATATATTATCCAAACTGTATAGTTTCACTTATTATCACTCTTAAACATTGTTTTATGTTTGGTTCAAGTGTGAAATAGGTTTTTGATGATCGGGTTAACAAAATGAATAATGAAGTAAAAAATGGCGGACATAATGATGTGAGCTAGCTATCACTGCACATGGGCCAATAAATACCATGAGTAATTGCCGCATGCTCTGACAGCCTGTGCAAAGAATTCAAATGCTCATACCGCTCCACAATAGATACATTGTAACGTTTGTCTTCTGTATACTGATAAAAAGAACTTCCACAGACAAACTAAATATAGAGAACACACACAAAAGAGCTTACCAATTTACAAGTCTTTGAAATTCTGTTGTATTCATATTGTGAGCATCAGTGATTATCTTATCTGCTCCGTAAGAGATTTTTTATAAACACTTTCATTGTAATCTTCATCTCAAGGTAAAGGAACATTGAGAGGGTAGAGTTTTCTTACGGGAGAAGCTGAGAGAGTTCCTTGGAAGACTTTCTGCTCATAAGACTTACAAGGTGCAAATGGGAGAGAACGTTGTTGCTTTTAAGATTTACAATAGTGTAAGTAGGAGACAATGTTGATGTTCATAGGACTTGCATATGTAGGCAGGAGAGAAGAGTTGTTGGAATTACTTTGCTCGTAAGACTTACCGTGAGGGGGAGAGAAAGTTCTAAGTGTAGAACGTTTCTGCTCGTAGTCCTTATGAGGACAGTTGTTGTATCGTGCGTTCCAAAAGCCGACTGAATCTTAGAGGATTAGTGAATGGCTCCGCAGGTGTTGACCTCTAGGGACTGGACGTAGGCCAGGGATTGAGGCCGAACCAGTATAAATCTCTGTGTCCAATTTCTCTCATCTCTACACTCTCTTCGTTCAGTTTAATATAGTCGTATCAACCACAAAAAATTGATATCACCCAATCCCCCCATCTTGGGTGAAACTTGCCTCTTACAATTAATTGTTAAGTCTTGTGCTCCGCTCTTATGTAATTTTATGTACTTTAATGTTTATTCATCTACTTTTAGGGGGAGAGATTCTAGTGAATCATTTATTACTATTGAGTAACTCAAGGTAGTTAGATCTAGAGTTGGATATTGATTACAAAGTGTAAGGAGAGTGAGCGTTCTTCAAGAAGAACCTTGCTTGTATTAAGGTACCAAGAGCCCCGTGAATCTTGAAAGGATAGCGAAACACTCAGAAGGATTTTTAGGATTGGTAAGTCAAGTGGTTAGACCGAACTAGTATAAATCTCGTGTGTCTATCCCTTCGGTGATATTTCTCTATCTCTAATATTTTCATTAAGTTTTGTTTAAAATTTAAAATTTTAATATGACCCAATTCACCCTATCTTAGGTAAAAGGCTTGAACTAACATCTTCAACCCAAAAAAAAAAAGCCCCTACCATTCACATCAACCTAAGTTGATCACAAAATTGATGTTTTATGAAATATTAATTAAATTAACTTTTAATGCTTAAGTCAATTTAAGAAAAGTTACTATCTCATGTCCTTAATATAACAGTTAATTAGGGTATGATATATAATTATTAAGAGAGGTGAACCCAACATTCATTCATCGCCTAAACAAAGCACATGAATTTGTTTTCACTGTTGAAAGGTTGTTTTGTGTCTTTGGGAGTAGTTTAGAGGGAATTAAATTGGTTCTCACAGTCAATATCTGCATGTTCCTGTAATAAATTAATTTTGTACAAGAGCGCTCATCGCTGCCACTTAAATTCCCAAATGCTTTTGGAACATGTTGATTATTATTATATGTTAAATACTCTTAGATCCAACAATTATGTAACTCATTCATGGTCTACGCTAACACAAATTCATAGTTTTATACCCATAACTCATGATTCGAAATTGAAATCTATGTATAATTGCAACTTTGTTTGTATTAACTATATATATAGATTTGAAATTACACATCATGAAGTGTACTACTTTTTAAGATTGTGAGGATGATGAAATATTTAAAGAGAACATTACAATTTTAGGTTCTAGTAGAAGAGGCAATCCTATAAGATAACTAATTTGCAGAGATAGCCAGATAATTCACGGCTAGGGCGAGCAATGACTAAGAGTGGCAACACCTATTTTAAGGGTTAGGGTGACCTCTATTTAAGAAGGTGTGATCTCTATCTTGCAAAATATCTTTTTCTTTCCCCTTAATTAACAATCAAAGAATTAAATATTTAATTTTTTTCCTCTTTAATAAGTAAGCTTTTTTATTTTTCAATTAAATAGTCCAACCCATTAAAAATAAAAAAATGGACAAAAGCCTAACCAAAAATGAAAATAAGAGAAAATGAAACCACAATCCAATCAATAAAGGCTAATCCAATTAGTAAAGCAATTGGCTCATAATCATAACATTGTATGTACAAACCCCACCTATATAAGATGTGAGGACCTTGCTGGTAAGTAATATCTGAAAGCATATCTAAGCCTTCTTAGGGTGTATTTGGATTAACTTTTAAATAATTGATTTTAAAAAAAATGATAAAAGTGATTTTAAATAATAAATTATGAGCATAATAGATTATGAGAAAAAAATTATTTTGATAAAATGATAGTATTTAGGTATTGTTATTAGAATCACTTTTTTTCATGGTCAAATTACTAAAAAGTATATTAGATTTTGTGATAATTATATATAAATAATATGATTATATTTATATATTATTTAACATTAAATTTCATAATAGATGCCAAAAATGAAATTTAAAACCCCTCACATTACTAACGTATGAAATTTCATATAGTACTTTATTTACTAATTTAGTTTTGTGACAAGAAAAATTATGAGGGTTTATTATTCATATGTGATAATTGAAGAGATCGATCATTCTTGAAATTTCATATAGTATGCTTATATCTTTGTCACAAATTTAATTAAGCACAAGGTATTTTAGGCAAAATGGTTTTTTTTTTACCATATTTTTGGTGTCCGTGAAATAACTAGTTGAGTGTAGGGATGGTTAACAAACATACTACCATAAATTCTAAATATAAGACCTATTTGATTTTTTCTAGAAAAATTAAAGAAGATAAATAAGCTACTTAATTATATCATACATCATGTATGATTAAATTATATATAAGTTTATAAGTCAGATAAATTAATTTGAATAAACAATGATAAATAAATATATACTTTAAAGTAATTTTATTAAATAATAATATTTTTTAAAATTAATTCATCCGGTTCTTTTTATAAACAACTTTTTTCTTGATTGTGCAAAATAAATTAGCAATTAAGATTAATTAAAAATAATAAATATAAAAAAAAATATCATGTCTTTTCTCTCTATCTATTTTATTTTTCTTCTTTTTCCTTTATCACTAGTTGTTCCTCTTTTGTTAATTTTTTTTTCTTTTTCCACGTTTTCCTTTTTTCTCTCTCTAGCATGTGAGACCAATTTTTTTTTTTTTCCTTCCCTTCCCCCAAGGCATGAGGAAGACTTTTGATTCAAAAAAGTTGAAAAAAAGAGCTTTTTTAAAATCATGATTTTAAAACCTAAAATCATGGTTTTAGAAAAAAAAAATTGTATTTTTTTAGGATGTTTAAATAATATTTTCTTAAACCATAATTTTCTTTCTAAAAGTGTTTTTTTTTTAAGTGTTATCCAAACACACACTTTTTTAGTGTTTGTGTTGGATATAATGTGAAAAACACTTTTTTTTTTTTAGTTAAAACCATAGTCTGGAGAATTTTCTCTAAACACATGAAAACACTTTTTTAACACAAAATCATAGTTTGGGTCCTAAAACCATAGTTTTTGAATTTTTTTTTTTTTTAACTTTTCAGCCGTTAACCTGCCCTTTTTCTTTCTCTCTTCTCTTTCTTTCATCGATTTCTGCAACCTGCCCTTATTCCAGACGATCTGGATTAGAGAAGGAAGGAGGCAACAGACATTTGGGGCAGAGGCGATCGTCTTCCTGAGGCTAAAAAACCAAAGACCGTGAGCTCCGAACCAGAGATCAGAAGCTGAGAGTTCAGTGGGGCGCCGGAGGGAAGGAAGGAGGCGCCAAACATTGTTCCTACTTCTTTCAGACCAAACAGAGACGGCAAGAAAGAGAGAGAAGGTGCCGCGAATCATATATTGTTCCTCTTTTCCGACGAGGCGCTGAGCCGGAGGAGCAGCAACTCGAGGCGGAGCTTGGTTACGGAGGAGGCGTGTGCGGCTGGTTCTAGACGAGGCTACTGTTCATCGTCTCCTACTTTTTCTTGGCCGAACCAGGAGGAGGTGGCTGTCTGGGGTTGGGACTTGATCAACCGACTTCTTCATTTCTTTGAGCGAGAACCAGCGCAAGCTAGAAGGAGAGAGCTCGAGAAGCAAGATGAAGATAAGACAACGTTGGAGTTTGGTTCAGAGGAGAGAAAGAGATAATGGGTTAATAGTGGGATGCGCGAATTGGAGTCTGGAGGCAGAGTTGCAAAGAGAAGCCATAATGGGTGAAGATGTTGGGAAGGAGCCTTCTGATTACAACAGAAGGGCTCAAGCATTTGATAAAAGCTCCAGAGTCATCCAAGCTCTTAGGCAACATGACTCTTCCTTTGTTTCTCCTCAACACTCTTCTAAATGAAGAAAGCAAACTGACGCACTTTATTTGCACCTCCATTGATTCTTGTATTCTCACGAGCCTTGGTTTCTTTCTTGTTATGTGTTAGTAGTAACTGTTGAATGTACCAGAAAGGGTTTTTGTGGCTTTTGAGGATTTCTTTCCTTCTGCCTTTTTGATTGATTCAGTTCTTAATCTCTCTGTTAATTTCTATTATGGTTTAGAATCTGGATTTTGCTGCTGCTGCGATGTTGGTTGAAGTAATAGTGGCTAATTGTTTTTGAAGCTACATGACGTATGAATTAATTTAGGAATTTGAGCCTAACTTATTATTTGTATTTAAGTTAGTTTAATTATTTAATTTTATATTATTTTATCTACTTTTTGTTTGATCATTATTAAATATGAACCGGAGAATTTAGATTAGTCTTAAAAGAGATATCTTAATTATGCTGTATGATTAAATAATTTAAAATTAGAATTTATTCTAATTTATCAATAGTATGTATGAATTTATTCTAATTTGTTAATGGGATTATATCATTACTATTTATAGATGATTTTTTTTACTATACAACTTATTAGTTAGTGTGTGTGCGCGTTTTAACTTTTTTTTCATATTACATAATTGAAAAATATTATAATTTTAATTTTGTACACAACTTTTTTTTTATGTATTATGAAATTTAAATGTTAAAAATATATTAAAATATAATCTTATCCTTTTATATACAATTATCACAAAACATAATGCCATTTTTAATAATTTGACAATAAAAAAATGATTCTTATAATAATATTCAAACATTATCATTTTATCAAAATCATTTTTTTCTCAAAATATATTATACTCAAAATCTATTTTCCAAAATCATTTATTCTCTGAAAACTATTTCCAAAAGCTAATCCAAACACACTCAACTCACCTAAATTTTTTTATTATTAAATAAAAAAACTCAGTTCAAATGTCTAAACAAACTCAAATTCAAGCACATAACTAGTGGTTTGAAATTGAAATCATATATCATCGCAGCTTTGTTTGCGTTAATTATATATATAGTTTTGAAATTACACATCATAAAATTGTACTACTTCTGAAGATTGTGAGAATGATAATTAAATATTTAAAGAAGAGAACATAACATTGCAGTTTTAGATACTACCAGAAGAGGTAAGCTTATAGGATATATACACTCCCAAAGCTGCAATCACTAAAATTGCAGCACCCATATTTACAAGCATTGGCTTCTCTTCTTCCTTCCATTTTTCTTCTGAAATTTTTGTCACGGCCTCTGAAGTTGAAGCTGACACTTGTCTCATTCCTTTCCCTATTGTACTAACTATATCCTCTTTTCTGAAGAAAGTTTCTTTTCCTTTTTCTGCTAGTTCTTCTTCAGTCCTTTTTCTTGTCCTAATTTCCTTTTTTTGGAACATTTTCTCAGGCATTCCCGCCAATTTCCCTTCTAATTCTCCCTTCTTGCTTTCTCTCTCCCCCTCAATTTCCTCAGCTCCCTGGTCAGGCTTTTCATCTTTGAGCTTTTTAGGAGCAACCTTTAACGTGGGACTTTGCTCTGTTTCATCAATGCGCTTTCTTTGAGGCTTTAATATTGTGGGTTTGGGCTCAGTTTCTTCATCTTGTCCTTTTGTAGGCCTAGGATCCTTGGTGGGCTCTTGAGGCCCAAGAGTTTTTAATCCTCTTCCATTATCTTCTAATTTTTGGATTAAATCTTCGTTCCCTCTACGAATCCTGAATTTAAAAGGGATTTCCTCCTCATGAGCTTCCTCAGGCTTTTGTTCTTCCAATTTTCTTGGGGTAGATCCTTGAGGAATGTGCTCATGAGCCTTTTCAGGATTTGGGCCTTCTATTCTCTCTTGGGCTTTCTCGGACTTCCCCTCTTCACCATGAGGAAGGGCATACTTTTGAGGGGTTTTTTCTCGGGCTTTCTCGGGCTTCGGTTCCTCCAATCTAGGATCTGGGGGCATTTCTCGGGCTTTCTGAGAGATGTCCTCTTGGGCTTTTCTATCGGTCCTGGGCTCTTGTTTCTTTGAGGGAAATGGGCCTTTCGGTTGGGCTTCAGTTTTAGGAGAATGTTGGGAAATAATCTTCTTTGGCATTATGATGGTTAGAACTCCATGAGCACTGTTGGCCTGAAGCTTCCCTTCCTCGCAGTTTTGGGGAATAGGATATGATTGATTGAAATGGACCCATTTGTCATTTTCAATATCAATTTGCCTCTCTCCAGAAATATTCAATGTTCTGGTAAAGTTCATAAATGTAAGCTTCATTTGTTCTCTTGTAAAGCCTGCAATTACCAAAAGCTCCAATCAATTACTCTCTCTCTCTCTCTCTCTCTCTCTCTAACACATGGTAATAACAAAAATAATAAGTTTATGTGAGATATCCTGATAATGAGAAGAGTTATTCTTACCCAGCAACATTAAAGGAAGAAAAGGTTTGATTCAACAATTAAGAAGCAGCAATCTCATTTACCTTGTTGAATTTTTTTGGGAAAATTATTCAAAAATGCTTCATCAGAAACTTATTTACTAAATAGTACTTTCATGTGTAAACAATCTTCTCTTAGGCAAAATATATTCCCTTATGTTCAAAAAATTTTTCATGTGTTCAATATATTTTCTCTATGTATGTACGAACAATCTTCCCTTTGTATGTACGAACAATCTTCCCTTATGTGTAAAAATTTTTCTTTATGTCTCATTTAACAAATAAGTTTTTAACGAAGTCTTTATGAACAATATTCCCAATTTCTTTTTGGTTATGCTAAACATTTTGAAATGTTTTGATATATAAATCACCCCATTTAACCATAGATGTTGGAACTACATAACTAATTTGTTGAGATAACAATTTATTAAATTAGTTTTCTATAAAAAAATGTGTTTTTTTCCTGATAGAAAACCTTTTAATATATATACTTAATAAGAGTTATGAAAAAATTATAATTTTAGGATCAAAACAAATTCTTTTATTAACACTTACATTTAAAACCGTTCTAGACGGAAGAGTGTATAAGAGAAGACTACAGTTATACTTCATGCTCATCATGGGTCTTCGTCAACAATATCGTCCATCCATATTGATCTTAGGCAACCAAGAGATTCAAGACCATGCTTCATTTTATTTATATCCTAAATAATTTTTTATTTTAATATATACAAAAAACTAAATTAAATAAAATCTTATAATTATCGCTTTATTAAAATTTATAAATAAAAAACTTTGAGTCTGGATCATACAACCTAAATTTCGATTTTGGACAAATGCCTTGCTCATGGTTACAATAAACAAATTAAATAAAAACCCCTTATATTTTTTGTATATATCCTCTTAAAACGTATCAATATCAAACTAATTAACTCTCGACACTCATAAATATAAAATATTTAAAGATGCAAACATATATACACACACACTTACCTGGAAGAAGGATCCGCAAAAAGTGAGCTTCATGATTCTCAGAGAATTCAGTGCTGGGCTCGAAGTCGTCATACACAGGACCAACAGAAGTTGTTGATGTTCCTGGCTTCATATATATATATATATATATGTGCCTGCTCTTTGAGTTTTTATTCTCTTATTATTATCAAAACAGAAACAGTGTTTTCTATATATGCTGCTTTGTGGATCACGATATTTGCGTATGTACACACACACAAACATATAAGGGTTTCTTGACCAAGAAACTATTCCTTTTTTGTTTGCTTTGGTTTGTCAATGTAAATGGGTTTAAATTTTCCTAACTGTGTCCTTTATATTTGGTATAGGTATAACTTCTTCGGCCAAAAAAGTCTTTGTTCTTTGTCTTCCCCATTGATACTTTTATCCTTGAAAATTATGCAATCAATTTATGTTAATATTTATATAACATGTACAGTACACACTTTTTAATTTTTTATTTAAGAAATTACATGGATCACGATATTTGCCTATGTATACACACACACACAAACATATAAGGGTTTCTTGACCAAGAAACTATTCCTTTTTTGTTTGCTTTGGTTTGTCAATGTAAATGGGTTTAAATTTTCCTAACTGTGTCCTTTATATTTGGTATAGGTATAACTTCTTTGGCAAAAAAAGTCTTTGTTCTTTGTCTTCCCCATTGATACTTTTATCCTTGAAAATTATGCAATCAATTTATGTTAATATTTATATAACATGTACAGTACACACTTTTTATTTTTTTATTTAAGAAATTACATGGATATTTTTTATTTTTAAAACCCATAAAAATTTCATCAAATTTTCCCATTATGGGGAGGATTACTATGAAATCTTAAGAAAAGAGTATAATTAACAAAAAGTTTTAATAATAAATGAGCAGTATGAAAACCTGCTATCATTTTTTGCAATGACATAATACTTTAATTCTCCCTAAATTATATAGGTTGTGTTTTAAGTTTGTGAAAATTATATGATCATACCTTTTATTTTTCACGCAAGTTTATGATTGTTTTGAAAATAAAACTTATACCATTGGAATGAAATCTTTTTACCAGAACACTGTAATTAAATTCAATAAAAGTTAAGGAAAGTTTATACAATTTAATTTTTGTTTCAACAATAGAAGAGAGAGATTTAATTCAAATCAATTATACATATTGTTGTGCATATGGTATGACTGAATGTCCATATCCCTCACTCTTAGGATTTCATTTTGCAATTAATAGTCACAACCTCCACTAATTTCATATGGTACCATAATGTAGATTAATTTTTATATTTATGATATTATAATTTTTGGAAAGTTTTCAGGCCTATAAATAGAAGATTAACAAAGGCTTAGATATATATAAAAATACCATATAAATGAAACTTCTCTTTTACTTTTCATCTCCACATGTCTCTCTTCACTTTCTTCATCTCTCATCACATCTCTCTATCTCTTTATTTTCTTTTTTGTCATAACACAATCAAAATTTAGTAAAAAAAACAAAAGAATTCCCTTCGAAATTAAAAGAATTCGGGCTCCCCTCAAAAGGAGCTTTATTGCCCACTTTAGTTTGCCATAAAGCTGATAAAGTTATTATGATAAGTGGGCTGTGGAATCATAATCTTTCATTTCCTTTTTAGAAAGTAAATTATCCCTTTGCAAATTATACCTTTAAAAAGAGACTAATAATTTATTGGTTGATTTGGTAAGTAATCTTACTTTTATAAAAAAAATAATACGAGTTTGAATATCATAAAAATACACTTATAAAAAAAACATTTTATACTCTAAACCTTAAAAGGTATTATACCCTTCTAAAAAGACCAACAAAATGTTGGTTAATGTAATAAGTGATATTATTTCTATAAGAAGTAAAACATAAATTTAAATAATCCTTTATACTCCACACAATTGTTCTAAGAACATAAAAATAGGAAATAGAATCAAGCAAACCTTTAACTTATAAGAACTTACTACTCACAAATTGAAAAATTAGTGGTATATAAGCACCTAGTATATATAAAGAAAATATAGGTACCTGGCAGGATTTTATATAAAAAGTGCTAGTACTCGGATTCATATACTCTTGACTAATAAAATCTTTAATAGAGACTTTTACCAATTTTTTCAAGTTATTATTATTTTTGTTTGCATAGAAAAATTTCTGTCTTCAATAAAAATTACAAAAATTTATATGGTTCTTGAGCATAAATAATTTATGATTTTGGGCAGGGGACAAGAGTAGGGCTGCCATGGAACTGACCACGGAATTGGACTGGTAACTGAAACGACTTTTTAGAAAGCTGAAGGGGTTTTGGAACTACGGAAAAATATTAAAAATACGTAAACAATTATAAAAATTAAAATATTGGCCTTCTAAAAAAATTCAATATATTTTCATACCATTCGCAGTCATGTAATGTTATTTCATTAAACAATTTATATATTATGACATTTTTATGTTGACAACTAGACTTATTATAAATTTATTTCTTATTATAGTGTGTGTGTGTATTATATGTATATACTTATTTTTGAAAAAAAAATATTTAATTATTTCTTTTGCCTGCATTTAATTATTATGATATCACTTCAACCACCGTTGAATCATTAAAACCGAGACCTAGTAACTTTTTTTATTTAACATTCGGTTCAACCTTCAAAATATTTATTAGAATCACATAAAAAAATATGAAAGGGTGATGTATAACCAAAGGTGAAAAAATGAAGAGATATTAATATATGGAAATCAAAATTCCACGTTAGAATATTTTGGGAATGTGTGGGCGGTTCCCAGTTCCTACATTAGCACAAAGATGTTTGAGACCTATAATATTTCAGTGCTTGCATGACTTTTTATCTTTTAAATTTCATGTTGATTTGTTTTTTTAAAAAAATATAACCCTTAAATAAAGTAATTCCTAGCGTGCTCAATAAGTTTTTTCAAAAAATAAAATAAAATGTGTAACCATTTTTTAAATAGATTTATATAATGTAAAGAGGATTACATATTGTAATCATGCAATCCTAACAGAATTATACTGTGAGAACTGATGAATGGGAATACGATATCCTGTAATCAAATGAAAAAAAATATTACTACCATTATAATTTTTAAATTAACTAAAGTGCTCACCTATAAACGTTGTTAAATATTAAATAATTATCATAATTAAATATTAATTAATTAATTAATAATATATAAATTTAAAAAATATTCCCTATTAAAAATTTAAAAACTATATTTCACCATTAAAAAATATTAAAATATCACATTTAATAATATTTTCACCATTAAATATTAAAATATTACTGTAAAACCAACATATATATTGTATAATATTTTCACCATTAAATATTAAAAAAATTACTATAAACTCAATATATATACGGCACAAAATGAAAAAGTTAGCGTAAACCAACGTATATATTATATATATGTATAGATAAAGTAATTTTGTCTTTTACTATATTATTTTTTATATATTCTCATATTTAATATAATTCAACCAAACAATTTTATTTAACTACTATATCATCTTTCTTTAATAATAAACTAAATAAATTTATATAATATCATTATATTACACTCTATTATATTCCTTGAATTTCGTCAACCACACGAGATCAGTTTAAAAGGAAATAGCTTACGCTGCCTTGTCCTTTCTTTATTCTTTACTTTTCCCATTAAATTTGCCTTTTGGTTTGGAATATCCATCTCCCCTGTCCCTTCCTCTTCAATTGGTAATTGGTATGTTCCTTAAAAAAAATATAACCCTTTCTCTGCTGTCGGGAAAAAAAAAAAAGTAACTTTCGGTATTAATAAATAACAAAATTTATGAACCCGATAGGAAATACATATATTCTTGAAATGATTATTTTAAACGATTTTTTCTTGATATTATTCTTACACTTACAATGAAAAACACACTATGATTTAATTTTGAACTACTTACGTGATATTTTTATATGTTTATTATCAAATGTTTCACTAGCATTCAAAGTTCTTTCTATGCAAAATAATACATATATTAAGTTATTAATGAAAGATTATATATATTGATATATTTTTATAAAATTATTTGATAATAAAAGCATAAAAATTACATAAAATCCTCCTATGCACCAAGTATTAAAAAAAAAGGCAAATGTGCACATCTACCCAAACATTTGTTCAATTTGTGCTCAACACTAAACTTTTTTTTTTAGTGTAACACTACTTATAAATATTTAAAATCCCGCTAAAATAAGTTAATTATCACTATTCTTTTATAGAGGGGCCCACACTATTTTTATGAAAGTATCAAAATACCTCATGACCTTAACCCAAAAGTGATAAAAGTGCAAAAATATTTTTACCTAAAGTGCATGCATAAAATATCATAGTTTTTAAAGGTGTAAAATTACTAATAAATATTTAAGATAGAGATGAAAGTGCCAAAGTAACCCCGACTAATACAAGCACATGGTTAAATTTAAGATAATAAATTTTCTATATTGTTTTCAGCCAAAATCTTTTTATCCATTACTCTTTGTTTATTTTTCCATTAATTATAATTTTAGCAAAGTTTAAAATTTAAAATCTACTTGTTTTGATGTGGCTAAAGTATACATTTTCATTAAATTTTAGTTTAGCCCTTTAAAATTATAAAGTGCATTTTTAGTCCATCAAATCTTAACATTTTTAATCACTTAGGGTCCATTTAGTTCGATCCCATTAAACTCTGCAGTACAGTGTAATGTGATGTAATGATAATACAGTACAATATTAATTACAGGGCTAGTGTTCGGTTTAATTTTAGCAAGGTGTAGTGAGTTATTATTTTAACAATTATTTAAAATTAACATATCACACAAAATCTATTTTACCCTTACTATATCTTTGTAAAAAAAATAGTTAAGAGTCATCTTGCTACCTTATCATAACTGACATGCTATCTCACTGAGGATCGTTAGATGGCGATGATTGTCGTGGTAGATGATGGTAACAATGTTGTGGTGGCGATGGCGGAAGGTGGTGATAGCAACAACAGTGGAGGAGGAGGTAATGGCGGCGATGACAAGAGTGGCGACGATGGAGGTGTAAAAAGAGGAGGTAGTGGCGGCGACGGCGATAGAGATGGTGGAGGAGGAGGTCGTGGTGGCTGCAACGGCAACAGAGATGGAGGATGAGGTTGTGATGGTGAGCGGAAGTAATGGCGGATGTAGTGGTAACAAGGTTTGGCCGAGGAGGAGGAGGTCATGGTGAGGGCGGCAATGGCGCTGGAAGAGAAGGTAGTTGCTGCAGAGGGGGATGGAGTAGGAGGAGATAGTAGCGGCAGCAATGGTGGGGGCAGCGGTTGAGGAGGAGGAGATAGTATCGACGATGGTAGGTGATGGGTGGCGGTGGAGGAGGAGGAGGTAGTGGCGGGTGGGGGTAGCAGGGAGGGGGTCGACAATGGTGGAAGAGGAGGTAATGGCGGTAGAAAATGGTGGCGAAAGAGGAGGTAGTGGCGGCGGTGGCAAGTGGAGGTGACAACGGTAGAAAAGGTAGTGGCGGTAGCGGTTGTGGTTAAGTGAAAATATATAAATAAAATAAAAAGAAGTGGAACTAAAATGTAAATTGGTTTTTTTAATCATGCAATGAAATGGTAATGAGGATTCATGGGGGGCGGTATGAATGAGGATTACCAGTTTTTTGTTAATCATTGTTATTATTATAGTAAACCTTATAATCATGCTAAAGAGTAACTAAACACGTTTCTCTTAGTAATACAATCATGATTATCATTATAGGCATGCAATTAGGTTGAACCAAACATGATCTTTATTTCATTAATGAGCAATGCACACTCAACAAATTTAAATAGTCATTAATCGTTGACAAACCATACTTAAATTTTAATCCTTTAATATAATAGTTTTATATTTTAAAATTAAAATACAAAAAATCTTATATTTCCTTGGTAAAAAATGTTATATTTCTATATTTTGTATCTATATTATGTTTTTAAAATATAAAATTAATATATTAAAAGATTAAAATTTATGTATACTTGGTCAAAATTTAATTTTAGAGTCATTATTTAAATTTACTGTGTTAATATTTTTCGTTAATAAAATTACATGTTAAAATTAATAATTTATGAATTTAAGAGGGGGGAAAAGTATACTTTAATAATTTAATTGAATACAAGTATATTAAATATATAACTTTAAATATTCAAGTTTTCTATGTATGCAGAAAAAGTGTACTTCATGTCATCTATCAAATCTGGAAGAAGAAGGCGAGGAGGAGGGAACCAATATTCCTCCACTAGCCTAGCTAATAGATAGCTCACATCACATGCATGATGTATTGATGCTGATGGGGACACCAAATAATATAAGGAAAATGGTTTCTAGGTCTTACGGGACCAAAAAAAAAAAAAATAGTAAAAAAAATCCTAAAGAAGATTCTCCACTTGGGACTTTTTTATGATTAATTCCCTAAATAAAAAAACCATCTTACCCCCAAAGAATAAAATAAGAAAAAGGCACATGAAAGAGAAAATGGAGAAAGAGCAAACGGATATAGAGAGAAAATGGAGAAAGAGCAGACGAACAGACAGAGAAATAGAGGAAAATGCAGATCCAACTATTCCAAATCCAACTTCTTACCCTTTAAATATGACACAAATTTAAGTTTCCTCATCTATTCTAGATCCAATTTCTTACCGTCTAAATACATCAATGACTTGTGCCCCTCATTCATGGTTGCACACTGATACATAACTCTCCAAGTTTCTTCTTCAATGGCATATTCTTCACAAGGCAAGTTCCTTATGCTTATTTTTATTATTCTTGTTATCTTCTCTACATGCTTCTACAATCCTTGTAAAATCTGAATCTTGTTCAATACAGTCCGAGCATGACCAAAATCCATGCCATGTAGCTTATTTTTGAACCTGAAACCACAAATAATCTGAATGTGATATGAGTTTAATTTATTTATGAGAAAACGTTGATATAATATTAAAAAATGTTGTTAATACGTGCAATTGTAGTTGTTAATATTGCTGTTGTAGTTGTTAGTATGTTGCTCTGTTTTTGGAAAATATGCTTTGTTACTGGTAAAAAAATGTTGAAATGATAATAAAATATTGTTGTTAATACGTGCAGTTGTAGTTGTAAGTATGGCTATTATAGTTGTTATTCTACCAGATGCACCTGAAGAAGATGATGACAATGATGTCGAAGATGCTGATAGAGACCAAGAAGAAACTGAACACTTATGAGTACTGGTGTCAAAATAATCTCGGGCACATCAGATGAACGTTGGTCATCAAGCTCTTCACCATGACCATCTGTCTCAGAAACTCATACAGATTGGTTGATTCTTTTGTCCATTCAAGTATGAGGCACCTTTTCGGAACTTGGAAAGGAGTCTTTCCTCCCTAGATCCTCCAAATGATTCTTTTATCTATTCAAGTATGAGGAACAAACATGTGCAGAAAGTGCTATCCATTGTAGTTGGCAACCAACAAATCAAGAAGAGGAAAGAGACATAGGAGTTGTTCTGTTATTTTGTACCGAAGCCTATCTGTTATGTAAATATGTATTTAGCCAACTTTATGTTATTTTGAAAGAAAGGTTTATTATGACAATGTGTCGTTACTATGTATATGGTTTTTAGCAAACTTTATGTTATTTAGCCAACTCCCAACAGTAACGAATGGTTATCATAGGTTTAACAACTTTGCAAGTAATTTTATCAACTTGGTCATTTTTTTTCACAACTCAATTGTGATTCATATTGTTTGACATTTGAAATTTGACAGGTTCTAACGATTACAACTGCATTTTAAATTTTGTAAGTCCTAACAATCATCTTCTTTTTACAACTTGTTTAATATGTTTTAAAAACTTCATTAGTCATATTTACAACCTCATTAGCTTTCGTGGGCTACTGGCTAAGCTGATATGAACCAAGTCAAAAAATGTGATTTGATGTATTTACAATTTGTTGAATATATTTTAACAACTTCGTTCGCCATATTTACAACATGATCAGTCTACTTTGCCCAGTGGCTAAGATGACATGAAGCAAGTTAGAAATGTCTTTTGGTTGTTTACAACTTGTTGAGTAAGTTTTAACAACTTCATTAGCCATATTTACAACATGACTAGTCTGCTTTGCCAAGTGGATAAGATGACATGAAGCAAATCAGAAATGTCTTTTTGTTGTTTACAACTTGTTGAGTTGGTTTTAACAACTTTGTTAGCCACATTTACGACTTGATCAGTTTGCTTTGTTTAGTGGCTAAGACGGCATGAAGCAAGTTAGAAATGTCTTTTTCTTGTTTACAATTTGTTGAGTAGGTTTTAACAAATTCGTTAGTGATATTTACAACTTGATCAGTTTTTATGGGATACCGGCTAGCCAACATGAACCAAGTTAAAAAATGTGATTTGGTGTATTTACAACTTATTCAATAGGGTTTAACAACTTCTTTAGCTATGTTTACAACCTTATCAATCTTCGTGGGCTACTGGCTAAACTTATATAAACCAAGTTAAAAAATGTGATTTGATGTATTTACAACTTATTGAGTAGGTTTTAACAACTTCGTTAGTCATATTTACAACCTGATCAGTTTTTATGAGCTACTAGCTAGCTAATATGAACCAAGTCAGAAAATGTGATTTGGTGTATTTATAACTTGTTCAGTAGGGTTTAACAACTTCTTTAGCTATATTTACAACCTGATAAGTCTTTATGGGCTACTGGCTAAGCTGACATGAACTAAATCAGAAAATGTGATTTGATGTATTTACAACTTGTTCAGTAGGGTTTAACAACTTCTTTAGCCATATTTACAACCTGATCAGTCTTTATGGGCTATTGGCTAAGCTAACATGAACTAACTCAGAAAATGTAATTTGATGTATTTACAACTTGTTCAGTATGTTTTAACAACTTCATTAGCCATATTTACAACCTTATCATTCCTCGTGTGATACTGGCTAAGCTGATATGAACCAAGTCAAAAAATGTGATTTTGTTTTTTACAACTTGTTCAGTACGTTTTAATAACTTTATTATTCATATTTACAACCTCGTCAGTCTTTGTGAGCTACTGGTTAAGCTGACATGAACCAAGTCAGAAAATTTGATTTTTTTTTAACAGCTTGTTAAGTAGGTTTTAACAACTTCATTTGCCTATCTACAACCTCATCAGTCTTCGTGGGATACTGGCTAAACTAATATGAACTTTCAGGAAATGTGATGTTTTTTACAACTTATTCAATATATTTTGACAAGTTTTTCAATTACATTAACAACTTAAGTATTAGTCTCGATGGACTTAAGTAGGATTTGGATTTTTGCTAGTCTTCATCATGTGTCCAGCCTCATGACATCTCCCACAATGATAAAACTTCTCGTTTTGACAATATACAACTCAACCTGTATATTAACAATTGCATTAGCAATATTAACAACATTTATTTTATATCAATTCATCATTTTGTAATCACATAAACCACCATCACATTCATTCATTCATACTTAAAACTGATCAATCCTTTTGTTACTTTGCCCAAAACTAGATTAACCCATCTATCACATTTCCCAAAAACAAAGCACATGTTTTGTAATAACAACTATAATAGTCATATTCACAACTACAACTGCATATATTAACAACAATTTTTTACTATCATTTCAGTGTTTTCTTACCAATATAAAGCAATCTATCTATTATATTTCCCAAAAACAAAGTACTGCACTAACAACTACAACAATAATATTTACAACTACAACTGCATATATTAACCACAATTTTTTATTATTATTTCAATGTTTTCTCACCAATAACAAAGCAATGCATCTTTAGTCTAAAGGTATGATCCTTGAGCTTCTTTTTTTTTCATGTATTTTGCAGATGAAATTGGTATCCCCTTTATGGAAATTAGTGCTAAAAATGCCAGCAACGTTGAGTAGGCTTTCATGGCCATAGTTGCAGAAATTAAGAATAGGTACTGTAATGCTATCATGTAATGCCATTTAGTTTGTAAGGAAACTATTACTAATTCGTTCTCCTAGTTGAATCTATTAAAGGAAATTGAAAGCATTATAATCAGACCACAGAAGAATTTGAAAAAAATAACATTTTTGGTCGAAAAATAGAGAACAACAACATTACGACAACAATATCACAAAACAGAGTTCCACAATCAGCTCCAAGTTTGCATTTTTCTTCGACCTTTAACCCACACCTAGTCTTAAAGAAGAAATCCTCAAAATTCACTTTCAGATTTGACCCTAAAAACTCACAGCATCTCTATTTTATGCGAAAATCTCTTATCTCACCTACAATCACTCTAATAAACTAAAGAGGTCCATCTTTAAACTATGCTGTCACTGTCTTGGTGTCTCCCTCTCATTTTTTTCTTCCATTGACGGTCACAGTGTTAGTGACGGCGGCGTCTCCAAAGAACTTGACAGTGGCCCTATGCTTTGGCGAGTTAGGTTGATGTTGATAGAGAGGAATTCATCAGTAACATCGGGAAAAGTGGAGAAACTCGCCCATACTGCTACCAAAACTTATTGTCGAAGGAAGTAAGAAGATGAGTCAACTCTTCGACAAGAACCCCGGCTTCGATTCGTCAATGGGGTTGATGTCGGATGGGAAATAGGAAGATGAAGAGCAAAGTTTTCTTATTTTATTCTCTAGGGGCATAATGGTCTTTGCACTAAGGGAATTCATAACAAAAAAGTCCCTAGGGACTTTTCTTTCATGGCAATTTGCATTGGGACTTTATTACTGTTATTTTAATCCCCTGGGACCTGAAAGTCATTTTCCCAATAATATATGGGATGACAAATAAAACCCAAAAAAATAAAAATAAAAATTAATTTGGCGTAGTTTAAAAATAAAATAAAACCTTTCCACTGAAAAACTTTGTGCTCTTTTTGTCAAAAAGAAAAACTCTATATTAAAAAGAATTTTAAAAATGTCAAAATAAATAAATAAATAAAATGGTTTTCCAAATATTCATAATACTAAAAATGAATTAGGGTCTGATTTATCCTTTTTAAAATTAAAAGAAAATGATAAAATTTAAAAATCATAAATAATTTTATTAAAAAAATATTTAATACTTTTTAGAACAGTTGTAAAAGCAACCGGATCTTTTTTTTCTACTAGTGAAAGACAAAGATAAGTAGATTGCTTTTTCATCCATTTGAAAGTTTGGATTTCATCTTGTCAAAAAAAAAAAAGCAATATAAGAAGTATTTGTTCTAATTTTAACTTTCTCATGTAGATTATATGTCCAGTACATAGCAATCTTGAGAATATTGTGAAAATCAAAACAAAGTAAAACAGAGGTAGGAGTTGGATTGAAAGTATTAAAATTATGAGATAGGTCTTGTCAATAATAAATTTTTGTGATATATTGAAAGTAGCCTCAAAAATCTTGAATTACTTGTTTTGAATTACCCATGGAATCATTGTGAATAGCCGCATTTCACTTACTCCATATGATATTAAGAAGGATAATGATTCCTATCATCATTGTTAAATTGCTGTCAAAATATAACTGATGCAATGTTTTTGAAAGCCATGCTTGAAAGCATTGACTATAAATGTCAATAGAGCGAAGAGAAATTGCACCAAACCAAATAACTCGAATATAATGACAAGTGCAAAAGATATGCTCAATAGTTTCTTCAACCTAACAACCAAAAACACAAATAATATGAACATTTAGATAATCTTTTCTCAAGATCTCCCACATAGGTATAACAAAATGAATTAGTTTCTAGATAAATGAAAGTTATTTATGAGGCAATTGGATTTTGTTGAGAAATTCCCAAAATTTTGAATAGGCAATATCACTAAAAATATAGTGTTAACAGGACTATTCTCTATCTATTCATAAAGATGTGGGGTTAAAACTTTGACTTTTTTTAAAGATTAAAGGGCTATTTTGTCTTAAAAGTTGATAAGGTGGGGTAAGTTTACCCCGTAAGTTTTTCAGGTTGTAATGTTGCTTCGGAAGTTTACAAATCGTGGCGATTTTGCTTTGACCATTATCCTAATTAAGTTTGACCATTAATTGATCAAATAAGTTGAACTGACAATCCACATGTCATCCATGTCATTTTTGTTAGGTGTAAATTTGTCTTGAAAGTTTTTACTTATGAGCAAAGCAGCCCCAAAAGTTTCCAAATCGTAATAATGTCGCTTTAATAGTTATCTAAGTTAAGTTTCATTGTTAGTTGACAAAATATGTTGAGCTAACAAGTGAACAACGTTGAAGAAGAAGTTGCATATAGAGGAGAAACTTACATTCACCAGAGAATAATGAAGAAAAAAATTCAATCACATTCATAGAGAATAAGGCCAGTGAAAATTCTCTGTCGCCATATCCCAGCGATGCTGAGATAAACAAATACCTCTTTGATTTTATCTTCATTGCATATAATATTTTCACCTCTTTGATTATCTCTAATCCTCCAGACATGATTTTTTTTTAAAAAAGAATTACTTGTTTTTAAATTTAATTTTTTAAAAAATAAAGTTGATGACACTTGGACTTGTCAAAGAAGCATATTTGGTCAACTAAAAGTAAACTTAACCTGGATAACAATCAGGGTGAGCTTGCTATGATTTGGAAACTTTCAGGGTAATATTGCTGCTAAGTGAAAACTTCTGGGGGCAAATTTACATCTAAACCCAAAACAACAATGATATAAATAACACGTGGATTGTCATCTCAACATATTTGGTTAGCTAATACTCGAACTTAATTAGGATAATGGCTATAACAAAATTGTTATGATTTAAAAACTTCCAAAATAACAATACACCTCGAAAAACTTCCTGAACAAAATAGTCATTTAACCTTTTTTTAAATAACTATATTTTGATATTTGTAAAAAATATTTTGACATTTTATTTTGTTAATATAGTTTTCTGACTTGAGAGGTAAGCGTTAGATAATTTACATATCTACATAAATTAAAAATTAAGGTAAAAATATACCTTTAACCTTTTAATTTTACATAAGGTTTTATTTTGATCCCTTAATTTTATAAAATATATTTTCAACCTTCTAACTCTAATGATGTTAACAAAAGATGCTAACATTAAAACTTTAAATGTTGAAAAAAAAAATTCTCAATTAGTGATATATTACTTTTAATATTAAAAAATAAAAATAATTGATAAAAAACATCATTTGTGATTAACATTGTTGGGAATAAATAACTAAAAAAATTATAAAAGAAAGTCAAACTAAAACATGGTATAAAATGTGACAACCAGGCCAAATTCACACTTTCGCTAAAATACAAACTTTTAGTAAATTAATTAATAAAATATTTACATTATTATTCATTTATTAATATTTATAAAATATTTCACACACACATACTAACAAGGGAGTAACAACCTATCTCAGCTGAAGTAGCTAAATTGATTTTCTGGACTCGTGACACTTTGTGCCTTTATGGCTAAAAAAGTGGCAATTTCAGAATTTCGAAGAACGGAGTAGTGGATATGTTAGAGAAATTTTTTTGAAAGGTTCATCGGGATTTTCTAACGATAAAAGTAACTCCCTTATCACTTATGTTTAGTAGGCAATGGGAGGGTGGCATTGTATAAAATTTACCAAATATGATAAATGGGTTTTATAATAACTTTTCTAGGCTAAAATGGGTTTATTTGAGTTGTTGCCACCAAACCAAACAAATACTCAACAAGGAATGTAATTTATTATAAATTTTACATTTTACTTTAATATTTGATATTAAAAGTATCTAGTTGATAAGAAGGTTTTGGTAAGGAACTCAATGAAAAATTTTGCACTTAAAATAGTTAAGTTAGAACATGAAATATTTTTTGAAGGTTTACCCTAGTAAAAATTAGACAAATAGTAAATAACAACGTTTATTGTTGGCAAAAATTTAAAAACATTTATAAATGAAAAAGTGAAAATACTAAAAATATAACTAACACGCCATTATTGATTAAGGTAGTAAGTAATCTCGTCTAAAAAAGAAAAATAGAAATTAAAATTTTAAAAAATACATTGTTAATAAAGGTAAAATCCTTCTACACTTTAAGCCTTAAAAAATATTATACTCTTATTATACTCTTGACAAAATCAAAATAATATACTAAAAATAGACCGTTGGGGGAAATGAACATTACATAAAGCAAGGATAGATAGAGGGAAAATAGAGAAAAGGAGAGTGAAACAAAATGAGGTGTGTGTTTGGATTAGATTTTGGGGGAGATTTTGAATAATATTAACCATGGGTTTGGAAATACTTAAAATAAACACTTTTATGTTTTGCTGGGTAAAACTCTTTTTCATTTATTTACCGTATACAATGCAAAGGAGCTTCTTTAGAGGGTACGGTTGGGGCCTAGTAATCAATTCTTTTATTTTTTTTGGACTAAAGGGCCTAGTAATTAATTCTAAACCATGTTTTTTTACCCAATAATAATTCTTCGCATAATTTAAAATCACAGAGAATAAAATAGACGTGGTAGGGAAAATTAAGTTAAAATTCTCTATTGATAATTGTATTGGTGAGAATGATATAAATTAAAGTAACGTACTTTGTGTGCATACAATTTGCAGTTTATTCATAATTTTCGTGTATAAAAGTTTATTAGATCCTTCTAACTAATAAATTTATGAAAAAAATTATATTTAGGTCATGGATAAAAAAAATACGATAAAATAGTTTATTGAAATCTTAAAATTGTATTTAAGTTTCGTGGAATTTTTTTACAATAAATTTTAATTTTACTAACAAGTGTATAAGTATTTAATAATTGAAATTTATGTAGATGGAGAATTATTTGTATGAATGAAGAAAAAATTAGAGGGTAAATGAAAGAGTACCAAATAGAAGGATTACTGTACATTTTTTGCCTCTACTGAAAGAATCCAACTTTTCCTTTGCTTTCTCCTGAATTAAAGATTTTCAGAGTTCTAATTCATTTATACCAAATAAAGAAAAAAATATATTTATTGTATTTATATAATTAATTATTAATAAAATAATATATATTTTTATATTTTTATTTCTTTTATTTATTGTGATGTTGTGAATTTGTGTCAATTTATTTAAATTTTGGGATATCAATAAGTCTATTTTTTTTGGGGGTAAAAATGATGTTTCTTTTCATAATTAATTATATTTGTATAGTAGATTTTAAAGCTGACTAGAACATGATTAGAAAAGAATATGACTAGAATGTCTGGCGTCTGCAAAATATTTTAAAAAAAAACGGATTTTTTTTTATTTGATAAAAATAAAATCCCCATGATCCCACTTCCCACCAACAGCTAGAGCTAGTGATCGTGTGAGTCCGCTTCCTTCTCCTCCCACCCTCGTCGATTATTTTTCTGTCAGTATCGCTCGCTCCTTTTCCTTCAAAGGTTCAAAGCGGTGCTTTCTGGAACAAATCTTCAGAAGAATCTCAACTTCTTCACACCCTGTAAGAGCTCTACATCAGACATTGCTTGTATTGATGCTTTTTCTTCAATGCCGGTGTCGTCGTATGAATTATATTCTTTATGCGCATTTTTCACATTTGCGTTTTTCTCGTAATAAAGTGGAAAATTTAATAGCGAGGTTAACTTTTTCTTGAAGTCCATTTCATGGGATATGATGCCTTTCTTTTACTTCGCTTTATTCCTTATTAATCAGTTGGGTATAAATCCTGCTAATTGAATCTTTTCGCGTTTTCTTCCTCATTTTTCTTTTACACTGCAGGTGGACTAAGAGCTGGGAAATTCAAGATGCTTAGGGAATTTCTTTCTTTGTTTGCGATTTTTTGGTTATGCTGGTCGCCGTCAACAGGCGAAGCTCAAGCTGAGTATATGAAGTACAAAGATCCGAAGCAGCCAGTGGCGACTCGAGTTAAAGACTTACTTAATCGAATGACGCTTGAGGAAAAGATTGGTCAGATGGTGCAAATCGATAGAAGTGTTGCCAATGAAGAGGTTATGAGAACGAACTTCATAGGTGAGGAATCTACACTTGTGTGTGCAAATAGTATTCAATGTAATCCATCTTTTAGGCACTCTGTTATGCTTTATAGCGACCGACGCCTTTGTATGGCTGATTAATGTAATTAGTTTTATTATTACTAAATTAAATAAGTGGTACCAAGTCTCATATCTTACATTCTTTTATTATTACTAAATTAAATAAGTGGTACTAAGTGGTAACTCTTATTCTCATGCTTTTATTCCCTTGAAGTTGTTTTCCTTGTGCCCAAATATTCCCTTGACTGAAAAACTTCTGGGTCATCCCCCATCCTGGGAATATAGTTAATTCGTTTGCATTAAGTAAATTGTGCTTGAGCTTCATGTTGAATCACCATTTTTTTTGGGCCAACAAGGTGACTCCCAATTCGTACGTCTCTAACTATTCAGTTATTAATGCTCCCTGTTTTTAAGCAATTAAGCACAGTAAATACTCTTTCACTTTTGTCTTTATGGCGATTAATGCAATTGGCATTTAATTTGTATTTACTTTATTCACCAAAAATAAATTTTGTACTTTTGATAGTTTTTATGTAGTTAAAATGTGGTCAAGGGATAGGAAACCAGGATGAAAAGGGAAGGGTGTAACTTTTGTGGTATTTTATCCACCTTATACTTTAATTTGTCTACACTTTTTGCACTCAGTTATTTACGCACCGTCCTGCTTTATTGCATTTACATTTTGCACTTATTAATGTGTCTGGTTGAGTTTTGGATATATTCTTGAATTTCATATTTCCTTTTAAGTATGAAATTATATAACCTTCAATTTGGGAGCCAGGGATAAGAAGTGAACAAAAATATGGATCAAGAATAAGTAATTGGGAGCAATGATTATATATTTCTTAAAACAACTGTGAACTTTGCAGGAAGTGTACTGAGTGGTGGTGGCAGTGAACCACTTCCAAAAGCTACTGCTGAAGATTGGGTTAATATGATCAATGGATTTCAAAAGGGGGCTTTGGCTAGTCGACTGGGAATCCCAATGATGTATGGCATTGATGCTGTACATGGACACAATAATGTCTACAATGCCACCATATTTCCCCATAATGTTGGGCTTGGAGCTACCAGGCAAGTTAAAAATTCTGCGCAATTATCCTTAAGTGTGTGTTCATTTGATAATTTGTATGACTCTAGTCTCTAGTGTCTTGTCATTGATAATTTTCTAAAGACTTTCCATAATAAGTATGGTTTGTACATGAGTTGAAGATAGCTGAATTTGCATTTGGCATTGATTTTATATAGCCTCAATACTCAATAGATATGGTGCATAATGTTGTATATTATTTTTCGGTCAAATCATTGGGTTTAATTTCCTATGATCTTTACTGCTGTTTTATGCTGATGCTTTGATGTATCTGTCTGTCCTTTGTTATAATTATATTTTCTTGCTAATAGGGACCCTAACCTGGCATATAAGATTGGTGTTGCAACTGCTCTTGAAGTCAGAGCTACAGGGATTCCTTATGTTTTTGCTCCATGCATTGCTGTAAGTTGAATGCTGAAAAATTGTTAAATTTATGCTCAAAAGTATTTGTTATGTACATAATTTTCTCAAATATGTATCATTTTGTTCTTTACAATTTTACTTATTTTTTCTGAAACACTACTTATAGGTTTGTAGAGATCCGAGATGGGGTCGATGTTATGAGAGCTACAGTGAGGATCCCAACATTGTAAAAGAAATGACTGCAATCATACCTGGCCTACAAGGAGATATACCTGCCAATTCCCGGAAAGGATCTCCATACGTTGGTGGCAAGTATGAACTTGATTGATATTAGATTCCTTTTAACAAGCATGCATTTCAGTATTATAGATGAGTTTTATAATCACACATTTTATATTATGTACTCCTGGCAAAGAGTCACAAGGTGTTTTGGTCATTTGAGATGTTCTTGGTTAATTTCAGACTGGCTGCTCAATTCATATTCTACTGTTCAAATTAAAGAGTAAGTTTTAAAAAAATACCTTGATTAACTGTATTGTAGGACAAAGGTAGCTGCTTGTTCAAAGCACTTTGTTGGAGATGGTGGAACAACCAAGGGAATTAATGAAAACAACACACAGATTGATTGGCATGGGTTGCTAAGCATTCACATGCCTGCCTATTCTGATTCTATCCTTAAGGGGGTTGCTACGGTCATGGTTTCATACTCCAGTTGGAATGGGGTGAAGATGCATGCAAACCGTAACTTAGTTACTGGCTTCTTGAAGGACACCTTGAAGTTTAAGGTGATGGATGAACATTTTGCACTTATTTTTTATTGGGTATAATTACCATTATAAAAAATACAGTTATATAATACAATGGAAGATGCTGCCCAAATTTTCTGTTCATTTGACATTTATCAAATGACAGAGGATACCATCTATTTAGATTATAGTTCTAGAAGTGAAGCGTCTCTTGAGCTTTCAATATAAATTTTTGAAGGAAAGGGTTTTTGGTATCCTTGGCCTGTAGTCTGAAGTTTGTTCTTGAGTATTGAAGAAAATTGGAGAAATGCTGTTCTGATTTCTGAATTCTTTATAATCAAAAAAAGTACATGTTTTTCCGGAGATCCAGGCAATAAGCCTGCTGCGGCTGTTCTGATTTCTGAATTCTTTATAATCAAACAAAGTACATGTTTTCAGGAGATCCAGGCAATAAGCCTGCTGCCATTGGATCCCATGGATTAAGCAAGCATTTATGGCAAATATAAAAGCTACACAGATTCAGAATTAAATGCTAGCTCAAAAAGGAAATTGAAAGTCTTTATTTATTTTCTTTTTAAATAAAATAAACCACATGATCACATAAAACATTCGCTTGATCAGGCTACTAATGAAAATGTCATATTTGAATTGCAAGTCATTAATGAGATCAGAGTCAAATTCATACAAGTATATTATAATTTCAGTGGTATCCAAATATTTTGCAGAATGTGTTATGATTGCTATATGAAGAATCCAAGTGATTTTTACATGAGTTGTATTCAATCTACTCTTGCTGGAACACAGAAGATCAGTCTGTTATTTAATTAAATTCACAGTTGCCAATTTGAAAGAAAACATGGTTTGCATTGTAGGCTAACAACGAAAATCTGTTCCCCTTATCTGTCAGGGATTTGTCATTTCTGATTGGCAAGGTATTGACAAGATCACAGCGCCACCTGATTCAAACTACTCATTTTCTGTCGAGGCATCTGTTGGGGCTGGCGTTGATATGGTTAGTTTGTAGTTTTGTCCAAATTGCATGTAGAATTGAGGGGAGAGTATAATTTCTTCATGGATATGGCTTATGAACAATGTAATGTCCACTGAAACATAGGATTATACAACTTAGTGTTTCTTGTCTTACTTTTTTATTACAGGTGATGGTCCCATACAAATACTTGGAGTTCATCCAGGATCTTACACTTGCAGTCAAGAACAATATCATTCCAATGGAGCGTATTGATGATGCTGTTGAGAGAATTTTGCTTGTGAAATTCACCATGGGTCTGTTTGAAAATCCTCTAGTTGATCTCAGTTTAGTCAATGAGCTTGGAAAACAGGTAAAACATTCTAACTTTTCAATCTAAAAGATTTGAACTGAACTTTATTTGCAATATAGTTCATTTGAAAAGTATCTATGTAAAATGACTTTCTATTTGTTTCTAATTGATTTTGTGATGAACATCATGCTTGATGATAATGTTCTTTGCAATAGATGGTGAGGCAAATTGTAAATTTGTATATGATTTGTAACATATCCAGGGTGTGGGGATCTACTTGGCCTAGGACTACCCCCTTGGATTATGTAATGGGAACGGGGAACCACATACTCCTTTTTCACAAAATCCACTTACCCAGCCCAAATGGGGTGTGAATGGAACATGTATGTTTTGGGGAATTTCCAATCAGTCCATGTTAGATAAGAACTTCTGCCCGATATTTTCAGATGACAATCACTTTAGAAAAACACTTTCTGTAAAACTGGATTTTTATATCTATTATCTAAAGAAGCATAGTATAATGTCCTAATTTTTTCCCCATACTTTCCTGCATTAACCTTTATTGATGCCTCCAAGCATCTTAAAAATGAAACTGAGATTGAACTTCAGTGTCATTACTTGTTTGATGTAATTTATAATATACTCCTACACAATTATTGCAACGAGAGCCCTGAGATGTTAATATCAAATTGTTTTTATCCAGGAACACAGGGATCTAGCTAGGGAAGCTGTGAGAAAATCACTTGTACTACTTAAGAATGGGAAAAATGGAAGTGCTCCAATTCTTCCCCTCCCAAAGAAAGCCTCTAAAGTCCTAGTTGCTGGTACTCATGCTGATAATTTGGGCTATCAGTGTGGTGGTTGGACAATCAAATGGCAAGGATTTAACGGCAATGAGGACACCAGGGGTAAGTAATTCTCAAACATTCCTGATGTATGTTTCAAGGACCTGCATGAACCAATTGATATTATATGCTGGATAATAAACAGGCATTCTTTACTTAATTTGAAAATTTCGAACAAAATCTTGGAGCAATGCAGGGACTCTAATTAATGATTATGATTAGATTACATGCTATATTGGTTGCATGGTCTCAGATGAATAATGGTATGCACATGCTTGCATATGAAGTAAACAGAAGTAGCTGTGCTTAATTCCTTAGGGCCCGTTTGGTACACTGGAATTGGTTTTGATGGATATGGATATGGAAATGGAAATGGAAATGGATATGGATATGGAAATGGAAATGTGGTTTAAAAGTGTGTTTGGTATGTATATGGAATTCAAATATTATTTTTATTTAATATTTATATTAAAAATGTAAAACTACCAATATGCTAATCTAAGAAAGTGGAATGAGATAAAACCATTGTTACTAAACCCGGACCGGACAGATTTTTTTTTAATAAAAAATTATTTTTATTTTTTTAAAAAAAAATTGATATTAATAAGATTAAAATATTCAATTTCTCACCGGTTTAACCCTGATTTAGCTCCAGTCTGACCCACTAACCTTTGACCTAGTACTTTGACTGCTCCAGTTAGGTTTTTTTTAATAAAAAATTATTTTTATTTTTTTTAAAAAAAATTCATATTAATAAGCCTAAAATATTCAATTTTTCACCGGTTTGGCCCTGGTTTAGCTTCGGTTTAACTCCGATCTGACCCACTAACCCTTAACCCAGTACCCTGACCTAGATTTAGGTACATGGAATTGCAAATCTTTGCTTTTTAGGTGGAAGCCAATTTGATGGAATTGGAGAGATTTGGCTTCCACATGGAATTGCAAAAATTTCCAATTCCATCATACCAAACAAACTTAAGCATGGAATTGATTTCCAATTCCAATTCCATACCCCCCAATTCCATCATACCAAACATGCCCTTAGTTGCTATAATCTTATCTGAAATTCTGAGTTACTTGGGGCAGATAAACTTCCATTAAACGTTCATCTTGGCAATTTATGCCCCACTTTAGTCCAGTGCAGCTTCAATCTAAAACATAATGTCTTAATATACTGCATCTGTAAGCTTTTGCACTCAAATCAAATCTAGGTTTTGTTTTATTTTTTGTTCTAATTTCTGGTTAATTTTTCTTTGTTATTTTCTGCTGTTGTCATTTTTGAATAGAAATTTTAGGTAAACGGCCAAAACCATTTCCCATGGGAGTAAGCTAAAACAGAAATAAACTGACAGATTTCTTTTTCATGGACAGGAACAACTATTCTCGGTGCTATAAAAATGGAAGTCGATCCTAGCACGGAAGTTGTCTACCGTGAGACCCCTGACGGTGATTTTGTCAAGTCCAGCAATTTTGAATATGCCATTGTTGTTGTCGGCGAGCCTCCTTATGCCGAGTCTGCCGGGGACAGCACAGCTCTTACAATGGTTGATCCTGGCCCTGATATCATCAAGAATGTCTGTGAGAATGTCAAGTGCGTAGTTATCGTTGTTTCTGGCAGACCTATTGTTATTGAACCCTATGTGTCCTCGATTGATGTGCTCCTGGCTGCATGGTTACCTGGCACAGAGGGCCAGGGTGTGAGTGATGTCCTTTTTGGTGAATATGGATTCAGTGGGAAGCTTCCAAGAACATGGTTCAAATCCGTGGATCAACTTCCAATGAATGTAGGGGATCCTCACTATGATCCACTTTATCCTTTTGGCTTTGGACTGACAACTGAATCTATCAAGGACCTCGTATCAAGGTAAATTTCAAAAGGCATAAAAAGACATGCATATTAAATATTCTCTCTCTTTGTGATGGTTTAGCTGTTCCTCTTATTGTGTTGTGACTTTCACCATATCATTAAGTGCTATATTCAGGGTGAGATTTTAATTTTTATTTGGAAGAATAACTACAAGGTCTAAAGGAAAGAATGTTATAACCAAAAAGTTCCATAAAAAGTGAGTAAGATGCAATGATAAGTTCCGATATAAGAAATGATGATAGCCCCATGCTGCTCAGTTATCATTATGACCTTTTGATGATTACATTCATTTATTAGGACCTTACAGTAATTTTCCCTTTTTATTTTTGCCACCTTCTTGTTATGCTAATCTAATCTGATAATGAGCATTTATGGAAGTTTAGGTAAAAGCCTTATTCATGTTATTGGGCTTGTGTTTTACATTTTTAGTTATAAAGCTACCTTCTATGTACAGGTCAACCTCAGCTGCTGCTGGTTTAAGTGTTTCTATATTTGCTATATTGAAGACTTTGATCATCATCTTATGTTTTACAGGTATGAATGGAAAAAATACAACTAATTACTCAAAACTTCAATATTTTCAGGAAATGGATCTCTTGAAGTGGGGATATTGTGAAGTTTTCTTAAATAATTACTTTAAATCTGATTTTACATGTCCTTTTTTATTTTATTCATTTCGTTATATTTATTATTATAATAATAATTATTTACTTTGGCAGGTTAAGCCGAATTTATGGGGATTTTATTGAAGCTGGCTGACAGAGATCTAACTTCAAATTATTGCCAGCATTTTTTTTCAAAATCATTATTAGGGGTAATTCATTGTATTGTTGGGTTAGCCCTATCACATTGTCTAGGAATTGCTAATTTGAGTCTCTTTTTTAATTATAATTCATCCTCTCTTCATTAATAGAATAGAACTAATAGATTTTCTTTATCTGAGCTTTGTCCAAGATTAGATTAATGGGAAAATGAGGACCTAAGAAAATTATTTATTAAGAAGGATCATAAAAATGGTAATTATTTTGAAGGACCAGAAATTAAAACATTAAAATGGAAAGACTAAATTGCCTGTGTTATTTCCTGATACTCTTACAACCATAACATTGTTAGTACAATTAATAAACGTTATTACAGGCGGCTGACACTTCTACAACCATTTAACTTTTGCAAAGCATATGTCTTGTGGTGCTAGCTGTTTAAGCCACCAATGATGCCCTTGTTGTTTACATTGTCTCCATCACGACAAAGCTCAATTTGAACTTGGATAGAAAAAAAAAGGAAAAAAAAAAGATCTATACCTATTATCTTCACAAATTCATCATCATAGTTCAGTTGGGTTAGGATTTGTACAGCTCGCATGGTTATGTCCAGATTGGTGACACCGAGAACATTGATATTGCACCTTATATTGGAATTGTGATTCACGACGCTTTTTTTTGAGGTCTTCTAGGTGGGCGACTTGTAATGTGGATTTAAAAAGGTATTTGTTCTATAATAATCGAAGGACAATTGATTTAAGTTGTGCATATCATGAGTTTCGACTGGGATCATGGTGTTCATATAGATCTTTTGCTATGTGTAGGCATTACCATCATGTAAATTCTTTATTGCCGCATAAGCATGAGGGCATGGGATTCCCGTCATTTGCCATGCTTGGCAAGCACACTCTTTCAATGCCACATTGACTCTTAAATCTTTTCGACCTATGCAAACAAGCATTCGACCTGAACCGTGATCTACTACCACCATACCTTCAGCTTGAGCAACATTCTCCTCTAGTACAATTTCAATGTTGAGTCCAACGCTATTTTTCCACTTCCCCATAGCTTCATTGGTAACATAAAGCTATTTTGCTAGCTTCTGTTGATGCTCATTTATCAGCACGTATATGTTCTCTCTCCTTTCTTTAACTAACCATGCATTAAAAGATTTTGCAAGGCTAGTGGTAATATTGTCCCAACATCTAAATGGAAGGCCCGACATAGCCCATTTATCAAATGAAATCTCTAATTAACCCAAGAAAAAAAAAACCTTATGAGATAATTATCATAGAACAGTGGCAATGGGTGAGTAAGTAAACACAAGAGATAAGTCACTAAACCCTAGATATTAAGCAATCTCCAGGTGCCATTTTCTTATTGTCATACTATCAAAATTAACTACAATGATACACATGAATTGAAATTATAGAATAAGAGAGGAACACATAATGCTTATTACTTTTTTTTTAATCAAGCAAAAACAATATATTGAGTTATTGACAGTAGGGAACAATAACAAACGTAAAAATATGTCTGTAGAAGTTTAGAAGAGAGACGAAAAAACATTAAGATCAACAAGTATTGGGAGTCAGATTTGGTGATGTAGAATGCTACAGAAGGTGAGTTTGGGATATAGTTTTGCAGATTTTTTCAAGTGAAACCACTAGACTGTCGAAGGTGAAGTCACCTTAATTGTGACTGGGAGGTGAGTTTGGTGCAGTAGAGACGTTAACTTATCAGTTGATCGTTTAGCGAAGGAAGCACAGGATCTCGCGGAGGGTCTTCAACTATTCTCTGTTGTTCCGTCATTTCTGACTAATTTTATCATCACATAATCTGGAGTGATTGATGTAGAGTTGTAGTTAATGCTTTCTTGTTTATGCAATCGAGAAAGAATGAGGTTATTTGAATTGGTCTCTATTTGTCATTATCCATCAATCACTCCATATTCTAAGTTAAAAAAAAAAAAAAAAATCAGTCCACATTCGGTTAGAGAGAAGATAGGAAATATGGCTAAGGGCAATTTAGTCTTCCTATGTTAATATTTTAATTTCTAGTCCTTTAAAATAATTACTATTTTTATGGTCTTTTTTAATAAATATTATTCTTTTTAGGTCATTTATTATAATTTTCCCTAGATTAATTTGATCAAAGTAATTAAATAATAGGGTTAAGGTGCAAATTTAGCAACCAATTATTCTTTTATGGGCACCTAACCCAGTTAACTATTTTCCGGTGTAAAAGTAGACATAATCAATTTATTTGGTAGTACTTATAGCAACACCATTAACCCCAGTTAACTTCCGTTATTTTTTGTACCATGGGTCATACTAGTGTTCTTACTCTCTATTGTTTTAATATATTTTTAGATATATGTGTTTTCTTTAAATGAAAAATATCACTTAGACCCTATGAAGCAATTTTATTTTAGTCAACCCCCTAAAATATCACTTAAAATTTTTTTACAAGATAAATATGAAAATTTACAAGACAAATAAAAAGATTTATAAGAAAAATAAATGGATTTAAAAGAATTCAGGGAGTTAAAATTTTTTAGTAATTCACATATTTATCTTGTAAAAAAAATTTTAAATGATATTTTGGGGTTGATTGTAATAAAATTATTTCCATGGGGTTTAAGTGATATTTTTCCATTTAAAAAAGCACATAATTCTAAAAATATATCAAAATAATACAGAGTGAGAAGACTTACAGGACCTACAGTGTAAACAGTAATGAAAGTTAACTTAAGTTAACGATATTGCTATAAGTGCCACCAAATAAATTGATTATGTCTACTTTTACCTTCAAAAATAGTTAATTATGTTGGATGTTCATAAAAAAAATAGTTTATTACTAAATTTACACATTAACCCTAAATAATATAACGGTATTAGACTTGTTGCTGATGGGGTGTGGGCAAAAAAAAAAAAAAAGTGTTAAAAGAACCATAAATCAACCGAAACTATCAAAGGCCATACATATTATTACTCTATTACTTCTATCTTATACCTAGATTAACTTATAAATTAATTAGTTAAATATGTTCAAACTTACTTTAACTAGTTTTCTGTCTGCGGCATGAGGGTTCAAATAAAAACTATTTTCTGTTAATGGTGGTCTAGCAAAAGTTAAATAAAAAGAAAATTAACATATCCAGACAACTCATGAAGAAGCCCGAAGCTTATGTATACTATTTTCATGCTATTTTTCTCAACTTATATTAATTACATCATAATTTCGACCAGAAAAAATAATTTATGACTTCTAAGCAATATTTTTTGCTTTTTAAACTATAAATATAGTTAGTAAAAAGTAACTATACTTCCAAAGAGTAACCATGGTTAAAGTGGATAAATGGCAAGGTCAAGATTGGGAGATAAAATTGATCTAGAAAATAAGAATGGAATAGTAGATTGAGGGCCTATTTGAATTAGCATTGGTTAAGCACGTTCACGCAATTCAAAGCAAAACTCCTCTCATATACTTATTTCGTATATCATAAATCACTTCATAAAAGTAGCTTTTACCGCCATCCCAAACAGACTTTGAATGGTTAAGACTTAGGATTTAGCCTTAAAAAGTGAGGCCAATTACTTTTCTTATGCCAGAAGTGAGGTCAATTATTAAGGCCTATTTGAATCAAAGAAAATGTTGGCAAGAAATGGAATGGAAAGGAAAAAAATGGAAAATATTTTGTTACATAGGTGTTTGGCTTGCACTAGAAGAGAAAATGGGTTGATAGGAAAATTTTTGTTTGGTTTGAAGAAAATGAGGTAGGAAAATGAGCCAAAAGACCATTTTGCCTGGAGTAAAAATATTATTTAAATATTCATAGGATTCACACACTTTTTTATATTACATCCAAAATCATATCAAAGGGCTTTTGTATTTTTAGGCATTTTCTTTTCCCACTTGAAAATTGGCATACTTGAAAATTGGCATTTTCAATCATATGGCTAAAAATTAGTAGGCCTAGAAAAATATTTTCCCACTGAAATGAAAAACCAAACGGCCTCCAATGGCGGGAAAACCCAATTTTCCATTTCCCTTCTCATTTTCTTTGAACCAAATGGGTCTTACTAGTACCTGATTTACAAAACATGAAGAGATGATGAGTTATATTCATGATATAATTATGGAACAATTTTCCATTATTATATTATATTTGAAGCAAAAATAGCAATGGGGAATCTTTTACATTTCTTTTGTGAAAATTTGCCACTACATTATTTTGGTATGTTCCCCGAAGTAACAATGTGTCTATCAATATTTTTTGACATTTGTTGTACATGTTTTTTTTTGAATGAAAATAGGATTCCATTAGTAACTACAAAGAATAATACAAAAGCAAAGAAAAACAAACTACTATCCCTCATCAAGTATCACCTTCTAATAAGAAGGTGGTGGGTGATTAAGGATCGAAAAATTTCCTACAATGTTATATGCTAATTTAGTTAAATGATCCGCTAAGGTATTACATTCCCTAGGGATATGACTAATCAAAATCTTCCAGTTCTTAGATATCCATAATTTGACATTATCTACAATTTCCCTAAAGGGGTGTGATTGATCACAGCCCCTAGTCAAAATATTAATGGCTTCAATACAATCAGATAAGACTACAATATTCTGATATCCTTTATTCCAACATATCTGTAGGCCTTGGATAATCGCTATGATCTATGCTATTGCTGGAGGTACTATTGTGAGTTTACACAAATATTTGCATATCCTTCTCCCATAATCTCCACGAATAACTCCACCGCAACCACTTTTCCTTGAGTCAAGAATTGAAGCATCCACTTCTAGATTGATAAACCCTTGATGTTGTTCCTATCTTACTTGTCTTGCATTGCTCTAGTGAGAGTGAAATTGACATTTTGAATATAAATCCCTATCCTAGCTTGCCCTAAATAAGTTGGAATGTGTATTTGTAATATTCGTGTCAATCTCCTCCCCAAATAGCTACTTGCATCATGTCACTCAAATGTCCCAGCAAACATATTCAAATAGAGTGGCCCATTGTATTTTCCTGGTGAAATCCCTACCAGCTTCATGTGTAAGATTCCAGTATAGCCACTGTGTGCCTTGAAGAGATGTGAATTTTTCCCAAAAGGTCAGAATGACTACAGAAATCCATATTTCTCTAGCATTGCTGCAGTCCCTTAGAAGGTGGATTGAATCTTCCTCTTGATCGCATCCGAATGAACATTTAGCAGACTTCTTAATGCCTCTCTAAACTCTTAATTGTGTCGTATGAGCTTGACCATGTATAAAGATCCACATGAAAGACTTGATCTTCTTTGGAACGACCTATCTCTATAGCTTCTTCCATATTGAATCTCCCTCTCAATATGTACCTGTAAAAAGAAAATGGTATGCAGAACTTTCAAAAAATCAGCCATCAAATGAAGGCTTCCAATAGTGTTTATCCTCTCCTCTCTGCTCATCGGGTAGATGTGCACACATGATCCGATCAATAATATGCAATTGGAACCACCGACTTAACTTCTCTTTATCCTACTCTCCCCAAGGGTCAACGTACTCTCGAACTTTCTCATTCCTGTCAGTGAAAGCTTCAAAGCTCAGGATAAGATCATAAGGGGTCTATTAACTTTTGACCAATTATCGAACCAGAAGGATGCTGATTCACCATTTCCAATTTTGACACCTATTCCTCTTTAGAATTTATCCCAAACAACACATATCCATTTCCATATGAAAGACGCCCCTTACTTCTTCTGGATCTCCGATCTAAAATTGTCACCATATTTGTACTTATTTAGGAGCATCTTAACCTATAAGGCCTCCCGCTTACTCAAAATATTCCAGCAGAGCTTCATCAAGAAGGCTTCATTCTGTTTCCTTAAATCTCGTATCCCTAATCCACCCTCCTTTCTCTCTCTGGTTACCTGCTCTCATGCCACCAAATGGAGTTTCTTCCCATTAACATCATCACCCCATAAGAAATTTCTACTCTTCCTTTCCAACTCTTTTACCAATCCCTTTGTGAGGAGCATTGTCTACATGTAGTATGATGATAGAGCTGTTAGAACAGCTCTAATTAATGTAGTTCGACCCGCCGTGTTCAAACAACCTTGTTTCCAACTGGCCAACTTTTTATGTGTTTTTTCCAATATAGGTACAGATGCAAACATAACAAAAGATGCTCTCTTATGAATCAAATGTATACCCAAGTATTTACCCAAGTCTCTCATGAGGCTAACTCCCATGGTTTGGCTCAGGTGAAGGGCCCTTGAGCTATGTAAATTCCTAAAGAAATAAACTCTAGTCTTGTTCTTATTTATCAATTATTCCAAAGCATGACAAAATGTTTTCAAACACTCTATCATTCCTTCAACCTGACATCACTCTATCATTCCTTTAACCTGACATCCTAAAGCTTCTCCGAATAAGATAAGACTATCATCAAAGAACAGGTGAGATACATCCAGACCTCCCCTTTTTAGTTGAATTGGTTTCCAATATCCATCTTCAATAGCATCTTTTTATAATATGGTTTAATCTCTCCATACACAAGGTGAAGGTATATAGAGAGATATGATCTCCCTGTCAGATACCTCTAGAGGAAGTTTCATGGAATGTATAACCTCCTGGGCAATAATAATGTTATCACTACTTTGTCTTATGGCTATAAAGCTACATTGATGATCTCCCACAACATTTCCCATTATAACTCGAAATCAAAGGCTTATAATCTTAGTAATAATTTTGTAGCTCACATTGCAAAGAGAAGATTAGTTTGGATTCTTTAATAGCCTATGGGGCATTCGTCTTAGGTATAAGAATAGTATTGGTGTTGTTGAGTTCCCTAACCTTGGGAGGCTTAACAAAGAAATCTTTCACCAATTTGCAGATTGAATCCCCCACCAAGTTCCAATATTCATGGTATAACACTGTCGTATCACATCTGGCCCAAGTGCTTTAAATGCTCCAAGGTCAAAAGTTTCCTGTCTGATTTCATCATTCGTAACCTTTTCATGGAGTTGATCCAATTCAGCTTCACTTAACATAGGAAATTGAGCACGAGTTCTAATCTCTTGAGCGTAATCACTTCCCTTCTTGAATAGCTCCTTATAATAATTAAGAGCAAGATCCTTGAGCCTGGATTGATCAAAAATCCAAATTTTGTCAGAATCTTTGAGTCCCTCAACCCTATTCTGTCTCTTTCTGTTTGTAGCGGTAGTATAGAAAATTTTTTTGGTTTTATCTCCTCACTTTAGCCAATTACATCTTGATTTTTGGTACCACATCAATTCTTATTGTGCCAGGACCTTGTTATACTCCTTCCAAAGCTCTCTTTCTGTTTGAACTAGGTATTGATTATCACAACGTCCCCTAGCTCTTTCAACACCTTCAATCCTCCTAAGAAAATTTGTCTTTTTTGTAATTAGATTCCCTACTTTGCTTTTATTCCATTCCTTAACGATATTTGCAAATTTCTCTACCTTGCCATTCCAGTACTTCATACTCCAACTCTTTTTGACCACGTCATTAAAGCCTTCTTTAAGAAGCCACATGGATTGACATCGAAAGGAAGGGTCTTGACGCCGGTATGGCGTTTCTGGAGAGCTTCTGAGAAGGATTGGTATGTGATCCGAGCCAAATTTATTGAGATGATATACCTTAGTTAAAGGATGTATACGATTCCATTCAATGTTAGTGAAGGCCTAGTCTATCCTTTCTTTTAACAAATCACGCTCCCAAGTGTATCTTTCTCCAACAACATCAGTTTCCATCAAACAAGATTGTGAAATGCATTCTCTAAATTGCCTCATAGATATAATGTTAGGTTGAGATCTACCTCTCTTGTCCTCCACAGAACGATAAGCATTAAAGTCCCCCATGACAACCCATGGTCCATTAATTGAGTTACTAATATCAGTAAGCTCTCTCCATAGATTATACTGAAGACTATAGTTAGGTTCAACGTAAACACTAGATAATAGAAATTCATCTATATCATTTAAAGGCATCACTTTGAGGTGTATAGTTTGGGTAAAGGATGAGACATATTTTATAGATAATTCTTTAGCATTCCAAAGAACCTAAATGCCACTTGCATAACCAATTGCTTCCATTCTAAGCCAAGTGTTGAAACTCAATCTGCGGATAATTCTATCAACCTATTTTCGCTAATATAAGTCTCACTAAGAATAAGATGTTTAACATTTTTTCCATGGATCACATCTTTAACTCCGCCAGGAAAAGACTTTAAGGCTACGCCCTTGCAATTTCAAGATAAGATATTCATAGATAAGTAAAATATAAAAGAAAAATAGAACCTGAACCCAGGAATTAATGTCTTGAAACAGAGAGCTCTATGACTTCTGAATCACCCTATAGCTCTTCTTTGACTTCATCTTGAGTTTCAAACCACATATCATTTTGTTCAGTTTGCTCACTATTTATATACATTCCCTACTGTCCCGAAGTAGGGTCCGATGGCTCAGGAGGTTCAAACATTTGCTTTTCTAATTCATGTTGAACTATGTTTGGTTGCATGCGTCACTTGTTGCTTTAAATTGCTACCTTTATTCTCTTTTTCACGCGAGCTTTCACCTTGTTCAGCTTGCTCCAATACTTGATTAAAAAGTAAAGGTCCACCCTTTAATATTGATCCAAAGACAAGTTGATGGACTTTGCCCACTTGTTTTCTTTTCAAAATAGGGGACACAATTTTTGGTCTAGAAATTGTATCCCTTTTTTAACTCACAACTTTACATTTTTCTGGGCTTTTATTTTTGGTTTGGTTTAGATTATTTTAACAAAAAACCACATGCTCATCACTTACAGCTAGCAAGTTTATATTCAATTGATTCACACTCTTTGGACCTTTACATGATGTATCTTTTCCTAGCTCCTTATCAATCTTAGACCCATGTTGTTCACTTTTCTTGGAAACCGAAACCGATGCCCCAAGTATCTTAGAATTCGGTAGGTTACTCTTGGCTTAGGAAGATTTAAGGGTTTCTTTCTTTCTCCATTGAGTGGTAGTGCCATTTCTTTTACTAGGGATAACATTTTCATTTTTGGGGCTTCTAAATTGGTCTCTCTCAGAGGATCATGCCGAGACCCAACAGTTTTCCTACTTGCTTACCCATTGACCGAATGTTGTTGGCAGGTTTGGAGGATTATTGCTTCTCAGACTCAGCTTTTTGGGTACGATGTCGAGTAGGTGATGTGACCTTCATCCAGGCTCCTTACTCTTCTTCCATCGGGATTCTAGGTGCGCTCACAATCAGAGTTTTCTCTGCCTTCTTGTTTTTTGGCGCTTGTGATAGAGTTTCCGATGGCTGCTGTTCTGGGTTGGATTTTTGGTTCTATTCATTATGTGGGCACACCTCTTGAATGTGTCCATAGATATCACATTTGAAGCATATTTTATCAAGGGCTTCATATTCTACTGTATAGATTCGATTTCAAAGAGAAAATCTGGATTAGAGTTGTTTATTTAAATCCACCTCAACACTTACTCTATCAAATTTTCCCCTTTCCATTACATGTTGGTTGTTTTTCTTTTGTGCTAAAGTATTAAGATCCACTTTGACAGCTTTGCCTATGAGATTCCCTATTTCCATGATACACTCCTCTAAGTAAATATGCATTGGGAGAGTAGGGACTCTTATCCAAACCACAACTTTTTGCACCCTGTTATAGTGGGGATTAAAATTTGGACTCCATCTCTGTATCGCAAGATAGTTTCCCTGTATTAGCCAAGGTCCATCAAAGAGTAGTTTGTAGCATAAAGCTTCTTTTGCTGTTCTAAAAACAAAGTAGTTATTAGGAAGGTCAATAATTTTGAAATTGTCCGACTTCAGGAATCACTTAGGTCTGTCTCTCATCATAGTCAGGTTGGTCTTTCTTCCCAAAACAATTAAAATAAGAGCATCCTTCCATGGCTGGCAGAGTTCCTTGAGTCTTGATAGAGGTACAAGTGGCATGTTATATGGTGTCGAACAAGGCATCCAAGTTGACAACCAAGGTGGCATCATCCATGGCAAACATGTTGTAGGTGGCACATACAATGAACAAGATGATGTCTATATCTTACAAGAAGATTCTAAGCAAGCCCAAGATCCTCTTCATAACATCAAGGGCATAATTACTAGAAGCCTAGAAAGGAGTGAGTTGTTTGAGGGGCTGGAGCAAATATTTAGGCTTCAATTTGCTTCATTAATGGCTTATAATGTTCAGTATATATGTTGAGGGTGAAAATGAGGCCATAATCATGCATATTCAAGCCCATATGCATGCTTTTACAACACCTAGAAGCTTGACCACGTGGCAAAACATGAAGATCCATGAAATTGAGATAACATGAAGCAATAAGCCCAACATGATGATGTGCAAGGCCTATGTGCAGTCTAGATTGAAGAATTTACTTTAAATACCATGTGACAAGCATGTGCCTTGGTGGAAGATTATAAGTGATGTCCGAGACAACTCAAGAAGTATCTAGAAGGCATCCTTGTGCATCAAATCTGATTTGATTACTCTCCTATTTTATTTTCATTAAATAAGACATTTTTGTCAAAGATTGTTGTTGAAAAATTTAATTTAGTTTCCTATCTTTAGGTATCTGACTTAGTCTTGAAGAATAAGTAATTTCCTCATACTTTTAGGCTTGAATGGTGCCAACCAAGGCAATCAATCATCATTAAGGCATCATTTATTACATTTATGACTAGGTTCAGAAGATGATAATGATATGAATAAGAACTTTGTTCTTTGAGAATTTTATTTCTCTAGTGTAAGCTTTGCTTGCATGCTTGTATTCTCGTGCGAATACTCTGACTGTATCAAGGATCGATCATCCTTTTGGTGTCTTTATGGCTAGGGTTGTAAGAGATAGGTTCTCTTAAGGTCCTACATTTGATCATCCGTCCCGTTCGTGTCTTCAAACTTGCTTTCTAGCCGGTCCGTTTTCCCCTAATCATATCAAGTCTTTCATCTGATACATTGAGCCTGGGTAAGGACCCTATCATCTTCTTCTGTTCCTCGATCAGCTCTGGTGTTGTAGCCTCTTCTTCTTATAATAATTCCTTCATTTTTCCCTTTAGACTTTTGTCAAAATCCTTTTCTTCATTTCCCAACAATTAGGCCTTATAAGATATTTGAGTTCTGGGTGGTGTTTTGGTTTCTTGGCTCAGCTGTGGGGTTTTGTATCTGTGTCTTTCCTATAGTCATTTCTTTTCATCACTTCAGGATTCCCTTTATTTTTCTCAACGTTAGCCCCCGTATCTTGCATCTGTGTGTCTTCAGGCATCTTTTTGATGTTGTGCCCTAAGATATCGTCGTCCTTTTTGGACCGTCCTCCACCTCCTTCAGAGGTGGTTCCATCACTGGTTGTCGGATTAGTATGCACACTACTTCTCTCACTTGGTTCCATGCCGCTGTTTTTTTACATGTCTTTTTAATGATATTAGAAAAATAATTTCTTTAATTGAAAAGAACACTAAAAAATAAGAGAAGATGGATTGATGGACTCCACGCAAGTTTCGTGTAGTTCACTCATTTTTCTATGAAAATATAATGTCGATCAATGTGAAAATATTTAAAATTGTTTTTATAAATATGATATTTTACATATTCAATTACTTCTATTTTAAGTAACATTGACAATAATCAAATAAATATTTAGAAAAAAAAACACTAAAATACCATTTGAACTTTAAAATACCAAATCAGTGATTTCCCAAAAAACTGAGTTGTCAATTGCTATACTCTTTTTATCAATCTCATTACTCTTATAATCAATAAAATCAATTTGAGATTTTGAAGTTTAAGTGATATTTAAGTATCTTTTTTTCTAAATATTTTGCTTACTTCAAATAGAAGAGTTAAATTGTTTCTTCATCCTAAGAGTAATATTGTCTTTTTTTTCAACTGTCAAATATTTTTTTTTATTTAAGCAAGGTTTCTTCTTTCGAGGGGTACAAAGGGGTACAAAGGGTTTTTGACTCTTACAACAAGTATGTTTTCTGAATTTGAACTTGTGTTCTCTCTTTAAGGGTTGATACCACTTACCACATCAATCCCCTCAACCAACTGCTTATAGATTTTTAATTGTTAACTTTAAATCAACTATGAACTACTACCACTGGTGGTATTAATATACGAGCTAGTTGAGGATTGAATTTGATTCTAAATATAAGACTTCAATTCATTTTGTCTCCTAAATTTATAATTTATTCTTCAAAGTATCCCTATTGGTCATATGCAAAAATGAGTTTCTATCTAATGGTAGTAATGATGAAAGATGAGATTTTAGGAAAATTAAAATATATTTGTTATACATAATTAATATAACTAATTTCATTAATCTACTAAAAATTAGCCAACTAACTTTTATATTAAGGACCAAAAGTAATATTTTTTTTAAAAAGGACAACATTGCATATGTTTTGAAAGATAATATGCATTATGCAACAACAACAACAACAACAAAGCCTTTATCCTACTAGGTGGGGTTGGCTACATGGATCGAACGACGCCATTGTGCTCTGTCAAAAATCATAGATTTCGATATATTATTAATTAGAAGGTCTCTCTCTATAACCTCATTGAGCGTTCGTTTCATCCTTCCTCGACCTTGTCTAATAGGACTCCATCCTGCTTGATCCACCCTTCTCACTGGAGCACTCAAAGGCCTATACTGAACATGTCTAAACCACCTCAAACGATTTTCTACCATTTTTTCTTCAATAGGAGCCACTCCCACTCATTCACGTATATGAGTATTACGAATCTTGTCTTTTCTTGTATGACCACTCATCCATCTCAACATCCTCACCTCACTCCGCCTATGTTTATAAACGGTCCCAAGCCCGGGTAAAGGAGGAGGGTTGTGTTAGGCCCCGACAGCCAACGTAAAACCCTGTCGAATCTCTTATGAATATGCATTATGCAACAAGGTGGAAAAAAAAGAAAGAAAGAAAGATGAAATGCTAGATTGCTGCAAAAGTTTCTCTAGGAAGTCATTGCTTTTATTCAAAAATATTTTTGGGGTAAAAATACTCTAACCACACAATAATGTTAAAAAAATATTGGATAATGATGGCATGTTTTTAATTTTTATCAATATAATAAGACCAGTAGTTAATTAATAGAGGTTTCGTTAAGGGTAGAATAAATAAGCTAAAGATACCGTCTTAAAAATAATTCTGAGGTCCTTTGTAGGATTAATGAATTTCAGTATTTCATTAAAAAAAATTCTGAGGGAAAACAAACACCCCATTAGGAATAGTTGTGTTATGTGATAGGTAAATGTAGGGCTGAGCAAGTAGCCTGAAACCCGATAAGCCCACCCGTACCTGCGATAAATTTACCCGTTATAGGCCCGCCCAAAACAGGCCCGTAATGGGTAGGCAATCTGCCCGCCCGTTTAAGCATTAAACGGGCGGGTTATGGGCACCCTTTTGGGCTACCCATACCCGCCCATTTATTATTTTTAATTTATTATTGTTAAATTAAAGTAATATCACATTATCACTCCTTTTATCTCATGTAGTCAGTCATGTTCTCACCCTTAGACAATAAAACCCTCGGCCTTGTCCTCAACTCCCCATCCTATCAGTGTCACTACTCACCACTAAACATCTAAACCTAGGCAGTCTCACGTCAACTCCGATCTTTCTCTCGCACTTGAAACTCCACATCTCTACTCTTGCTATCACAAGTCCGAACTTCACTCTTGCTATCACAAGTCTGAACTCCACTCTTGATCTTCGGCGAGGTAGCGACGTGAGTTTGAAACTTCAAACTTGGCAAAAAAAGTGAAAGAGCATTGGCCATGGTCATTGGTTCGTTCTTCTTCCTCTTTTTCTTGAGTATTTCATCGACTTGTGTTTAGATTTAAGAATATGAGATATTTTCCCTGTTTATTCAACATCAACATGGTGTTCCGTTTTCTTTCCTTTGTTTATTTCCTATATATATATATATATATGAGAAAGAGAGAGGATATAGATTGAATGAAGGGTAGGACACTATTTATGAGAGTACAAAATCAGGGAGGGACCAAGGAGATATTTTAAAGAAGACAAAATTTCACCTATCGATGTATGTATCTTTGCGTGTGTATGTGAAGATAGAGTTTTCATTCTTATTTAAAAAATGAATACAATTATGGTAAACATTGACCAAGAGAAAAGTAAAGAGTCTAAGACTATATAGTTAAATAACCAAGAATACGACATGTGCATGTGCTACGTGTACCATAGATATGTGTATATATTATTTGCAAATCACTATGTTATTTCATACTATTGAGTACTGATAGTGACCATATTTTAGGACCACTTTAGAGATATTGTCTTGGGTTTTTCTTTTGGCTTATAGCTCATAGGGATTCATATATTTACAACAGTATAATTTGTTTCATTTTATTAATCGCGATCATATAATAGTACCTCCACCTCCTAGATATTAGAGTATAGTAGCTCCTGGACTAATTACAGCTTCCTCAATAATTATATATTATGTGTTTGAATTCCAATAAAATTTAAATATTATTAAACCTACCTTAAGAATAAAAAACATGTTTCAATATCGCCCATGAGTGAATACTAGTAAGCTTTGTTATTATTATTTTTTCTCTATGGATTATATTCCTTTAAATGTCTTGACTTTAATTATTTCTCCATATTCTCTATCTGATTGACTTGACTAATTTTAGTCTCATAAGTTACTTGACTAATTTTAGTCTCATAAGTTAGAACTTAGAACATATACTTGCTGCTACTTGCCAAAACTAATAACTATAGGTCTATGATTTGATACGTATGTTAATTTTATTTTTTATTTTCAATTGTGTGGCTATGTGCGGTTGGTTGTAAAAGAAAATGATCAACCCAAAAAATACAACTAATATGGATGCTACGGATATAACTGAAGTTAATCAAACTACTACAAATCAAGTAGAAGATACCACAGTTAACAAGGGAGAAGCACCTAAACTTGTGCAACCAAGAAAAAGGAAGCAAACATCTTAAGTATGGAAGCATTTCACTAGGATGCCCCTAGCTGAGATGAAAGGGAAACATCGGGAAAAATGCAACTATTGTTCTTGAGATTATGCAAGCTACCCAACTAATTGTGGGACAAAGTCTTTGTTGCGACATCTTGAAAACTGCCCAAGAAATCCAAATAAAGCAGGCAAGTCACAATCCTTGTTCTTGCTTAATTTTAATAAAAAATTGACACATGGTGTATACAATGAAGAGTGATGCAGAAAGTCTATTGCAAGGTTCATCATAAAGGATGAGATGCCTTTTCAAATTGTTGAAAGGGAAAGTTTTAAAGAGATGTTGCAAGAGCTTGAACCAAGGTTTAAAGTCCCTTTACGATAGACGATTGCTAGAGATTGCTACCAATTATATTTGGAAGAAGCAAAGCAGTTGAAAAAAATATTTTAAGCAGTATAAAATTCATGTATCCCTTACAACATATTGTTGGACTTCAATCCAAAATGCCAACTACATGTGCTTGACTGCTCATTGGATTGATGATGATTGGAAACTACAAAAACGAATTTTGAATTTTTGTGTCATTGAAAATCATAAAAGGGATACAATTGGTGATACAATTGACACATGCTTATTGAATTGGGGCATTGACAAAGTTTTCACAATTACAGTTGACAATGCCTCTACCAATAATTCTGCAGTTGCATATTTGAAGAAATGTTTGAAGAGTTGGGATGGTCTAGTGCTTGATGGTGAGTTTATGCACATGCGATGTGCTGCTCACATTTTAAATCTAATTGTTTTTGAAGGACTGAAAGAGATGAATAGGTCGATTGAGGTTATTCGACATGCCATTAAATTTGTCAAATCTTCTCCATCAAGGTTGAATAGATTCAAGGAGCTTGTTGTAAAGGAGAGAATTGAATCGAAGAGTCTACTTTGCTTTGATTGTCCTACAAGGTAACTTAAATCTACATTACTCTATATTTGTTTTACTTACACATGTATGATATTTATTTCCTTTATACTAATAAAATCATGTTTGTGTTATTAGGTGGAATTCAACTTATCTTATGTTGGAGAGTGCTGTCAAGTTTATCAAAGTTTTTAATAGAATGGGGGAAGATGATGATTATGATGATGATGATGTAGCTCAACCTCCTAGTGCTTATGACTGGGGTGCTGCAAAAGAGTTTCTTATTTTCTTGAAGTTGTTCTACTCAATGACCTTAAAATTTTCTGGCTCCAACTATGTGACTACAAATACATGCTTTCAACATATAATTGCAATCCAAACAAGCCTTCATGCAAGTGCAAATAACTCATACTCTCTATTGACTGACATGACCATTAGAATGCAATCAAAATACTATAAGTAATGGGGGGATATAGAAAGAATGAATCCATTGTTAGTTGTAGCTGTGATATTAGACCCCAGATACAAAGTCACATATGTGGAAATTGCTTTTGAAAAGATTTTTCCTGATGTCTCAAAGCGTGAGGCCACATTGAAGAAGGTTATCAATGTCTTGCACCGCCTATATGATCAGTACGCAATCAATATTGGAATAGACAAAACATCTAATGATGCATCTGGATCTCAGCCAGCGGAAGAGCAAGTAGATGCTAGTGTTGAAAGGAATAATGCGTTGTTTCCTGAGGTTGAACTTGAGCAAGTATCCTTGTCCATCATTGATCCTACCTTCCAGAAATTTTTAGCCACTGCAAACACAGTGTATAAGAAGCCTGAGCAAGTCTCTGAGGTTGATGAATATCTTCGATCTGAATTAGTTGGATATAATGATTCAAAATTTGACCTTCTTGCTTGGTGGAAAGGTAATGCTTCGACATATAAATTTCAACATCTCATTCCTCGTGATTTGTTGGTTGTACTAGTCTCCACAATGTCTTCGGAATATGCTTTTAGTATTGGAGGTCGAGTACTAGATACTTTCAAAAGTTCTTTATCTTCAAAGATAGCCGATGCACTTATATGTGCTCAAAATTGGCTATATACAGGTCCCCCAAAATTGAATGACTTAGATGTTGACAATATTGATGAGAGTACAAATGTTGTTGGTAATTTCTAAATCAATTTCAATTTATATTGTTTCATCTTTGATCTTTTTATTATCACATATTAATTAACATAATCTATCTTTGCTTTGTAGATCAAGAGTTATCAACTACAAATTCAACCATTCCAATTGAAGGTGATATTGATGATGAAGATTCAATAGAAATGCAAGGATGATGCATGTTAAGAGGACTAATTATGGAAAGATGCCAATGCTTTTTTGATTGGCTTTTGTTAACTGTTTTGTTCCTTTAGATTCAAACTTTGACAATGAAAACTTTAAATACTCGTTTTAGTTGTGACTTAAATTCTGAATGTTAATGTTATTATTTGATGTTTTAATTTAAATTAAAAGGTACATTGCAGAAAGCTATATTAGTATTATGTGTTTGTTAAATGCAAAAGTGCAATACTGCAGAACTTAAAGTATGGGGAATAAATTGTTTTGCACTTTGCAATGGCAATGATTTATTTTTAATATCATATGTTAAATGGGTTGCCCATTACCTGCCTAAACTTGGACGGGTATGTCCAGCCTGTTTATAACTGAGCATAAATAGGCATATAACGGGCTGACCTTCGGGTCAGCTCAGTCCACTCATTACTCAGCCTTAGGTAAATGGAGTTCTTTTTCCCCTTGAATTTCCCAAACTGCCCACTTTTGTCATGCAGCTTCAAATAGTGGGGAAGCTGAAGAATACAACACATGTATATATGACAAACAGAAATATTTGTTGGCAAAAAAAAGAAAAAAAAGAAAAAAGAAAAAAAAAAGACAAGCAGAAATATCTATTTAACTCTATTATGAGGGTGCATTGAAGACTAGGGGGTGTTTTCGGGGCGGGATCGGGAAATCACATTCCTGATCCTGAGAAGGGTTTGAGAATGATTTTCATTTTCAATCCCGATTTCGAAAAATTTTTGAGAAGGGTTCGGGAAATTTTCAGGATCGGGATTAGGAATTTCCTGATTCCAATTCTTTTTTCTTAAAAAATTCATATATTGAGTTTTTTTGTTGTGTTTTCTTTAACCTAGGGCAAATATATAATTTGTCTAATATCATATTGTATCAAATTAATCCAATATAAATATATATTTAGTTCAAAATATGCTTAAAATTGTCGATTTAGCTATAAAAAGTAAAAAAGTAAAAATAAAAAATTAGAATTATTTAATAAATAATAAATAAAATTAACTAAATAAACTAAAAGAATAGATATTACCTTCATGATTTACATTCTCTCTACATTTGGTCTTATCTTTTTAAATATTTTTTTTAAAAAAATATATTTTCGGGATGGGGAAAAAATTAGGATAGGAAGTCCTGTTCCCAATCCCAAATTTTTTCCGTTCCAACATTAGCCAGGATCGGAACGGAAAAATGTCTTGCACACCCTGTTGAAGCCCACCATCATCATCGGTGTTCCTATGATGAGTTTATTCAAAAATCCCATCTTCTTCCTGTTTGGTTGTTCCTCTCATTTTGACTTGACTGTTTTGCTCTCGGAATCAAATCTTAAAACTTGGAAGATACAGAGAAGTCCAATGGCAAGAAGAAATTCACAGCCCAAAGAAGGAGCTTGAGGTTAGGAGCAAACCAACACTCAAATTGAGATCTGAAAGTGAATTCAAATATTGAAGAGGGGACGAACCTGGAGGTTAGAGCCAAAATCGCACCAATACACAAACTCAGTTTCAGATCTGAGATGCTCAACGGCGAACCTGGAGCCCAAGATGAAGGACGGCGAACAACAACCAATGGAGACTGAAGAAAGAGAGTTAGAGGAGAAGATATCGACACCGACGGTGCCGGCGACCTCCTTCACTCCAGATCTGTTCTAGCTTTTCATCTCGGTCGCTGCAGATATGCTCAAGGTATCAGACACCATGGATGTCCATCCAGATCTTCTGGAGACGGAAGAGAGGTATACCACCCTCCACCTCAGTCATCGACACTGATGCCGCCTGCGACCTCCTTCACTCCAGAATCCAGATCTGTTCTAGCCTTCCATCTTGGGTAAAGCATATGGGTTTCGTTATGACTAATTTTGAACAGTTTTTCCCTAAAATTTCTGTTTGGCATAGTCTGTAATTTGGACTTTGCTTTGTATATAGTGAGTAATGAAGCTGATGGCTGATATTTGTAAAGTGAGGGAGCTTATACCTTCATTTTTTATATTGTTGTGATTTTGTATGCTTCAGATATGCCTTAAATGTTCCACGTTCTTTATAAATCATGATTACTGAAAGGTCAACATTAAAGAATTTTTTTTTTATCATATTTGAACTGAGTCATTATGGAAGGATATATGTATAGAAGAGCAAGGTTGAAACTTGAAAGAAAATGAATATTTTCCAACATAGTAAAGGACTTGGGGCTTCAATTTCATGTGCATATATGAGTGAAACCTGTCCTAATTGCCTGGAAATAGAATGCTAGATGCTGTTGTTATGCTTTTTGTCAGTAAATGAAGGGGGTGTTATATTGGTGCTATTATTACAGCTTACAACTTTATATACTAGAAGATTATGAACTCTTATGTAATTTTACTGAAATAAACTAAATTTTTTGTCGGCACCATATTGTTTATATTTTCTTGTCCAATCTACTTGAAGTGTGAAAGAAAACATGTTAACAAAGTAATTATTTTCGTTATAAGGATGTTGCTGGTGACAAATGATGCTATTAAAATTGCTGATTTCACTCTGTTTGCTCCAAAAAAAATTGCTGATTTCAGAATGGCTTGAGAAGCATCATCAATGCCCAGATATCCAAGCAACCCGTTAATACAGATAGAGACTTTGCGATGGGGATACATTTCCCAGGGGTCTTTTTAATAAGGTGGGATTTGAACTCAGTACGTCCACTTTATAGTCTAGCCGGTCCGCACCCTTGGGTATCATCAATGCCTCCTTATGTTCAATATGTTTCTTCATGGTGGTAATTCATATTCTATCATGGCCTCGTTTCCTTTCTTTTCTTTTCCACAAGTGAATAAGTATTCTCTACATTAGGGTTTTTGATGTTAAGTCAACATTCTATATGGACTGTATGTGAGTGCATGTGGTTTAAGGAATTATTTTCTCATTATCGTCTTTTCATTTTTTTCTTGTGTATGCAGGTATTGAGCTCCAAAGGTTTTGTTACATTCTCCATGATATACTCCTGCTGTTGGTAAGCATTAATATTGAGTCTAATTTGGAATTTTCTTATTTATTTCACACAATAAGCTGGTTTATTTTTCTTGTAAACATGGCATGGTAGTATATTTGGGATATATTTGTAGTTTTAGTTTCAATTTGATACTGACAGACTTCACTTTTCAGGTCTCCTGAAAGCATACTAGTAGGAGATGATTGGCTAAGCTTAGCAATGCACCCTTGTACAGAATATCAGATCGGACTTCCTTGATGATTCTCCCACCAATCCCATTTACCCTTGCTATGTTCCTTGAGAACATATTAAACTTCTTACTCAAACATGAGGAACCTCAAAAGTGCTATATATTATTCGTACTAATTACGCACAATAATTTTTATGTTATTTCTCTATACAAGGCATTGGTTCATGTACATGACACAATGTGCCTTCTTCATTTAGAAATTTTCTACTTTGGGTAGATGTTAGTGTGTATATATATAAAGCATGATCTTGTTGACGTATGGTCCTATTGTATCTTTAGACAAGTTATAAAATAAATGAGTTGAAAAATGTTGAATAAATGAGAGTTGAAGTTTAAAAGTATGGCATGTTACATGATTGCAAACAATTGATGTTCAATTGCGGAAATTTGTGTTGCTATCAGACCAAGAGGCAAGCATGTTTGAAGGATCAAGATGTTCTTTGAAATTAAGAAGGGTTTGTCGCTCACAAGGAATGTAAAGAACTTGATCAAACGCTTCGCTTATGCATAAATGATTTAGTAGTAAGATGAGAGAGCAAATCCAAATGAATATATTTGATTAAGTTCTTTAGTGGGTGACAAACCTTTTTTAATTTCAAACAATGTCTTCTTGATCCTTTAGACAGGCTCGCCTTTTCGTCAGATGACAACACAAGTTTCTGCAATTGGACATTGGTTGCGTGCAATCATGTAACATATCATACTTCTGAACTTTACGTCTCACTTATTCCACATTTTTCAACTCATTTATCTTATTATTTGTTCAAAAAACTCATGGGATCATATGTCAACAACATTATGCTTTGCATATATACTAACATCTACCCAAAGTAGAAAATTTTTGAATAAAGAAGGCATAATGTGTTACAAAAGTGAGTCAATGCATGATATAGAGAAATTATATGAAAATAGTGGGCCTAATTGAAAGAAATAATATATTAATTTTGAGCCAATTTACTTAGAGTTAAATTCCATTTATGGTTGGGGAAATATTTGAGAGCGTATATTGATAAGCAATGTAAGGACACAAGGGCATATGAAAAGGAAGTTGAGAGGATTGATAAATGCTTAGCAGGATGGAAGAGTAAGCTTTTTTGTCTCAAACTAGGAGAATGATCCTCGTAAAAAAGTTATCTTTCTTATTTGCTGGTCTATTTAATACCTTGTATGAGATTTCCAAAGCAAGTTTGGCACCGGATTGATATGCGTATGTCAGCCCAAAGTCACAAAGCTCATTTTCTGAGTTGGGAAGAATTTTGTAAGCAAAGGGGAGCAAGGTGGGTTACAATTCCTCAACATCGATCATTTTAATATGGCCCTCTTAGCTAAACAGTTGTAGAGAGCTACATGGGGAAGGCTCGCGTATGAATTTTTAATTTAGAAGGGCAATGGAAAAGGTGAAGTGCAAAAATTAAAAGAGCTATAGATGTGTAGAATGCAAGTGCATAAATTTAAAAGGGCACTAGAAAGGGTAAAATGCAAAAAATTAAGCATACTTTTCCATTGAAAAAGCACGATCAACTAAGCATACTTGCTCTTTGCAAATCAATAGAAGATGCCTCTTTTTTTTTTTTTTTTTTTGAAATATGTTATTGAAGGTTATCTATTTGTTATTTTGTTTAATACGCTGACCTCTTTCAGTTTCAATATTATCGTGATCCCTTCTGCAAAATTGTTTATTGATTTAGACATATAAGTAGTCTTTCAACAAAGCTCCATTGATTTTAGAATAAATTTTAACAGTTCCATCATGCCTATAAGAGCAAGTAAAGTGATTGCCTCTACCTTAAGGTCCTTCAAAGAACAAGCATCGATACAATCTCTAAAGTCTAGCACTTCACTACCAGTGATAGGCGCACCGCTGATTCTATCATCAAAGTTCAACACACCGTTAAAATCCCCAATGATAATCCTTTTTCACATCTGATACAAGACCTCCTATGTGAAAACCACGACAGGAACTCCAAGGTGAAGAGAGGGAAAAAAACCCATTTCTCATTGTGATTTGGTGTATCTTCCTAGCATTCGTAGTTGACAAGATACACCAAATCACAACAATACAGAAGATGGCTGATGAATCCCTATTATTTTATAATATGTTTCAATTTTTAGGGTTTCTATCTTATTTCCTGGTTTTAATTACACTGATTGTTGTTATTTTGAATTAAAGATTATTACATTAAATAAAGGATAAATGGGGCCAATTGTTATGTTTTAATAATTTCTCTTGCTAAAATTGATATGCATGAAGGTTTTTTTGTTTATGATGATTGCAAGGAAATTAGAAAATAAAAATTAAAAGCAATTTTTTTTTGATACATAAATTAAAAGCAATTGAAACCCAAAACTCTGTTACAAGGTGATAATAGATCAAGTGAAAATGGGCTTTGGAACTCATGAAAGAGCACATGACATGATCTATACAGAAGATTGAGTCTGGATTAATGGAGGATAGTGGACTAACAATATGTCAGGGAAGACCCAAAACAATGACAAATGTGGGCTTAAATGAAGACGTGTTTTTTTAGGGTAGATAGTAAGGTTATTAAACCTAGATCAGCCACTGAATCAGTCGGGGTACTAGGTCAATGGTTAGTAGGTTAGATCGAAGTTAAATTGGAGCTAACCTGGGTCTAAACCGGTGCAAAAATGAAGATTTCAGGGTTATTAATATGAAATTCTAAAAAAGATAAAAAAGATTTTTTTTATTTTTTTAAAAGGGTGAATCGGGTTGATATTTGGATTGGACTAGTTTATTGACCGGTTTGTTGCTTTTTGGGCCGAACTGACTGGCCTGGTCCGGATTTAATTACTTGGGTAGATTGAGCCTAATCTCCACTAATGTAAGCTCTATTGTCAACCGAGGTGCCACCTAGGATTAATGAAGGGCGAAATTGGGATTGCAAGTCCTTATCTAATAAGAGAATATCTAATTAGAAAAGATTTTTTCAACATATCTCTTTCAATACAAGTTTGAATCTCGCGAATCGCAGTTGTTGGGAGAGTTATAAGCCACGAAAGAGGAAACCCTTGATTTCCACAAAAAAAAAAACTCTTAATTAATTCTCCAAATCAATTGAAACATAGGAAAAATTCCATAAAAATACATTTAAAAATGAAAAAAGACAAATTTGTGCTGCGAATTTATAAAATCACAGGTTAGAAGTGAAGTAGGAATATGAGATTTTTAATTCTGACTAAATGACCAAATTGCCCTTAGTTCAGTTATGCAACAAAGTGAAGTCGTTAATGTAAAATCTGATGTTGTTAATATAGATACATATATTGTTATTGACCCTTGAAACTTATGCCCTCAAAATTATTACTAGTTTTTGGGATATGAAGTTTTAAAACATGAAAGTAAAGTTGTTTATGTAAAATATGATGTTGTTAATATAGATACAAATATTATTATTGACCCCTGAAACTTGCGCCTTCAAAATTATCCTTAGTTTTTGGGATATAAAGTTGTTAAACATGAAAGTAAAGTTGTTAATATAGAATCTAATGTTGTTAATATAGATAAAGATGATGTTATTGATCCCTGGAATTTGTGAACTGAACTAAGGTCATTTTGGTTAGAATTGAAAATCTCAGATTCCTACTTCAGTTCTGATTTGAGATTTGATAAATTCGCTGCACCAATTTATCTTTTCTTATTTTTATTTGTATTTTTATGAAATTTTACCTTTAAAATATCTTTTGGAGAGTCGAGTCATAAAATATTTCTTCTTCCTCTCTCCCTTCCTCTTCTTGTGACACTTGTTCTCATCACATGTCACCTCCCTCATCTCTCATAAATCCAAATTACAAATTAATTATTCTTTTGCCATGGATAATTTGGATTATCCTCTCCAATATCACTAAACCAAGCCACCTAGCTCTAGATATTGAAAGAAAAAAAAGTTTTGCATTATAATTTGAATTCCCCTTTAAATATAATTAAAAGACTAGCAATCCCAACTTCGCCCTTCATTAATCTTAAGTGGCACCACATGTAGGCAATTGAACTTAAATGAATGGAGATTGAGCCCAATCTATCCTAAAAAATGTAGGTCTTCATTTAGGTCCACATTTGTCATTGTTTCATGTCTATCATAGTCTTGTTGGTTTCCAATCACTCCTTGTTTGGTCCTCCTACATTTGGTATTGATTAGATGACCTTTGCTGGTAGAAAGCATTGACCTCTTCATATCTATGTGGACGTACAGATGAAATGTGCATGGATGAATTTACTACTACAAAAATAAGAATTAGTGACGCACCTTTTGTGACACTTATTTAAAGAAGTGCCATAGTTTCTTCAAGATTTTTTTATTTTTTTTAAAAACACTTTAGGTGGCGCTTTCTCAAGGAAGCGTCACAGCTTCCTGGTGATCTTAAGTGACGATTCCTCACATAAAGTATTTTTTGAAAAAAATAAAAATTGAACCAGAAGCTGTGGCAGTTGCTCAAGGAATTGCTACGTACTTTGCGTGGCACTTAGCCTAGCAAGCGCCACAGAAAGTATTAGTTTTTTTTAAAAAAATTCAAACTATTCTCTCTTCCGCAATTTGCTTCTATCACCTTTGTTCTCTTAGTCTCCACTCTTCATCCAACACGTGTCATCATCCTTATCCTCTTAGTTCCCACATTTCCTCCTTCTCCTTTTTTTTGTCACTCATCACCGTTCCTACTTCGATATGCACTTCCCTCATTTTTTTGTTCCATCACTTCTCACATTTCCTCCTCCTCCTCTCTTTATTTTTGGCACTCCTGCTTCATTTCTTTTATTCCATTTCTTGCACCAAATTGACCTACTCCTTCTCCCTCTTGGTCCCATTTCATTCTCTTTATAATTTCATTTTGTTCTGTAAGTCGTACCCACTCATTTTTTTCCTTTTTTATTTATTTATATTTTGAAGCTATGTACAACACATTGTCTTCTTAACCACCTTTTTTTTAAACATCTATGCAACTTTATCTTTGTCTTTTTCCTTTATTAATTTTTTTCAGGTGTTGTACTTGAGGTTTCAGCTCACTCTATTCAAGCTTCCTATGTACGGTAAGTTTTTTTTAAAAAAATTTTTAAGCTTATAAATATAATTTTATTAGTATTTAATAGTTTAATTTGCTTAATATCTTTTATATTTAATTTATTATGAAATCTGAAAAATTTATTCTCATTTTTATATACCGAAAGATAAATGAGATAAAATTAAATGTTATTATATATAGGTTGTATCTGAAGATATGTAGTAGTTATAATTTTTGGTTGTTGTAGTAATTGTTAACATTGATGAGTTACATAAATAAAATAATTATTTATTTTTAACACTTGTATTTTACTTAGTAGTGATTTTGTTAATTAGTTGTTTGTTAATTTATATCATTTTAGAGTTATTTGATTGTGGTTTTCTTTTCCTCATGTTGTTGTAGATATGGAAATGTGTTTAAAGTATGTTATTAACTATAATTATAGGGTTTTAAAAGAAAAATACGAAGAATTTTTTTTTTAGAAAAAGATCTAGGGTGATGCTTCCTTAAGGAAGTGACTTCCTATGACACTTCCTTAAGGAAGCGCCGCCCTAAGTTAAATTAAAAAAAAAGAAAAAAAATATAGGGTTAAGGAAGCGCCACAGTAAGTCCTTAAGAAAGCGCCACCCTAGGTTAAGTTAAAAAAAAAGCCTAGGGTGATGCTTCCTTAAGAAAGCGCCACAGGAATTTCAAACTTCTTGTGACCTTCCTCAAGGAAGCGCCACCCTATGTGGTATTTAAATAATAAAAAAATACACATGTTGTGGCGCTTGTGGGTAGCGCCACAGTTTCTTTTAGTGGCAGTGGGATATGTGGCGCTTATCAAGTGTCAGAGATAATATTAAAATAAGCGTCACAGCTATGTTTATTTGTAGTAGTGATTGCAATGTTTAAAAGATGGAGCAACCAATTGTTGCTTTACAACAAGAGGCCTTTGTGCCAAATAACTTACTTGTTGTAACTTGTCTGGACTATGTGCAAGCCTTTATAGCCATTTTCTCCACCAAATCCTAGCCAGCTTGAGCGGTCATGTCCAAAATGCTTCCATTAGCTTCTAATCCTCTTCCAAATTCTACCGAACACCTCCTCTTTTCCTTTCTTCAATTACTCTCTTTAGGTTGACCCCTCTTGCATTCGATCAGCTTCTAATCCTCTTCCACTCCTCCTCTTCCCGTGCTCTCTTTCTCTTTCTCTCTCTCCTTCTTCCCTATTAATCCATTCGATCCTTTTTCCATTTATTCCAACTACCACCTTGCCTCTTCCACCTTTTCAATTATTCCCTTTTTCCATTCTCCATGTTGTCCCCCTTCTTCCCTTTTCTTTTTCCTTAATCCGTTCTCTTCTTTTCCTTCTTAGTTGGTGCTTTTTTTCCTTTCTTCATCATAACTACCCTCTTCAATTCTCACCAAATGGTCCCCACTTCTTCTTCTTTCATCAATTCTCTTTAGGTTAAAAAGTGAGTTAAGGCTTGTTTGGATGAGGGGTAAAATTCTGTTTTGGGGTTAGGAACAAAATTACAACCACCAAATGTAACATTCCAGATTTTGGGACTAAAGGTTTGAGAATAAGCTTGAATCAAATGGACTGCTAAGCCCCAGTTTAGCAAGTGTCCCAAGAAGGCATGATTTTATTCCTTAAAATTTCTTATACTTTTATGGCATTTAAGGGAATAGAATGGTGAATTAAAGAGCACAGAAAATGACAAAACAATACAATTAGTGGTCACCACTACATAATTATGTTTGGAAAATAAATTGTAAAAAACTAGATTTATTGCCAGTGTGTTTTCCAGCGTGACAATCTAGTTGTGTGACATTTTTAAGTAGGCAAATGATGTCCAAAAATTGTGAAAATTTTCAGAATAAAATTAGACTTATCAAGCTTTAATTATTATATAAGTCATTAGGAACTGTACACAAAGAGTTATATATTTTGAAATTAGCCAAGTAAAACTGGTAAATTTATGTGACAACGTCCAACAAATGGTGATTCTGGAATTTAAGCGTCCAGTTGGCTAAGGAAAATATTTTTTCTCAAAAATAGACCCAATAAGAGTCACATAGCCTTTAAAATAATCAAAATTTGACATCTTTATAATTAGTTATGAATTTTTAAATTTTGATAAAAATTCTGGCAGATTGAGTACAAGTGCAAAAATAGAAAAATGTAAGGGCAAAATGATCAATTGGTCATAAAGCAAGAAGCCATTTATTTTTCCCTTTTCCTCATGATGTTGGACATTCAAAAGGGGAGCAAGAAGGGAATAAATATTTGAGATAAACTTGCCATGAGTTGGAGCAATTTAGCCAAGTAAAAGTGTGGTTGAAAAGTCAACAACTGTGGCTAGGCTTGAAATGCAAATTTGCAAGAATACTTGGTCAACATTTTCTTTCCTTTTTGAAGACATATTTCGATCAAGAAGGATGAAGAGAGAGGAATGGAGTGAGGTTAATTAACTAAGGTGAATTTGGTTAAATTAACCCTTCAACTTTTCAAGAAGCCATAAGATCATGACACATAACCTCTTCTTGCTTTCTTGGACTCAGTTTTGGCCAAGTATTTGTATAGGTTGAAGATTAAGGATTTAAACATTGCAAATTCTCTCATTCAGCCCTCAAATTCGTGCAAAAATAAGGAAATAGAAGGAAAATGAAAGAGGAAAAAGACAGTGCAAGTTTGAATAACAAAGAGAAGAGGCAAGTGACCTTGCTCAATTTTCACCTTCTAAATCATCTTTCTAGCTGTTGAGGTCTTCATAAATGTTGTTTCTCTCATTAAGAGCTTCATTCTATGGTTTTTGTTTCTCAAGGAGAGGTGTTTTGGTGCTGCCAAGAAGAGCCAAAGTTGGAGAAACAAAGAACAAGCCATAGAAAGTGAAAGAGGTAAGCTTGTGCTTCAATTTGAGCCTAGCATCTTGTGTTTTGGTTGAGTATCTTGGTTTTTGATGGTTGTCCTAATTTCAGTCAGAGTATGGGATTAGGGTTTGATATTATTTTAAGCATTATCATGATGATATATGATGCTTAATGATGATATAAGACTAATTTAGAAGTAAAATTGCAAACTTGATGATTGTTGTGTTGGAAGGGAATTTTCGGTTTGATGTAGGGAAGCAAGAAGGAGAGAGATTTTGCCAAATTTGAGGTTTCCAATGGATTCCTTGGGAAAAATTGTGTGGGAGTATGGTATGGTTGTGATTTTAAAAGGGTTGGATTAAAAACACTAAAATTGGAATTCAATATCACTAAAGTTAATATTGCCAGATTCTGGTCAAGTTCTTGTGATGAGGTTTTGGAGGATCAAAACTTGTCCAAAAATCATGAAAATTTACATAATAATAGTAGACACATTAATATTTAATTTTATATATAATATGTTCCATTTGGGTTAGTATATTGTGAGATATGAATTTTTAAAATTTTGGCACTGAATTTGGAACAAATCCTGCCACAGTTGTGTTAATTGAGGATTCTACGATTCTGGGTGTATAACTGGAAGTATGTGATATTTTTCCCTTAAAATAGACTTAGATAGCTTCATATATAATTTTGAACAACCCCAATTGGAGTTCTATAGACTTAATTGTTATTTTTTAAAGTTGGGTCAAAATGCTGGTAGCTTTTGTCTACCACACGAATTTAAGAAAGAAATGGCCAAATATAATTATTATGAACTCCAAGGGTAAAAGTAAGACTTTAAGGCTAATGTAGCACATTGGAAATTTACTTTTTACAGCTCTAATAATATCATTACTTATCTATGGCCATAAAGTGACAAAGAAGAGGCAATTGTTAGAAGATCAAGGTATAAGAGGAGGATACAAAGTCCAAAAGGTAGTAAACTTACCCTACTAGCATGTATTTGACATTTATACTTGTGTAGTGATGCATGTGATTGATTTACTTGATTGTGTAGAGCATATTTGAATGATGAAGCTCTACTTTTGTTTATGCCATAGCCATGAGTATGTTATATGAAACATTGAAAATGCAGAAATGTCATTATGCGGCATGCATCTAGTTAAGGCACATGCACTTAGCATATATCATTCACGCATTATGGTCCTTTTTTACTACTGATATTCCCCGAATCTCACCCTCCCCAACCAACCATTTAAACAGGCAAACACAAAAGGGGTGCTGAGAACAGAGAAGAGGACTGCACACAAAGGAACACAGTTGGTTAGCCGAAGGCCTTTTTTTTTTATTTTAAGGTCTGTAATTATTATGTACGAATCCCATTTGGGGAATTCTTATAATATAATCAAGCAAATTATATCAATATTATATGTATATTTATGTTATTCTTGTGTGCCCACTAAATTGCGCATTGCTGCTCTAGTTAGTATTAATAATAAGGGGTATGTCAGGCAGGTGTAACACCAAACAAGGCCCTTACTCATTTAATCTCCTCTTAGAAAAAATGTGAAAATAAATTTTACACCTGTGAAGTTTCACTTTTGCCCTTCATTAAGCTCCAAAATGACATCTTTGACCTTAACCAATTGACAAAAGTTGTGCCACATTATCACCTACAAAATTAGATTCACAAAGGTAATATCTTTTGCTCGAAATTAAGGAATAATAGGAATAAAAAATATTAATTAAAAATATAAAAATTTAACCACTATAATTCAGAAATTACCCTTTCACTAAAATCTCACATTAACACTTAATTATGCCAAAAATATTCAATTAAGTCCCACAAAAGCCTAAGATAAATTACTAAAAATATATAAATATTGACCTCTATCAATTCCTTCGCACTTAAGTTTTTGCACTCTTGAGAAAAACATCAAACTCAACACTAGGCAAAGAGGGATGAAAGTTGAAAGAATAGGCAAGACCAAGCTTCAAGAATTACATTTATTCAAATAATAAGATATCCATCTATCCAAATTCAATGAACATACCAAAAATTGAAGTAGCTAAAGTGTTGCAAGGTCTAATTACATTGAGCTTAATTGGAAACCTTAACTAGAATAAGTGTTTGCACTCTTCTCTCATATAAGGTAATTTTTCACTCATATCCAATTTGACCACACTCTACCATAAGCTTGTAATATTTCTAGGCTCTCCACTACTTGTAACAATGGCATAAATAGGTCTAATGGACTTTGTAGGGTTGTAATGTTGAATAGGTCAAATGATGGAAAAATAAAAAAAGCCACCATCCATGCATCAAATATGATTAATAGAACCAATAGCACTAATCACAATAGTGTAACTTGCTTTAGAGAAAATTTTCCAATTTCAACTTATCTATGTATATTTTTATATGTCAAGTGCCTTATATTTTTTTTCATTTTTCCTTTCTTTTGATCCTCTTTTTTTTTCCTCTTTTCTTTTGCTATGTACACCTTTTCTTTTCTTTTCTTATTTTCTATTTTGCTTTTGCTTTCTTTTTGACAATTCACATGACACTTATCATCTTATTTACAAGAGCAACATTTCTATTTTCTCATTGTAGCGCTAAAGGAACTTGATGGAAAATGCAAGCATGAAATTTGTATAATGAAAAATGGAAATGGAAATGAAGGGTTCAAAGGGGTGAACAAAGGTCGAACAATGATTGGTTTGTGTTTGGGTAAGAAGGTTTAAAAACGAATGCCAAAGTTACCTCTATCCATATTGTTGCAAAATGTAGCCTCAAGCAAGAAATAAAGCAAGTTCTAGAGAGCAATAATATAAGTGGATAAATCACACAATGAAATGAACAATTAGACCTAAAATATCTTGCAACCAAGCTTTTTGTTCCCTACCAAACTCATCAAAATTAAGCCATGCATCATTTATAGAACATGAATTTTATGGCAGTTCACTCATTTAAAACCCGTTTCAACAATGAATCTAACTAAGAATAATTGAGATACTTGATCATGATTAGAGACATAAAAAATCTCAGTGAATTGGACCAAAAAATAGTAGAGGACAAAAGCAGTAGATAAAAACATATAATGTCATAATGAAATCCATAATGAGAATAAGCACACTTCCCCACACTTAATCCTTACATTGCCCTCAATGTAATGCATAGAAGAAAGAACCTAGATGCACTTATCTATTGAGTGAAGTGAATGTTGTGAAGTCTAATTCAAGATTGAAGCACAACACATCATCATCACAAGGAAAGAGAAGAGCAAGACATAAGTGGAGATAGTTCTTAGAAATTAGGCACAAGGATATTGAGAAAAGGGTATTGGAGGATAAGGCCAAGCACAAAAGTATAATTTAAAATGGAGTTATTCAATTGAAAAATGCAATCTATAGCTATTAGGAAAGCAAGACATATGAGCTACCTTTTACTACTAGTTAGTCCCTCCCCCACACTTGTTCAACATAATATATCATCAAGTAAAATAAGGAACAAGGTAAGGAAAGAGACAACCTTATGAACATGGTGGCTTGTAGCTAGATAGGAAAATCAGAAGGAAGCTTAGTATTTTCCTCCTTAACAATTTAGGCCTGAGTAGAGTGGAGGTTCCCAAATGCAAAGATAATAGGAATGAGGGCAACTACCAAAAGTAGCCTGCAAAGAATTAACCAAAATAGCAGCAATACCTACTCTAAGTATGCTACATGAATCAAAATACTTAAATCCATGGAAAGAATTTATGTACATAAAGTGGCATAGTGGGGTATGTAATTTAAGAAGACTGGAGTCGGACATATTCGATAACAGTTGCTTCTTACAACCAATAAAGTCAACTAGTGGCATACATCAATCAATACTAGGTATCAAAGAATCAATTTGGATTTCATCAATGATAGTGTCACAGTCAAGCACTACTCTATTATCTATAGCACAATCTAAAGCAATAGAATCATTAGCAACATTATGTTCTAATATATCAGGTGGTAAATCACACGATAGGATTTGGGAATAGGAGTCATGAATATGCTTGAATTCATCTAGCAAATAAGTATGATTATCACAAAGCATAAAAGTAGGTTTAAGCAATTCAAGTGAATCAAGGTGAATGTCACTTACTAAATCAAAAGCACTGTCAATTAAAACATACTTGTCACATCAATAATTTGCACATTGAACTTTTGCAAAAAAAAAAAGACCTTAAGACTAGTGATCAATTTTGATTTAACTTCTTTATCTTCACTCTTGTGTGAAGTGGAAAGTACATAATCCAATATAGAATTGGAGTGCATCAAGTCACCTTCACAAGTAAGAAAGGAAGAAGAAGAGGAAGATAAAGTAGTTTGTTTCTCAACATTATGCATGGCATGCATATCACTAAGTTCTATAGAATGGTAATCTCTACTTCTATGAATTTTAACAAATCTAGGATATTTCTCATCAATACAATCCATACACATTATAGTTTCATCACAAGAACATGTAATTTCAGCACTAGCATCATCATCTTCACCCAAAGTATCATGTAAAAGAGTAGAATCATTACAAGGCATTGGCTTATCTAAGCTACCACTACTAGAATCAATAGGTTGAGAAATTGTATGTTTAAGCATTATAGGGGATTCAACAATTATTTCCTTATCCATCTCATCATCACTCAAATCATTAATTACTTCATCAATCAAATTAGTAGGAGAGTCAACTTCTATAAGGATAGGATTGTTACCAAAAGGTAAGAAAGACTCTTCATTGCTCTTTTGTACTTGCTTCACTTCTTAAGCTTGGATGGATGCATTTGATTGAATCATTGAAGGTTGAGAACTCTCCACATGTGAAGTAGCATAAAGCTCTTGATTTTGGGTTCCTTGTTCCTCCTTTTATAGGTCGTGAGGCCAATGGGTTCCAACTTTACCTCCCATCTTTACCCATAACATGTGATCATAATATGCCTTTAAGAATTCATCAATATCTTGCAATTTCTCTTCTATCTCTTTATATCTATCAATTGTTCCTTGATACATGAGTAAATAAAGGCATTTATCTTAGAGTGTGTCAAACTTTCTTGTTAAGGTACTTGTTAGGGAACCATGTTATAGGATGAGAAGAGGGTATCCAATCCACTAGGTTGTAGGTTATAAAGTTGAGGTGGAGGTTCAAGGTAGGGTGGTAAGGAAGGTTCACAAAGTGGTGGGTAAAATGATTGGAATGAGGGTTGGTATGGTGAGTAAGAGGGTAGATGGTGTAGAGGAGATGGTTCATAGGGTGGCCTTTGTGGTAAAGGGATGGGGTCAAGATTTAGGTTGTATAATGGGGAACAAAAGTCATGTTAAGGTCTATATGGGGGTTGGGGGGGGAATGAAGGGACATGGGAGAGTTAGCGTAGTGGAAAAGATTGTTGGTGATAGGGTTCATGATATAGGTTGTGGAACGATGAATCATATTCTTGACAATTGAAACCTCTCTCTTGACTCTCTAACCGGGCTTGAAGAAGCTTTAAGTGATGTCGTATGACTTCAAAGCTTTGTATAAGAGGATATTTCATTCCAGTGGTGTTACCAAGAGCTTCCCAATGCTAAAGAATGCAAAGTTGCTCACCAAAAAACCAAAGTAAACAACACAATGGAAACCAAGAATACGATAGCAAAGCAATAAAATGTAAATTTCTTTTTTGCTTTTATGTTTTTAGAGAATTTTATATGAAAATGGAATGCAAAACGACTATGAATATGAAAAATGACTTAAAGCACTACTAAAAACTCCAAAAATTAACAACTAACTAAGATAAACTTAAAAACACACTAAAAACCAAGAAAAATAAAAGAAAAAACAAAAACAAAAACCTAATAAAAAATCTGAAAAAATTAAAAAAAGAAAGAAAATTCAGAAAAGTATTGCAAACCTTTTAAATTTGGCTAAAATTTAGCAGACCTTGTAGGCAAAGCTATTAGTCTTGTTTAGAATGCCGAAAACCTATGGGATGTCAAATTTTAGAATTTTTTGGGTAAGAATATTTCAGTTTCAGCAAGATAGTTCTATTGCGAATCTTAGATTTTCACCAAAATTTAAATGAGTGCCACACACTTTCTTGCAAACTAAGACATATCATGACAACTTAAAAGAACATTCAACTACTTAAAACCATGAAAATCATCCTCCCTGGCAGTAGCGCCATTTCATAAACCCATGTCGTGTGAGTTCTCAAAAAGGGAAAAAACTAGGTTTGGAAATGTAACGTAGTAGCTCAACCTAGGTCGTTCTTGTGAGGAGATTAATTTCCAATTTCTAAATAGTTAAGTGATAAATACTTTAAACTTGTGAGAAATCATTTTGAGAAAATGTTTCAAAGACAAATGACATAATCTAATCTAATTCAATATTTTTGTATTTTTCAGTTTTCAAGATAAATAAGTAAGCGGAATTGAAATTAACAATGACAATAAGGAAAATGTAATAAACTAATATAATGATAAAGTGAGATTCCTTGAATTGAGATTTAGTCTTCCTAGCTTTCTAATCATAAAAATTCAATAATATGAGTCAAACTGATAGACTTAAGCTACTACTAGATCCATACTTGCAATACTCATTTAATTCATTCCACCGAAGCAATTAAATGAGTACCACCATACGAATCTGACTCAAGGAGAAGAATAATTAACTTCAAACTCTAAATTGTAATTATCATTACAAAAATTCAAAGTATTCAGTTTAGTCATTTAAAATACACTCAACCGAGTCAGAATAAACAACTGAACTTACTCCTAATGTGAATCATACAAAGCTTAATTACTCAACTCCTAGCTCAAACACCAAGTTTATTCACTTGGCATAGAACAATCTAGCTCACAACCATATACTTAACCAAGCCATATAATCATGAACTAGAAAGAGAGCTTAAAGGAATCCCATTGAAGATTAGAAGCTCAAACTATTTCCCAACTTAAGGAAATCACCGAAACTTAGCTACTCATGGAGGAAGAAGATGAAGCATGAAGGAAAAATAAAGAAATCTAGTAGCTTGCTTTCCCTTCCACGTGCTTCACCAAACATCTTCTCTTTTCCTTTATTCAATTACTCTCTTTAGGTTGGCTCCTCTTACATTCAGTCAGCCTTCAATTCTCTTCCATTCCTCCTCTTCCCTTGTTCTCTCTCTCTCTCCCTTTTCCCCATTAATCGATTTGGTCCTTTTTCCATTTATTCTAGTTGTCACCTTGCCTCTTCCACCTCTTTAATATGCCCAAAATATTCAATTAAGTCTCATAAAAGCCTAAGATAAATTACTAAAAATATAGAAATATTGAGCTCTATCACAAACCCATTATCAGAGTAGTCTTTAACAGGTTCCAAGTAATAGTAAAAATGTCTCATAACCTTTGGATAGTAGGGTAAATGGTTAGACAATCTCATATACTGACCAATATATGGAGATAAATATGGCTTTAAGGTTTCTAACAACACTTACAAGTTAACATAGAACATCTTACATATTTTCCTTACTGCAAAGTGTGTCTTGAACTTCTTTGAATTATTAAGTTCGTTTAGCAACAAATCTAGGTGGTGTCATCTTCCTCATTATTTCCTTGTTGCTTAGCTTCAACCTTAAGAGGCACAACTGGTTGAGTTGGACTAATAGAAGGTCTAGTATTGGTTCTTGGATTGCCCTGTCTCAATTTAGTTAGAACTCCTAAAATCAGTGCTTCCTCAAGCATATTGGCTATCACCTTATTGATCTGAGCTTTGTTTATAGCCTCTTGTTTATCTCTTTCAGTCCATGCGGGTGTATCTGTTTGAGTCAGAGTCAAAGTGTAACGACCCGTCTCATATATCACTTATTACTGACCTTAATTACTCAGAGTAGCAATGCGTAGTTCAGTGGGCACACAGGAATATCATGAATATACTGATAATATTAATACAATACTGCTTGATTATAATACAAAAGTTTCCCCACCAGGGGTTTACACAATATTTACAGACCTTAATAACTAAAAGGTCTTCGAACAACCAGTAACATTCATCTTCGTGCATACCTCTTTTCTGATCTCAGCACGTTTCCAATGCTCACCTGTCTGAATGGTTGTTTGGGAGGAGTGAGATTCGAGAGAATCTCAGTAGCAAACATTACCACTATGCATGCCAGATATATATGAATGCATGATATGCTTGCCTACACTATTTCATGCCAACATAATGACATGCTGCATGCTCGATGTTATGACATACATATGGCCATTGCACAAATATAACAGAGCTTCAACCAATCATACATGTTCCACACAAATAGGCAAAACAGTCACATAATCAATGCAAGACATACATATCACATACATGCAGAAAATGTAAGTTCACTACCTGGTGGACTTTATGTCCTTCTCTTCTTTTCCGTTGATCCGCCAACCATTGCTCCTTCTTTATCACTTCATGGCCCTAGGCAAGTGATAACATCATTAGAGCCATGAAAAGTGAATACCCAATGGCCCACATTAGCCCTATAGGCTTACTTTCACCCTTGGAGTTCATTCCAATTATATTTGGCCAATTTCTTACTCAAATTCGCATGGTACTCAATCTACCAGCATTTTTGATCAAACTTCGAAAAATCATAATTAATTCTATAGAACTCCAATTGAGGTGTTTCAAAGCTATATTTGAAGCCCTTTAAGTGTAGTTTTACATAAAAATACTCGATTTCAAACGCTGCCACCACACCATTCCCAGAATTATTCCAAACACCAACTGTTCCAGAAATTTCCAGGAAACAGGACCAAAATTCAACAATTCATATCTCATAGCATACTTGTCCAATTAACCATTATGACCTATCAAATTAAAGGTCTATGTCTCTAATTTTAGACTGTAAAGTTTCATGGTCATTGGATAACATTTGATTACTCAAAAACTCGTCACCATAATACTACCTCCAGAAAACGGAATACACAGCATTTCCTCTTTAACTTCTAAAATTTCTAAATTCATGTACAAGTGTCCAAAATTCATGAACACTTGTATACCCACACAATTTTGCCTCCTAAATCCAATGGAAGTATTAAAATCATCAAATTCCAACTCCTCCTACACGAAAAATACAGGGCAGAAATAGAAAGAAATTGGATTCTCAGAAAGAGTTTGTTGTTTCTTCGATTTCTCTTGCCTAATCACTTCCTTACTACTCATAATCAAGTGATTAGCTATTTATACATCCATTGGACATCTTTTAGCCATTCAAAACACTAATTTAAATCAGTATAAACAGTACCCAACTTCTTCTATACTCATCCAAACGACAAACCAATCGGTTAAAAAGGAAGCTTACGCTTACCTCTACCCGTTTCCACAAACGGTTTGGAATTCCGGCAACACCCCGACAAGGGAGACGGCACCAAACACCTCCAAATGAAAATCCGAAACCGTAGGAATGAAGATCTCGATGAGTAGAGGAACTTTCCTGAAGGGTACTTTGAGAGAGGATGCCGTTTCGGTAGTGTTTCGGAGGAAATAACTTTATCTCTCATCCTCTTCCATTTTCGTCTCTCTTCTGGTTTTTCTGATTCTTCACGGAAAATTGGCGAAGAAGATGGTGGAGAATTGATTAAATGGGGTGTCAAATTGCCTTGCCACGTGTCACCCTCTTATTGGTCCAAATAATGAATTTTCGCACAAAATATCAAATTCTGCAGATTTTTCATTAACTTCGAAAATTCATATCTAATTGTACAAATGTCCAATTGGAGTGATTCCAAAGGCTATGCGACCCTTATTGAGTCTAGTTTTAAGGAAAAATATAAACTTTGGCCAATTGGAAGCTCAAACTTCCCAGAATTTAAATCTTTGAATGCTGTCCCAGAAAATAATTAATTTCGCTGGGCTAACTTCAAAAATTCATTTCTCTTTGTATACAACTCCAAATGACTTATATGACCTATCAAATTAAATCTTGATAAGTCTACTTTCATTCTGGAAAGTTTAATAATTTTTCACCATCATTTACCCATCAAAAGATGTCACACAATCACCACTGTCACACCAGGAATTTCACCAGTGGCAAAATTACTTTGTGTTCCACTTTACTATATTATGTGTGACTTCCAATAACTTCATTTTGTTATTCCCCGAGCTCTTTAACTCACCAATATAATTCCTTTTAATATCCAATGATATAAAGAAATTTTGGGGAATTCAAACATGCCTCATAGGGACATTTGCTAAACCGGGGCTTAGCAGTCCACTTGATCTAGGCTTAATCTTATGCCTTTAGTCCCAAAATTCGGGATATTACACAAAGTCAGGTGGTGAAGGAGGTGCCTTATATTTTCCTTTACCTTCGGACTTACTGAAGTTTCTCTTGTCATCGACCTTATAGTTCTAGGCTATTGAATAAAAATACTGTTAGCTTTAGGTGGTGGTTTTGGAGGACCCCTGTCTTAAACCTTAGGCTGAGAGTACTTCTTCGGCTTAAACTCGTGTTTTTCTTGGATTTCTTAGCCAGAGGAGGAGATGGAGATCGAGATAGCTCTTCTTCAAATGTAGCGGTTTTAGTCCTTGCCATGATGATTACTTTCCCAGAAACCTATAATTTATCTCTTTTGATTCTCCAACTTATGCGACAACTTTAAGTTAGGTTAGGTGATTTGAGATGGTTTTTGGTTGAGATTTATTTGAGGGGTTTTGGTTGGAATATAGTAAAGATTGATTTGGGAAGAGTGAAGATCAGAGCAGTAGAGGTGGATCTCACAGTGTGAGAAATGACACTGTCAATTTACATAAAAACTAACATCACTCGAGTGGTCACTTAAGTGATGCTACCCAGAAAAACTAGATTAAAATCACAATACCTCATCCAAGTAATCTTGTAATTACCAAAAGTTTATCAAGGTTAAAGCAGTCGACCATTTTTCCTTGATTGTTGACTTTAATAACTTGATTTTTGAGATCATTAAAGACTACTTCATCTCTGTGGTGATGATCACTCAAGTGATGCATGACTATTCATTTTCTTTTAAAAGGCATATGACTGTTCATTTATCACATAACTATTAAGTGATCCCTCCTTTTTTATAGTTCTAAGTTCACCATCACTTAAGTGGTTACTCAAGTGAAGTTGGTCATCACTAGTAGGCACCACTATAGTGATATTGTAGTTAAGGCCTTTCTGTTTACCTTTGTTTTCAGTATCCATGAATTAAGGATCTTTCTATTTCTTGTAAAAAAACTTTTTAGGCACTTTGATGCTTAAATTAGTAAAAAAATCATCAAAACATATACAATAAACAATTAAAATGTAAGATTTGAAAGAATTTTCTTACAATTCATTGGGACTTACCATTCTCAATTCTCATTATATGTACAAAAATTGATCTTTAGTGAGTGGTTTTGTGAAAATATCTGTCAATTAGAGATGTGTGGATATGAAAACCACTTTGACATCCTTCTTTTGCACATAATCTTTGATGAAGTGATGCCTTATGTCAATATGCTTGGTTCTCGAATGTTGAACATGATTCTTGGCTAGGCTAATTATGCTTGTATCGTTACAATAGATTGGTATCTTCTTGAGATGGGTGCTTATATCTTGAAGTTTTTGTTTCAGCCATAGAACTTGAGCACAATAACTTGTACCTGCTATGTACTCAGCTTTAGTAGAGGATGATGGCACTGTGTTTTGCTTCTTGCTGAACCATGATACTATGGAGCCTCTAAGAAATTGGCATTGACTATTGGTACTCTTTCTATCAGATTTGTATCCTCTATGGTCAGAATCAGAGTATGCCATCAAATATTCATTGCCACTTTTAGGATATCAAATTCCAAGCTCAACCGTATTTGCTAAATATATGAAAATCCTCTTTATTGTTTCAGCATGTGATTCTTTAGGTACTTATTGATATCTTGCACACATGATAACACTGAATTGAATGTCTAGTCTGGTTGCTGTCAAGTAGAGCGGTGAACTAATAATTCTTCTATATTTAGTGATGTTGAATTCAACTCCTTTGACATCAGCATCTAATAGAGTTGTTGAGCTCATTGGTGTGTTAGCTCCATTTGCATGATCTATGCCATATTTCTTCAAGAGTTCTTTGAGATACTTAGTCTGAGAGATAAATATCCTATTCTTTCTTTGCTTGATTTGCAATTCAAGGAAGAATTTTAATTCTCCCATCATAGACATATCAAATTATCCCTGCATTATCTTAGAAAATTATTGACAAAGAGATTTATTAGTAGCACCAAAGATAATATCATTAACATAAATTAGAACAATTAAGATATCATGATTTTTATATTTGATGAATAATGTTGTGTCTACTTTACCTCTAACAAAGCCTCAATTAAGGAGGAACTTACTGAGACGTTCATATCAAGCTCTTGGAGCTTGTTTGAGACTATAAAGTGCTTTCTTAATTCTATACACATGATCAAGTTTGATTACAACTTCAAAACCAAGTGGTTGTTTTACATAGACTGCTTCCATAATGTACTATTTAGGAAAGTACTCTTGACATCAATTTGATAGAGTTTGAATCCTTTAATGCAAGGAAAGTCTAAGAGTACTCGTTATGGCCTTTAATCTAGCTATTGGAGCATAGGTTTCCTCATAATAAATTTCTTCTTCTTGATTATAGCCTTTGGCCACCAATCTTGCCTTATTTCTAATAATGATTATGGATTCATCAAGCTTGTTCTTGAATACCTATTTGGTGCCAATGACCGGATGGTCTTTAGGCAAGGGTACCAAATCCCAAATTTGATTTCTTTGAAATTGATTTAATTTCTCTTGCATTCTAACACCCCAATCATTATCTGATAAGGCTTCCTCAATGCTTGAGGGTTCTATCTTAGAAATAAAGGCAAAGAAACTAACTTCATTCAGAACTTTATTTATAGTTTTTACTCCTTCTCAGACATCATCTATAACTTGGTCTAAAGGATGATCTCTAATGTATCTCTAATATCTAGGTTGAGTTTGATTATGATCATTATTAAAAGTATTTTCCTCTTTTCCAGATTTAGAAATAGGAGAATTTGACATAGTTAGGTGTAACACCCTACTTCTGTAACCATTCTGATGAGTTTAATGCAGTGGATTCAAACAACTAAGTGATCTTTCTTTGCAATGTTCTTTCAATTCCCAACCTCAAACAGGATTCGAACCTGTAGTTGAGTGGGTTTTTCTTAATAGTTTAAAAACTTTATTTTTAACATCATCATAAAGTGGTTCGTAACTTCTTAGCAACTCATCATTTCTTAATTCCTTGTATATTTACAAGAGTATTTCTTTGCTCATTCTTAGTTTATTCATATACAAATCTAATCAAAATACATAAAGAGTACATTGCCCTTCAATCTTTGATTCTCCTTCGTATTTCCCCTTGCATATCTTTATGCATTCTTCTCCTGTACTCATCATACCTATATGGTTGGGGTGAGGGAGAGTGAGATTCGAGAGAATCTCAGTAACAAACATTGCTAACTATGCATACAAGAAATGCTTTGTGAATGATATGCTTGCTTAAATAAATTCATGCCAACATAATGACATATTCACATATTCAATGTTTAATACATTATACTAATGGCCATAGTATAAGTAAAACAGAGCTTCAATAATTCATACACGCTTCATACAATTCATCAAGCAATTAAACATACCAATACACAAGCAAACACATTAAGTACGTGCAAGCTAGGAAAGTTTAATACCTTGTGGATCAATGTCCATTCTTTGTTTCCTCTTCTTCCCACCATTGAGGTTACTTGAAGCATCTTCCACTATTCTTCTTGACTTCTCCATGGCCATAGATACCCAATCACATCATTAGAGCCATGATTGTGAGTCATTGGAAGTGTATATTAAGGTCCAAGAAGTTAGGAAGGGCTAAATAGGTCAATTTATTTCAAAAACATGAAATGTTGGAATTTGGGGGCTTGGCCGCAGCCAAAAGAGGTCAAAAGGTTTTAGGCCGCGGCCAAGAATCCTCTAGTTCCTGGCTGAATTTTCAAAAATCATAACTAAATCCAAAAAATTCCAAATGAGGTTTTCAAGTTTTATGTGATCCTTGTTAAGTGTAATTTAAGGGAAAAATAACTCATACTAACAGTCACACGCCCAGAATTCCAGAATTCTCAATTAATCCACACTGCCACAAAATTGATTCCAAATTCATTGCCTAACTTTGAAAAATCATATCATTTAATCCATTGATCCAAATGGCTTATATTACCTATCAAATTAAAGCCCAGTATGTATAATTTCATCGTGTAAATCTTCATAAGGTTTGGACCAGGTTTGACCATTCAAAAACACGCCACAATAAATCTATTTCTAGAAAACAAATCAAACAGTACCTGGTCAGGGGGTTGCCCACTTCTTTCCATTCTGAGCTGAATTAGCGTAGGCTAGCTTAATGCTCTAGGAATGTAGCCCAATCCTATGTACTATGGATTGAAGCTTGTCTATAGTCTTTCGTAAGGATTCATTTAACTTCAATTTTTTGGGTTTTCAATCTAGCCCTTCTAAAATCACAATCAAACCATAACCCCACACAATTTTGCCTAAGTAATCCATTGGAAACCTAAAAATTTTCAAATTCCAATTACTCCTTCATGCCTTATTTTAACCAAAATATTAGGGTTTGACATAACAATTTACCAATTCGCATTTCAATAACTAAACTTGGTTCATTTGCTTCCAAAACAACATATAATTACATGTACATGATGAAATTATCATGAACCCTAACAAAACCTAAAAGGATGAATTCAAGGAAGCCAAAAAAACAACTCACTATAATTCAACAAATCAATACAATCCATAGCTCAAAATGAAGCTAAAGATCACCTCTTTCACTTTCTAGGGCTTGTTCTTGAGTTCTCCAACCTTGATATTTTGTAGATAGTACAAAAAAACTCTTCTCAAGAAACTAAGACTATAGAAATGAAGCTCCCGTCAAGGGGAACAAGGTTCATGAAAGTCATTTGAGTCAACAAAGTGGTTAAGTAAGAGAAAATCAAGCTAGAAGTGCCTACCTTGTTCTTGTCTTCTTCAAAATCCACTTTCTCTTTCCTTGCTTGGTATGTATAAATTTTGTGTGTGAGAGGGAGTGGAATATGATCTAATTAATCTACTTTAGCTCCTTTAAGTCCTCATGGACGAAATTTACAAAAAAATCAAGAGGAAAAACCAAGTGTCAACTTCCTATAGCTTCTTGAAAAAGCTTAGGGTTAATTGACCAACCATGGTTATGATAGCTTGAGTTAGTTTTCTTTCTTTCCTTCCTTCTCTTCTTGACTGAAAATATGGTGCCCAAATGGAGAGAAATTGTTGACCAAGTTTTCTCTTGTTATCTTGCTTTATTTATAACTAGCCACAATTGTTGACTTTTCTTCTCTTCTTCTTTTCTTTCTTTTTGGCTTGGTCAATGAGTATGGATTTGCTTTAATTTAATTCTTCTTCCCTTCCCTTGGTCTTAACCAAAATGTTTCAATAAAACATAAGGAAGAATGTTGACCACTTGCTTAAAGGTATAATTGATTAATATGACCAAAGTCTTCTTGTAAAAGAGTAGAAATTTTGACCAAATCCCCCTTTCTTCCTCCCTTACCCTTTTTGAAGTTATGGCATGTTTTCTAGAATGAAAACTAGAACAGTAAAGTTTGGTCAATTTTTGGGAATGATGTAACTGTAATGGTCAAATGTAACTATTTTCCCACAAATATACATTGAAAGAGATTCATTTAGGCTTCATAATAAGTCAATTTGGAATTTCATAGAGTTAATTATGATTTTCCAAAGTTGACCGAAAATCTGTAAATTTCTGGAAAAATATTGAAACTATACTGTGCAGAATTGAACTGTTCAGAAACTGTTGAAAATGTGATAGATAACCAATACAATGAGTTTAGAATGAATTATGAATAAATAATAACTCATTTATCCTAAATTTGAAATCTTAGGATATATCAAAAGCCCGAGTCGAAGATGGAGCTGGACTGATTGACATGCAAGGAAAGGGCGCGTTCTAGGTAATAACACTTTCTTTCATGCACTATGTGATAATTGTATGTTTGAGTATGCCATTCTTTGTAACATGAGCTAAGTTTCTTGGACACACATATTTGCCAAGTTGTGTTCAGGGATCTAACAGGGGCGCCGAGTAGACCAAGGTACAAACATGTTGTAATATCCCAAATTTTAGTTACCAAAATTCTTCTATACCTTAGTAGTATTAAAAGAATAAAATGGTAAATTAAAGAGTATATTAAGAGACACAAGAAGGCAATTAAAGGCTACACATAACATAGTTATTTGGCACATAAGTTATGGATGTTGCCAGTAAGTTTCCTTGTGAGGTAGTTTTGTTGTGTAATATTTTTAAAACTAGCAAAAAATGTCACAAAATTATGAAACTTTTCAGAATTAAATTAGATACAATAATATTCAATTTTATAGATCACATGTAATTTTTGGAGTTGTACACAAGAAGATATGAATTTGTAAAGTTAGCCCAGTAAAACCAGTGAATTTCAAGGGCAGCGTTCAACAATAATACTTCTGGGAATTTTTTGCTTCCATTTGACTAAATTTTATATTTTTTCATAAAACTAGACTCAATAAGGGTCACATAGCCTTTAGAATCACCCCAATTGAATATCTATACAATTAGGTATGAATTTTCAAAGTTTGGGGACAATTCTGCAGAATTTCTTGAATATTGCGAAAATGGGAGAAATTGCAAGGGCAAAATGGTCATTTTGAACAAATAAATATGATCTGGAATTATTTTATGAATAATGACAGAAAATATGACAGATGGAGTTCATAAAAATAATTACATAATTAAATATGTAATTATATTATGTCATATGACATAAATAAATCAAGAGACAATTAGATGATGACATGTATAGAACTCTAGAGAACTCCAAAAGTTTCTACTTCTTGGCTTATTTAAGAGCCATTTCGTCCAATAGATGAAGAGGAAATAAAGAAGAGAGCTTGGAGAGACCAAGGAGGAAAGGGAAGAGAAGGAAGAAGGTTTAAGGGTCAAATATAAGGTAAGTATACCGAAATCTTTGCTCAATCTTGCGTTATAGTACTAAAAACCTCTCCTTAACCTCCCTATCCTCTTAAATTAGTCAATTAACAAGCCAAAATTTAAGGAGAAAAGGGGAAAGATTTCAGGTCAAGAGGGAAGAAGAAGAAAGAAACAAGGTTAGTTGATAGGACTTTGGTATTCTTGCTAAAAAATGTAATTTGAGTTGGAATTGATCTTATATGAGGTCAAATATGGAATCTACATGTAAAAATATGTAAAATAGTACTAAGTTGTAATTTTTGGAAAAGTATAAAAATACCAGGTATAAGAGGGGGGTTGGGCCGGGTCCAGGGTATTTTGGTAAATATGCAATTTTGGGCTAATACAATAAACTTATAGATTCTAGAATGAATTATAAATGATTAATAACTCATTTACCATTACTTTGAGAATTTTAGGATTCGGTAATTGCCCGAGCCAAGCAAAGATTAAAGGACCGGTAGAAGCTAGGCTTTGAAAAGAAGTCCAGGTAGTAACTCTATCTTTCATTTACTATGTGAATGTTAATATGTGATGGTTGCCATGATTTGTTCAATATATTGATTTGTGGTATTGATACTCTCTGGATGTGGATGATGAGTTAAACCAACCCATGGGACCTTGAGGTACCATGTGGTCAGGTGGACCCAGTTGAGTGACTTGATATGTACGGACAGGTATTGACCTGCTCCAAGTTATGATGAGTACGGACAGGTGTAGGCCTGCTCTAAGTTATTAATGTGATCATATTATGATATGATTTGTGCAGATCAGGAACAAATGATCATTTTGATCCGGAAAAAATCATCTTTTGTTTCCTGAGCATTGTCAGATAGGTGTTGGCATTTTGATTGCTGCATCATGATAAATGCTGCATTGCATGTTTACTTTTCATATTTTATATGATTGATATATGTTACTACTGAGATTCTTTTGAATCTCACCCTTTTCCATAAATTTAAAATTTATTCAGCAAGTGGAAACGGCTCAGAGGGCAAAATAGCTTATGCTAGCAGATGAAGATCCGATGTTGGTTCAAGAATTATTTTATTGGTTATCTGATAGTCTTTATTTATATTGGGATATGTACTGTAACTTGTACAAACCTTGTGGGGATATTTTGTAATGTAATCAAGAATGTTATATCAATTTATTGTACTATTTCTGTGTACCCATTGAACTGCGCGTTAATACTCTAATAAATGTCAAAATAATTAGGGATTTGACATTTTTGATATATATTTTGTAATGTAATCAAGAATGTTATATCAATTTATTGTACTATTTCTATGTACCCATTGAACTGCGCGTTAATACTCTAATAAATGTCAAAATAAGTATGGTTTAACATTTTTGGTATCAAAGCATGCGGTTTTGGCAATGACAGAATAGTATATTGATATAGTCTTGATTACGTTATAATAAGAAAGATGAATGGAATAAGGTGACCAAAAAAAATAGGTCACCGTTATCGGTAAACTTTCTTGAAGGACCAGAAGATGCCTATAAGGTAGTTGGGACGACTATGCCCAATTGGAAATGGTGCGAGAAAGTTTGGGCTTCTCAAGGAAGTAAATGTAGGCTTCAAGCTACGGGCCCTAACCCAGACTAGGCTCGATAGCCAAGTTATTTACAGATGATGTGAAGTGACCGCTATCTATAAGAATGAAACCAGGTTCATTCAAAGTTACCAGCCTCAGGGTAGAACCTGTATACATGGAATAGGATTTGCAGACGAGTTACAAGTTTAGAAGACACATTAGGATTATGTTTATGTGGGCTCCCTGTGTTCTGGATACCCTGATGCTCGGTATGCTAGTACGTGCAGGATATCAGCACATCACATTAGGAAAAGGGATTATACAACATTGAGTTTCCATATAAAGATCGGACTCATATGACACGGAAGTTCTTCTCTAGTATTGTAATTCGGGCATGAAGTAGGAATACCCTTATAAAGAGGGGTCTATATGATAACATATGACCGAGTATATATTGGACTATATGTACAGGTGCTAATAAATAATCTATACACAATATTTGGTCGCCAGAGATGGCTGACCTAACTAAACAGGTCGAGGTCAGTCCAGTGGTACCAATGGTTGGAAGTGGTTAAAGATGGTACTAGCATTTTTGCACCGGTACATGAAAGTTAAGTGTACTCAGCCCAGGGAAATGGAAGGATGGGTGACCCCCCTAAGAAGTTATTGAAAATGTTAATTCATGAAATGCAAAGGAATAGAAACATATTTTATAGTCACCTATGGGCAATATAATGCCTGAAAGTCGTTCCTAAACTACGGTAAAGGTCTGCTTTATGTTATTAATAAAGAATTTGTGTGTTCAAACATTATGAAAGGACAAAAATGCCCTTGTGAACATATGAAATTTACTTCTTTTTTTTTAATATAGGGAGACATAGAGATAGTAAGACAAAGAGGTAAGGATGTGGGGTAAGGTCAGGAAGCCAGACCTGACCCAATACAGCAGATAATAAGATAATTAACGAGGCAGTGTATAATGGAAATATAGTCTGAATGACAAGCTTTGAGGAGTGCAGCAAAAGTAAGATAAGGATAAGGAAAGGAAACAATTTGGTAGTAGGGAAAAGAACGCAGATAGCTTGTAAACTCTGACCAACAGCTTTCGTCTAGGATTTTTCCTAGACCAGCTGTTGATAATGAAAGTTTATAGACATGGGTGGCATGATTTTTCCAGCAATGATCTCCTGCTTCCAAGGGAAGTACGATCCTCAGATAGAAAATGAGTAGTGGCCTCGTATGGAAGAAATTGCTAGAATTTTACTAAAGTGCAACTGACAATTCATAAACTAAAGAAGAATGCAAATGGATAGGGAATAACCCATTAAAAGGGATGCAGATAGACAGGAGTGGAGGAAACCCCCAGGATTTTATCAGAGTTGTGTAGCGGAAGTGTAATGGGCCCATAATCCACAGGACCTAGGAGGCTACAAACTACAAGAAAACAAGGGTGGCCAAGGCTTGTGTTCAAGCCTCACCTCAGTTTGGAATCAACAGCTAATACATCTGTGGATAATAAGGAGTGAGTGCAAATATGATAGTACAGAGATTGAGATTGGGATTAGAAAAGGAATTAGTCTCAGAACAATACATTGAATTTAATAAAATAGTGGAGTAACACTAAGTCATTGGAAGTAAACTTATCTAGTGAGTACACAAGCAACAAAACTAATACTGAGGGAGCAATACCAGTTGGCATTATGATTTACCCTATTATTCGGAAAGCTCCATTGTACTTCAGTTAGATTATTAATCTATTATATTGTTAGTAAGTGGGCATTTGGCCAGTAACTATCCACGATAATAATGGATAGGGGAGCTGAGGCAGAGAAATCAGGGTAGAATTCGCAATGACACAAAAGTAAGTCAGCAAGTCTCTAGAACTACTCTATAGTACGAATCTACCCAATGGAAAATCTGTGCAAGTATGGTATGAATCAGATGTTAGTACTTCCTTAATGGTATATGATTAAGTGAGATGTCTACCCTGAGTATACAATTGCTACTCCATGATATAGTTATATCTACACCTACATGTGTCAGATCCATTGAGTTAATGTTATGAAACATGTAATAAACGCTAAAGGACAAGCATTGGCCATGAATTTGATTAGTTTGTAATGATATGAATTGGAAGTAATTCCTAGTAATGATTGATTGATGATGGCGATGTTTCGCTAGATCGTGGAAGTAAAGGTGTTTAATCTAATCCGTAAATCATATGTCAATCTTAAATTTTCTATTAACAGTCAAGGTTGAGGGATGTCTGTATAAGGATAATTAGAAGTACATGATGTTTTTCTCCAAGAGGTTAAAGGCTGGAGTAATATTCTGACAGTAAATGATTCCATGTAATATTTTGGATGATATTAATAAGATACCAATGGAAAGGGAAGTGGAGACTATAATTAAACTAAAGTAGGAAGCAATGCCAAAATCTCATATGGCATGATTTCTGATTTCATGATAGAATTGATAAGTGAATATTTCACGATGTGGGATAGTAGAACTCTAGTACTCTTTGTCAAAATTAAGAAGGTGGAAGCCCGAGAGTTATGGGAAGCATTATGAAATAGCTGGAAAGATGAAATAAAATAGACTGTAAGAATAGAGAAATAATGCAAAGGACATATGTCCTATAAATATCAAATTTGTCCAATGGGTCTTGTGAATAAATGAGAATTAACTATGTATTATGTGATTGCTAAGCAAGGTAAATCATGGAAAGTATTCAAATACAATATTAAGCACATCGAGAACTAAGCAACTTTATGCCAATTGAGTAAGTATAAGCTTTGGCTTTTAGAAATGAAGTTTTTGGGCCATGTAATCCCATAAGAAGGGAACCTATTAGATTCCAGTAAGTAGAAGAAGTACAGAATTGAAAAAGGCCAGAAAATTTTAGTTTCTGGGTCTTAATGATTACTATGAATGAGTTGTTTAGTATTTCTCCAATATTGTTTTGTCTTTGATAAGGCTGATGTGATAACACAACACTTTATGTGGGATGATAGTTGTGAGAGGAGCTTCATAAGTCTAAGAGAGGAATTGATGATACTATTGACCTAAGTGGTCTTAAGTTGTGATTGACCTGTGTGTCTTGATTTGTGATTGACCTATGTGGTCTTGATTTGCAGTTGATCTATGCGGTCTGTGTTAATGTGAGTAAGAAAGAGTTACAACATATCCTGATGCAGCATGATGACATTATGGGATGAACCTCTCGTCACTGGAGCCTCACAGACTAAAATATCCTATGTATGAATTCTGAGATAGTAACTATTTGTGTGTGGGGGAATCTGGAGATATTGTTCTACGGCTATTTTTACGGGATGCCGTAGAGTTGTACTGCAACCACTAGAGTTTGAAATAAATATGTGATCATAAATAGTTGCTTAATGATTTTAACCTTGAAGTTAAATAATGTCTAGGAAGTATTAATGTGATTGTGGATGCCTTGAACAATAATAATGGAGATCAAGGAACTTTGTTTCCATATTTAATGAAGTGGCTTGGTATGTATGAGTTTATTCGTAAGCATGTAAGTGTTGGGAAAATATAGTAAGCAGTAAGACCTATTGGGCCAGTATGTCCAAAGGCTATAAGACTTTTTGAGCAAATAGGGCAAGGTCGTAAGACCTACAGTGTAGCCCAAATCTTGAGAATTTGAGTAATGACTTGGGGTATAAATTTTAGAAATAACCCAACATAAGAGAATATAAGTGGTATCTCAAAAATTTTGTAACACCAAAAGATGATGTAGCAATAAATTTCAAAGTGATTAGATTCCTAAGCATAATTTTCTTGGAAAGTTACTAGGGTTATAATACCTTATGGGTATTCAATGATAAATGAGCAATATGCTCTACGAGTATTGATGGACTATGTGTCATGAGATTACTAAAGTTAATAAGTTGATCGTTGTTGAATAAGTTATCTTTGCACATTTTGTAAACAATATATATAGATGTATAAATATCTGAAGAGCAAAATTTGAAATTTGAAATGCACTCAGGAGAGCTGCAAGATTGTATTGAAAGTTATAAATCTTGGATTGCATTCAGTATAGACCTTGTACTTGAAGTATAAAGGCCATAAAATCTACTGGATGGATGTGTCCTTAGGAATGCAACGAGCAGAAGCTAAATACGAACAAAAACTTGGTGTGCAAAATTATAAGGAGCATAAGCTCTTACATGAAACTGGACTAGTAGATCTGGGGAATTTGTTTTGATGATTACTAAAAGATATATGGAGTTACCTGCAGATTTTAAGGACTCAAAATCTGTAATGTAAGAATTACCAATGCTCGACATTTCTGAGATCTAAGAAGATTAAGGTGCATACTTTGTGGACTCACACAACAAAAGATAGATTGAGTTGTGAAAACCATGTGATGGGGAAAGAGGAATAACTCCCCAAAGCATAATTTAATCCATACAATGTCCCAAAATTTTGAGGACAAAATTTTAACGACAGGGGGAGAACTGTAATATCCCAAATTTTATTTACCTACCAAAATTTCTCTATACCTCAGTAGTATTAAAAGAATAAAATGTGAATTAAAGAGCATATTAAGAGACACAAGAAGGAAATTAAAGGCTACACATAACATAGTTATTTGACACATAAGTTATGGATGTTGCCAGTAAGTTTCCTTGTAAGGTAGTTATGTTGTGTAATATTTTTAAAAAGAGCAAACGATGTCAAAAAATTATGAAACTTTTTAAAATTAAATTAGACATAATAAGATTCAATTTGATAGGTCACATGGAATTTTTATATTTTTACACAAGGAGATATGAATTTTTGAAGTTAGCCCAGTAAAACCAGTGAATTTCAAGGGCAGCGTTCAAACATAATACTTCTGGGAATGTTTTACTTCAATTTGACTAAATTTATTATTTTTCTATAAACTTAGACTCAATAAGGGTCACATAGCCTTTGGAACCACCCCAATTTGATATCTATACAATTAGATATGAATTTTCAAAGTTTGGGGACAATTCTGCAGAATTTCTTGAATATTGCGAAAATGGGAGAAATTGCAAGGGCAAAATGGTCATTTTGACCAAATAAATATGATCTGGAATTATTTTATGAATAATGACAGAAAAAATGACAGATGTAGTTCATAAAAATAATTACATAATTAAATATGTAATTATATTATGTCATATGACATAAATAAATCAAGAGCCAATTAGATGATGATATGTATTCAAAAGTTTCTACTTCTTGGCTTATTTAAGAGCCATTTCACCAAGAGATGGAGAGCAAAGAAAGAAGAGAGCTTGGAGAGACCAAGGAGGAAAGGGAAGAGGAGGAAGAATGAAGAAGGTTCAAGGGTCAAATATAAGGTAAGTATGCCAGAATCTTTGCTCAATCTTGCGTTATAGTACCAAAACCTCTCCTTAACCTCCCTATCCTCTTAAATTAGTCAATCAACAAGCCAAAATTTAAGGAGAAAAGGGGAAAGATTTCAGGTCAATAGGGAAGAAGAAGAAAGAAACAAGGTTAGTTGATAGGACTTTGGTATTCTTGCTAAAAATTGTATTGTGAATGTGTCCTGGTTGGAAATATGGTTATTTGTGGTGATTTTGTAAATTTGGAATGTCCAATTTCTAAGGGGAAATTTTGCCCAATTTTATATTGATTGTGTTAAACTTGAGATTTTTTTTGGTTAAACAAATGGAAACAAGTGTCAACAAAGTGTTTTAAAGCTTGGAACCATGAAAATATGAATTTTCCCCAAATTTCCATACTTTTGGCTAGAGTGAGAAACAAGGGATAGAGCTGAAATTTCATAGTTTTAATGGTTCCATGATATTTAGAAGGGAAAATTATGTAGGGTTTATGAAGAGTGCGAAGTGTGAAAAGCCCCGGAAGGTGAAATGGCAATTTTGCCCTTAAAAACCCAAGTTTGGGCTGACAAGGGAAAATCTCTAATTTGAGTTGGAATTGATCTTATATGAGTTCAAATATAGAATCTACATGTAAAAATATGTAACATAGGCCTAAGTTGTAATTTTTGGAAAAATACAAAAATACCGAGTATAAGAAGGGGTTGGGCCGGGTCCCAGGGGTATTTTGGTAAATATGCAATTTTGGACTAATACAATAAATTATAGATTCTAGAATGAATTATGAATGATTAATAACTCATTTACCATTACTTTGAGAATTTTAGGATTCGGTAATTGCCCGAGCCAAGCAAAGATTAAAGGACCGGTAGAAGCTAGGCTTTAAAAAGGAGTCCATGTAGTAACTCTATCTTTCATTTACTATGTGAATGTTAATATGTGATGGTTGCCATGATTTTTTCAATATATTGCTTTGTGGTGTTGATACTCTCTGGATGTGGATGATGAGTTAAACCAACCCATGGGACCTTTGAGGTACCATGTGGTCAGGTGGACCCAGTTGAGTGACTTGATATGTACGGACAGGTATTGACTTGCTCCAAGTTATGATGAGTACGGACAGGTGTAAGCCTGCTCTAAGTTATTAATGTGATCACATTATGATATGATTTGTGAAGATAAGGAACAAATGATCATTTTGATCCGGACAAAATCATCTTTTGTTTCCTGAGCATTGTCAGATAGGTGTTGGCATTTTGATTGCTGCATCATGATAAATGCTTCATTGCATGTTTACTTTTCATATTTTATATGATTGATATATGTTACTACTGAGATTCTTTTGAATCTCACCCCTTTCCATAAATTTAAAATTTATTCAGCAAGTGGAAACGGCTCAGAGGGCAAAATAGCTTATGCTAGAAGATGAAGGTCCGATGCTGGTTCAAGAATTATTTTGTTGGTTATATGATAGTTTTTATTTATATTGGGATATGTACTGTAACTTGTACAAACCCTATGGGGAATCAATTTATTGTAATATTTCTGTGTACCCGTTGAACTACGCATTAATACTCTAATACATGTCAAAATAATTAAGGGTTTGGCACATGTCGTTTGGCCTTAGGTAAGTGTATATATAGTTTCGTTCATCTTACATGACATGGTGCATGACATATTTATTTTCACATTGTATATGTTTGATTGTATGTTACTACTAAGATTCTCTGAATCTCACTTTTTCCATAAATATACAAAGTTTCTAGCAACAGGCAGTGGCTTGAAGGGCAAAATGGTAATTTCTGGCAACAGAAGGTTCTGGACGAGCTCAAAAGTAAACATTGGTTATCTGAAGACCTGTTATTTATTTTAAGGTTTGTAATTATTCTGTATACCCCTGTGGGGAATTTATGTATATAAACAAACAATGTATTAATGATATCAGTATTTTTATGCTATTCTTATGTGCCCACTGAACTACGCAATTGCTACTATGAGTAATATCAATAATAAGACGGGGTTTTACAGAGCTTCGCTCTACCATAGTATATACATTTACATACATCCAAAATATCAAAATAAGGATGACCTATAGAATATGTAGAGTAATTCTATTGTAACATACAAAAGTATTCATTAAAAATTTATATTAGTCTACTTGATTCATGTAGTATTCAAAAGCTTCTTTTCCACAGTAGAGCTTTAAGGGTCAACGAAGGACTAAGTCCACTTCTACTACCTGAATGTCAAGAAATAATTTTCAGTAAATAATGTCCCCATTGTAAAATATAATTGTGCAATAAGGATAAATTGATTAACTTTTAGCATAATAAGCAAATTAGCATTTAAATAACAGAACCAACTATGTAAACATTCAACCTTAGTAGTTAGGAGCACTAAATAGTAAAGGAAGAAATAATCACATTGTCTGAATGAATAGATAAATAAACAAATAATTTCAAAGGTCTTTATTAATTGAAAAATCAATAAGTTAATTTGAAAACATTTTTTATTATTTAATAGGAGTTAGATAGAACAATAACAGCCGTGGACACATAGTTGTTTGGTTAATGCCATGGTTTCAAACTCTTTAAGGAACTTAATGAGTTTCAAACATTTTTTATAAATAAACAGTTGTTCGGTCAATCCCTGCTTCGTGAACAAAACATCTTTAATGAACTTAGCATATTTTGGCCTGCTCTCCAAGGCTTTGGCAAAAGGAATGTTCACTTGAAATTGCTTGAACATGTTTACAAATTTTTTGAATTAAGCATCTTCCTCTTTCTTCTAGAATTGTTGAGGAAAAGGTAGCGGTGGCATGATAGTGTAGGTAGTTGGCTTCCTCTTATTTCCATCATTCATCTCATGCTCTACCCTTTTGCGTTTGACAACATCATCCAAGCTTTCTTTAGCTTGCTTTCTCTTCTTATTGTCATCCTCTTTCACTACAATTTCTTGATCCATAACCTTTTCATCATCAACATCAACAATTACTTGATCTCCATTGGCTTCAGCTAACATGATCTTGGCTGAAGCATATGACACAGTGAGCTTCTTTCTCATTAAGTCTTGTTGGTTCAACACATGTATTGTTGGTTGAAGCCAAAAACACAACAACTTTCTTCCTAGCTCATGAGCTTTCTTTGATTTTTACTGCTACAAGCTTTATTTTTTGGTCCTTTAATAGCTTCCCAATTTGTCTCTATTCTCCTACAAAAGAGAGGATGCATAAGTTCTCACTTTTCCCTTGAACTAGAACACACAAATATATGGTTTTACATAAGAATTTCTTTAACTTTGGCTAGTTACTTTGATATGCACACTTTCTTCTATTAACTCTTTCTATACTCAATTTGAATCCAAAAATTAGTTAAAAAAAGAAGAAAATATGCTGAAATATTATCAATTTATGAGAGTTAACAACAGTCCACGAGGGTAAGTAACCAATTCGGCACAACTAGAAGCCAAAACATCAGGCGTGGCTAGAAGCCATGAAGAACTGGTGTGAGTGATACTCTCAAAAACCCTCCCTTTGTACTACATGTGCTAGCCATCACACGAGGCTAGCACCTCTTAATCACCTTGCTTGCTAGGTGTACCATGGCACACCAAAGGCTAACGGAACTTTAGTTAGCAACCAGTGTTCTGCTTCCAGTCCCTTGAAAACATTTTCTTCCAACATACATGGAAGTAAACTGTCTTGCTATTCAAATAACTTTAGTACAACATAAATAAGTGTTTCCTTTAAGAAAATGTATCCCTTCCATGTACGTATACTAAGTTAAACTTGGTTAAAAATCAAACGAAAATATATTCTCATTTCTTTTAAAAAAAGTACTCAAGAAAAGCATTCATAAGAAAATAAAATAGATAAAAATGTTTAGTGAAAAATTTGATTAAAAATACTATATCTATCTAAGTGGGACGTTATTTACTCACCTGATAATCCCAATAACAATAGCTTATCCTATTGAAGCCTTCAAATATGATTTAACCTCAATCCCCTAGCATACAAATAATTTCATAGTTACTCCAATGGTAATTTTATAAAACTCTATAATAACTTTATTTTTTTTTTAAAAATCCCTCCATTCCCTATATCAAACATACTCCATATCTATTTTATCTTATTTTTTTATTTAACCAAAATCAATCAAAGCATATGTTGCATAAGAAGCATATAAAATTCTTGAGATTACCTCTCCAATAATGCCTATAAAACAATGTAAGGACATAAAGCTAGACCCTAAAAAAAGCCAGAATATTGAAAAATAGCTAGCAATCCAATAGTCAAAACTAATAAATAAGACTCCACAATAACTAAGCCTAACATAACACAAAATTCCTCAGGGCATCTAAGGACATTTAGTCTTCATCCTGCTAACACATATCTCAAGTTTTAACATAATTAAATAGCTTTTAATCACTCAATATCATTTTCCATGAACTCATATCATTATTCAAGCACCTTCTTTTTACCTTCTCTTTTAATCACCAAGACTTTTTTTGCCTTTGAGCTGTCCACAACCGTTATTTGATTACTTTTACCTTTTCTTTAGTATCTTATACCAAATATGGCCCTAAAATATTACTATCACTGACCTCAAACCATCCAATTGGAGACTTGCATTACCTACCATATAATGCCTTAAACGGTGCCATTTGAATGCTTTCTTGATAACTATTATTATAAGAAAATTCCATTAATGGTAAGTACCTATACCAACTTCCACCAAAATCTAAAACACAAGATCTCAACATATCTTTAAGGCTCTAAATTATTCTTTCAGATTGAGCATTTGTTTGTGGATAGAAAGCAGTATTGAGATTCAAGTGAGTACCCAAAGCTTCTTGGAATGCTTCCCAAATTGAGAAGTGAATTGGGGTCCTCTATATGAAATCATTGACACTAGAACTCCACGCAACCACACAATTTCATTGATATAAATCTTAGCATATTTGGCTACTTTGTATGATGTCTTTACTGGGTGGAAATGGGCTGATTTGGTCAACCTATCAATAATTACCCAAATAGAATCATAGCATTTAATTGTTCGAGGCAAGCCAGTAACAAAATCCATTATGATATTTTCCTACTTCTACTCCAGTATTTCTAGTCATTGAAATGGCCCCGCTGGCTTTTGGTGCTCTGCCTTGACTTGTTGACATACCAAACAACGTGAAACAAAGTTTGCCACATCATTTTTCATGCCATTCCACTAGTAAAATTGTTTTGAATCTTAGTACATTTTTGTAGCCCCTGGATGAATAGTATAGGTTGAATGATGAACTTCTTCCAAAATAAGCCTTTTTAAGTCTTTTGATTAAGGCACACAAATTCTACCATCTCACCTTAATGCACCATCTTAGTCAATAGTGAACTCAGTATTACTCCCATCTTTAATTGCTTCTATCAACTTACATAATTTAAGGTCATCAACTATTACTAATATGTAGAGATTCCTACAAAGACTCTTTACTCTTGCTGGTCCAACTAAATCTATGTAGAGTAGTTGGAGTGGTTTCTCTGTTGAGACTACTTTCTTAGATTTAAAGGAGGACTTTATTTGTTTCCCTTTTTGACAAAAGTCACATATTACATTCACTATTGCAAAAAATACTTTTTAGATCGGTTAAAAAAGACATTTTAGACCGGTTCTGGAAACGGTCTTTATACAGCCTTTCTAAAAAGTTTGTGACTTTTTAAACCGGTTAAAAAACCGGTCTAAAAGTCATAACTTTTAAGACCGGTTTTGACCACAACTGGTCTTAAAAGTCTGACAATAAGACCGTAAACTACAAAAGACGACATTTAAGCCCGGTTTTGTTGACAACCGGTCTTAAAAATATGATTTTATTATTATTATTATTATTTTGGTTTCAACCTTGCCCAGGCTAGTAAGCCATTTTAACGACAATCCCTTTTCCACGCAAGCAACAACACATATAATTAACAATCAAAAGCAATGGCAGCAGCATTACTACACCCACATTTCACAGAAGCAACATTATCAATAAAAATCATTCAAAATCAATACATTCAAATCTAATGACAACTAATAACATATTATCAACTCATTCAATTTTCAGCAACAATATCAACAATTTATCATCATCAGGCATTTTGAAACACAATGAAGCACAATTTAACAATGATAGAAGGAAAATCTCAACATTGTGCACTTTCAATCCCAAAACTTCTAAAGGAAAAAGGAAGAAACATTTCTCATTATGTGCAAAAAATTCCTAAGCTTTACAGAAAAGTGGAAGAAAATATATAATAGTGATCCCATGACTGTATCAGCAACCACAACTAGTATCACCAATATCCCAGAAATTGTCCTAAGCAGAGATATAAGCCAAGTTAGATATGAAAACGATAAGTATTATTAGAACAACATTGGATTAAAAAAGATACTAATCTTGTAAAAGCTCATAGATGAATCCAGCACAACAGTTGCGGATGAAATCAATATCTTCTTCAAGAAAGGGATCAACAAGATTAAACATATATATGTGTAACACAAGCCAAGCAAAAAATTAACTTACTAACTTAAAAAAAATAAAGTAATAAAATTTTTTTTGAAATATATATTTATTACCTCTTCGGTAAAATCAGTCATTCCTAGGCTGATAATATTGTAAATTTGCCTTAAAATATAAAGACCACATAAGTTGGACCCTAGTGGTTGCCTATGGCTCTGAAAAAGAACATGACATCATCAAAGCATAGCTTATGGAACACATCTTAAAGAAAATAAATATGTACTAACCTTTGGCGTGATCCATGTAGGGTCTTTTAAGTCACGAACATGCTTACCACACTTAGCATGTAGGAATGTCCGCATAGCCCTATCATCAAAATCACAAAGGTTACTTATCTTGCACACAAGCTTTGCATATAAAAGGTAATAAAGCAAGAAAACTTATGAGTTCACGGTCTTCTTCAAGTCACTTCCCAGTTTCAAGTGGAGGGAGCATAGAAGGATGACTGTGTAACTAGCCTTACATAGAAGAACCAATTACCAATAATCCCTTTAAAAAAAAGAGATGAATGTTAAGAAAATATAAAGCATTATATATATTTTAGAATATAAATTTGTTTCTTACCCATGTACATAAGGAACCAAGAAACAATCAATTTCTGTTTCACTGAGCCTCTCTGATAAGTATCTATGTCTAATGGTAAAAGTGGCCATTTCTCTTGGACTTAATGAGGGCACATGAATCCAAATTTATCTCTTTGCCCAGAGGAGACCAACCTATGATTCATGTACCTATAATAACGCAAGCACACAAATCAAAGTTAAACAGCGTAATTTTTAAAATATTTACTCCCAATTGAAGAAGATACTTACATTAAAAATAGTTGGACAATCCCAACCGTAAGATATTGTTTAGAAGCGACCAGGGACATTAAATCTTCCCTATCAATATAGCATGCTGCCCCTAACTTCCCAACAGCTGAATCCATAGGCCAACTTCTTGGTAGGAAGGATGTATCGTATGCCATCAGAATCACTTACTGCATGACATTCAATAAAGGCTGTGAAACTTCATGAGGGAAGGGTGCTGGACTTGGGGCTCTAATTGGGGATTCCACAGCTGAAACAGAAACAAGGTTCTTCAGCCATGATGTGAAAGTACCCAGGACATCACTCACAATCTTGAACTCCTCAAAAAGGATAGGGACAAGTGCGTCTGCAATGATAACCTCTTCAACTGACACCCTGACTTGATCATCTATCACTTGCTCGTGGTAAATAGTTGATCCCAGGTTGTACACACTACCCCATACAACTAACTGTCTTAGAGGATCCTCGACAAAAATGTTACAAGGCTCAACAATTTCTTTTCCAGGACCTTCTGATGACTGCCTAATATTGCAACAACTCCCTTTAGTGCTCTGCTTTTTAGGATCGAGCGAATATGCCTGGGGAGCACTGGTATCTTGTCTAGTGCTGACTATGGCATACACTTCCTTCTTCATCTTGCTTAACCAGGCATCCAATAGTGCATCAAATGATGCTTCTGCCTCAGCCCTTGCTTTCGCCCTCGCAGTAGCCAACATATGCTCCAATTCATCTCTCGTCATCACATTTGAGGATTAGCGTGAGGGGGCTCCAAAGTAATCCTTTATGCCCACCCCTCCTCTAACTCCCCTAATACAACCTGCATGCTCATGTTTTCCAGTAACAACTGTGAGGATATCATCCCTCCCCTCCGCCTTAAAGTATCCCTTGGCTTGCTTTTTTTTTAAGTTCCTTCTGTGAGATATACATAGAAGACACATGAGTAATGAAACATGTTTACTAAATAGTTAATAACAATAACGATACTTACAATTTTTCACTGACTATACGAGATTGTTCACTCATATATGACCACTACTCTTTCGGCGAGCAAGCAACCATAATTCTTCATGTTGTAGTGGACATGGTGGAGAAAGAAGAACAGAAGGATCGGATTGAGATGCTTCCTCCAATCTCTTCCATTTGGCCGCCAACAAGTCCTTTTTAGCCTTTGTGTATCCCCATGAGACATTGTATGGGGGAAATCATTCTTCCTACTACTCTCTTATGCTTTTTGCCTTCTTGCCTGCAAATAAGAAATTGGGACAAAAAAAGGTTACAATCAGTATAGACGATTGATAAGAAAATAAAATATAAAATAAGTTAACTTACCAAAGCCTCTTGAGTAGTCTGAAGCCTCAAAAACTCTTGCTAGGTGGTTTCATCGATATATAAATATTTGCTGCACGGTGTAGGATGAGGCTTACCAGCTTCCACCTCGATATGCAAGTAATTCTTGGCAAGATTCATCTTGAACTTCCTCCAGCGCTCACAACAATACGTCATAGTCTTGTTGTACAAGATTTCACTCTGAGGGACGTTGTAAGTGAGCTGTTATACATGCATTAACACAGTTAGTAACAAATTTGTGACAAATTTGATAATTATAACATGCAGAAGAGAACTTTATACCTGAATAGTATCCCAAATATGTTGCTTGACTTTTTTATCGACATTTCTCTACTCCTCAATCAAGATACTAGGCTTATTCCGTGCTAGGAGGCCGATGAAACTCCTATATCGGATTGCATTAAGCCTGATGTGTTTCCAATATTGATCAAACTTAATCGGTATCTTTTTGCCAGCACTCCAACTGAGGGTAACATCTCTCAACCGTGTGGCCCTCCTATCCCTCCGTATGGACTAGTTACTCAGCTCACTTTGATTCTGGCTCTGATTAATACTGGCTAGCTCACTTTGATGAGCACTAGGTGACTCCTGAGCCTCCTCACTTGGACGCCTCAGATCCGTCATTGTCCTGTTAAGACAAATCATTAAGTTAGTAAGCTATAAAATAACTGTATATATAATCTAGATATAACTCATAATGATAATTACTTTAGATAGATAGCTAACTTTTAAAGTAGATTTATAAAGAGATATCCTCACACATCCCTTCATGATGATCATTTTTTGTGCCGTGTTCATTATCTATTTCATTATCTTTGTTCAATTCAGGAAGACCCCTGGAAAAAGGAGTCTTGAGAAGATCATAATTTGAGCAACTTTCCTCATCAATATCAAAGACCCTTTTTCCTTGGAGAGCTACATACCACATTTTATTTGCCTGATTGGTAATATAGAACACTTGTTTCACCTAATCTACCATAATGAAAGGTGTATCTCCAAAACTTCTACTCTTCAGATCTACTAATGTAAATCCTAACTGATCAATCTTCACAACATTATTGACATCAACCCACTTGCATTTGAAAATAGGAAATTTAATTTTAACATAGTTAACCACCAAAATCTCCTCAATAACCCCATAATAAGGTATGGATGCCAATTTAGGGTTCTTATCTTTTGAACTAGAGAAGTGCATAGATTCAGCCACTAACATAACACCACTGTTCTGGACAGTGGTCCTATCATCCAGGAACTTCGTGTAAAAGGTATAACCATTGATCACAAATGAAGTTCAACTTATGACATCAACCTCAGGACCACGTGCTAGCCATTTAATTGTATTAGAAATAAATTCTTCTCTGTCAACCTTATGTTTGAACCAATGTGTAAAAGTTCTTATATGCTCCCAAATTAACCTTTGTTCAGTCATTCGACTGTTTACTTTTCGTACAATTTCTTTATAAGCATTCATGTAATCTTGAACTACATCAACATTATTCAAGATGTACAAGTGGACTTGTTGTAATTCATTAGGATCCAAACTTTTTAATGTAGCCCCGCATCTACCCCCTTCTTCATTATGGCATTTAGGAAGGCTGATATGTCCTACATTTGACAAATAATGTTGATAAATTCCATGGCTTCTTTAGAAACATATTTCTGAACAATAGATGCTTCAGGCCGGTTAGGGTTCTTCACATACCATTTTAGGATTTTCATAGTTCTTTCAATTGGGTACATCTACCGGAAATAGATAGGGCCACACAACTTTATCTCCCTCACTAAATAAACAATTATATGTACCATGATGTCAAAAAAAGAAGGAAGAAAAAGCTTTTCAAGCTGGCACAAGATCAGGTATCCTTCATTTTTCAATTCATCCAATCTTTCCATCTCAATGACTTTACTACAAATTGCATTGAAGAATAAACAAAGTCTAGTTAATATATGTTGAAGATCATATTCGACAATGCCTCGAATAGCTACTGGGAGTAGTTATTGCATTAATACATGACAATCATGATATTTTAGCCCTACTAACTTCAAGTCTTTCATCGACACAAGCTTCTTAAAATTTAAGAAATACCCTGACAGAACTTTGATTCCATGTAAACACTCACAAAAACTTCTTTTCTCATCTTTGGATAAAGTATGACAAGCTGGAGGAAAAAAGGTTCTCTTACCATGTGGCCTCAGATGCAAGTCTTCTCGTGTTTCCATTTCTTTCAAATCTAATCTTGCCTTCACGCCATCTTCAGAACTACCTTGTATGTTGAGCAGTGTCCCAACAATACTATCACATATGTTTTTCTCCACATGCATGAAGTCAATAGAGTGTCTCACATCAAGATTGCGCCAATATGAAAGATTGAAGAAGACCGACCTCTTTTTCCATATATTTTTCTTATTTCTATTAGATATGATTAGTTTTGATGATGTCAAATATAGCTATTAAATATTAAGAGCAAAAATTTTGTATAATGTATTAATCTCTTACATTGACTAACTAATATATTTAATGATGCATATCTTGTAGATTAGTCAAGAAAAATAAGAAATAGATTGGAGAAAGAAGAATTTATAAGAGCTAATAGAAATATAAAGATTCAAACTCCTAGAAGAAATATTGAAAGTTTCTATGGTTAGAAGGGAATTCAATTGACATTGTAGCCATTGGTACTGTTTGTCACTGTAGCATTGTCACTGTAGCATCAAAGAACTGTAGCAACTCGAGTTTTATGAAGCAACGCACTCGAGTCATGAGAGTTCTGCCGAGAGAGTTTTTTTCCAAGAGTCTTGCAGTCTGAAGAAAACGTGGTATACTCAAGTCCTCATGTTTGTACTCAAGTTCTCAATCAACAATGCACTCGAGTTAATGCGTTGACAAAAACTAAAGAGACTTCAGTGATTAATCCGAATGTGTTTATATGTTATGTAATCTTTGTGTTTTCACTTGTTATCATCTTTAAACATTGTTTAATGTTTGTTCCAAGCATGAGACAGGATTTCAACATCTGGATTAGGAAAACGCATAAAGAAGTCAACAACAGAAGACACATCTACACATTCATCCGACTGACAGCCTGTAAAAAATTCAAATACCCATACCTCTCCACAACGGATACATTGCAACATTCATTTATGACAACATAATCAATGGATAAATATTCAAATACACTCAATGGTTAAACAAAGCAGTGGGACTTTAATGGAAGAATGCTCAACAACGATTATATGTTGAAAAGATAGACAGGGAAGCTCCAACGGGAAGAATATTTGAATTATATGTCCGACCATGATCAACAGGAAAATATTCAAATACGTGCAACGGTCAAATGAAGCAATAGAGTCTAACAGACGAATACTTACAACGGCTATCTCAACTCAGCTATATATATGAAAGCATTCAACGAAGACAGAACCAACGAAGTGACGAGAACCCAACAACGCCAACATGCTGTTATAAGTCTTCTGCCTCACGCACTCTCTGCTACACTCCATTTCCAATATCATGTATATTTGAGAGAGTAAGAATATATGTATTGTACTTCAGTGAGTATCATATCTACTCTATGAGAGAGTCTGTAAACACTTCATCTATATCTCTGTATTAATCTCAAGGTAGAGGGACCTTGAGAATGGGATGTTGTAGAGAGAATTGCTAGTAAGACTTTTAGTTCGTAAGACTTATAAGGTGCAAGCAGTAGAGAACGTTGCTGCTCGTAAGACTTGCACGGGTAAGCAGGAGAGAAAGGTCTTTAGAGTTGCTTTGCTCAACTTACCGTAAGATGGTGTAAACCTTACAGTGTGTAAGGGGGAGTAACTTCATAAGACGTTGTAGAGGCTTTTCTTGTGCCCGAATAAACAAGAAGATAGTGGATTGGAAATCTTAAGAGGAGCCTGGGGACTGGACGTAGGTCATCGTTGATTGAACCGAACCAGGATAAATCATAGTTTGCATATTCTCTTCCCTAAGCTTTTACATTTCTAGCATATAAGATTTACATAGCTGCTTATGATTTTATACTTCCATATATATTAATTTGATATGCTTCAAAAATATTTTAAAAGATCATACTTTATTATCATACACCAAATTCACCCCTCTCTTGGGTGTCAGCCAGTTCTAACAATTTCTACTCTTTGTAGACTTATCGAAGATAACATTGATATTTTGTACCTTTTCATAAACTTTGTCCCCAGTCAATGCCTCCGGAGCATCTTCAAACTCTTGGCCACCAAAAAAGGATTTCTTTAATCTATGATATGGGTGGCCCCGTCTAAGGAATCTTCTATGGCCAAGATAAATGGTCTTTCTTCCATGTTGAAGTTGATGGTAGCATGTGCTTTCTTCACAAATCGGACATGCTTTGTGGCATTTAACCCTATATCTTGACAAGTTTACATATGCAGGGAAGTCATTTATAGAACAAAAGATCATGGCTCGTATTTTAAAAATCTCTTTCTTGTTCGCTTAAAAAACATCGACATCTTCATCCCACAACTCTTTCAAGTCTTCAATCAAGGGTTCTAGGTAAACATCTATGTCATTTCTGGGTTGTTTTGGTCCCAAAATCAATATAGATAACATGATGTATTTTTGTTTCATGTATAACAAAGGAGATAAGTTGTAAATTACTAACAGAACAGGCCATGAACTATGTATACTGCTTAGGCTACCATAAGGATTCATGCCATCGTGCTAAGCCCAAGTCTAAGGTTCCTAGGTTCTTCACCGAAACTAGAAAATAATTGATCAATTTTCTTCCATTGAGAAGAATCAACCGGATGTTGAAGCTTTCCATCAGAAATCCTCTCATCTACATGCCATCTCAAATTTTTGGCATCAATTTCATTAGCAAATAGGCGTTTGAACCTCGGTATGATTAGAAGATACCACAACACTTTGGCAAGGGCCTTATTTGATTTGTACCAGGGGGTTTCACATATCAAACATTGCTGCTTCTCTTCATGCTCTTTTCTGTACAATATGCAATCATTAGGGCATGCATGGATCTTTTTATACTTCATCTCTAGTAGACACGGTATTTTCTTAGCATCATAGTATCAGCAAGGTAGCACGTTATCATCTGGAAGCATGTCCTTAAAGGCCTCAAGTGTTTCTGAAAAACTCTTATCGCTCCATCCATATCGTGCTTTCACACTTACCAATTTCAATACTGCTTTCAACAATTGGTATTTTGTGCATCCTGGGTACAGCGGCTTCTCAGCATCATTATACATATTACTGTATGCATGTGATTGCTCAAAAGCCTCTTCTCTTACATCACGAATAATATCCTCTATTCGATCATCCAGATCCGTGTCATTATCATCAAAGGCTACTCCCTCTTGTTGAGATGCGCTTAGAATTTCTAATTCTTCACCATGCCATACCCATAATGTATAACTCTTACAAAATCCTTCACAAATTAAATGAGTATATATATCTGCAGCACTTAGTCGCTTCTCATTCAAACATTGTACACAAGGACAATAGAACATTCCACTATCATTACCGGAATTTCTTCTAGCAAATTCTAAAAAATCCCTCACCCCATTATCATATTCAATACTAGTCCGTTTAGCATTACCCAACTATGATTCATATATTTTAGCACTTTTTTTCCTTCTCTTCTGTATATTTTTTCCCTTGGAAAAGGCAGGAGTATGAAATCATTACACTCATCAAGTTACCTAGTTTAATAGAATTCTTCATCAGATGTAATTACAGTCTGTTCCATTTTCTTCAAGTAATTTTTTCCCTTTCACAGAGTTCTTATTTCTATTCAAGGGACCACTACAATTATATCTGATTTTGAAGACATAAATAACAAAATTGATAGACTCAAGAAAGAAAATGATTCAACAAATTAAAAAAGTTCATAACACCTTCAAAGGACCACTTCAATAGATTCAACATAAAGAAATTGATATACAGCCCAATTATATCTTCAACAAATTCAACAGAAAGAAATGGATATGCAAAATGTGAAAGGTCAAGCACTTGTGATTGAACAGATTCATAACATCCAAATTCGTAAATCACAGAACAAATCATCAAAGAATTAATTGAGATAAAGGAGACATTACTCTTACCTGGAGGTAGTGAGTGACCTTCGATTGTGGCTTGAGGAGCAGGAGGAGCGGCAGTTGCAGTGGCTGGAGAACACGGAGGAGATAACGGTGAAAAGATAGTGTAAAGTCGGAGATTCCGCTGCAACAGGTGCAATTACCGGAAGGCGGGAGGATTTTAGGTCAGAAAATAGAGAAAGAGGAGGCGGCGGCGGTGGTAGCGGTGGCTGGAGCAGAGGGCGGAGAAAATGGTGGAATAGGACCGGAGAAGAAGGTGCAGAGCTGAGATGAAGCTTTCGCGACAGTGGAAATGACGGGGAGGGAAACGAAATGGAGGGGGATTATGTTTTAATTTCCGAATTTTTAAGACCGGTTATTTGGATAACCGGTCTTAAAAGTCTGTATTTAAGACTGATTATCCTAATAACCAGTCTTAAAAGTCCACTACTCAAGACCGATTATCTTATAACCGATCTTAAATAGTGGACTTTTAAGAGATAACCGATCTTAAGTAGTGGACTTTTAAGACTGGTTATATATATAATCGATCTTAAAAACATACCGGATTTTTTTTATTTTCTCAATTAATTGTTAGACTGGTTCTAAATGATGACCGGTCTAAAAAATGGTATATTTTAGACCGGTTTTTATTTTAACCGGTCTAAAAAATTTAAAAAAATATTTTCTCTTTAAATAATTTTTATTTCTGTTAGTTTTAAGAACGGTTATTTAAATAACCGGTCTAAATAATTTTTTTAAAACTGGTTTTTTAAAAAACTGGTCTTAGAAGTTTCTCTTAATTACAAAATTACCACCGCATTTTTCTTTTAGAACTTTCCCGCAAAAACCGGTCTAAATGTGGCGATCTAAATATACTTTTTTGTACTAGTGATTAAATTTAAATTGAAGTTTATGAAGAAAAAAAACCAAATCATTTTTATTAGTTTGTCTAGTTGGTTCATGTTGACATGAGCAAGTCTATTATTCCATAACCAACTTCCATCTATATTACTCTGAAAACAATTTTTAGAAACATTAGTATTTATATTAAGAGTATAATAGTTACCATCCCTTGAAGCTCTTATCTTGACTTTAAGATAATCTTTGTTGATTTGAAAGTACTTGCTTACAATGAAGCATTCTTCTGAATCAAAGATAACCCAGTTGTCTTTATCAGTGCTTTGACTTACACTATGTAGATTGTGCACAATCCTTCTACATAGTAGACTTTTTTAACTTGTACTCTATGTTTCTTGCCAACTTCACCAATTCTAGCAATCTTCTTGGATTGATTGCCTCATAAGCTGACTTTTCCTCCTTATTTTGGTTCCATCAAGGTGAATTTGCTTTTGTCACCAGTCATGTGTCTTGAGCATCCACTATCAATTTCCATTTATGTCTTTGATGCCTTTAGACAAACCTACAGAAGGAGACAATTAAGTTTTAGGTACCTATAGTTTCTTAGGTCATTGGTGGTTAGTAAGAATCACTTTTGGCATATGTGATCCTTTTGAAACCTATTTATAGGTGCTAATGATTCCTTCCTTTATGTGATAACAAGTTATATAATATCCTTTTCTATTGTAAAAATTATAGTATGCAAAAGGATTGGACACATGCACAGAATGTTAAAAGCAATTAAGATAGGCTTTACCATCTTTCTTCTTTTTACCCTTCTTTTTATCAAAGTCCAGATCATAACTAATCCATGACTTGTCATTTCTTCAAGATCACTGTGATCATTTCACTACCCTTGGTGAATTTCTCAAGTATCTTGGTAAGATCAATATTCTTTTTCTTCAAAGCTTGACATGTTTGACATGAAATATCATATGGCAACTTAAGTTGTTCTTCAAGGAGTTTAACTATCCTTTTGGAGCTTACCAACTTTTTAACTACTGTGACAAATTTAGAATGTAAAGCATTATATTTATACTGTAATTCATCATAAGTAGGTTCATAATTCATGACCTCCTCTATGTCTCATTCTTCTTCTCAGGCTACCATACATATGTTGGAAACGTTTTCATTATCGCTTTCTTCTTCTGAAGAGCTATCTCCCCATATTGCAAAGTACTAGGCTTTCTCCTTCCCGAACTTATTCTTCTTTTTCTCTTTGTTCTTTAGGTAGAGAGGACATTCCAATTTGATATTTCCTAGATTGTTGCACTTGAAGCAAATGATTGGATCTTTTGCTTCTCTTTTGGCACTTGAACCACTTTTCTGAAACTTCTTGAATCCTTGGTCCTTGCGATAAAATTTCTTAAACCTCTTGACAATCATTCTTATTTCTTCATCTTCAACCTCCTCCTCTTCTTCTGGTTCCTTGTCTTTGACAGCATTGGGAGCTAGTCCTTTTTTTCTTCTCGTCTATTTTAGTAAGTTCTTTTTGAACTTTATCTTTTCTTCATACTTGAAGAGACTTCCGAATAGGGCTGTTACTAACCTAATGGATTCTCCTTTGGCTTCTTTTATGGCCGTGACTTTGGCTTCCCATTTACTTATGAGAATGTTGAGAATTTTTATCACTTATGATCTTTTGTCGTATTTTTTACTAAGAGCACCAAGTTGATTGACAAGATGTGTGTATCTCAACTTAAACTTTAAGATGCTTTCTTGAGCCTTCATCTGAAACAAGCCATACTCAGTGGTGAGAGTATTGGCTCTATTTTTATTTGATTCAGAAGGTTCCTTCATGAGCTATTTAAAGAGCCTTCTACATGTCTTTAGCAAAAGAAAGAGTACACATCCTGAAATACTCTTTCTTACTTAAAGCACTTTGGATCATCAAGATGGCCTTGTTGTTGAGGGTCACCAGTTTCTTATCATTGTCATTGAACTTATTTGGTAACTTTGGAATCATTCTTTCTCCTTCTCTCTTTTTAGGAACATAGTCTCTATCTTGTATGACATACTAGAGACCATATTCATTTGTTGTTACGAATACTTTGAATTTGGTTTTCCTGAATGAGAAGTGATCTCTACAAAATCCTAGTGGTTTGGTGATTGAAGGCCCACCAAGAGGTATACCTTCACCCATGCTTGTCGTAGGATCCTTCTTAGGCTATTAAACCTAAAAACAAGAAGACCAAGCTCTGATACCAAACTATAGTCCTAAACAAGAAAAATAATATCAGAATTGTCCCATAGCTTGTCAATGACAAGTGAAAGAACCACCATTGACAAATTATGGGACTTCTCTGATATCATTTTCATTAATATATGACTTTGGTGTGGTTTTCCCTATAAAGATTTCTCCCTCCTCAAACTGCTACTATAAAGGACAAATTTGTTGAATAAAAAATATGCTAACTCAAAATTTAAATATAATGTTTCCAATGAAAGTTGGTTCGGTTAGTAAGAAGTTGGCTCAGCCTAGTTGTGGTTGCATTTAACTTTAGCAAGGCTCACAAAATGAGCCTAGCTTCAACAACATGCAGATGATGGGGCTAAGATTGCATCCATTAGATCTAACACTAAAAAATCATCTAATTTATTTAAAGGTGGTAAAAATGCAAGGAAAAAAAAGTAAGACCTCAAAAAAAATATCAGAATAAAGATTCAAATAATATTGGTAAGTTATACATTTTAGTTATGATTATTGCATTTTATATCGATTGTACTTTTTTTGGGGCTTCCTGTTGAATTTATATTGTATCAAACTTTTAAGTATAATTCAAAAGAATTTTTGTGAAACAAAATAAAATGTATACATAAAAAAAGTCCACTTTTTAGAGTGGGTATGAAAATAGATAGTCTAAGAAGTGGGCATTTTTTATACTAAATGGCTACTTTTTATGACCAATCAAAATAACAACCTGCCTTGAAAAGGAATTTTAACTGGTTTTAAAAGCATTTTAGATTAGGGGTAAGACCGGTTTAGAAAAGATAGACTTTCTAAATTAGTTGATTTCATACTAGACCAAAAATCGGTATAGAAAGCCCATTTTAACTGGTTTTAAAAGCATTTTTTTATTATTGATATGGTCATGAGTTCAAATCTAGTTGTCAATATAGAGATCTTATTGGTAGGCAATTTGTACCTTTACAAGGACTCTTTGAGCTCAAGGCTTGTCCTAACTTTGATGGGCCAATGACCCAACTCACCTAAGATTTTTATTATAAAAAAAATTGAAATATGATTTTTAAAGAGGAAAGGCCAAACTATAAGTTACATATAAAGGGATTAAAGAAAATACTCATTCATTGAGTTCTTTGTCTAATGCTCAAGGACAGACAGCCTTCATCAAATACCATAACATGTGAGAGATGTATCATTTAGGGTCTGTTTGGTTTGAGGGGAGGGGAGGGATTTTTGTCCCTCCCCTTGATTGGCAAGATGGAGGAGAGGGAAAATTTTTTAAAATTTTCCCCTGCCCCCCTTAAAACCACCCACCCCAAAAAAATAAAAAAAAATTGGAGGGATTCGGAGGTGATGTTAAATTTTTATTTTGATTAGACAAAAATACCCTTAGCCATTTGTATATGTGATAAGTAAAACCATGTAATATAATTTTGGGCATTCATTAGTATAATTATAGTTATATTTATTCAATTTTTATAATTATTAAATTATAATTTTATATTTATAATATATTTCATTAAACATTGTACATGATTTTAAAAAAATTAAATAAAAGGGTAAAATTGTCTAAATTAAAATATTTTCCCTCCCTCCTCTCTCATCACTCCAAACAAAGTAATATAAAAATCCCTCCCCTTCCTTTCCCTTCCTTCCTCTCCATTAAAATTCATCCCTTCCATCGAACCAAACAGACCCTTAATGAATAGAGCCTCACATTCACCTGAGATCAATTTATATCTAGCCATAAGCTCTTTTATAAAGTTCAAAAGAACAACAAAAAATTAAAAACAAAAGGCTAAAGTATATGTTTGTTGCTTTAAGTTTACATCAAGTTTTAGTTTAGTTATTTAAATTTAAAAAGTACATTTTTAGTTCTTTTAATCTTAATAGCATTAACTTTATTTAACTGAAAATGTTGAGTCAACAAATTTAAGCCATAATTCTATAATTAAATGCTAACAAAATATGCTTAAATATTAATCCTTTGATATAATATTTTTATATTTTAAATTTCAACATGCTTTATCAGCATTTAATTTTAGAAATGCCATTTAAATTTGCGAAGAAATTTTTTTTTTGTTAAATGAATATAATGGTGTTAATATTAAATGTCTAAAAGTACACTTTTTAAATTCAAGTAACCAGACTGAATTTTGATGTAAACTAAGAGGACTAAACATATACTTCACTTAAAACGGAAATGAATGCTGGCGTCAATTTACTCTACCTTCATAGCAGAATTTGCTTCATCTAAAACACTTTGTAGCTCCTTTACTCATAACCTGGCTAGTAGCACACAATCCTTAAACCACACCAATCACCATTTAACTCCTATGCCTACAAATTTCTCTCACATCACATATGTAGTATGTACAGTCATTTTAATGGGTCAAACAATAATCTACGTATGATGACTTGTTAAGGAAATAATACAATTACATTATATCAGAAATGTTTTATATCAATTAAATATAAGGCTAATTACTATGGTAATCAGTTGTGGCACTATATATCTTTCGACAACTTCAGGGGTACTATGTTCTATTTCAATCTTAATGACAAAATAAGATGTAACTGGCAGTTTTCAAAATGCAAAATACTACATGCTCTAGATATGATTAATTTTAGAGATGATAATAACCTGTAATTGGTGATATTCAGAACATAATGGGTAGTTCATCAAAAATTGGTTCATCAATGCCATATAAAATTTTAGTTTCTTGAAAAAAAGTGCAAAGAAATCTGAACAGCTAGCGAATATATGCAAGAACTGATCCACCGTACTTGTAAAAAGCATACGCTGAAAGGAATATGAAAAGAACGGAAACTGCAATAGTTAAAGATTTTAGGTATTTTATTAAATATGATTACATATTTTATTATTTAATACATATTATATCTAGATATTATCTTATTATTGTTTTGAATATAATATCTTCTGATTGTAGCCCACATGTAATTTGGATAGAGATTTGGTTTAGAGTTACCTGTTTGGCTGGTATGTTGTATAAGCCTTGATGTGAGAGTATAAATAGCGTAAGCCGGGTCTTATAGTAGTAACATAGAAAATATGTACTTGCTCCATGAGGATCTCTAACGGGTAAACGAGTGACGGCTATTCCTAAACCATCACTATGCCCAATCTTCCTGTCAGAAGAGACCTGATCCTTTTTATTCTATCTTTCTCTTTCTCTTGTTCTAGATTGTGACACACTATGATTATAAACACTATGTCTGGAGGTATTTCATCAAGTCTTCTGTTGTTACTCTTTCTTATAGAATTATGCAATCTATTTTGGTATCATCATTGTTATGTTTATTGCAACATATGGTATTAGAGCAGGTTTTTCGATTGCCCTCTACTAAAACTTTCTGTATGTTATTTTTATTTTATTTTGAAAAATAATATTAGAATAATAGCGAAGCATTGTGTGTATGTCATATATGTTCTGACTCTGACTATATATCCTGTGATTTTTTTTTCAGCGACTGCTATCAAAATTTTTGTTGGAGAATAAAAGTCCGAAATCATCGTTTTTGTTTGGGTTTGAAATTGAATATTCCAATTGATATTGTTTTGGTTTTGTGAAACTTAATTTGATAAGAATCGGATGTTACTCTTGATCTGTCTTTGTTCATTATTGATGTGATTACAGGTTATGGGAATAATTGCTTACAAGCATTGAAGAATGTTTTGATTTATTTATCTTCTTAATGATATAAATATATGTTTGATTTTGGGATACTGGGGAGGGGAGAATGCTTCTCTCTGTTGACCACCGTCGCATATTTTCATTATTGAATGGGTTTCTAAAATTACTATTTTTGTTTGGCCTTACTTAAGATACAAAAAAATTGTGATTTGATTATAGCTTGTTCTTGTCATGTTAACGTTTGGCTATGCTTTGCCATTTGCTCTTGATTTTTTTATGTTCAGAATCACTGAAAGAGAATCTAGTTTTGCATCCAAGTTTTCTGCTCCTAAAAAACAAAAAACAAAAAATTCTTTTTGAGTTTGCTTTCTACGTTCTTGCTGAAATCATTATGTGCCCTCATTTTCTATGCATGTCCATTTAAATTGTTGTAAAACGATGCGTGGGACATTAGAGAATGCCACCTGAAGTTGCTGGCAGCGGCAACTATGATGGGTTTTTTGGCCGTTCAAGGATTGGGTAGGTTTACCCGACTCCATGGGGAAGATGTCTCAAATGCAAGGTATTGAAAATTGGATTGAACAATGAACCGGTTAAGGCACTGGGTGAAAGATTAGTGGTTCAAACCAGGGTCAACCCGAGGGTCAGACCGCGGCCAATTAATATATATATATATATATATATATATATATATATATAATTTAAATGTTTATGCATACTATTCAAAAAATTACGTAAGAATTTTTTTTCCAACCAATAGTCCAATATAACCTCATAAACCTAATACCCACAAAAGTATTATTAAGTATATAAGGATTTTTCTCTAACCAATTCAAAACAGCAAAAGTATTTCACAATCTTTTCAAAACTCCTTGCAAATAAAAAATCAAAACAAAGAGCATCCCACAATCCTATTTGCAAAGCAACAGCAGAACCAACAACAAAGTCTTTATCCCACTAGTTGGAGTTGGCTACATGGATCACGCAACACCATTGTGCTCTGTCAAAAACCATAGGTTTTGATATATTATTAATTAAAAGGTCTCTCTCTATGACCTTATCGAGCATTTGTTTCGGCCTTCCTCGACTTCGTTTAACATGACTCCATACTACTTGATTAACTCTTCTCACCAGAGCACTCAATGGCCTTCGCTGAATATGTCCAAACGATTTTCTACCATTTTTGCTTCAATAGGGGCCACTCCAACTCATTTGCATACATGAGTATTACAAATCTTGTCTTTCTTGTATGGCCACACATCCATCTCAACATCCTCATCTCAGCTACCCCTATTTTATGTTCATGTTGTCCCTTTAAAGCCCAACATTCACTACCATATAATATTGCTGGTTTTATAGCAGTGTGATAGAACTTTCTTTTTACCTTATTAGGTGTTAGAACTGGCTGACACCCAAGAGGGGGGTGAATTGGGTGTATGATAAGAAAGTCTTATGTTTAAAAATCTTTTTGCAGATTGTAAACTTAGTATATATGGAAGCAGCAATTATGTAAATCGTATATGCTGGAAATATAAAAGCTTAGGGAAGAGAATGTGCAAACTGTGATTTATCCTGGTTCGGTCCAATCCACGATGACCTACGTCCAGTCCCCAGGCTCCTCCTGAGATTTCCAATCCATTATCTTCTTGTTTAATCAGCCACAAGAAAAGCCTTTACAAATTCACAAGAGTTACTCCCCCTTACACACTGTAAGGTTTACTCCTTCTTACAGCAAGTCGAGCAAAGCAATCCTAAAGACCTTTCTCTCTTGCTTACCCATGCAAGTCTTATGAGCAGCAACGTTCTCTCCCGCTTACACCATTGTAAGTCTTACGAGCAGCAACGTTCTCTACTGCTTGCACCTTGTAAGTCTTATGGGCAGAAACTCTTACTGGCGATTCACTCTACAACTTCCACCGTAAGGTGATCAATCCTCTCAAAGTCCCTCTACCTTGAGAACACTTCTGAAATACAGATGAAGTGTTTACAAGCTCTCTCACAGAGTGTATAAATGCTCACTAAAGTACAATACAAAATATTCTCACTCTCTCAAATATACATAATATAGAAGATGAAGTAGAGCAAAGAGTGGTCGGAGGTAGAAGACTTATAATGTCAGCATGTTCATGTTCTCATCGTATTTCCTGTTCTTCTGTGTTTGAATCCTCTCCTATTTATAGCTGAGTTGTGGAAGATGACCGTTGTAAACATCCATCCGTTAGAGTCTGTTAATTCATTTGACCGTTGAGCCTATTCGGATATTTTTCTGTTGTAATCCCATATGATGCTTAGACAAACACTACTTCATTTTTGGTTGGAGTCCCAATGCTTTGCATGGTCGTTGAGTGTAAATATTTTCCCATTGATCGTGCTCTGACAGATGCTTTAGCATTTCCTGTTGATCTCTTATAAATGTTTCAGCGTTGCTTTCTTTCTGTTTTGGATGTTAGTTGAATCGTTTATTGAATAGACATGTTGCCCATGATTTGTTGTCGCTCAATATTGATCCGTGTATGCCATGTGATCGGTAGTGCATAACACCTGTAAATCCACTCAGAGAAATAGCCGTTAGAAAACATCACTCGGGTGATTATAGACTTCACTGGCAGTGATCTTGAAAACTAAAGAATCACTGGAAGTAAACTTGATTTCTCTAGAGGTGATTTTCAGAAGATAATATTCCACTGGCAATGATTAGCATCCCTCTAGTGTACCATTAAATCATTTGACTTGTTTCCTTGTTTCTATCATATTTCTGGAAGTGATTTACAGAAGTATTTCACTGGCAGTGGCTTTGTAAGAGTAAGCATATCAGGATATTATTTGACAGAAAGTGATCTTGGTTCATGGAGGTGATTCTGATTCTCTAGTAGTGATTTTGATTTACTGTCACTGGAACTATGAAGAGTGCACTGAGTAATCACTAACTGATGAAAGTGATATGAGGTAACTGATATTCACTGGGAGTGATTAAGAACGGTGCTGGAGGTGATAAGCTGAAATGGACGATTACTCGAGTGAAATTCATGTAACTGGAAGTGATTTTCAAAACAGTAAAATATTCCTGAAGTGATTTCGCCTTGCACTGGAAGTGATCTACAGAAATGACTAATCACTCGAGTGAATTCAACTGCACTGGGAGTGAAAATGAGAACAATGAATTTTTCTTGCAGTGATTTTTGATTCACTGGAAGTGATTTGAGAAAGAGTGAAATTCACTGGAAGTGATTCAGCATCCACTGGAAGTGATCTTCGAAAACAACATAATCACTCGAGTGATTTTGGCATCACTGGAAGTGATTTTACAAACACTGAATTTTTCTTACAGTGATTTCAGGCGCACTGGAAGTGATTTGGCAAAACTGAGATATCACTCGAGTGATTTGGAGATCACTGGAAGTGATTTGGCGGAAATCACAAATCACTCGAGTGATTCAGGATCACTGGAAGTGAAATCTGGAATAGTGAAAAATTCATGCAGTGATTCTAGCGTCACTAGAAGTGATTTTCCATATCACTCGAGTGAATTCTGGAATCACTCGAGTGATCTGTTCTTCAGATCACTTTTACTTCGTTGTTGCGTTTCCAGTTCTTCAGCAAACAGAGGTAAACTTCCAGATGACATAACTCTTCGAATATGGCTCCAAAATTGCTGTATTATATATCAATGGAAAACTCTTGAAGTCTAGTATCATATGGAACAGGTTTTAGCTCAATAGGATCAGTGGTTTGAGAGTTATAGCCAAAATACCAAACCTGTTCCAGAAAGTGATGCTGATGTCAAGGCCAAATTATAACACTTATATATCCTTCATATAAGCACATTTGATGTTGTTTCTGATTTCAAAATGACGCATTGGGAGTCTATTTTCATATGCAACTGGTTTGGTCTCAATCAGAGTTGTATTTTGGGAGATATGATCAAATAACCAGACCTAACTCAGCTGGACGAACAACAGAGCATGAAAAAGCTGCAAATCACTCGAGTGAACAGTGAATCACTGCAAGTGATTTTCACTGTTTTCAGAATCACTCGAGTGATTGTTAAAATCACTCAATGCTACAGTGCTGCTACAGTAAGCTACAGTGAAATATGCTACATTACCTGTATGCTACAGTGCCCACTGCTACAGTGCCCAAAGAACTTGAAACTTGCTATTTTTCATTAATTCTTGCAAGTTCTTCATTCCTCAATTTCTTTCTTCCATTGCTTGACTAATCTACAATATATGCAATATCAAATAGTTAGTCAATGTATTAGAAAATTATACTATGCAAACTTCTTATGCTTAATATTTGACATCCATATTTGTCATCATCAAAACTAATCATATCTAACATTAGGTACTTTACGATCACAAATAACTCTAGTAGCTTTTCTCCATTTATACCATCCGGCTTGAATTCTATGATTGACATCTTCATCAATTTCACAATCTTGTTGTATATTGATCTCAAATATCTAAATTTTGTCACTTGTGGGATGACTTGCCCTCCCAATTTAACTTCCACTTCTCTTTGGCCTTGTCTCTTATCAAACTTGCAATGCATATATTCAATTTTGCTCCTACTAAGACGAAACTCCCTCAATTCCAAAGTCTGTCTCTATATCTCAAGTTTAGAGTTAATTTCTTCCCCGAATTCAGCCAACAGAACTATATCATCCACAAAAAGCATGCATTTAGGGATCTCCTCTTTTATAGGATCAATTAGCACATTTATCACTAGATTGAACAAATAAGAACTCAAGGCTGATCCCTGATGTAGGTCAATCCTTATAGGAAAGTCCTTTATAATACTTCCAGGCATTCTAACATTAACCCCCTCATACATGTCCTGAATGGCTTTGATATATACAACCCTCACCTCCTTCTTTTCCAAGGCTTTCCAAAGTACATCTCTTGGTATCCTTCATACACTTTTTCCAAATCAATGAAGACCATATGTGAATCTTTTCCTTTACTCCTATACTTTTCCATAAGCCCCCTTAATAAATAAATCGCTTCTGTTATAGACCTTCCTAGCATGAATCCAAATTGGTTTTCAGCAATATCAATCTCTAACCTCAATCTGTGTTCAATAACTTTTTCCCACAATTTCATTGTATGACTCATTAGTTTAATTCCTCTATAGTTTGCACAATTCTGGATATCCCCTTTATTCTTACAAATGGGAACCAAAGTACTTTTTCTCCACTCATCCGGCATTTTCTTGGTTCTTAAAATCTCATTAAATAATTTTGTGAGCCACAAAACACCTTCTTCACCCAAAAATTTTCAAACTTCAATAGGAATATTGTAACGACCATCCTCATATATCCCTTATTACTGATCTTACTCAGAGTAGCAATGCCTAGTTCAGTGGGCACACAGGAATAGCATGAATATACTGATAATATTAATACAATACTGCTTGATTATAATACAAAAGTTTCCCCACCAGGGGTTTACACAAACAATATTTACAGACCTTGATAACTAAAAGGTCTTCAAACAACCAGCAACAGTCCTCTTCGTGCATACCTCTTTTCTGATCTCAGCACGTTTCCAATGCTCACCTGTCTGAATGGTTGGTTGGGAGGAGTGAGATTCGAGAGAATCTCAGTAGCAAACATTACCACTATGCATGCCAGATATATATGAATGCATGACATGCTTGCCTACACTATTTCATGCCAACATAATGACATGCTGCATGCTCGATGTTATGACATACATATGGCCATTGCACAAATATAACAGAGCTTCAACCAATCATACATGTTCCACACAAATAGGCAAAGCAGTCACATAATCAATGCAAGACATACATATCACATACATGCAGAAAAGGTAAGTTCACTACCTCTCGGACTTTATGTTCTTCTCTTCTTGTCCATTGATCCGCCAACCATTGCTCCTTCTTTATCACTTCATGGCTCTAATGATGTTATCACTTGCCTAGGGCCATGAAGTGATAAAGAAGGAGCAATGGTTGGCGGATCAATGGACAAGAAGAGAAGAACATAAAGTCCGAGAGGTAGTGAACTTACCTTTTCTGCATGTATGTGATATGTATGTTTGGCATTGATTATGTGACTGCTTTGCCTATTTGTGTGGAACATGTATGATTGGTTGAAGCTCTGTTATATTTGTGCAATGGCCATATGTATGTCATAACATCGAGCATGCATCATGTCATTATGTTGGCATGAAATAGTGTAGGCAAGCATGTCATGCATTCATATATATCTGGCATGCATAGTGGTAATTTTTGCTACTGAGATTCTCTCGAATCTCACTCCTCCCAAATAACCATTTAGACAGGTGAGCATTGGAAACGTGCTGAGATCAGAAAAGAGGTATGCACGAAGAGGACTGTTGCTGGTTGTTTGAAGGTCTGTAAATATTATGTAAACCCCTGGTGGGGAAACTTTTGTATTATAATCAAGCAATATTGTATTAATATTATCAGTATATTCATGTTATTCCTGTGTGCCCACTGAACTACGCATTGCTACTCTGAGTAAGATGAGTAATAAGGGATATGTGAGGCGGGTCGTTACAGTTGGTATCAGAGCATGCGGTTCTGGCAACAGGATAGTATACTGATATGCTTGATTATAACATGACAAGAACTGTGAAGTAGATTACTTCAGCTAGTTCACAATTAAGCCCGGTGGGCAGTATAAGATTGTCCTGGATCCGTTGAGTAAGGCCAAAGTGTGAGCCTCATTCTAGAGTAAGATCACCAATGGGATGACCAGAGTCGGACAGATAAGTCACAGACAACCTTATGGACTTTTGGGAGCATATTACAGGGTATTTGTCTAAGTACATCTGCCAATACTAATATGCGGCCCAAGCATAGTATTTTGATGCCCGGAGGCGGTGGGCATAATGGTTTGGATAAGGGCAGTCATGGGGTACCGGTAGTCAAAAGCAGCTCAAGCCGGTATCTTTATATTTGCATGAGTACACAAAAGTTTAGCGTGCTCAACCCAGGAAAATCTCAGGATGGGTGACCTCCTGGGAAGTACCTTGAAAATCTCAAATCTTTTGATTAAAGGTTTGGGATCGTGATTAGAGGTTCTTAGATGATCTAAGAAATGATGAGAGATATGGAGATGATAAAGTAAGTGTTAATATTTAATCTAAACCCTTTCTGTTGCAGTGAATACTGCTCAGAAAAGTTGATTTGATGGGGTTATGGAAACTTGAGGCACAGTAATTGTTTTAAGGTTTCTCCATATTAATAATGATCCTCGGTAACTCGTGGGGTTAAAGTCATATAGGCATGATATACGGTGATGCATGATGAGTGGTGATTATGCCGTATGTCTATCCTAGAGGATCTGAATTGATGATACTGAAGGTTGAGGATATGGTTGAATCAGATTTAAGCTTAAATAATGCTTAGGTCAGAATGTGAATAAGGTTATACTATGGTTCTGTTCCATAGAGGAAGTTTAAACCTTGTGAACCTTATAGATGATGATGGACCTTCAGTAATTGTTTGAGGATATTACCTGGAACCGTAGAGGTTAGAATAGGTGCTAATGATTTTGATTCTTAGCGTGCCTATTGGGTATGATTGAGGAAAGTGATTTTCAAATTTACGTGATGTTGAGGTTCTAGGTGTTGAACCATAATCTGTGAATCAATTGTAATAGTTAAATTGATTCTACAGGAATTTGAAATAGCTTGAGTGACTTGAGGTACTAGCATATAGTACATAATTGTGAATGAGGTTACTGGAGGTTGCTAGTTGCTAATCTAGCATAGGGAAAAATCTTGATCATAGAATATTCCCTTAAACTTGTGATGATTGCCTGGAGCTGGACCGATATTGAAAGTTCATATTAAATGACCCCAAATGAGAGAGCAGATTACAGAACTGCTAAAGAAGAAGGACCTTATGAGGTATAGATCCCGTTATAATGATACTTCTATTCAGAGGCGACCAACCGGACAGAGCTACTTATAGAGGATTCTGATCAGAAAGGGCTACCTACAGGGAGTTCTAATCGGAAAGGGCTACCTATGGGGAGATCTGATTGGAAAGGGCTACCTACAGAGGGTTCTGACCGGGGAGGCTGACCAGGTGTATGGGCGCCTGCGTGAAGCACCGAGTGCAGTACTGTAGTGTGAAGCCACCATAACATCGAACTATATTGTGTAGCCGCCGTGACGACAAACTGTAGAGTGAAGCCGCTGTGACGTTGAAACTGTAAAGTAGAGCTACGGGGACGTCGACTCTCAATAGTGGTATCTTATAATGAGTCTTCTATCGCATAAGTTTCCTTGAGAAGAAGGGTCGAGTGACCCAGTAAATTGTCATGGGGTGCTCTAGTGCCGAATGATGACAGAGATTAAGGAAAGCTACTCTTACTCTCATATCCTATGCAATGGTTCTGCATGTATGTGTTTACCATCACGTGTATTCCTGTTATGAATATACAGTAGGCAGTAAGACCTTTTGGACCAGCGTGTCCTTAGGCAGTCAGACCTGACGGGCGGAGGCCCGAGGCGGTAAGTCCCGTAATGCCTCTGGCATAGGGGTGATTCCCTGGGCAGTAAGACCTGATGAGCATTCAGAATTTGCGGGGTGGTCGCCTGGGGCCTATTGCACGGGTAGACGCTCAGGCCATAGAGATTCCTATTTTGCACGAGCAGTCATCCGGGGCCTATTGCGTGAGTAGACGCATTGCGCGGGTGGACACTCGGGGCCATGGAACTCATGTGATGCACAAGTGGAATCCCGGGGCCTATTGCGCGGGTGAACACTTGGGGCCGAATGCTCATGTGATTATTGTTGTGATGATGGTTTGCTTAGCATGCTTCGTGAACATTGCATAAGAGTATGAATGACTTGAGTAGCAAGAGACGGAGCTCGAAAAGAGAAGTTAGTCGGATGTCCCGTGCGACTGCAGCGTGAGCCGAGTGCCGTTGTAGTGGGCCTAGTGGGGCAGTCCGTTACACAAAAAGTTAAACCCTATGGAGGGGTGGAAGTTGGTTGGATGTCCCGTGCGACTGCAGCGTGAGCTGAGCACCGTTGTAGTGGGCCTAGTAGGGCAGTCCGTTACATAAAAAGTTGAGCCCGTGGAGGGGTGGAAGTTGGTCGGATGTTCCGTGCGACTGCAGCGTGAGCCAAGTGCCGTTGTAGTGGGCCTAGTGGGGCAGTCTGTTATATAAAAGTTGAGCCCGTGGAGGGGTGGAAGTTGGTCGGATGTCCCGTGCGACTGCAGCGTGAGCCGAGTGCCGTTGTAGTGGGCCTAGTGGGGCAGTCCGTTATATAAAAAGTTGAGCCCGTGGATGGGTGGAAGTTGGTCGGATGTCTCGTGCAACTGCAGCGTGAGCCGAGCGCCGTTGTAGTGGGCCTAGTGGGGCAGTCCGTTACATAAAAAAATGATACCAGGGTTTGTCGAGCGTAGTTTTTGTGGCGAATATTGTGTGCTTGATACCTTAAAAGGTTGCCTTTGGGGCATAATGGGTGTGATTATCCCATAAGCTTGCCACACTCAGACCTGGTGAGGCAGGGGGTGTGAGCTAGACTCCCGTGCGGCTGCAGGGGGCGCCCAATGAGGGTAGCTCTGCAGTGGGCCTAGTGGGAGAGTTGTTTTCAGCAAGGATGATGGACGGTATGTCCTAAGGCCATAAAACCTAATGGATTATTAAATCCTTAGGCTGGTAAAATATGAGATGTGTTGAGAATGAAGCCAAGTAGAGGCTTGAGGTAATAAGACCCGAGATGCAAGTTTGCATTGGACAAATGTCCAGGGGCCATAAGACCTATATGTCTAAGTGCTATGGATGTTTCCAAGCATGGTGACATGGACCAATGTGTCCAGAAAAATATATTGAGATTGATAGAGTGTATAGATTGTACTATATTGTAGCAGAGGCAGTAAGCCTAAGATGCCTATGGCATAGAGGGTGAATCCCTAGGCTGTAAAGCCAGAATATCCAGCGTCTTGGAAGTTGAATAAGCTGTAAGGCTTGATGTGCATACAGTATGATATGGGTGAATCCCGAAGGGGCCGAAAAGCCTAGTATGCATACAAGATGATTCGGGATAGTCCCGAAGGGGCAGTAAGGCCTAAGAAACCAAGCGCTGTGAGGTCGGACTAGTGAGTCCTGTGTGAGTGATACATACTGGGTACAAAATGAATGAAAGTACTACATAGTGAGTACAGAATAAAAGAATTAGAATGGGAGAAAAATAGACTAAATGTCTAGAAATGGGTCTCCGAGGTACATATAGTACCATTTGATGTCAAAATTTCGAGGACGAAATTTATTAAACGGGGGGAGAACTGTAATATCCTGAATTTTGGGACTAGAGGCATAAGATTAAGCTTGGATAAAGTGGACTGCTAGACCCCAGTTTAGCAAATGTTCCTATGAGGTATGTTTAAATTCCCCAAAAATTCTTTATATCATTGGATATTAAAAGGAATTATATTGGTGAGCTAAAAAGCTCAGAGAATAACAAAACGAAGTGATTGTAAGTCACACATAATATAGTAAAGTTGAACACAAAGTAATTTTGTCATCGGTGAAATTCCCGGTATGACAGTGATGATTGTGTGACATTTTTCGATGGGTAAATGATGGTGAAAAATTATGAAACTTTCCAGAATTAAAGTAGACTTATCAAGCTTCAATTTGATAGGTCATATAAGTCATTTGGAGTTGTACACAAAGAGAAATGAATTTTTGAAGTTAGCCCAGCGAAATTAATTATTTTCTGGGACAGCATTCAAAGATTATAATTCTGGGAAGAGTGTGCTTCCAATTGGCCAAATGTTATATTTTTCCTTAAAACTAGACTCAATAAGGGTCGCATATCCTTTGGAATCACTCCAATTAGACATTTTTACAATTAGATATGAATTTTCAAAGTTTAATGAAAATTCTGCAAATTAAGCATTTTGAACGAAAATTGGATTTTTGGACCAATGAGGTGCTGACACGTGGCAAGGCAATTTGACACCACATTTAATCAATTCATCATCATCTTCTTCGTCATTTTTCACGGAGAAAGCCACTGGAAGAGAGAGAGAACGAAAATGGAAGAGGATGAGAGATAAAGTTCTTTCCTCCAAAATACTGCCGAAACGGCATCCTCTCTCAAAGTACCCTTCAGGAAACTTCCTCTACTCATCGAGATCTTCATTTCTACGGTTTCGGATTTTCATTTGGAGGTGTTTGGTATCGTCTCCCTTTCTGGAGTATTGCCAGAATTCCGAACCGTTTGTGGAAACGAGTAGAGGTAAGCGTAAGCTTCCTTTTTAACCGATTGGTTTGTCGTTTGGATGAGTATAGAGGAAGTTGGATATTGTTCATGTTGATTTAAATTAGTGTTTTGAATGGCTAAACGATGTCCAATGGATGTATAAATAGCTAATCACTTGATTATGAGTAGTAAGGAAGTGATTAGGCAAGAGAAATCGAAGAAACAACAAACTTTTTCGGATAATCTCATTTCTGCCCTGTACTGTGACGTGGAGAAATAGTGATAATTTGATGATTTTTATGCTTCCATTGGCTTTAGGAGGCAAAATTGTGTGGGTATACAAGTGTTCATGAATTTTGGATACTTGTACATGAATTTAGAAATTTTAGAAGTTAAAGGGTAAATGCTGTGTATTCCGTTTTTTTGGAGGCAGTGTTATGGTGATGAGTTTTTGAGTAATCAAATGTTATCCAATGATCATGAAACTTTCCAGTATAAAAGTAGAGACATATACCTTTAATTTGATAGGTCATAATGGTTAATTGGACAAGTATGCTATGAGATATGAATTGTTGAATTTTGGCCCTGTTTTCTGGAAAGAATCTGAAACAGATAGTGTTTGGAAATATTCTGGGAATGGTGTGGTGGTAGCGTTTAAAATCGAGTATTTTTATGTAAAACTACACTTAAAGGGCTTCAAATAAAGCTTTGAACCACCGGAGTTCTATAGAATTAATTATGATTTTTCGAAGTTTGATCAAAAATGCTGGTGATTGAGTACCATGCGAAGTTTGCTAAACAGGGGTCTAGCAGTCCACTTTATCCAAGCTTAATCTTATGCCTCTAGTCCCAAAATTCGGGATATTACAAATATCATCATGTTCGACAGCTTTATCATTATCCATTTTCTTAAGAGCTTCCATAACCTCGTCAATTAGAATCCTACGATAAAATGACAAGTTGAAATCACCTTCTCGAGTTGTCAAATCTTCACAGTCACAATGCAACCCTCCCCCACCATCATTGAACAACTTATAAAAGTAGGTTTCCCACCTATCCTTAATATCTCCATCAATAACCAAAACTTTTCCTTCATCGTCCTTTATACACCTCACTTGGTCCAAGTCTCTCGATTTTCTTTCCTTATTCTTTGCGATCTTGTAAAGCTTACGATCTCCTTCCTTTGTCCCTAACTCCTTATAAAACTCCTCATATGCTTTATTACGAGCCTCACTCACGGCCTTTTTAGTCTCCTTTTTAGCCATGCGATACATTTCCCAATTTTCAGCATTATTACATATGTGTATGGCTTTAAAACAATCTTTCTTATACTTAGTTTTTTGTTCAACACTTTCATCCGACCACCAAGTCTCCTGATCTTGTCGACCAAGATCTTTTGATTTTCCCAAAGTTGCTTTAGCAACCTGCTGGATCTTTTTAGACATATTCTCCCACATGACATTAACATTACTCTGTAACTCTCACTCCCCTTCTTCTAAGAAAGTTCTCTTAAAAATCTCCCTTTTCTCCCCTTCAATTGCCACCACCTGACCCTTGAGTTTAAAACTTGCTAGCACTTTTGTTTTACATACTTAATATTCACATCAAGGACCAAAATCCTATGTTGTGCTGTCACACCATCCCCAGGAATCACTTTATAGTTAGTACAAAATCATCTATCAGCATTTCTTACCAAAAAGAAGTCAATATGTGTCCTTATGCCTCCACTCTTGCATGTAATTAAATGTTCCTCTCATTTTTTAAAGCAAGTGTTGACAATCCTGAGATTATATACGAGGGAGAAATCAATAATAGATTGACCTTCATTATTGACCGTCTCAAATCCAAAACCACCATGAGCCCTTGCATGAGGTCCTGCCTCCTTACCAACATGTCCATTAAGATCTCCTCCAATAAAAATATTTTCGGTTAGTGGGATACTCTGAATTAGCCCCTCCAAATCTTCCCATAATTTTTCCTTAAGATGTGCTTCTACCGCTACTTGAGGTGTATACGCACTGATAATGTTTATAGTATCCTTTCCAACAATCATTCTTAAGGAAATAATTATATCATCAATCATCTTAACATCCACCACATTTTTCCTCCATTCCTTGTCAGCGATGATACCAATATCATTCCTTCCATTGACCTTTCCTATGTACCAGAGCTTAAAACCATTAATTTCCCGAGACATTTATCCTGACCATTTAGTTTCCTGGAGAGACATGATATTAATCTCCAATCCTTCATTACTCCTACCACCTCCCAAGATTTTTCACTTAGAGTCCCAATGTTCCGAGTACCAAATCTAATCTTGTTCAAATCCAAAATTATTAATCAAAATAAAGATTAGTAACATAGTCATTCAAATTTATAGGCACTAAAACTATTAACCAATTCCCTCAAAATTGTGTTGGACTGCATTCAAATCTATAGGATTAGGAGGTTAAGTTGTACGAGGAAAACCAAAAATACTAGTAACATGATCATCATTTAAAGATGGAGGCTCAAGAATATCCATGTATATGCAAGAATTAATATAAGTGGCAATGAATAAGTAAGCATTTGTGATAGAGGTACAAGTGGCATCTTATATGGTGTTGAAAAAGGCATCCAAGTTGGTAACCAAGGTGACATCATCCATGGCAAACACATCATAGGTGGCACATCTAATGAACAAAATATTGTTTATATCATACAAGAAGATTCTATGCAAGCCCAAGATCCTCATCATGACATCAAGGGCCTAATTACTAGAACAAAATGTTGTCATGATGAGGATCTTGGGCTTGCATAGAATCTTCTTGTATGATATAAACAACATTTTGTTCATTAGATGTGCCACCTATGACGTATTTTCCATGGACGATGTCACCTTGGTTACCAATTTGGATGCCTTTTTCGACACCATATAAGATGCCACTTGTACCTCTATCACTACGTATACAACATATGTATTAGGATGTCGTGGCTACTCCTTAAACAATCACTAATATCAAATATATACAATAAAAATCCATATACACATGCAATTGTCAATTATGATCTTAATTAACTAATTTAATCATTTAAATCATTTATGTGAATAAATCAAGTTTACTCACCTTAATAGGATTGATAGTTTAAAACTCATGTGATTAAATATATCCATGCTTTAAGAGGGTGTTGTGGCTAATCCTCTATCTTGCATGCTAATCACAAATATCAATCACGTGCATTTATATTCTGTATATGTACGACTTAATGGAGAACTTAACTAGTTAATTTAATCAACATAAGTGACTAAACACTTAAATTAAATTCTCTCACTTTGATTAAATTAATTATTCATCGATTAGAGTTGATATTTTAAAATCCATAAATGATTACATACACATGCAATATAGATGATGCTATGGCTACTCCCCAAGATGCATGCTAATCATAAACATCAACCATGTACATTTAAATTCTAAATATGCACAAAACTTAATCAGAATTTAAACAGTTAATCTAATCAATGAAAAGTAACTAAATAACTTAAATTTTCCCACTATTTCACGTGTCAAATGATTGCTTAAAATAATTTAAGCATATCTCAACCCAAATTTAATTCCATAAATTTCAAACATTATTACATAACTGCCCAAAACTAAAAATTCTAAACATTTAGACAATTTAAATAATTTGAAAAATTGAATTTGTAGAATTTCTTCATGTCAAAATATCTGAATTAGAAATTTTCTACATTTAAGCAATTAAAAAGGCATATAAAATAAACAAACATTTTATTTAATATACTATTTAATATACCATAGGTGGGATAAAACACAATTAAACCCAAGTGATTAATCAAATATTCAATTTTGATGAAGCCAAATAATTAAAAACAAAATGGAGCTAAAGAAACTTTATTTATCCCAGAACATTTTCTAGAAAATCTATAAAATGGCACAATGGCACAAGTCCCAATAAGAGCCCAAGAAGTGATTTTATAAATTTTTTTTTTCCCAAAGATTTTCTAAAGTTGAGACAAATACATTAATGGCCTAAAGTGTTTATGGATATAAAAAAAATGGATTTAAAAATAAATTCCACAATTGAGCCTATGACAAACTTCCCTTTTTTTTTAAGGAGCATAAAAAAATTACATATAGCCCGAACCACAATAGTTCCTTGAGAATTAATTAAACTTGAAGCCGAAAACCTAAAGGCACAAATTTAGAAATAAAGTCAAGGAATATAAAATAAAATAAATGAGAAGCAAGCTCAATTACTGGGCCCATAATGCGTCCAACCCATTCCCTAAATTGGTGAAACACACATATTCTAAATGATCGAAACTACTGCTTTAAAACTCAAGATGTAGCCCAACTTGGATGGCCCAATCTATAGAAAACTGGAAAAATAAAATAAGACTAAAGTCTAGTAAGCACAAAACATAAGGCCCAACACGCAATCCAGCCCGCTATGCTAGCAATAGTGAAATGCACAGTTTAACCAGGCATAGAAAAAACGCGTCATTTGAGAAAGGTATCACAAACCGGATCGGTCCGGACGGCCTATTCAGATCAGAAACTAGTGACCAGTCTGATTAGGGGCAGGAAACTGGTAACCCGGTATAGTCACGAGTTTCCCCAAGTTGGTTTTTTATTTTTTAAACTTTTTTCATACACCAAACCAATCAAACCAAACGGTGTTGTTTTAGCTTTTTTCTAACTTATTTCCCTAAGGGTCTGTTTGGTTTGAGGTGAGGGGAGGGGAGGGGAGGGATTTTGGTTCCCTCCCCTTGATTAGGAAGATTAAGAATTTAGGAGGGGAGGGGAAATTTTTTGAAATTTTCCCCTCCCTCCCCTCAAAACCTCTCCCCCCCAAATTGGGGGGATTTGGAAGGGAGGCTTTTAAAAAAAACTTATTGGACAAAAACGCCCCTCATATTTTAATGATATTCCAGAAATGCCCTTCTTATTTTAATTCCTAAATATTATTAAATTTTTAATATGAAAATATTTAATTATAGTTGATTATAATTTATAAAATAAAAATTTTATTTATATTTAAAATTTATTATATATTTAAAATTTTAGTTGATTAAAAATTTTATTTATATTTATAATATAAGGGTAAAGTTGTCCATATGAAAATAATTTCCCTCCCCTCCCCTCCTGAACCAAACAAGGTAACATTAAAATCTCTCCCCTCCCCTCCCCTCTAATCAATCCAAACAAGATAATATTAAAATCCCTCCCCTCCCCTCCATTAAAATCCCTCCCCTCCCCTCCCCTCCGTCGAACAACCCTAAAATTTCTGACTTCCATCCCATTCCTTATTGACTTCTTTCGGACGCTTTCTGTTTTTTTGTTTTTGGTTAGTTCGTCTCCGTCTCCCTTCTCTAGTTCTATATTGAAAATGAAACCCAGTAATCGCCCTTCCCTTTCCCCGTCCTTCTTGTCGTAGAAACCAGAAAGTCGTTGCCTTTTTCGTTGATTCACTCTATTCGCCATGACATCGTCGTTGTGAGTGTTGTTTGTGGCAGAGTGAAGCGTTGATCACTCTCTGTTTTTTGTTCACAGCAGAGACAAGTTCCGCATGATGCTTTGAGTTTGCTATGACGCTGTGACACCATGAATCACATTCACCGTCGAAGTTTTGCATCGGATCACCTTCACCGTCGCTGATTTTGGGTTTGTTCTTTCACTTGAAGGGTTGCGTCTTTGATCAACTTCTCAGGCTATATTGCAATGTAATATGTAGTTTTCATTTTTTCTGTTCGTCCAAGTTCATCGATTAGCTTTGCTTTTTTTTTTTTTTTATCATCGGAGTTCATCAGTTGCGTCATGTTTTATATTGTAATGAAAGGTTGCATCGGAGTTCATCGATTAGCTTTTTCTTTCTGTTCATTTTGTAGTTATTATTTGCTTTTGGGTTCTTAGTAGTATTGTGTATTTGGCACAAACTGATACTTGCAAATTCTCAGCAAACTTTCCTAGGCATATTTTAGTATATGAAATCAGGAAAAAAACGAATTGTCAATATTCTGGTTAATCATTTTTTTTCATTTCCTTCTGGTTAATTATCTTCGGTTCTTCACATGTCTTCACATTTCATTTTTTTCATCATTTGCTTCTGCCTTCACATTTCATTTTTTTCATCATTTGCTTCTGCCTTCATTATTTTTTTCATTGGGTTTAGTGACTCTGTTTTGTACTTTTATTGTTAATTTGCTATGATATTTTGCAGCTCCTATTCAGCTCCTATTGGAATATTGTATTTGTGCTTTGTTTTGAGAATTTTGCTCATGGATAATACAAATACTAAGATTCTGACCCTCCCTCCTAATGAGAATGCAACCACTAATGCTGCTGGTGCTACAACTAATGAATCTAAGTTTCCCTTATCAGTTCATGGACCTGAAAAACTGTCCCAGCATGGGCATATTTTGCCCACAAAAAAGAGGGGAGAGTAAACATCCATACACGTCTTTACTGTGCATCAAGTTACATAGGAGGCGGAATAAATAGGATGAAGTAGCATCTTGCAGTGTTACTAGCCAAGTAGCTTCTTGTAAAAAGGTTCCTTATAATGTACGTAATAGGATGCAAGAATCTTTAAAAGAAGTTATAAAGAAAAAGACTTATAAGAATGTTCAGGAGAACATTGAAGATATAGAAAGTAACAATAAACCGATTGCTTCAACTCCAATTACGACAGTCCCTGAGAGCAGTGCCAACAAGAGGAGATTTTCTGAGAGTGTTGAGAATTATTTTGCTCCTAGGACAACTCCTGATTCACAACCAAAAATCAAAAGTGTATTGTCAAGTAAAGAAGCTCAATACAAAGTCAGGATGGCTATCTCTGAATGAGCTATCACAAATTGTGTTCCATTTAATATATTTGATTGCCCTTTGTTTTAGAGAGCTCTTGATGTTGTTGCTTTGATTGAGCCTATATTTAAAGGCCCTAATGCTTATGATTTTAGAGTTAATTTGTTGAGATATTAGAAAAAAGAATGCCAACTACTTATTGAGAGTCATTGAGCTAAATAAAGCGAAAGGGGTTGTATACTTATGGCAGATGGTTGGACTAATGATAGCAACCAAACTTTGATATATTTCTTAGTCTATTCAACACATAACATGGTGTTTGTGAAATCATTTAATGCTTCAGACTTAGTCAAGGATGCAAAACATTATTCTCATTGTTTTGTGATGTGATTAAGTGGGTTGGTCTTAAGAATATTGTTCATATGGTGACTGAAAATGCATCCAACTATCTAGCATGTAGCAAGTTGATCAAGCAATGATATAAAACAATTTATTGGTCACCGTGTGCTGCCCACTGTTTAAATCTTATGTTGAAAGATATTGGAAGCATGCCTCATGTGTCAAATCTTGTGACAAAGGCATCTAAGATAGCCATATTAGCTTATAATCATATGGTTTTCTTGTCATGGTTAAGAAAAAGAGAGGGTTGGAAAGAAACTGTGTGTCCATGAGCAACAATTTTTGCTACTACTTTCATTACTTTGCATGTTATTTATATGCATAAGCATGACTTGCAGGCTTTAGTTGTTGACAAACATTTTGTAGAGCACAAATTAGCAAGAAGTGAAGTTGAGAAATTGTTTAGTGCTATAATATTGGATAATCAATTTTGGAATGATTGCTTCCAAGTTGTGAAGATCATGTCTCCTCTCATAAAACTATTGAGAATTGTTGATTTTAATGAAAAATCTTCATTACCTTATATTTATGAAGGCATGCAAAGGGCCAAAAGTGCAATCAAAGAGATGTTTAATAAGAGTAAGGAACAATATAAGCCATACATAGATATTATTCAAGCTCAATAGGATAAGCATTTGAAAGGTCACCTTCATGAATCCGCATATTTGTTGAACCCTGCATTCTTGTATAGTCCTATGTTTGTTTACAAGCATAGGGTAGTGCAAGGTCTGGTTGATGTGTTTGAGTCGTAATTTGGTCTAAGTCATGACTATCTTATGACAATGCAACAAGTAGTGGTTAATCGTTATCATAAAGATTCATTTAATAAAATTTCATGTGAAAAAACAGCCCAAAAACTAGACCCATGTAAGTAACAAAGTATACATTTTTAAATTTAATAGCACTTTTAATTAGTATAACATGTAATTAACACTTATAACTAAATATTGCAAGTGAGTGGTGGATATTATATAGGGGTTCAGTTCCAGAATTGCAAAAGATTGTTATGCGCATCCTTAGCTAAACTGCTACATCTTCTAGGTGTGAGAGAAATTAGAGTTTCTTTGAGTGTATACACACCAAAAGAAGAAACAGATTGCAACATGAAAGACTAAATGATTTGGTTTATACAAACTATAATCTACGATTAAAGAATAGGTAAGCTTTGAGTTATGGATGTTTAAATTGAATATGGATTTGATTAAGTTTAGGCTGTTTGCAAATTATATTTGATTACTTTGATATTATTTTTTATTGCAGGAGTATATTCAAGAAGAACATTGATTATAATCCAGTTGACTTTGAATCAATTGAAAATGTGGACTTTTGGGTGGTTGAAGAAAATACAACTCCAAATTTTGATGATGCAGATGTAGTAAATCTTGAAAGTGCTACTGCTAATAATGAAGAAATTGAGCAAACATAAACTTTTTGCTATGGATTCTAAAGGTTTGTATCTCCTATTATGATTTATGATTATATTCTTGTATAAGCAAATTGATAGAGGTACAAGTGGCATCTTATATGGTGTCGAAAAAGGCATCCAAGTTGGTAACCAAGGTGACATCATCCATGGCAAACACATCATAGGTGGCACATCTAATGAACAAAATGTTGTTTATATCATACAAGAAGATCTATGCAAGCCCAAGATCCTCATCATGACATCAAGGGCCTAATTACTAGAAGCCTAGAAAAGAGTGAGCTGTTCGAGAGGTTGGAGCAAATATTTAGGCTTCAATTTGCTTCATTAATGGCTCATAATGTTAGTATATATGTTGAGGGTGCAAATGAGGCTATAATCATGCTTATTCAAGCCCATATGCATACTTTTACAACACCTAGAAGCTTGAGCACGTGGCAAAGCATTAAGATCCATGAAATTGGTATAACATAAAGCAATAAGCCCAACATGATGATGTACAAGGCCCATGTGCAGTCCATATTCAAGAATTCACTTAAAATACCATATGATAAGCATGTGCCTTGGTGGAGGATTATAAGTGATGTCCAAGACAACTCAAGAAGCATCTAGAAGGCATCTTTATGCATCAAATCTAATTTGATTACTCTCCTATTTTATTTGCATTAAATAAGACCTTTTGGTCAAAGATTGTTATTGAAAACTTTAATTTGGTTTCCTATTTTTAGGTAGCTGACTTAGTCTTAAAGAATAAGTAATTTCCTCATACTTTTAGGCTTGAATGGTGCCAACCAAGGCAATCAATCATCATTAAGGCATTATTTATTGCATTTATGACTAGGTTTAGAGTTTTATAGTGTTCTTTTGTTGCCTATATATGAAGGCTGTGTTTTTGTACTAAACAATTGAGAAGATGATAATGATATGAATTAGAACTTTGTTCTTAGAGAATTTTATTTCTCTTGTGTGAGCTTTGCTTGTATCCTTGTATTCTCGTGCGAATACTCCGACTGTATCAAGGACTGATCATCCTTGTGGTGTCTTTGTGGCTAGGGTTGTAAGAGACAGTTCTCTTAAGGTCCTACCTTTAATCATCCGTCCCGTTCGTGTCTTCAAACTTGCTTTCTAGCCGGTCCGTTCCCCCCATTCATATCACGTAATCAATCACATAAGGTTTTACGGTATCAATTATGGTTAAATGTGCAATTAATATACACAATAATTTGATGTTCTTGTGATGAGCTTATAGAATTGAGGAGTAGCCACAGTGTAAAATCCTTTCCCTAACTTCATAACATTAACTCATCTTTCAAATACTAATCATGGTAGAATTAAAGTTTAACAAACCATTCAAAATTATACCGTGATTATAAAGAATTTCATATTTCAAACTAAAGTCATCCATGATAGGAAAAAGATAATTTAAACATTTCAAGCAATCCTGAATAACACTTAGACCTTTAGTTTTCTCAAAACTCAGAATACATCATTCACCATAAGTCCAAGATCAAAAATCCAGTTCTGCATAATATCCAAATTATAATACGATAATCAAAAGTATGCAATCAAATCAGAGTTTACAAAATATAGGCCCTATAAGTGGTAATATACATCAATTCATTACATAATAAACTAAGAGGCTATACAGATATATAGAGAGATATCTATGCCTTAGGAGCTCTCTCCGACGTCCCAACATAGGAACTGTCACCTAAAAAATATTAAATCAACAAAGTAAGACAAAAGTCTCAATAACCAGCTATCCAACTCATTGCACATGCTGATATGTGCTCATGAGGTGCGAAAGGGAATAGTTCATATAACAAAGTATTTGAGATATAATTGACAAAATTTAATATCACAAGTTTCGTATCACAAATTACTTTACACAAATTTTATATCACAATTTCCAAGTTGCCTCCCATTAATCCAACTGAACCGACTTATTTTCGTCGACTAGAGCCATGAGCTAAGTTACTATCCATGTTACTGGTCACTCAAAAAGCTCTCCTGTCATGTGATGAGGATCGGCCAAAATCCACAGGGCACATGCTCAGACCATGGGTCTTTTCCCCTCATTGAACTAGTAGGGTGTTGCAGCACCTTATTGAATCAGCGGGGTAATCCCTCATTAAACCAGTGGGATAATAGAAAGCCAACTATCATGCACCAATATAGGCTATACCACGTGGTGAAAAAAATGACTCCACCTCATCCCAAACTAACCATCATAATAATTATCAATAAATACCTCAACAGGAATTTCTTAAGATTTATACATTCATACAATGATATTCAAATCATTTTCATATATATATATATAGACACACACATATTTTACAATTCAAATTATAAGATTTCACAAGAAGTTTATATCAAAATATTCCTCAATATCATGATAACTTTCTTAATCTTAATAAAAATTTACTCATTGAAATATCTAATAAATATCAATATACTATTTTCATTCTAATAATCATTTCACAAAATATTTACTGTAACACCTCAAATTTTAGAATAAGAGGATTGAGAATAAGTCTGAAACAAGTGAACTGCTAAGCCCTAGTTTAGCAAGTATCCCAGTAAGGTATGATTTTATTCCCTAAAATTCCTTTATACCCTTAGAGTATTAAAGAGTATAGGGGATGAAAAAACAAGGCAATTGGTGGTGACACACTACATAATTATATTTGGAACAGAAAAGAGATTTGCAGCCAGTAAGTTTTCCTGTGTGACAGTCATGTTGTGTGACATTTTTCAATGGGCAAATGATGTCCAAAAATTATGAAAATTTCCAAAATGAAAGTAGACTTGTCAAGATTTAATTTGATAGGTCATATAATCCATTTGGAGTAGTACATAAAGAGATATATATTTTTGAAGTTAGCCCAGTGAAACTGGTGATTTTCAGTGGCAGCATCCAAAAACAATAATTTTGGAAATTTTGAGCTTCTAATTGGCTAAAGGCTATATTTTTAATTAAAACTAGACTTAATAAGAGTCACATAATAAAGCAAGGTCTTACATTTTTTGTATTAGAGCAGTGGTTTTGGCAACAGTGCGTGTAGTTCGGGCAATAGGATACTGTATTGATATGCTTGATTATACAGTAACGGGAACAGTAAAGTGAAATATTTCGACTAGTTCACAAATAAGTCCCCTTAAAGGAGTTGACAAGCCCGGAAAAACAGTGAGGACCCGAAGGGTAGCTAGTAACATAATACCGGTCTGAGGGCGGTATAAGGATGTTGTAGAACCCGAGGAGGCTGGTACAGCCAAGGCCAGTGTATTGGCTATACCATAGTTTGGTATCACCTGTGAGTCATCTCACACTGGTGACACTGTTCAACTACAAACAGACAAGACAGAGTCAGATCTGAATTCCATTACCGATTTCAGAGCTGGAATGGTATACGTGATATATGACCAGTGACGGATTAGGAGCTATGGGAGGACGTCTGAGGTATATATCTACGGGCTGTTTGAAAGCATAACACCCCTATAAAACAGCATATAGTGTACTCAGACAGTCTGATCCCAGTATAGTGTGAGCAGGGTCTTTAGGATTTAGAGACCCAGATGACATTGGGATCCGTACAATACTGTACTTCTTTTTGGATACAGTTGGTTGGCCAAGAAGAAGAACAAGATTATAGAGTAGGGTCCAACATATAATTTTGTGGACTTCAGGGAGCAAATCGCAGGGTACATGATTGTGTGCATGTACCAGTACTGATATAAAGTCCTTATACAATATTTTGATGCCCGGAGGCAGTGGGCACGACTGTTGAGATAAGGGCAGGCACAAGGTACTGGTGGTCGAAAGTAGTTCGAGCCGGTATTTATATTTTTACACGGGTATACAAAAGTTAAGTGTACTCAACCCAGAAAAATCTTGGGATGGGTAACCCTCTAGGAAGTTACATGAACATGTCATGTTATGTAACACAAAGAAGTGAGAACATGTTATACAATAGTTTAGAGGTCGTATGTTGTTACAGGTTTTCCCTATCTACTGTAAACCCCTGTTATATGTTATTACAAGAGTGCTTCTATACCTAACACTTGGTGAAATGACCAATACATCCTCATGTTATGAGGAAATTGGAAACCATTCGATTAAAGGTTTAGAATTTCAATTAGAAGTTCCCATATGACATAAAGAATGATTAGAGGCATGGAGATGATAAAATAAGTAATGATCTTTAATCCGAACCATTTCTGTTGCAGTGAGTACTGCCCAGAAAAGTGCATTTAATGAGGTTATGAAAACTCGAGGCTTAGAAAATGTTTTGAGGTTTCTCCGTGCTAAGCAATGATCCTTAGTTATCTCGTGGGGTTAATGATATGTAGGTATGATATGTGGTGATACATGATGTATGGTGATTATACCGTATATCTATCCTAGAGGATCCGATTTGATGATACTAAAGTTTGAGGATAGGTTTAAAAACATATTTAAGTTGAAATAATGATTAGGTCGCAATGTGAATAAGGTTGCACTATGGTTTTGTTCCATGATGGAAGTTGAGCCTTGTGAACCTTGCGGATGATGTTGAACCTTCAGTGATGTTTCGAGGATATTACCCAAATACTGTAAATGTTAGTATAGGCGCAATTGATCTTGATTGTTTTCAGCATACCTATTGGGTATAATTGAGGATAGTGATTTTTGACTTGTGTAATGATTGAGGTAGTAAGACAGGCAGATATTGCAGCCTTACCTATCTTGTATGTGATAGTGGCTATTTGGGTTCAGTCAGATGTCATAGGAGGTTTCTATAGAACTCCTATTAGATCATCTTAACATTGTTAGCTCTTATGAGGAGAAGATAACACATCAGAGTAGCACAGCAGAAGCATAGTGAATCTATACGTAATTCTTGTGAGTTACAAGAGAGGTTGTTATGGCACCAGTATGATCATCCTACATCGCAATAAGACCTGTATGGTCTAGCATGATTTGACCTATAAGGTCAACAATGACATAACGTACGTGATGTGCAGTATGACCTATGTGGTTGCAATAAGATACATGTGTGGTGGTCAGCAACAAGGCAACCCCATCAGAGCATGTTAATCAAACCCATGATCAGGATGCACCCCTGACATGGCCGGGAGAGTCCTGGTTGCACCAGTGAAAATCACAAGTAGCCCTGTGGTCGAGAGGCGGTGTGTAAAATATGCGACTGAGGCAGTGTGGTCAGGAATGTTACACCTTTTATGATGTACAGTGATATTACCCATGTAAACCTATGTGGTTTGCAGCAACATGACCAGTATGGTATACAGTGACACCACCTATGTAGCCAATAGTCACACAACCTATATGGTTTGTGGTGACGCATGTAAACAGAGATTAGGATAAGTCCTAGAGTTGTAAAGCGTGATGGTGGCGAATTCCTCTCAACAGTGCAATATTGACAATGCCATATCCATAATTGACCTTTATGCGATTTGATGTAGCAGAGTCGAGTAGTGGCACATGCATCACAACAGCTATAGCCTCAAAGAATTAATTTTCACACTCGTGTTGTAGAGCTAACATCAATTGATGATGATTTGAGAATATGAGGCAAGTACGGAAAAGTTTATGCTTATTCTGGAACAATACACATAGTAATCAGTGCACACATTATAAGTAGCAATGGTCAAATAGTAATTTGATCCCGAGTAGTGTGCATAGTATGACCAGTAAGGGTCAAATAATCATTTGATCCCAAACACTGAACAAGCAGGCAAACATAGTAGAAGATAGAGCGTCAGGTCTTCAAGTAGTCAAATTGGCAGTAAGACCTAGTGTACATGTTTGTATAAGGCAGTAAGACCGAAACATCTCGTGTTGTGAGAATAGAATAACATAAACCGTAAGGCTAAACACACCAGGTAGTGTCCTGACTAACCAAAGAGACCTAGAGATGCTAGTGGACTGTGTATCCACAAATCATAAGACCTGTTGGACTAGTGTTTCCTCAGGCCAGAAGATTGCTAAACAAATAAAGGTATGTTGAACAGTGAACAGAGGCAATAAGACCCGATGTGCATGTTTGTATGGGGTAGTGTCCCTGGGTAGTAAGACCTTATATATATCTAACAGGGATGAATTTTATCATTCCGCCGAGGATAGTCAATATGAGTTGATATCCAAAATTTTGAGGATAAAATTTTATTGACAGGGGAAAAATGTAACACCCCGAATTTTAGGACAAGAGGATTGAGAATAAAACTGAAACAAGTGGATTGCTAAGCCCTGGTTTAACAAGTGTCCCAGTGAGGCATGATTTTATTCCCTAAATTCCTTTATACCCTTGGAGTATTAAAGAGCATAGAGGATGGAAAAACAAGGCAATTGGTGGTCACACACAACATAATTATATTTGGAATACAAAAGAGATTTGCTACCAGTGAGTTTCCATGTGTAGCAGTCATGTTATGTGATATTTTTCAATAGGAAAATGATGTCCAAAAATTATAAAAATTTCCATAATGATATACTTATCAACATTTAATTTGATAGGTCATATAATCTATTTGAAGTAATACACAAAGATATATATTTTTGAAGTTAGCCTGGTGAAACTGGCGATTTTCAGTGGCAGTGCCCAAAAACAATAATTATGGGACTTTTGAGCTTTCAATTGACTAAAGGCTATATTTTTAATTAAAATTATAGTTAATAAGGGTCACATATCCTTTTTAATTACCCTAATTGGATACCTACAAAATTAGATATGAATTTTTAAAGTTTGATAAAAATTCTACCCAGTTTTTCCTCAAGGGAGAAAATGGAAATAAATGTTTGGGCAAAATAGTCATTTGACCAATAAAGCAAAAAGCAACTATTTTCTACAACATTTGGGAGATATTTCGATCAGAAAAATGGAAAGAAAGATGGAAAATGAATATTTCGTTATGTGAACCTAAATGGTGACTTTTGGAAACACTTTTAGACAAGGTCAAAAAGTTGAGAAGAAAAGTAAAAAATTGTAGGCAAATTTGAGGAGATAAATTATTATAATTCAAGAAGCTTTCTCTTAGCTCCTCCAAGACACATTTCGGCCAAGCAAATGGAGAAAGAGAAAAGATGATGATTTAATTAAAGTGGCACATGTTATTTTCCAATTAAATATAATATTTAAGGAGGTAAGTTGGGATATTTTTATAAGACCATTATCTCTTTCTCTTGGGCCATTTTCGGCCAGCACATAAGCAAGAAGAGAGAGAGAGAGCTCATACAAAAATGGAGAGGCAAAGAGAAGAGCAAAGATCAAGAGGCAAACAAGGTAAGTTCTAAGTGATTTTCCACTTGTTCTTGCCTTGTAACTCCATGAAAACCTCTTCTAATCTCTTCTCCACCTTGGAAACCATGTTTAGCAAGCCAAAACATGGGAGAAGAGAGATAGGGAAGTGGTGTTGAGGAGAGAGAAAGTGGTGTAATCAAGAGGTAATCTCAAACTTAATCCTCTTGTTGTTTCTTAATGGTTGTTGGTGGTTGTTGTTTGATTTGTGGTTATTTTGGCTTAGTTTGTGATTTGGGAAGATGAAATCCTAAGGGGAAATACTACCAAAATTTCCCTAAATCATGTTCAATTAGTTTTTAAGTGGTTAATTATGTGATTAAAAGTGGAAAGGAAGGAGTTTATGGATTGAATGCATGAAAACACATTTTCCCTTAAATTATCCAGATTTTGTCCAGGGAAATTTTCGCCCTGTTGGAGCTGGATTTTTGTATTTTTGGTGGTTCTATTGGATTTAGAATGGAAGATTGTGTAGGAATATATGTGTTCATGATTTTTTGATGATTGTATATTAATTTGGAAATTTTAAAGATGGAATGAAATGCTGTTTGATTTGCCTCCTGTAAGATAGTGTTTTTGTAACATGTTTTTCATTATCCAAACCTGATCCAAATATTATGATACTTTACAGACATAAATTAGACATGTATATCTTTAATTTGGTGGGTAGATCATAATTTTTTGGACAAGTAGATTAAGAGATATGATTTTTCAAAGTTGAGCCCTATTTTTGGAAAGAAATCAGGAAATTGTGGAGTCTGACGAATTTCTAGAAAACTTATGATACCAATAATCAGACCAAAGAATTTTTAACCAACTTTAAATTTAAATATATTCATTTAGGCTTTGAAATCAGTCAATTTGGAATTTCTAGAATTAATTATGATTTTCCAAAGTTGACTGAAAATCTGCCAATTTTTGGAAAAACAGTGAAACTGCATTATGCAGAATTGTACTATACAGAAATTGTTGAAATGGTAATAGATAACCAACACAATGAATTTATAATGAGTTATGAATAAATAATAACTCATTTATCCTATATTTGAAATTTTAGGATATAGCGATAGCTTGAGTCGAAGACGAAGCTGGACCGATTGTCAGGCAAGGAAAGGGCACGTTCTAGGTAATAACTTCTTCTTACATATACTATGTGATTACTAAATATTTGAATATGTCATTCTTTGTAACATAAGCCAAGTGCTTTGGATACACCAATTTGCCAAGTTGTGGTCAGGGACCCAACAGGGGCGCCGAGTAGACTATGGTGTAAACATGTCGTTTGGCCTTAAGCAAGTGTACACACAGTTTTCGGTTATCTTAAATGACATGACATTGCATATTTATTTTCGCATTTTACATGTCTTGAGAGCATGTTACTACTGAGATTCTCCTGAATCTCACCCTTTCCATAAACAAGTAAAGTTTCCTGCAGCAGGCAGCAGCTCGAAGGGCAGAACGGTAATTTCTGGCAATTGGAGGTTTCGTGCCAATACGAGAGGAGGCGTTGGTTATCTGAAGACTTTTCTATTTTTTTAAGGTCTGTAATTATTCTATACATCCCTATGGGGAATTTTGTATGTAATCAAACAATATTGTTTCAATATATCAATATATTTAAACTATTTCTATGTACCCACTGAGGTACGCAAATGCTACTATGAGTAATATCAATAATGAAGCGAGGTCTTACATTCACAAACAACATACTAATACATATAATAATAGGAAAGTTGTTACCTCTTGACAAAGTAAATTATTATCACAATGCTTTTAATCCAAGAGCTCATAAATCAATCTACAACAATCAATTTACTACATATTAATAACTCTTATTAGAACAATTAGCTTACTTAACCTAATTCTATAATTTGAATGTTTTAAATTATTTACTCAAACATTCCAATTTCACACTAAAATCCTAATTATTTATTTTAACATTAATTCAAATATTTTTCTTAACTTAAATAACCCACTTAAGTCATTGATTATTATCAATTTCATTCCATTATATAAAATCCTCAATTTCAAATTTAGGGCTTAAAATAACTAAATTATAAATCTTCACTTTTATCAAAAATCTAACCCAATTAAAACTTTAAGAATACCTTTAATAATTCAAATAAATCATTTAACCCCAATTTAATGGTTAAAAAATTCCAATATAGAATTATTTATAGATTGATTATATAGAAAATTCATTATAAAATCTTATATAAACTAAATAACAAAAGTAAACCGATTAAAATTAACTATTAATCATCATCTACTGTCATATAGTCATTTATTAACAAAACTCAAACGATTATAAGTTTTATTATTAGACGTGATTTTGAGTATCTTATTGATCTCTAATGAATTGAAAATGCTCTCACCGCGTCTTGCCTTCCAAAATAATCACTTCACCCGCAGTAAAGTGATTTTAAGGGGGTATATATAATACTTCCTCCCTTGTGGCAACTAAAGGGGCTAAGTGGCCCCTTTTGTTGCCACATTTTTATATATTTTTTATAATTATTTATTTTTTAATTAATTTTATTTTCTTAATTTAATCTTCTTAATATTAACAACAACAACAACAACAATAATAAAATATCATTATTTCTACATCTTTATTCCACTAATTTCTTTTATTATCATAAATCATATTTCAAATGAAAATCTTTATTTCGATAATTGCATGATAAATTCATTTATCATGCTAATTCTTTCTTAATTGTAATTAAATTCTAATAAAAAAATTAGGATGTTACAACTTTCCCCACCCACCTAAATAGAATTTCATCCTCAAAATTTGATTCAATTAAGGAACAAAACACAATCAGAACACAATAATCTAATCAAGATAAGTATAACCACATACTTAAGCGAACATGAGTCATTATACCTTCTTCACGAGTACACAAGGATAGAGCAAAGTCAAAGATTTGATTATAGGCTGAAGGATTAATTTAGAAATTCTCATAATTGTTACTACATTATGTGTTGACTATAAAGTAATTATCCATATTATGGCATAAGATGTCTCTGTTAATTTTGGTGAAATGGATCTTCAATTTATTTTCTCATTAACATAAGTCATTATACCTTTTTCATGGATATTGAATATTCATTGAAACTAGGTATATAAAGGTTTGACTCAAATTTGAAAAATAATGAGATTATAATTTAGGGCTACAAGGCTACTGACCAAAACCATAACGCAATAGGCATGTAAAGGATAATGCGCCTACAATTAAAGGTTTGATTGGAGACAATGATGGATAAACTTTTGTCATTAGTGCATTTGAAACCTCATTCAATTTAAACTTATCATGAGAAGGAAATGGTAAAATATTTCTATTAAAAGGGTTAAAGGGTTTATAAAGAATGAGACTTGAAGATCTCTTAACATTATTAACTCTAGTTATTGTATGATTTACATTAAGGAACATGTAAACTATCACGCCACTTGAAAGAACTTGAATGACCATTATTAGTTAGAGATCACATACACTATTATTCTATTTTTTATTTATGGTCTAAATTAGTAAAATAATTCATCTCTCCTTATAAGTGACTTTTCACAATACCCAAATGCCATTTGCTTTATAATTAAGTAGGGTCATTTCACACCTTTGGAGTATATAAAGAAAAATTGGGTAATTGATATAATAAAATAGATTAGTATAGTGAAATTAATTGGAAGGGATAGGCGGCATGACATGATGAGTACATCATTCATGGACTGGAACTTAGCATATATGTCAAGTTTCTTTATACATGAACTCACTTAATGTAGGTGGTATTGTTGCGAGAAGAAACATAATGTTAATAGACATGTTGGATGATATCGTTTTCCTCTTGAAGGACACACTAAAGACAATTATGTATATTTTAAGTGATATTCCAACAAAATTCATGTTTAAATCCTTTTAAAATCTCAAAGATTGGAAGCTCAGTTTAAAAATATATTCTTGCATAGAATTGTCTTATAAAATAAAGATTGTAGAAGGAAAATATTCTGAGAGACTAAGATTGCACATTTTAGTAAAGATGCAAAGAGGTCTTAGGAATTCAAGTGAGCTATCCATTTTATTTTATAGTTTATGTAATATCCTGAAATGTCAGATTATTTAGGAATGTTAAAATTAGTGGAAGTGATCAAACTCATTGAGAGTGATCACAATGGAGGATTACCACCTCTAGTTATGGTCGAACATTAGTTTTACATGGCACTCACCATGTTGATCTTCAATTTATCAACAGATAAAGTTCAGGCCAATGGTGATTAAAATCTAGCAATTCATAGCAACTACATGATGTACTTCAAGAAATTTGACTAAAATATAAATATTAAGAGTGACCGTAAATTCCAAATGAAGGCATTAATTCATGATCGATGTAAGGTAAGTAACAACATAAGTGCATTTGTAAAGTTGATAGTATACAAGATTAAGTAATACAAATAAATTTGTTTGCTATAAATCATCTATGAAGAAGGAATTGATTTAGTGAGGTATTTCCTCCTATATTCATGTATAATTCCTTCTATATTTTCATGATACTTAGAGTCCATCTGGTTCAATTGCATTGTATGCCTATAATGGTAATCATGATTGTATTATCAAAATAAGAGTGTTTGGTTGTCTTTGTAATGATAATTACCAAAAAATTGGTTATCTTCATTCATATCTCCCCCTATAAATACTTATTACCACCCCATTGCATGATTGAAAAAATCCAATTTACCCTTTAGTTTCATTTGCTTTTATTTCACTTTTCTCATTTCACTTGCCATAACTGCCGCCACCACTACTTCCTCCTCCTCCAATGTAGTTGCTGACACCTACTACCGTCACAACCACCTCTACTATTATGGCCGCCACCGCCACTACCTCCTCGTCTACTGCCATAATCGCCACCCCATGTCACCACTGCCACCGCCATCACTACTATCATTGTAGTTGTTGCCACTACCTCCTCCTCCTCTATCATCGACGTTGCCACTCCACCATTGTTGTAATATCCTAAATTTTAGGACTAAAAGACTTGAGAATAAGCCTAAATCAGGAAGACTCCTAAGTCCAGTTTGAGAAGAGTCCCAAGAATGATGAGATATATAAAGACTCTCAAGGACTATGCGATTTGGCCTTATCGGGCAGAGGGCTTGGTATTTGTTGGCAATATGATTAGAATGTCGGTGCAGAGGTGCACAAAACACATATACGGTGCCATTGGGTGGGTAGAAAGTCACCACCCAACTATGTAATGAGGTAAGGGACTGATTAATCGGGTGAAATAAGTCGGTATTAGGTATGCACATGCCATTTTCAAGGCATATATGTGTACCCTATGTTTTGAAAAGTGGATACCGGTATGTGGCGTCATGTGAGGCCCACTCACACACTCTGACTTGGTGTTATTTGGCGGGCTTCGATATGTGTGATGCAATACCGAGTAAGTCCCGAGTAGACACCGATAGAGTAACTTTATTAAAGAAATTTTAATAAAGTAATCATGACATAACTTTTATGTTGGATGAATAAGAAGGTGACACATGTCCCATTAATGATGAAATATCATTTTTCCTTTTGTGTTGGCATTCTAAGATGGTGACATGTGGCACAGAAGTCAGGGGAACTCACCAGTCTCCTGTCAGGTCACCAAAAAAATTTTCGAATACCGAGCCGGAGAAAATCATTAGACCCTTACTTTTCCTAACAAAATGGATGGCTAAAAGCTCGAGAAAAGATGTGGGACCCACTTTATAAAAAAGAAGTGACGTGTCATCAAATCAGTGGAATACTGAACAAATGGCACCACAGGAATGCGAGACGTGGCATAATTTTTCAAGACCATTTCTTGGGCTTAAAATTTTTCCCAGGTGCTCCAAAAAGGCTGAAAAATCATGAAAAATAGAGAGAAAATGGAAAAGGAAAGAGAAAATGTGAATAGTATTTTCCAATAATTTCAATCCGTCAAAATACTACCGAATCGACGTTTTCTCTCAAAGTACCCTTCACAAACCTTCATCTACTCATCCTAAGCTTCATTTCTACAGTTTCATATTTTTATTTAGAGGTATTTGATGCCGTCTCGCCGGCCGAAATACTTCCGGATTTCCAAACCGATTGCGGAAAAGCTTAGAGGTAAGCTAAACTTCCTTTTAAACCGATTGTTTTGTTATTTGGATGAGTTTTTTTAAGGGTTGGGTACTGTTACTTTTTTTCCAAGAGGTATTTTTGAGGTTTAATCATGTATTTACGATTAGATGATGATTTATGATGATATTGGACTAAGTCATTGGACAAAATTCTAAATTATTGAATTGTTGTAGAAAACCCTGATTTTTTGGTCTGAACAGAACGTGATGAAGAAGTAGGAATTTTGTAATTTTGATGATTCCATTGGATTCTTCACGAAAAGTTGGGTAGGTATGCAAGTGTTCATGATTTATGGATACTTGTATATGAATTTGGAAATTTATGAAGTTGAATGTACATGTTGATCTGCCCTGTTTGAAATAGTGACATTGTGTGAGATATTTCATAGGGTAAACCTTGTCCAAAAATTTTGAAAATTTTTAGAATTAAATTAGACATCCTAAGATTTAATTTAATAGGTAGTTTGTAATTTTTTAATAAGTACATTGGGAGATATAAATTTTTGAAGTTGTGTCTTGTTTCTAGAATGAAATCTGGAACAGGTTATATTTGGAGATATTCTGGTAATTTTTTGGTTATGATAGCTAGAATGGAGTATTTTTATGTGAAAATATATCAAAATATATTCATATAGGACTTTAAACCACCCCAATTAGAGTTCTATAGAATTAATTATGATTTTTCAAAGTTTGGTTAAAATGCCGGCAGCTTTGTCTACCATGCGAATTTGAGAAAGAAAGTGATCAAATGTAATTAGTATGAACTCCAAGGGTGAAAGTAAGCCTTTAAGGCTAATGTGGCCCATTGGGCATTCACTTTTTATGGCTCTAATAATATCATTACTTATCTAGGGCCACAAAGTGACAAAGAAGAAGCTATGGTTGGAAGATCAATGTACAAGAGGAGGAGGCAAAGTCCAAAAGGTAGTAAACTTACTTGTATGTATGTGATGTTTATGCTGTGTATTGATTTGCTATATTACTTTCTTGATTATGTGAAGCATGTATGAATAAATGAAGCTTTGTTTCTATTTTTACTATGGCCATAAGTATGTTGCACGAAACATTGAGCATGCAGAATATCATTATGAGAACATAAGTCTATGTAAGGCAAGCATATTATGCACTAGCATTCATCTTACACGCATTGTTTGTATGTTTGCTACTGAGATTTTCTTGAATCTCATCCTCCCCCACCAACCATATAGGTACAAGAATAGGAAAGGGAATAATGCTTGAAGAAGAACAAGAAGAAAAGAAGACAAAGAATTGAAGAAGAATGTGTATTAATTTACTGTATGTAGATTAATTGCATGACCTAAATATTTGTATGAATAGTATGAATATATGCATATTACAGTTGAATTATAATTGGGATTTCTATGGAAAAATAATTAACTCTGATATTCGGTAAGAATCATGGCTCAACAACCGAAAATGAGTAATAATTCTCTAAGAGAATATGAGTAAACACTTCCGTATACGTAATAAAGGGGCAGAAATGTAACGTGTTACAATTGCCGCCATCGCCACCACTACCTCCTCCTCCTCAGTCTCTGTCGTCATCCCATAATTTCCACCTCTACTATTGTCGTTGTCGCCACCACTACCTCCTCCTCCTCCTTTACAGCCGCCACCACTACCTCTTCCTCTTCTATCGCCGTCGTTACCACCCTTGGTGCCGCTACCACCACCTCCGCTATTACCTCTGCCATTGTCAATACCTCTTCCTTAATTGTCATCATGGCTACCCCTGTCATTGCCACCTCCACCATTACCATCACTGCTACCACTACCTCCTCCCTCACCATCGTTGTCGCCACCCTCGCCGTTTCCACCTTCCGTTGTCGTTACCTCCACCATTGCCGCCACCGCCACTACTACCTCTTCCTCCACTATTGTAGTTGTCACTGTAATATCCCAAATTTTATTCACCAAAAATTCCTTGTACATGTATTACATTAAATGGAATAAAATGGTGAATTTTAGTACACTTGTAATGGCCAAAATGTTGGGAGAAGAGATTATATGAAATTTTGGCCAAGTTAAAACATAAAATCTCAATTTTTTCCTTCATAAAAAGCCTAATATTGTAGGCCAAAATTAAGAATAGAAGAGCATAATTTTTGGCCCAATTTATTGTGCAAAAGTTTGGCCAAAAAGAAAATGAAAGAAGGAAAACAACATTTAATTCAAAAATTGAAGAAATGCAAGGGAAAATGGTTATTTGACTAATAAAGTAAGAAGCTCTTGTTTTTCTTCACAATTAAGGGCTAAAGTCGGCCAAAGAGAGAAAAGGCAATAGGAAATGAATTTTTGACACATATTATGCCATGTGGAAGCTTATGAAGCCCAGTGGAAAAAAAGAAAGAATAAAACATCCAAGACATGTGCAAAATTCCAATAAATTAATATATTTTTAAGGAGGTAGAAGGAAATATTACAAAAGGCCATATATGTCAAACCCCTCAACATTTTGACATTTATCAGAGTATTAACGCGTAGTTCAGTAGGCATACAGAAATAGCGTAAACATACTGATATAAAGTACTTGATTACATTACAAGAAATTCCCACAGGGTTTGTACATAATAATTTACCAATCCCAAAATACATTAAAAGATAGGCATATAACCAACACTAAACTCTTTTATCAGGACTGGAACCCTCGGTTTTCGATGTCAACTTCCTTGCCCTTAGAGCCGCTTCTTCTTACTGTATAAATTTTATTCATGGAAAGAGTGAGATTCAAACAAATCTTATAAAATGCAAGAAGTAAACATGCAATGAAGCATATAATACTGTAGAAAATAATGTTGTGTACATGTCTGTCAATCAATATTCAGGATCAAACAACAATTTTTTCTGGATCAAAATAGTCGTTTGTCCCTATTTGCCTCACAATGATTACAATAATATTCCGGATTAGGCACCAACATGTATGTACTTGTTACACTACCTTAGCTGGGTCCCACTGGCCTATTAGTACTTGTACTTTTCCCACACCACAACGAGGAATTATGTTACACAAGCTTCACATTGACCTACATAGACTGGGTCCAAACTAGCCTAGTGGTGCTTGTTCTTTTCCCACTGGGTGGTACTTGTGCTTTTCTCACACCAAAGCGCTAGGAATTACCGCCATGTACATTCCACATCACAGAACATTAAAATACAATGCATATAAATAATCACATAATGTATGAAAGATAGAATTACTACTTTGACTCCTTTCCGGTGCCTAGTTAATATCGATCCTTTAACTTTTTGTCCGGCTAGGGTAAATGTCAAATCCTAAAATTCCATATTTATAATAAATAAGTTATTACTCATTCATACTTTATTCCAAGGCTCATTTAGTTAGTTATCTCTACTTAAAGTGAAAAATTACTAAAATGCCCTTAAGGAATCCGATTTAATTCCCTTTATACCTGGTATAATTGTACTTTTCCAAAAATTATGACCCAGACTATTCCTACAAAATTTTTTATGCAGAATCTATTTTTTACCTCAATTTTGGAAAAATAACACCGCATTTACCAAAATACCCTTGACAGCCATAAAGTTAGGGTTTTAAGGGTAAAATTGTCATTTCACACCATAAAGCCTTTATACTCCATATTTCACATGTTCCCTACACAATTTTTCATTCTAAACACAATGGAATCATCAAATTCTAGCCTAAACATATAGAAATTGGTCTGCCCGAAAATCACAAGTTCTTGAAAAAATTTGGAATTTCATGATTTCATTCCATTAAACACCTTCTTTCCACTTCTAATCACTTGTTTAACCACTTAAACATCTCTTAAACATGATTAATCAAAGTTTGGGCAGTACCTCCCCTTAGGATTCATGCATCCCAACTCATAAATTCAAGACATACCAAGCCATTAACGAATCAAAACCACCAACAACAATCATAAAACAACAAAAGGAATCAAGTTTTCAAAATTACCTTGATTCTTCCTCTTTCTCTTACTAAAACCGCCACCTTCCTCTCTTCTTTTCTCTTGATTTTCTTCTTGCTTTGCATGATTTCAAGAAGGATATGAAGATTAAAGAGGGTTCATAAGAGTTTGAAGGAAAAAACAAGCAATTTAACCTACTACTTACCAAATTTTCCTTCTTGATTTCCCTTAGCTCTCTTCTTGCTCTTGTTTTCTCCAAACTCTCTCTCTCTCTCTCTCTCTCTCTCTCTCTCTCTCTCAATGTTTGGCCGAAATATGGCCTAAAGGAGCTGATATGTTCCTAAATAAAATCATCTTCCACCTCCTTATAATTATATAATATTTTATTAGCAATTCTTTACATATAGCATTTCTTTATGCTTTCTCTTTCCATATGGTTTCCTAATCTTCCACATGGTATGCAAGGTGGCTCAATATTATTCCTCCTTGCCTCTTCATCCCTTTTGGCCGACTTTCTCCAATAATAAAGGGAAAATATTTACTTTTCAATTTTATTAGCCAAATGACTATTTTACCCTTACATTTTCTTCAATTTTTGTACTAAGTGTTGTTTTCCTTCTTCCCTTTTCTTTTGGCTGAAATTTTCATCATAAATTGGGCCAAAAAATGTACTCTTCCATACTTAATTTTGGGCTACAATGTTAGGCCTTTATCAAGAAAAAAATTGTACTTTATGTCTTTCTAGGCCAAAATTTCACATAATCACTATTTCCCACATTTTGGCTACTTCAAGTACACCAAAATTCACCATTTTATTCTATTGAGTATAATCAAATATATAAGAATTTTTTTTGTGATTAAAATTTAGGATATTACAATATACCTCTTTCAAGAAGCCATATTTCTATCAAGAGCAAGAGGAGAGAGAGAGAGAGAGAGAGAGAGCAAGTTGGAGAAGACAAGAGCACAAGAAGAGAGCTAGAGATTTCAAGAAGACAATAGGTAAGTTTGAGCTCAAAATTCACTAATTCTTGTCTTCAATCTCTTAAAAACCTCTTCTAATCTTCATATCCTTCTTGAAATCATGCAAAGCGAGAAAAAATCGAAGGAAACAAGGGAAAGGAGGGGACAATTTTAGAAAGAGAAGCAAAAAGACACAAGGTAAGCTTGAATACTTGTCTTCTCTTGTTGAATTAAGATAGTTGTTGGTGATTTATGGTGGTTATTGGTTTGTATTGGCTTGAATTTATGATTTGAGATGCATAAACCATAAGGGGAAGTGCTATCCAATTTGCTATTAATCATGTGTAAGAGGTGTTTAAGTGATTAAACAAGTGATTAGAAGTGAAAAGTAGGTGTTTTGTTGAATAAGATCATGAAACTCCATCTTTCCCGAAATTCTATGATTTTTTTCTAGGGGAATTTTTCAGTGTTTGGACTGGAATTTGATGTATTTGATGATTCCATTGTGTTTAGAATGAAAAGTTGTGTAGAGAACACGTGAAAATGGAGTATTGAGGCTTTAGGGTGTGAAATAACAATTTTACCCCTAAAACCCTAGCCTTTGTGGCTGATAAGGGAATTCTAGGAAACAGAGTGTGATTTTCACAAAAATGAGGTAAAAAATGCATTCTAGACATAAAATTCCATAGGAATAGCTTGGGTCATAATTTTTGGTAAAGTATAGTTATACCGAGTGTAAAGGGAATTAGACTAGAATCCTAAGGGCATTTTGGTAATTATGTGTTTTGGGTAGAGATAACTAACTATATGAGTTTTGGCATAAAATATGAAAGAGTAATAACTTATTTATTATAAATTTGAAATTTTAGGATTTGACATTTGCTCAAGCCGGACAAAGAGTTAGAAGACCGATACTAGCTAGGCATTGAAAAAGATTTCAGGTAGTAACTCTATCTTTCATACACTATGTGATTGTTTATATGCATTGTGTTGTCATGTTTTGTGATGTGAAATGTATGTTGCAAAACCTAGCTGTAGTGTGGGACAAGCACAAGTATTACCCTGTGGGAAAAACACAAGCACCAACAAGTCCAGTGGGACCTAGCTTAGGTAGTAAGACATGTTGGATATAATTCCTCGTTGTGGTATGGGAAAAGCACAAGTACCACCTGGAGGAAAAAGCATAAGTATCATCAGGCCCAGTGGGACCCAGTTGAGGTAGTGAGACAAGTACGGAAAGGTAGTTGTTTGCTCCGGAACATTGCAGCAAGTAGGGGTTAAATAGTCACTTGATCCTGAATGCCAAACAGACAGACAAGTACAATATTTATTTATGTTGCATTATATGGTGCATTGCATGTTTATTTATTGCATTTTATATTTTTTATTGTATGTTACTACTGAGATTCGTATGAATCTCACCCTTTCCATATTCAAAATTTATTTAGTTAGAGGAAGTGGCTCCAAGGGCAAAGAAATTGATGCCGGCAATTGAGAAGTTCCAATCCTATTCAAGAATTAGTGTTGGTTATTTGTTGATCTTTTATGTAATTTGGGATTTGTAATTATTATGTACAAACTCTGTGAGGATTCCTATAATGTAATCAAGTACTTTATATTAATATGCTTATGCTATTTCTGTACACCCACTGAACTATGCGTTATTACTATGATAAATGTCAAAATATTGAGGGGTTTGACAATCACCACCTGCTATTTCCACTACTACATCACTATTACTGTCACCTCCACCACCACAACCATCGACATCGAATGATCCTTGGTGAGATAACGTGACAGTTATTATGAGGCAACGCAATGACTCTTAACTATTTTTTCTACAAAGATTATATTAAGGGTAAAATAGACTTTGTGTACTATATTAATTTTAAATAATTATTAAAAAATAACTCATTGCAGCTGGCTTAAAAATCAAACCAAATACTATACCCGTAATTAATATTACATTGATTTACCATTATATCACATTGCACTACACTACAAGGTGTAATGGGTTCAAACCAAATGGGCCCTTAATGTCTATCTTGAGTTGAGATGTCATTGGTGTCTTTCTGTTTTGGATATAAGGAAAGATATATATATATATGTGTGTGTGTGTGTGTGTGTGTGTGTGTGTGTGTGTGTGTGTGAGTTAGTAGATATGGTTATATAAATAATAGATATTTTAGTTAGCAAAATTAAGAGTTCATTTTGTCATAAGAAAGTCTCATGTTAGTGATAGTTAAGGTATCATAATGTGATTGCATACAAGACCATGTTAAGGATATCATAAGTTATTTATATCACTAGATTAGTGGGAGTTGAGTCATCTATATGATACAAAAGGATAATTCATTTATAGTTTGTGTATTTTGACTTAAGGTGTTACAAATGACTAAGTCACCATTGTTCCTAATATGACTAGGTTAGGTATAGTATTCTTTTAGAATACATAAAGAGTTTATTCTCAAAATATTTGAGAACATCATAAGTAACCTACGATCACAAGCATTTTAACATTCATGGATAGTGATATTTGTTATGAGTAACATCTATTTTGAGAATATGATTAGACTGTCTATATGTCTCTAATATAATCTTATTCCTTCTAATTCAATTTCCTTTATGTAGGCTTGCTTAAATGTGCACACAAATGGGCAATGCCATTACAAAAGAAATTTAGGAGGATTGTCAAACATATTCTTACTTGAATAATAACCATAAGCTATAAATCATGTGGTACATTACCAAATGTACATTAAGTTTCATGCTTTATATATATTAGAATGTAAGATACATTAACTATAAAAGAGTTAACATTATGATACGTATTTACACTTGCTGAACAAGTTGCTTCATGGAGGGGTATAAGATTGTTATGCAATCATTAATTGCTTACTTCTACCATAGATTGCTTGACTTAGTCATTGTTGGAGGCAAGCTACGAGATTCCCAATTATGGAATTTCATCAGAGGGTTTTGGAATTATTAAATTAATTCAAACCAATTAAGGGTGTTGTATGACCCTATAGTCAAATAGGTCATAAACACATAAAGCATAAAGCCTATTAGTGAAGAGCATGCTTTTAGAGAAATAAAAAAATCAAATATCTTATTAGAGACAGATTTTGACACCGTACTCTCCTACTAGTCAAATGAGTTATACATATAATGCATTTGAATGACTAGGCTAGGTTTGATCTTGGGAAGAAAATACTTTTGGAAAACACATCCCAAACACAGGGTTCAAACCTATAAATGAATGAAATTTTTTGAAAAATTTGAAACTTTTTAAAACAGTTATTCAGTGGTTCAAACTCTTCATTATGGCTCATCAATCCGTTAACTACATTTAGTATTATCAGAGTATTACTATGTTCTTATCAAAGTCTATCGTAGGTTAAATTAGGGCCTGAATCATGCAAATACCCTTTTTCGTTTTGTTATTAAGTTTGGTTTACTATGGCTACTCATTACTATGCATGCTCATAGTAATACTATGTATACCACTTTAACTACTACTACTATAGGTACTATTTTCACTATGTACATCTCCATGTTTGTATGTAGATACATATATACAAAATTTATAGCCACACAAGGCTCTAAAAAATCCCAAGTCTTAACAAAATTATTATACAGATAACCAACACATAAACAAAATATTATCTTAACTTGTTTAGCTCCAACCTTCTTCAGACTTCACTAATAACAATGCCCTTACCCCTAGAAGTACTTGCTCTTGCTGCATGTCATGAAAGAAAGGGGTGAGATTTGGAGGAATCTCAGTAGCAAAATATATCTCAATATATAATGTGCAAGGTAATTAACTATGCATGTAAATAGCCAACTAAGAACAACACCTTACAAGCATATACACATGGCCATGACACAAACTCAAGCAAAGATATTACATGTTCAAAGACACATGACAAATAAACATGCAATCAACCAAGCACAACTATATAAGAGTAAGTTTTACTACCTTGTGCTTCTTATATTCCAAGTTACCTCCTCTTAGTTGAACTTGCTTTGCTTTACCTCCTCTTTAGTCCTGATGGAAAATATCAAACTCTATTGATTATTCATGTAGGGACAAATTAATACTCATCTTACCATGATTTCATAGCATAATTAATCTCTCTCAAAGCCCTAACTTCCAACCCTTACTAATTTCAATTTCCTTAAAATGCTGTCATTTTCAAACTTAACTGAAAATCTGCCTCTAAACTTTTAAGGAAATTTGAAAAATCATAACTTAAGCTAGAAAACTCTAAACGAGGTAATTTAAGTTCCTACTTAGAGCTCTTTCAATCTTCTATAAAGGAAAAATAATTTCTAGTATTAAATCATGGACATAATCTCCTAATTCGCACGTGCAAACTGACTGTCCATTTTGTGAGTCAGAATTCTCCAAATTTCCTACCTAAAGTTTGAAAATTCATAACATAAAATATACTCATCCAATTTTGGTGGTCTAGCATTTAATTGAAATCTCTATAAGTCTATTTTAAAGGAAAAATAATCATACTAATAAATTACTAAAATAACCTCATGTAATTTGCACATTAACTCACTGTTGAAAATATAGAACACAGAATGTTTCCAGTTTTCTGACCAAAATTCCAAAAATCATAACTTTTGTTCTAGATATTTGATTAACACATTATATGAATTTTTAAATCTTAAGATGTGTAATATTTCCTTGACAAATTTCATAGACAATAGACATGATTTGCCTAATTAAAACCTCACCCAGATCCATCTGCCTCACTGAACCTACAGAATCAACCCCTGCTACTAAAACCTCAAAAAATCCACCTTTCTCTTCCTAAACTAAGCTCTTCTTGGTTCTATCTTCTAATAAACATATTCAAATATCTAAATAGATCATTTTGTTTAGGATTGTGTAGAGTCAAGATTTATGGAGTTCTGAGTCCAAATTTGAGGTTGCATGCAAAAACTTATATCAAGTTACCATGGTTACAGAGATGCTTTCCAGCAAATGTCAACTTCTAGCCACCATTAATCCCCAAAAACACCACAAATCAGTCGAAATAAAGATGGGAAAGGGTATAAGAGACTCACCTAAACTGAAATCTAAGGTTGCATATGGCTTCAACTCTCGGTCTCTCTCCTTCCTCTCTCAACTTTCAACCTCTCCCTCTCTCTCTCTCTTTCTATTTGAAAGTTAAATGAAATGGGGAAGAGCTAATAGAGTGGTTTCATTTGGTAAGTTGTGTGTGTGAGTGGGTGGGTGACCGTGTGTGTGTGTATGTGTGTGTGTGTTTTATCCCATTGGTCCTACCCATAAGGCTTTAAATTTCCTAATTTATCCAATTTAAAATATTTTAAATCTCTTAGGTTCTATAATTTTGCTTATCCTTTTCCCAATTCCGATTTTCAGGTCTGTACAGTAAAATTACTAATTTTTCCCTTTCTTAAATCGCTATTAGCTCACCATATAATTTTCATAAATTAATCCTTAATACGTTATAAGGGTTTTCTTCCTTAATTATCTTCTTTAATCCTTAAAATAATTCATTTGAAATTTTCAAACCAAATCATAACCTTTAACTATTTTTTCTTGAATTTTCAGGAAAATAGGCTCTCAATTTCCTAGAAATTAGCTTTTAAATTATTTGAGTAATTTTTGGGGAAGCAAGCATCTTTATAATTTCTCTAAATCCTCATAATAACATTTCATACTATTTTCTCAATATATCTCGGCCTTTAAATAATTTTTATATTTATCTTAAGCACTTTCCTCATTATATGCTCAAGACATTTAGCTCAACTAGGCTTAGTAGTTTACTTAATTTAGACTAATTCGTTATATTCTAAACTCACAATTTGAGATGTTTCACATTTCACATTTAGCATTTAGATGAGGCATTATTAAGTGATGAAATTCATATTGAAGTTTGTTGTTTTAATTATTGATACCTAAATTATGAGATTATAACAAACCTTTAAGTTAGAACTGAATAAAAATTTTGGGTTTATTTATTAAGTTTTGACCTATTAAATAAGGATACTACTTGTGATGTATGGAAGGTAATACTCAATTAAAGAGGACTTATTGTCATGATTCCTGTAGTATTACTCAAAAAAACCTTAACTCACCAAATGAAATTAGGTTGCGAGCTAAGTGGGAGAATTTAAATATTTTATTAAATATGATTACATATTTTATTATTTTATACATATTATATCTAGATATTATCTTATTATTTTTTTGAATAAAATATCTCCTAATTGTGGCCCACATGTGATCTTGATAGAGATTTGGTTTAGGGTTACAAGCCTGATTGGTATGTTGTTACAAGCCTTAATGGGAGGTTATAAATAGTGTACGCTAAGTCTTAGAGTAGTAACATAGAAAATATGTGTTATATTTGATTATTTTTGATGATGTCAAATATAGTTATAAGATATTAAGAGCAAAAAGTTTGCTTAATATATTTATCTCTTTATATGGACTAACCACTATATTTAATATTGTATATCTTATAGATTAGTTAAACAAAGCAAGAAAGAGATTACATAAAGAAGAGCTTGAATGAACTAATGGGAATATCAAGATTCAAACTCCTAGAAGAAATACTGGATGTTTCTATTCTCGGAAGGGAATTCAAGACTGTAAAAGTTGGTACTGTTTGGAACTGTAACATTTTCACTATACTATAACACACGAGGCACTGTAACATCTAAAAGACTGTAGCACTTGAGTTGGTACTATAGCACTCAAGTTATAGGCACTGTAGCACTCAAGTTCAAAGAGTTCTTCATGCGAGTTCTTGGCAGAAACGAGCTCCGGATGACTCCCAAGTTTTGCACTCGAGTTGGCTATGTAAAACTCAAGTTTACACTGTTCAAGACTGCAAAAATGGGCTAGAACTCGAGTTTGGGGATCAAAACTCGAGTTTAGTAAAAATAAAAGTATACTCTATTCATTCCTATTTTACGTTCATCTTGGGCAAGCTTTAGTAATTCAATCATATCTCTCAATCCATAACTCCGATTCAGATGAAACTGGTGGCATCTGAAACTAGACTTCCAATGCGTTAGTTTGACACCAGAAAAAAATATCAAAGGAGCTCATATGAATCAGATATAAATGTTTGAAGTTGAAATTGAAATTACCATTATATTCCAGAACAGCTTTCGTATGTTGGACATATCTCCCAAAATACACGTCTAATTTTACTAAAAATAGTGTCATATGAAAGTAGACTCAACGAGCTTTCTATGGATATATAATAAGTCAAATTTAGAGTTATATTCAATATGGTATGGCTTCTGGAAGACGATACTCAAAAATACATACGCTCTCTGCATTCGTTGGAACATAACTTGAAGAATATATTTAGTTTGGAGCTAATTCCTTTTGCATTGGAATGTAAACAACAAGATCTTTCTAATGATCATTCATGTACCATACTTGGAGTAAAAAATGAATGGATCATGTTTTGAGTCCATTGTTCACTCTCTCACAGGCATTGCACAGAAGCTGAAGTTAAACACATGAATTCGAGTTCATGATGAAGCACTCGAGTTCTGGGATGAGGTACACTCGAGTACTAAGAGTTCTGCCATGAGAGTTTATACCCGAGAGATTTGAAGTACTGGAGTATATACGAAGCACTCGAGTTCTCATCAACGCACTCGAGTTCTTATTGGCCTCTACATTAAGTTCAAGGAGTTCTGGTAAGAGAGTTTGTACCTTAGACTTATATGGTGAGAAGAACAATTGGTACACTCGAGTTTCTTAGCATACACTCGAGTTTGGAATCAAATGACACTCGAGTCATGCAAGTTGATTGCAGAGAAGCATGAAATGTCGGATTGCCATGATGCACTCGAGTCCTGAAGATCACACTCGAGTCCTGGGAACATCAACACTCGAGTTTCAGTTTTACACTCTCGTGAGTTTCTGACAGAAGCCATCTGAAGATATTAAAGTTCCACTGTGCACTCGAGTTTGGTATAGAGCACTCGAGTTTGCCAGACATAGAAGCAAAGTGAATTTCTGTAATCAATCCAAATATGCTTAAACGCTATCTAATCATTATGGTTACACTTTTTACTATACTTAAACATCATTTGACATTTATTTCAAGTGTGAAACAGGAGATCAAATGTTTGGGTTGAATCTTCAAGTTCGAAGGTGACTCGTGGCAAACATCGTCACTTAAAGTGATGAATCCCAGAAAGAAAAAAATTAGTCTCTAACCATTCATTCAGTGTATTCATGTCTTATACTTCATTGTATCAATGATTGAAGTGCTTCTTCAGATCAACAATGAAGAAATCATAGGAAGTGGAGAAAAGTTGTTTCACGTGAAGCCGAGCGTCCACTGATAACGGCTAGTTTTCTAAAGTGGAAATTTGTCAGAACAAGCAGTGCGACTCTAATGGGTATGTTGAGATACTATCAATGAATCATGGGCAGAAATAATATACAACAAACTGGTTCAACAAAACAAAAGAAAGCAACGTTGAAACATATTTCAGAGCATGATCAATAGAAAATATTGCAGCATCTGTCAGAGCACACGATGGGTTTCAATGGGTAAACATCCAAATACACTGAATGGTCAGAAGAAGTAATGCAGTCTAACAGACAAAAGCTAACCAACGGTTCTTAACGCATCTCCTATATAAACCGAAGCATTCAAACAAGAAGGTAAGAGGATGTGACAGCGACCAAATACACGAGTGATAAGAACCCAACTGCCAATATGTTGATACTATAAGTTGTTTGCCTCACATACTCTCTGTTCTTATCAGTTTACAATATCATGTACATTTGAGAGTGAATATTTTTATTGTACTTCAGTGAGCATTTATCTACTCTGTGAGAGAGTCTGTAAACACTTCATCTATACTTCTATATTGATCTCAAGGTAAAGGGACCTTCAGAGGGTTGTATTCCTTACGAGGGAAGCTGTAGAGAGAATTGCCGGTTAGACTTTCTGCTCATAAGACTTGTATGGGTAAGTAGGAGAGAAAGTTCTTCGGGATTGCTCTGCTCGTAAGACTTGTCGTAAGGGGGAGTGAACCTTTTAATGTGTGAGGGAGAGTAACTCCGTAGTAGGCTACACAAGTGCCTGGTTAAACTTGTGGGTTGTAGCGGCTTTTCTTGTGCCCGGTTAAACAAGAAGATAGTAGATTAGAAATCTTAGGAGGAGCGTGGGAACTAGACGTAAGTCATCATGGATTGGATCGAACCATGATAAATCACAGTTTGCATATTCTCTTCCCTAAGCTTTTACATTTCTAGCATATACGATTTATATAACTGTTTATGATTTTATACTTCCATATATATTAATTTGATAAGCTGTGAAAAGATTTTAAAAGATCATACTTTATTATCGTACACCCAATTTACTCCCCTCTTGGGTGTCAGCCAATTCTAACAATATGTACTTGCTCTTTGAGGTTTTCTAACAGGGTGATGACTATTCTGAGACCATCACTATGTCGAATCTTCCTGTTAGAAGAGACCTGATCCTTTTTATTCTTATCCATTTTTATTCTACCTTTCTCTTTCTCTTGTTCCAGGTTGTGACACATTACGATTAGAATCACTATGGCTGGAGGTATTTCATCAAGTCTTCCAATATTACTTTTTCTTGTGGAAATATGCAATCTATTTTTGTATCATCATTGTTATATTTATTCCAACAAAAGATGCCTTAGAGGATAATACGAGACTGCTTGTTGAACAGCTTTTGAAGGAGTTTTTTTTGCGAGGCACATGTATCTTCCTATTAGAGATTATCCTGTTTGAGGCATTATTGGACACTAAATATAGGCACATCTCCCAACAGGGATTTGAATATTCGTTTGTCATGTTATAAGAGATTAGTCACTTCCACTAAACTCGACCTTGTTGGTTCTGAAGAAGTATTTAAAACACCATCAACTTCTCTACAACAATATGAAATTTTAGTTTCTTCAAAAAAAAGTGCAAAGTGATGACTTTTTTACTATATATTTTTATGATTAATTAAGAAATTTTATTATAATTATAGAGCTTAAATGCGACAGTTGTTAGTAAATTGAATAAAAAGGAATTGTATTAAATAAATGTTAAGAAAGACATAATTGTCATATTTTTTTGTGACTTCTCTTTTATTAAATTGATTTGTAGGGAGGTATTTGTTTATTTTTTTTTCTATTTGAAAAGTTAGAGAATTAAAATAAAGGTTTGGATAAAAAAATGAGAATTAAAATAAATGTCAATTGACAAGGGGGTCTAGGACACTACTGCAAACTAAAGACTAGTGGTTGAAATAGGCCATGTCAGGCCAGACTTTGGTCAAATGGGCTTAAGCCTAAATGTAGGATTTTTTTTAGGTTTAAACCTGAGTCTTCAGAAAGTTATATAGCATGTGAAGCCTAGCCTTTTTAAAGGCCTACTTGCAGTAGAATTCTTTAAAAAAGCCTCATATTTCAGGCCTTAAAAGGCCATAAGAAGGTTTTAAGCCTACTAAAACTTACATTTATATAGGATTCTGATAGGCTTCAAAGCCTACATATATACAAATTGTAGTCTTTAAATAAGCTTTGTGTAATATCCCAATTTTTATTTTTAGGATTTAATAACAATTAAAAAAGAGTTACTTATGATAAAAGAAATTATCATGTAATTATAGGAATACAAAAGATTTTTTTAAAATGTGATTTATGATAGTAAAATAAATTTGAAATAATAATAGAAATGGAATAAAATTGTAAAAATAATAATATTTTATTATTTTTGTTATTAGTATTATTATTATTAAAAATAAATTAAAAAATACAATAAAAATAATGAAAGGCAAAAAAATCATATATAAAATAAATGAAAGTATCTTAAACAAAAAGAAAAGAAAAGAAATGAAAGGAAAAAAAAAAAAATATATATATATATAATATATTAATTAAAGGGACACGTGGCTCCTTTAGTCTACATGTGGGAAGGGGTGTTTTAAATACCCATTAATTTATTTAAGGGTTTCCATTTCAAGGCTTAGAGGTAAAGTATTCTAAGCTCTCCTAATAAGTACATTTTCAGGAATTCGAACTTATGTTCTCCTCCTAAATACCCACCTCTTTAACCAAAACATCATCTACTATCATAGCATGAGGAGAGGAAGAGTTTTAGGGCTACAACGACATCGTGTTCTTCATTTCATCTTTACAATTTCTTCATTTGGGATCAAATAGGTACTTAAATATATTGTTTTCTATTAAACTCTTTTTGTAATACTATTCTAAATAGGGTTAATGTGCAGATTTAGCAAAGAACTATTTCCCAAAGTGCACCTAACACAACTAACTATTTTAGGGTGCAAAAATAGACATTATGAATTTTTAGGGTGCAAAAGTGGACATTATGAATTTTTTTGGAGCAAAAATAGCAAAAAATTCATAATGTCTATTTTTGCACCCTAAAAATTCATAATGTCTATTTTGCACCCTAAAATAGTTAGTTGTGTTAGGTGCACTTTGAGAAATAGTTCATTGCTATTTTTACACCTTAACCCTTCTAAATATTTTTATCTTTCTAATGATGGTAATATTGTACTGATTTGAGTAAATTTTGGGTAAGTTTTGAGTTTTTGACACAAGATGACTACAAAAATGCAGAAGATGATTAATAATTAATTTTAATCGGTTTAAATTTATTATTTGATTGTTGTAAGAATTTAAAATTAATTTTCTATTTAAAAAGTTTAAGATTTATTTCCTATAGGATGTTTTTACAAATTAAATTTGGTTTAAATAATTTATTTGGGTTATTGGAGGTATTATTAAAGGTTTCATCGGTTTGGTTTTGTTAGATTATGAGTTATACGAAATTATGAGTTAGGATTTGATATTTGAATTAGAGTTTAATATGATTTTGATTATATGGAGGTTTGAAGAGTTGTTTAATGATTGAGTTATGCTCATATAAGTTAGAAAATAGATTTAATGGGTCTAGTGTAATACCCCATTTTTCACCAATACATTTATGTGTATATTTGATGTATATTTAATGGAATAAAAATGGTGAAAAATGATGAGAATGTAATTATGTGAATTTATGGAAAATATTTCAATCGCCGGTTACGCATAAATTGGCCAAATAAGGGTGTATAAGAGACCGGTAAAGGCCCAATATGGTAACCAAAATTCACAGAATTTAATGATATGATTAATGGCCTCATTTAAGTGTTAAAATGGGGTTTAGCCGAAGAAATGGGCGGAAAATGATTTATTTCAGTAAATCATAAAATGCAAGGGCAAAACTGTAATTTTTCCAAAAAGTGGAAAAATAATTATTTTTCATCAAATTCCCAATGATTTGAGTTAAATGGGAATTAAAAAGAGTAAAATGAATAATTGATCATCAATGGACCAATTTTGGTGAATTATTATGAAAAATGGTCAAATAGTCAAAAGGTAAATTGCTTGGTCAACAAGTTACGTGTTGGCACTATGGGATAATTGAAGAATCAATACTTCCTTCTTATTCCCATGCATAATTCGACTGAATTGGATGAAGTAAAGGGAAATAGAATTAATTGAGGGATAATTGGCATTTTGGACAAATCACTTCATGCCACATGTCACATTTCATTAATTCCTTTCATTATATCATTCCCTTCTCATCTCCAGCTTCTCACTCACAATCAATTTGATCAGAAGAGAACGAGAGAGTGAGTTGAGAACGAGAATTGAACGGGAAGAACGACGGAGAGCTAGGGATCATCCAATCTTGAGGTATGAGACTTGTACCTTGTGATCTAAGGTTATTAATCTCTCCATGGTCTCTTCTCTTCATCTTCCCTACCATTCAACCTCAGGATGTGCAGATGAATCAACCATGGGAAGGAGGAGTGAGAAATTGACCTAGAGAGAGAAAGTGAAGAAAATCAAGAGGTAACTTCCTAAACTTGTTCATCTTGCTTGAATAAGGTTAGTAGAGTTGTTTTGGGCTTGATTATGGTTCATTTGGTATAAGATAATTCAAGAAAGCCAAAGAGACCTTAATATGTAAGTGTCTCCAAATCAAGTCAAATGAATGTCTAACTAGTTAATATATTGGTTATAAGTAGAAAGGAGGTGATTTGGCCAAAGAAAACGAGAATCTGACACAACTTTTCTGGAAATTTATTTTCCCTTCTATGTGTTGGATGTAGGGAATGGCTTGGAATTTGACCAATTCGAAGCTTCTATTGGATTCAGGAGGCCGAATTGTGTAGGGTCTATGTTGACCCCAAAGTGAGAAAAGGCCCAGAGAGCGAAATGACAAAATTGCCCTTTATAAGCCTTATTTGAGGGCTGTCAAGGGTATTTTCGTCATTTGGGATTGATTTTAACCAATTCGAGGTCGGAAATGAATTATCTACGTGAAAATGTGTAAGAATTGCCTAAATCATGATTTTGGAGAAAATATTGATAATAAGGACCTAAGGGGTATTTTGGTAATTTGGTACCAATAGGCTAAATTTACTAATGATATGAGTTTGGAAAGGTGTATGGATTAGTAATAACCCCTTTGGTGATGTTTGGAAATTTCAAGACTTGACAACCAATTTGGCCTCAGAAGCTGTTGCCCGAGCTTGTATCAAGTGGTAAAGTTGCGTAAAGTAACAACTAGGTAGTAACCGTCTTCATATGACATAGCATGTATATGTGTGGTTTGTTATCATCAAATGTCATACATATTTAGATTAAGTAGAGAAATCACCCGGGGCCTATCTTTGTGCGGGTTGATACTCATACGATAATATTTATATTGCACGAGCGGTGCCCGGGGCCTATCTTTGCGCTGGTACCTCTAGGGGCCAAGTCTTTGTCTAGCGCTAGCATGATGTATGATTTGCATTAATTGCACTAAATGATGATATGATAATTTGATTGATGAGTATATGATGAGCATGCTATGTATGTGTTATCTTGTATGTTGTATGTGTTACTATTGAGATTCCCATGAATCTCATCATTTTTCCTAAAAACAAATCTCCAGTACATGGAGGAAGCTCGAGGGGCAAGGAGAAGGTAAATGATGTTGAGTCGAGGCTGGACAGCGGGAGAGCTTAGTTTAGGTTGCCAAGTTTCCATTATGTATTTTGAGATTGTATATGAAGACTATGAGTTGTAAGTGAATTGTGTATAAATTGTGCATGTATGTGAATATGTATATCCAACAGAGGTATTGTATGAAATTTCTAGCATTTTCCACACTCTGATGTTTATAGTCGGTGAGTATTAGCTAATTAGTACTCTACAGTAGTGTTTGGAAATAAGGTATCACATCTAGAATGTTGATATTAATGGTTTTCTAACTATGTGTATGTTGAATGTGAAAATTTAACTTGCAAAATTGAGTGATTGATATAGGATGATGGTATAGAGGTTATCTAAGGATTTTAATAAGTCATTTGGGCTCATGAGAAGTGATTTATGACCTTGGTTTATTGAGGTTAATGATCGTTAAGGAAATTGAGATGTTGAAGATAATGGTTGTAGAGGAATTTAGGTTTTAGGAGTTGAATTGCATTACTTATTTCTTTTATTGTTTCTTGTGATTGGTTATGTGTCTACATTGTTAATGTAGAGCTTTTTTGTGATTGGTGATTGCTCATGCTTTGTTCCTCAAGTTGAGGTTCAGCTTGGAGTTGAGACAACCCAGGTTAATTTATTCTATATGCTTGCTTTGGGTTGTAAGGTATTTTCTAAACCTTACTTTTATCCATACTACTTATATGTGTTTTGAAAAATTATGTGTATGTTTGAATGTGAACTTAGTTCAATGAAACAATGTATTTTTCAATTTGTATGAGTGAGAATTATTATTAAGATTGTTATTATTGGCATAGTTTTGATGTTTGTGATGGAATGATAATCTTGTAAAATATTTTCAAAAATTATATTCATATATTGTTTTTTTTTGTTTTTGGATATGCTGAGTTATGTGGAAGAGATACAGTGAAATTGTGCATGGTTGTGTTGGGTTGTATTGAGTTGAGTGTTTTGTGCGGACACCACCCTATTATGGTATGTCAGTGGTGGAATAGGAGGGGCAATATTCTTGAAGTGACTGGCTAACATTTGGCTGGGTATACTAGCATTGATTGGTTATACCACGTCTAAAAGATATAAGAAGGAGTAGGATAGATGAGTGGAGATGATTCTAATCGTTGAAAGTATTATGTATTGTTGTACTATTGAGAATATTATTATTATAATTGATAAACTTCTTTGACTTGCAATCCTTTTTTTGCATACTTTGTAAATTGATTTTGGTTACTGAGATTTTATGTCTCACTCCGTCGTTGTTAATATATTTTAGGCAAGGCCTCTATTTCTGCTACAGGCCAAAAGAAGCAGATAGAGGTGTAGTTGTTGATAGCCTTGTAGGCTTCTTTTGGTATTTGTGTTGTATTGATTTATATATTGCTATTCTAGGGCCTTTATGTTTTTGAAATACTATATTTATTGGCTTGGATAACTGTTTAATCATTGTTGGTCCTGTGACCTTATTTTGTACACTCTGATATTTTGGTGGATCCATAATCATATCTTGTGTTAGAAATTATTTTATGTAGACCCTTTATTATGAGGTTTAGTGTTAAAAAACTCGTGGACTATGTTGTCTCTTGTTTGTTAATTGTGTCCAGAGTGATGGATTTTCTATAATGGGTTTGTAGGCGAGATTTGTGTCCTAGACTCTAATGTGTTTTTTTGAAAGAAATGGTATTCACTCATCACTTGTTAATCAAGTTTTGTCATACAATTATGGATAATTATTGTTTGTGAGAAAGAGTTTTTTCACTTTGAGCCTATTTAAAGGCCATATTAAATTAAAATAAAATTTGATTTAATTTTCAATAATTATATAATAAAATTATAATATATATATATATATATATATGAACGGATTAGACCTACAGACGCTAGACTTTTTTAAAAAACTATCCTGGCATGTTTAAACAAACATGCCTTTTAATGGGTTTGAAATATGACCTCTTTATTAAAGAGGTCAGCCTTACTATGTCCCTATTAAAGATATGGCCTATTTCTATCCTTAGCAGTATTTTTGTAACTGGACTAGATTGGACGGCTGGACCAAGCGGCTCGTATTATTTTGTAACTGGACCCTTAGCTGTATTTCTATAAAAAGCTCTAAGCGGCTCGTTTTTTTGGTAGAAAACTGTTTTTGAGGTTGAGCTGCATTAAGACGACAAGAACCGGTGTCTATGTCGAAAAACATTATTAAGCCTGGAACGAGGGCGAGGTTTTAAAAACTGGACAATCACGAGGTGAGGGTCAAGTTAGGAAGGAGGAGGAGGAGGGAAGCAGAGAGGAGAAAAGTCAAAGAACTAGGAAAAAAAACTAGTGCCTACTCTTGTGTTTTTTCCTTTAATAGCAGCAAAAATAAAGAAGAAAATGGAAACAAAAATTAAAAGACAAAACCTGAACGGCTAAACCCCTTGCTAATCATGACCTTTGAATATGCTGAAGTGAAGTCAGGGTGAAGAAGAAAGGAGGTTAAGAACTCGCCGGAAATGAAACGTAGTGAGGAAAGAAGAAGATGGAACAAATCTCAAAAAGTAGTTTTAGTATTACTAGTACCATTTTTATTGCAAACTCGTTATCCAAAGATATATTTTCTTTCGATTAAAAACAACAGCAGACATCTCATTTTCCTTTTTTTATTCGGTACCAAATAAGGGATAACATTTTAAGTTTATATCTATTTTTACATTTTCATCTTTTCATGTTTATTTTATCTAAATTAATTAATATACAATTAAAGATATGCATTTTTACTATATTACTATCAATAAGTTAAAACCCATAAATTTAGGTTCATTGTTAACGTGATCTTGTTAATGTTGACTTCTCATTAGATTGGACTAATTATACTTATAACATTATATATGTGTATAATATTATTTTTAATTTAATTATTATGTTACCGGCCTGACTAAATGGCCCAACCGTTTGAACCGTTGCCATTGGCCTCTCCTACTCAATATCCAATCCGAGTTTTAAAATATTTACCTTTAGTGAAGATATGGCCTAAAAGACACCAATAAACCCATAAAAGGAATAAATGGGAATGTTCTACATTATAAAAGGGCCATGAATGTGATTTAATGAAGTTCACATCGGGTTTGGGAGTTGAAATACATCAAGGGGTGCACATGATAGAAGATCCATGAAGTTCTACTCTCCAAGGCCTCAATATGGCAGTTAAGCCAACTCATACTATGGTTAAAGTTAGAGTTGAGAATATAGGCGGAGGGTTTAGCTCGTTTAGACTTTAAATTTGTAAAGGTTGTGTTTAAATTTTTTATCTTAAAAGTGAAAATGGATCTAAAAGGGTTAACCCTTATAGAGCTGAAGACCTAAGAGGGCCGGTTTAGGCTTTTATGTTTTTAATTTTTTAAAATTATTTATATAATGATAATATTATTGATTTTTATGTTTTATTAATGATGTTGCAAACCATTTAATTGTTATTATCTTTTTTAGAATTAAGTTTCATAAAAATATCTTGTATTAAGAACTTTAAAAATTTAAAACTTATAAAATATATTTCTTATTTCATAAGTATTCTTACTTATTTTGTATTTTTTGACTTATTTTCTAGTGATTGTTTTGTTCATATTTTTGTTGTTTTTTTTCAGCTATTTATTTTATTAATTGCTTACACTTTTCAATACATTTTATAAAAAATGATTTTTATTTTGTTAAATCTTCTCATTAATTATTTGTAATTGTATTATGTGAACAATAGTTTACCTTTGATTATAACTTAGTGACTGTGTTTGTTTGTTGCATAATGTGTATCATTTATACGTTAATTTTGAGAGCACTTATATCTTAAATTAGGATTTTTTTTTTTTTTGCCTTACAAGGCCAGCCCTAACCCTCTTGTTCAAGGGCATAACCTCAAAAAATGACTATTTTTTTAGTCGGGTTTAAACGGGCCGGCTTATTTAGACCCTGACTTGTGAAAGGCCGATAAGACTAGACTGACCCTTTTTACCAACTTAGTTAAAGCTTGTGTGTGTGTTCTCCCCTATCACATATACTCTTCAATTGGTCCATAAAACCATCTCTTAAACCTAAATTACAAATCTTTCATGATCTTATTTCTAAATTAAAAAAAAAGGTGGCTCATCGAAAAATGTTTTTAGAACAGTTGTATTGTTTTTAAAAAAAGCTTGTTTGAAAATGTGTTTTTAATTACATATTCTGAAAATAAAAAGAATCTAAAAGTTGTTATGGGAAAAAAAATCGAAACATCTTTATTACGTGCCTGTTTGGATTATCGATGAAAAAGTAACTGTTTTTTTTAATGTGACTTTTGCAGAAGTCAGATTGAAAAAAAATCATATTGTAAATGTAATTTGTGTTTGAATTGACGGTAGGAGAAGTGACTTTTTTTTAAACCTAGTAAAAAAAACTAGAAGCTACTTTAATGAGCTTATAGAAAAAATAACTTTTTCCTTTAAGCCTAATAAATGCTACCATATTCTGAAACGAGTTTATAAATACTAAATGAACTTTTATCCTTTAAATATTTTTTTTTCTTTTTAATAAATTTCCAAACAGACCCTACGTTTAGTTCCAAAAAAGTTACATAAGAGGCGAAAAACACTATGGCCTTGTTTAATGCGCCTTGTTAATTTCATTATTTTTCAGTGACAATATTATAATATATATGAAGCTCCGTCATCGTCATTCAAGTCATTCCTTCATAAAAACCCTAGCTGCCCGTCAATATCCACTGTCGCTGGATTTCTTCCCGCCTCACTCTGCCTCTCGGCCGCTGCAATTCCTATTAGGGTTCAATCTCAATGGTAAATCTTTCGTTTGTGTTGTAGCTTTCGAATTTCATTCTTTGTTTTGTTCAATGGCTCAAATCTGAATGAATCGTTCTTGTTGGTTCTAAATTGCGCGGAGAGTAGGCTTCAGAGAAGAAATTGTCTAACCCAATGAGGGAAATCAAAGTCCAGAAGCTAGTTCTCAACATCTCTGTTGGTGAGAGTGGAGACCGTCTCACCCGTGCTGCCAAGGTACGCATTATTGCTGTGTTCGCGTTTCGCAGCTCTTCTCTGGTTTATTTTGGGATTCGAAATTTTGATGATTTGCGTTTTTTCCTTTTTCTTTTTTTTTCCTAGGTGCTTGAGCAACTCAGTGGCCAAACCCCAGTATTCTCGAAAGGTTGTCTCTCGATCTCTGCTTTGATTTTCTTCGATGGTGGTTTTGAACTAGAACATATTCTGCTATTTTCTGCTTCGGTTAAGTGAAATTAATAGCGTAAGACTTGTGTGTTTCGAAGTTTGCCGCTAGTTTATTTGGTAAATGAATGGAAATATTCCGGCTTTTAACGAATGACTTGGCATATTTTCCTTGCGATTTGTATACTTATTGATGTAGATGAAGGATGCTTCATGGTTTGGAAGCTCTGTTAATCAGAATGCTTGTGAATTGCTGTTTAGATTCGGAATTGGAGTGACAATCCTTACTAATGCTAGTAACATTTGAAACTGTTTTTTTTTTTTTTTGTTAAAAAAAGTATCAGATCCTAGTTGGCTGCCTTTTTAAAAAAATAAAAATACTGTTCATAAGGTCAATACATGCTTATTACAGAATTGTCTTGAACATGACCCTACCGAATGTAGATACAATGATCAATTGAACATGTGAGCTCTGTTACTCATTCCCGACAATGAAAAATAAATAAACAAATGGTCTAGTTTAAAGATCATACAAGCATAACACTATTTGTTCCGACCTTTATTTATCCATGTAACTTTGAAGGAAAGATGTTTTCATGGTTGACGGGATTCAATTTTGGTCACTCCTGCAACTGCAAATCTGTGAGTGAGCCTCAGATATTTGATCATATGGGGCCGTTTACTGATTGATTTTCTATGTTCTCCACTACTTGTTGGCAGCAAGGTACACTGTTAGATCCTTTGGGATTAGAAGAAATGAAAAAATTGCATGCTATGTTACCGTCAGAGGTGACAAAGCAATGCAACTTTTGGAGAGTGGTCTGAAGGTGAAGGAATATGAGCTTCTAAGGCGAAACTTTAGTGATACTGGGTGTTTTGGCTTTGGTATTCAGGAGCACATTGACTTGGGAATCAAGTAAGCTGCAATGCTCTTACATTATCTGCCTCTGTTCACAACTTGAGGTTCTGCTGACATAAATTTCTTTATTCTGCCATGATGAGCTTCTCAAGCTACTAATTAATTAGTTTTGCATAGTGAATTTTGTCCGTGCCTTGCAATATAAAAAATATGAATCAAGGTGCAATTCAACATATTCCTTTGATGTCAAATGGCCTTCTTGTTGGCCAAAAAAAGTCTTTTTTATTGGTCAACTAAATTTTGTTTCTTCCCTCTGTAATGCACATGTATTTTGCATGTGATGGGTCTTTACTCGTATGTTGATGTGTGGCGATTCTCTCCCAATTCAAATGATTGTTGACTGTCAATGATAGCCAAAACATTATTCTATTTTGGTTTCTAATTAATTCTTTTTCTTTTTTTTTGGTTGCTAATCTATGGCTCTGCTTCAGGTATGATCCTTCAACAGGTATCTATGGTATGGACTTTTATGTTGTACTGGAACGTCCTGGCTATCGTGTTGGCCGCCGTCGTAGGTGCAAGTCTCGCGTTGGTATTCAGCATCGTGTCACAAAGGAAGATGCCATGAAGTGGTTTCAGGTGAAATATGAAGGTGTGATCCTTAACAAAGCTCAGACCATCGTTGGTTAGACCTGAGACACAAGAATTCATCAGAGCGAGTCAAGTTTTGTTAATTGCAGTCTGTTATTGATATTACTTGGACTAATCAGCTGAAGTTACTATTAGGACGAGAATTCGATAATGGTTGAGATAATAGAGCTATTTCTTCTTATTTTGTAACATTGACTTTTGGCATCAATGTTGTTAGAACGTTGTCACAACTTCATGGATGATGGTTTGCTTTGTGGTTTTGTTTATGTATCACTTGCTGGTCTTTTGGCCCATTTAGTATTTAATTCAAGAGAAGAATTCTATTTCTTATGGCACGCTATATCAAATTAGAGCCATGATGGGAGAAGGGCTCTAATTGCGATCCACGCCTCCAGTAAATTAGTTTGGTAATTTTTGGCTGACGTCAATTTTGTTTTTTATAACTGAGGAAGGGCTTAGTTTGGTCTCTAATACGTAACCCTTTTTCCTCCCTCGAGGAAGGGCTTCATGCTATTAAGGGGTAAAATCATTCTTTCCGTGCAATCTATATTTAATGTTTTGTAAATTAGTCAACAATGTAAATTAAATATTGGATTTACCAAGATCAATTTGTTGATTCAATTGTTCGCAAAATAATATGGGCCCTCTTACGTAAATGGCATGCGATTGACGTCAGATGAATCATAACAGCTTTGTTGCAAATTATATGGAAATTACCAATGTGCAAATTACAGGAACTTTGTAAATGACCAACAATTAAAAAAGTTGGAAGGCTATACCAATACCAACTTAGGTTGGCCGGCGTAAGTAGTAGGAACTCTTCATTTAAATAAATGATTAGGGCTTTGAATGTTAACCTTTCTATGTGTAGCAACTTGAAGTTAAGTCCCCGAAAAAGTCCCACATCGCCTGGAGGACAGGGTCTTGGGTGCTATATAAGCGGGCGTAGCCCTTCCCCCTAACAGCTAGCTTTTGGGGGGCCTGTGGCTGCTTTAGCTTATTTGGTATCAAAGTCACGTTCATCTGGGTGGTGGTAGGGTGTTGTGTGCCTATTGGGGAACCAAAGGTAGTCACTCAGTGCCCGGGTTAACTATGGAGTTAGGGTAGGGATTAAGTCCCCTAAAACAGTCCCACATCTCCTATTGGGGAACCAAAGGTAGCCACCCAATACCCGGGTTAACGATGGAGTTGGGGCAGGGACTAAGTCCCCCGAAACAGTCGCACATCACCTGAAGGACGGGGTCTTGGGTGCTATATAAGCGGGTGTAACTCTTTCCCCTAACAACTAGCTTTTGGGGGGCCTACGACCACTTTAGCTTATTTGTGTGTGTGTATTATTTTTAAAATTATTTATATTATAATAATATTATTGATTTTTTATACTTTGTTAATGATATTACAAATATTTAGTTGTTAATACATTTTTAAGAATTAAATTTCATAAGAATATCTTATATTAAGAATTCTAAAAATTTAAAACTTATAAAAGATATTTCTTATTTTATAAGTATTTTTACTAATTTTGTATTTTTTGGACTTATTTTCTAGTTATTGTTTTGTTTATATCTTGTGTTTATTTTATTGACTACTTACACTTTTCAAGACATATTTATAATAAATATTTTTAATTTTGTTAAGTCTTTTCATTAATTATTTGTAATTGTGTTATGTAGACAATAGTTTACCTTTGATTATGATGTAATGACTATGTTTGTTTGTTGCATGATGTGTATCATTTACACCCTAATTTTGATAATACTTATGTTTTAAAATAGAATTTTTCATCGTTGTAATTTTTTTAAAAAACTGAAAAAAATAATAAAATTGTTAAAATAGATTTGACTCTGTAGGACTGGCCCTGGCCCTTATGTTCACGTGCTGGGCTTTGAAAAATGACTATTTTTCTTTAATCAGGTCTAATAGAGCCGGCCTTTTTAGGTCCTGGCCCGTGAAGGACCAACCATTTTTACTAGCCCTAATGCTCCCTCAACAATAATTAAAGAGATGAGAGAATTAAGAAAGATGACTAGAATGTTTTAGAATATACATGTCATATTAACTAAATTAATTAACTTTCTTAATATAATCAAATTAGGTAAATATATCTTATATTAAGGACTGGAAGAGTATTTAGCTTTAGATTAAAGAGATTAAAGAATGAATGATTTAGATTTAATATTTTATAAAATTATTATTATATATAAATAAAAAAATTTAAACTGTTAAATTTAATTTCAGTTAATAATTGTAGTAAAAAATTAATTTATAAAATAGTATAGTAATAATTTTATAAAAGTGTTAATATCATTATTGGTCCTTGTTGCCTGATTAAATTTTAGTTTTAGTCTCTATAGTTTCAAAATGAATTAGTCTGAGTTTAACTATAAAAACGAAAATCAAAATTGTTTTAAAAAGTATAAGGACCATTCGTTAAACTTATGTCAAATCTTTATAAAATTATAAGGGGCCACAACTAACGGTTTGAAAATACATGAACCAAAGCTAAAATTTGATTGAACTCTAAGGACTAATAATAATATTAACCTTTTGTAAAATATTATATTTTAACCATTCATTTTTTGATCCAAGGACATATATAAAATATTGAGAAGAAAATGAGAGAGAGAAATGAGAGAATATGCTTCCATTTGCTCCACAATAGACTTGCTTAATCTTGACGTTCCAATCCTGAGTAAGAGCTGCAAGTAAACAATACACTCTAGACCCTTATGCTATGACCCAGTCGCCTAAATCAATCTTCTTCAAAAAATTCTTGGTACTCCTTTGGTTTTAAGTATATGAGTTTGATAATGAAATTGTAGATGTTACGAATATTAATTAAGTTAGTTATTTATAATTAAATGTATGTCTATTTTCTTGAAGTACCAATTTTTAATCATTTGAATTGGATATTATTCCTTTAATGAAAAACCCATTTAATATATGTCATTAATGTGGAGAGTTTAGGGATAAAAATTAGAAATTTGAAAGACAAAATAGATAGTATTTAAGATTAAAACAATCTCCCTACTAGTTTTCCTATTTAGAAGCAGAGAAGTATATTCTAACTAGAAACCTTGAGGCTCTAACCAAACTGCCAAATGTCATCTAACTATATATAATGATTAACAATTAATAGTTACTCCCCTCGGTCCTATTTATAAGAAACTTTCTCTCTCATAAGGCTGATCTCTTTTATAAGCAATTTTCACTTTATGTTTGAAAATGTAAGCTCATTTTTCATATTTTACCTTTATTAAACACATATTATTTATAATTAATTATCACTCATATCAAGAGTTATATTTAGGAGAGAGAAAGAAAGAAAACGAACTCACTAGGTGAATAAAGTGAACAAAGCATTGGAAAAATATATTTTACTTTCTCTCATACTTTCTATATATTCTCTCTCTGTTTTCATAAATAGGGGCATATATAAAAAAAACATGGCATTTTTGACGCATTATTGCTTTTAATTACTAGTTCGTTTTGCGTAATAAAAAAGAAAGTTGCTTATAAATAGGGGTGGAGGGAGTAACAATTTTGCTGCAATATCATTGCATGGTGCGTCTTCTCTATAGCTCCACATCCAAAGGGACAGCCATCCATGTTGAATCTATAATATAATTAGTGAGAAGTGGTATTCATACAAAATGAAAATGGTTTTGATAACCTCAAATTAATATTCATTTTTCATGGTAGAACAAGAGTAGATAATAAGCACCGCAGGAATAACATAATGTAATATACGTCAACAATTTCTTAAAACACAGAAATAAGTTGTTAAGGGAGCCAATTACATAGTTTTCTGAGCAATTAATCTTTTGCTCCTTACAATTTTGATTCAATTATAACCCAGTCCTTTCACTTTGACTTGGTGCCATTCATTTTCTTTAGTTTTAACTCGATTGTACTTATAACTTAATTTCTAACTTTGACTAACTATAACTCAGTTCATATAGTTTTATTCATTTTATAATTTAATCTTTATATTTTTAAAAAATAAAACATATACTACCTCTGGTCCTTAATATAAGAACTCGTCCATAATGTAGTTTAAACTTTATTAGAGCTCTTGTATTAAAGACCAGAGGTAGTATATAATAAAGGTCATGGATTAAATTACAAAATAGTTAAAACTATAGAGAATAAGGTACAATTGAGTCAAAATTATAAAGACTGAGTTACACCGACTTAAAGTGTAAGAGCTAAGTTACAATTAAGTCGAAACTATAAGTAATAAAAGATTAATTTTCCCTAGTGCTTTTTCCTTTTTTTTTTTTTTACTTTTATTAATAAAATAAGTGAAATGAAATATTCATATTCAATCGGAAGAATTCCACTAGATACGGCGACAAAGCTTGGTTACATCTCATGAGCAGTAACACCCACTAGTTGGCACATACGAAACACGTGACTTGAAATATACATTCAATTCATCAAGCTTGCTTGAATGTTTACTACATTAAACTTCAATTCTGGAATAAAAAGAGATTTTCACAAGGCTTGGCCAATCGTGCAACATTAACCAGAACATAAGGAATATTCATGTTACATGGAGCACCTTATACTAACACCAAATTTAAAAAGGTACTCAATTTTTAGGGCCTAGATTTCTAATTCAAGAACAGACCATTTACAAGTTTACAGCTACAATATAATGCCTATGACTCTATACATCCACCACTCTCTCATGGGATACAATCATATAACATGGGAAAAAGAATGAGCAAAGACACTCACAAGGTGCTCTTCAAATGCAGATCATCAACATCAGCAGCACAAAACAAGTACTGTATTGATACTTCACCACTTGCTAGCGTGAGAATGCCTTTACTGACTTGAATTTCCAGACATCAACATTTGTCTTTCAAGCTGATTTATGCACCAACCAAAAATAGGATATCAAAACAGCCTGCAACAGATCAAAACTAGGTTATTCGGCTTTGCCTGAAGTTAATTCCCCTTCTCCAACCACAATAGAATAACAAAACAAGCTGTGATGCATCAAAGGTAACACAAGTATTCATAGTTTCACAAGGAAGATGAAAATGTGACTCACAAATCTCAATGACTGAGTGAAATTTTATCACAACCACTCGAGAATAAACAAACCAGTCCAGATGCAACAAAAAATTATACCAATATCAATTTCAATACATATTCATCCAATTCAAACACCTTGAATGAACAGAAAAATTTCTCCCTTGTCTTGATCAATTATTCCCCTGGCTCACAATCAAGTAGCATTTTTGGCAGACAATCAAGCTACATATGCAAGAGCTTACATGTAATTTTAATTGTCTATTTTGAAGATTGTAATTGGGACCTTTAGACATCTAGATATTATGCTATAAGCACATTTAAATAAGATGAATTGCAGAAGCTGGGACCTTGAAACTTCTACACAAGTCCCAGCAAACCATCAACCGTAGGAAAAAAAACCGTTCACTATAACCAGTGTTGCAAAGGTTAAAATACAAGCCAGCACAGCATAACGTGAAAAGAATGGAGATTTAAAATCATAGCTCAACTCAACCAATCAGCCAAATCTACAAGAAGAGTCTTACTGGATTTTGCAAGAAGCAAGCCACAGATGTCACTTCAATTCTACAAATGAAGACTACCCGCAACAAGATGTACGCCTGAGGTATATAGGATGGAGGTTTGGCTACGAAAACAATTATTTCTGTCAAAGCCAAACATAGGGTGGCCGTCAGGTCTTCTTTGTTGTTTGTGACAGGAATTGCAAGCCAAAAAGTTTGATAAGGCAAATTTTTAAATGTTACTTTTATTTTAAATTTGGTTATAGCCTCTTGTTTATTTTTTGCACCCATTCCATCATTTAAACATCAAATACATATAACAAACCAAAACTAGGATTTCATTAATATTTTCTAAAATACCAAACGTAAGTTTACACTCCAGTTTCATGCCTTTTACTGTCTCCTGATTCCCTTTCGTGTTTCCATTCCATCAAAAATCCTTCCAGCACATTAAAGAGGGCCTTAGTACCTTAGTCATGGCTGTTGTGGACTTCCCAGGTGGTCCTTAATGAAGGACTAATTCACTGATGCCAATAAGGCCAAGGCTCAGTCATCTTGATATAGCACCAGCCTATTTAATTATATTACTTGCCAACAGTCTTGTAGCATAATGCTAATAGTCTCCCCTTCCATGAAGTTATGGGGAATGAATCATGCAAAGTCATTCTGTTACCAAGTCAGCAAGTACTACATTACTAATATAGATACAACAATTGGCAAGTAATCAATGTGGCAGTCGAGCTGATTGAATTTTAGATCTCAATTTCCTGGCTTCATTTGTGTATCCTATACCACGGAGACCATCAAGAACAGCTCGCTCAGTAGCCTTTAGGGTTCTAAAGCCAGATTTTAAACAAGACACCAAAAGTTTAGATGCACAAAGGAACCTTCTAGCCCGGCAAAGATTATGTACCAAGATGGTATATGTAAAAACATCTTTAAACTCCATTGATTTAAATAGTGTAATGGCACGATCAATTTGACCAGCTTTACCTAGGCTATCAATCAAACAGTTAAAAGCAACCAAATTATTGAATCCCAATGCATTCATATAATTCAAATGTTGTTGAGCCCCATCAATATTGCCAGCTTTGCACAAGCCATTAACTATAACTGTATGAGTGTATTGATCACATTCTAAGCCTGCTTTGTCTAGTTCATCCAATAACTTCAAGGCATCATCTAATCTTCCCTGTTTACAGTAATGATTTATTAGTGTGTTATAGGACACCACATCAGACACAATGCCACTCCTCTGCATCTGATGAATGATGTAATCAGCCTCCTCAATCCTTCCTGTCTTAACTAATGCAGCAATCACCGTACAATAAGCAAAGCCATCAAACGTGTAACCTTTACTCCTCATCTCTGACAAGATTTCAAAACCTCGTTCCAACTGCTTACACCTGAAGCAACACTTCATAACTGTAGTGTAGGTTATAGCATTTGGTTCATGGCCAGATATTTCTAGCTCTTTAAGGATCTTGCTTGCTGCCACTAATCTTCTGGCCTTGCAAAGCCCATTAATGAGTACATTGTATGTCACTATATTAGGAACAAATCCACGATGCCGCAAATTCCTAAATAACATTAAGGCATTACTGGCATGCCCATTTTTACAAAGACCATCAATCATAATGTTAAAAGTAGCTTTGCTTGGATGGAGATCACTAAGTATTATATCCCGAAAAACACGATTTGCATCATCTGGTTTTCCAAGCTTGAACAAACAGTCCATTAATATATTATAGCTCCTGAGATCAGGATGTATACCCATCTGAATCATTTCTTCAAACAGATCTAAGGACCTAGACAACAAGCACTTCCTGGCAGCTCCAGCAATTAAAGAATTGTATGAAATAACATCTGGTTTTATCCCAGCTTCCCTCATCCTATGAAGAACAAAATAACCATCATCAATACTAACAAAACGACAATATGCATCAATTAAGGTATTGTATGTAACCACATCTGGAAGTACCCCTAATCTAATACCATCAATTAATGCAACTTCAGCTTTAACCAATCGTCGGGCTTTGCACATTGAAGCTATGCATATGTTCAACATCCTTGTTGATAACCAAGAAACCATAATTCAGCACCACCAAGAATTGCTCCAATGCAAAACTGCACCTATCAAAATATGCCAACTCTTCACGTAAGTTCCCATTAACCTCAGAAGAAAGGGCTTTATTACTGTGCAGCACAATGCAGTCAAAATCTTCAATTTCTTGAGTGACTGTAGAAAAGCTTCAGATGAATTGCAATAGGTGATTGTTTCTTTGATTAAGGTAAAAAATGGGACAAAATGTCATTTTTGTTTGGGCCTATTATGCATGTAGACTGGGGTGAACAAATAAGTGTGATGAGATGAAGGCACAGTGCAACTCTTTAAAACATTTAACAAGATGGAGAAAGACCATGCTCGAAGATGATCACATCCCTCAGCATTTCAAAAACACATCCCCCATCACTTCTTAGCATGAGATTCCCAAATGCCTCATTCGGCTTATTTGAATTTCCAGACATCAACATTTGTGGTTCCTCCAAGCTGATCCTAGCTTCATTACTCGTTAGATATATCTTCAACTTTTCACCTGTCACAAAACGTATAACCTCCTTACAAAGGGTGCATGCACAAGCATAACATTTGTAGCAATCAATTTATGAGTTGAAATCTCTAGTTCAACCCAAATCAGTCAAAATGTTATGCTAGTTATAACTACAAGCTCTTATACAAGTCTACTTATGTAGTAAAAATATCATCTTCCAACAATATCATCATCCTTTAGTACAAAATACCCTGCATAGGAACATACCTCAAACCTCGGTGATTCGAGGGTTTAAGATCTTTGATATAATCTGTCTCAAGGATACCAACTATATCATCATCCTTTAGTATAATATGCTCTGAATCACTGAACTCTATCAGTCCCAGCATACTTAGAATAAACTTGAGGCTTCGTTTGAGCAGTTGCGGAAAAAAGATCACACCCTCAGTCTTCTCCTCTGTATCATTAATTCTAACAAGTAATCAAAATGAGCAGGGCAAAAGTACAGCCGATTACCGACCTATTAATCAGCTTTTAAAAAAATATATAGTAAACTCAATCTTTGCTCAAAAGCGTAAATATTCAAACGGTTACACTGCCAGATTCAAAGCCAAATTAAAATAAAAATTTTAAAAAATAGCAAGAAATGGTGCGACAGCGTCCAGCACTGGGTTGAGAGCCACACAGGGAACAGATAGCGCGGAAAATAAATTCAAATCCTTCGACGAAGAAAAATACCTACTCACTGACGAGATTGCAGTGTGAGTTTGAAGAAGTTAAAACAGGGACAGTTTTGGGTGAATGCGTGGGGAAAAATTAGACTGAAATAGATCATTGAATGAGTGAAACAATGAAAAACAGGGACCCTTTTGGATGATTGGAGCCAAACAGAAACAGAACTAAAAAAAAACGATGAAGCACGACTTACATTAAGCAGCGGCGACCTCCGTTCGTGGGCAATAGCGGCGGCGGTAACCTCAAATAGTGGCTGCGACCTCTGTTCGGCAGCGACCTCCGTTTGTGGGTAACAGCGGCGGCGGCGATCTCTATTCGTGCCGACAGTAGTAGGGCCGAGGACGAGAGCAACGGTGAAGAGAATGGGTAGAAGAACGATAGGTTTATGAATGTAATGAAATAATGTTTATATAAATATTTGGTTGAATTATATCGAATATAAGAATATATAAAAAAAATATAGCAAGTGATAAAATTAGTAGTTTTACACATAATAATGTATATATTGGGTTTATAATAATTTTATTTATTCTTTACAGTGTACATGTTGGGTTCATAGTAATTTTTTAATATTTAATTATGAAAATATTATACAGTATATAGATTAGATTCATGTTAATTTTTTAATATATAATAATAGAAATATTATTTAATGAGATATTTTAATATTTTTTAAATAATGGAATATAATTTTTTTAAATTTTTGAATGGAGGAATATTTCTTAAATTTCTATATTATTAATTTTTTTTAATATTTAATTGTGATAATTAAAATTATTTAATATTTAACCGTATTTATAGGTGGCCACTTTGGTTAATTTCAAAAATTATAATGACAATAGTGTCATTTTCACTGGATTACAGGATGTTTGCATCCTCGTTTATTAGTCATACCAATGTAATCCTGATTACATCAAATGATGTAATCATGATTACAAAATGCAATCTTCTTTACATTACATAAGTCTAATCAAACATTATAATCACACAATTACATCAAGATTACATGTAATCCTCTTTCATGTAATCGAACCAAACAGGAGAATAATTTTTCGATTTATAAAATAAATATGTTATATTAGTTAATTAAGGTAATAAGAATCACAAAATGTAATCTCATTTACTTCCTCCAGTTTTTCACAAAGGAATAACAACCAAAATTATTAGTTAAAAGTAATAAATGAGTTAAATATATACTTTTCTTTCCAATTATACTCTTATTTATGAGAGAGTACAAAAGAGATAATGAGTAAAAATTTATTGAAGAGATAATGAGTTACATATATTTAATGAGGGCAAAAATAAAAAGACTAGTTTACAATTTCCGACAAAAGAAATTTGTTCCTTATATAACGAATCACCCTTATGACAGAGAATATTCCTTATAAAAAGAACTAGATGAAGTACATTCCATGCTCAACCAAATGCCTAAATCAGTTTGATCTATCGTAATTAGGAGTGGAAATAGGTTAGGCTTTTAAAAGAGCATATGGCGTAGCCAACTTTAAGTTTAGCCTAGCATGTTTAGTAAATAATTTATACTCAGACTCGGGCCTATTGCTAGGTCATTTTAGGTAAAACAAGCTTGACGTATTCTCATAAGGCCTAACCTACAAACCTATTTAGTTTTTTTTTTTTAAAAAAAAATTTACCCTATTATGTGTAATTATATATAATATAATCTAAATTAATTTTATAAGTTATTTAAAAAATTATTAACTTAGTCTTAATCCTAAGTTTTACATCTCATTATTCACCAAAGAGTTCAACCTTTCATTCATCAGATGCTCACATCTACTTCCCTTATCTTTGATTGCTTAAGATGACAATGCTATATCATTCCCTCTTCCTTGATCAGCATCATTTGCTCAAGCATAATAAGTGCAATAAGTTCATTTTAATGATGCATAAATGAAATATAATAATTCCAATAGGAAGAGTTTATTCTAGTTTCTACGAGAAGTGTGAAAAGAAGTAAAATACAGTTTTACATTCCACTTATTGTGGTTTGTTGATTTTAAAAAATATATTTCCTTAGTTGACAAAAGATCAAGGCATTAAAATTTGGACCGGTTACTAAATCAGACGAGGTAGTGGTTCAAAGGCCAGTGGATCAGATCGGTGTTAAATTTGAATCAAATCGGTGATAATTAAAATATTATAATTTACTTAAAATGTATAAAGATATTCACATTTTACTTATAAAATTTTTTTTAACTGAATTATAAATATATTGAAATAAAAATAATATTTAAAAGTATTCTATTATAAAGCAAAATTAGTAAATATGTTACATATTATAATAATCAATAAAGCAATTGCAATAGTATACCGTGTTTTTTATGTAGAAGACCCTTGCGTGAATCTAAGCAAAGCTTTGAAAAAATGGGAAGAAATAAATACTGGTATAGGTGTACACGCTATATCCCCACTTCCTGTCATAGCTAGGGAGCAGAGGTAAGCAAACAGTTTTTCAGAGCAATGTTCGGTTAAAACCGAAATGCATGTTTTTCATCACCGAACTGAAATCAAAGTGATTGATAAAACAGAACCAAATTAACCAAATTATTTTGGTTCAGTTTTCAGTTAATTTGGTGTTTAGGCCCTGGGCATTTTTGTTTGAAGTCTATCCAAGCCGAAAAATCTAAAAATAAGGTAAATTAATTACAATTTCTAAAGATTTTTTTCCAACATAAAACACCTAGAGTTTTAACAATTAAGAAACCTTAAACCAAAAGTTTGAAAAGAATTGGTTATTTAGTATTCTGAACTGTCATATTCATATAATGAAATGAGCTGTAACAGAGTTAGCTAATCATCATACAAAATAACACCACAAGTCTATTGTAGCTCATTCACCATATGACAAAAAAGGCAACTTTGACAGCAATGTTTCCAATTTACTGAATTGGAGCATCAAAGTATAAACAAAAGGAGTACATAAAAAATATTTAGACCTACATTTGTTTAACCACCACAAATTCTAACCACATCATGAACTCAAAAGTTTGCTTCTATGTGTAGTCGAAGCATTAAAAGCAACTGTAGCAACTCAACCATCACAAATCCAGGATTACATGACCCAAAACATGAAAGATATTGAGTGCAACCTGCAATTAAAACAAGAATAAATCAAACAAAAAGAAATAAATAAAATATTACAATAATTTAATGAGGGAAACTAAGAAAAAAGCTAAAAGCCTTTACCAGCCAAAAGATGCAAGGGGAAACTTTCTAAAAGCTAAAAGACAAATTTTTCATTCTAGGAGAACCCCATATTTATAAACCAAAGAAAAACAAAAAATTGTTCCAAGATTAGTGTGTATATATATAAATGGTAGGGGAATAAGGGAATAAAGATAGCTTTTTTTAAGGCAAAAAAAGGACTTTGTTCTTCCCTTTTCTTTTTCTGGGCAAAAGGGGAATAAGAATAAGAGATGAAGCCAGTAGGAAAGTGTAGGAAAAAAAAAGAGGCTGGTTCAAAAAAATGAAAAGATCAAAGAGTGTGTAAATGAAAAAAATCAACATACACAATTTTTTTTTTTACAATCAACACCCGTATCAGAAACAAAATATTGAAGCAAAGCATGAAAGGAGGGATTTTTTGTACTCAGGAAAGTGAGACCGAGCTCTACTTCATATCAAAATAAAGTATCAAGGAAAGTGAAGCAACTCACCCAAGTAAAAGATGAGATTGAGATGGTGAGACCGAGCTTTGCTTATAACTTTGACTTGAGAGAAGAAGCAAATTGCAGTCACAGATGAATGGTAGATGTGGTTGAGTGAGAGTGAGAGTGAGAGTTAGAGTAAGAGACAAAACATAGTCAGGACTAAAGGCGGTGGCCCCTGATGGCTGATTGGCGATTCGAACTGAGGAGGTGAGAGGTCTTAGTTGACCGGATGAGGAGGGGGAGGTCGTGCGAAGTGAGAGTGAGGAGGTGAGAGGCTAGGGTTAAGAGATGAAAGTGAAAGTGAAAATGAAAAGTAAGGAGTGACCAAGTGAGGAAGGGCAGATGAAGGATTAAAGGGTTACTTACTTGGGTGGGTTTGAGGGTTGTAGGTAAGAACTTTTTTTAAAAAAATTAAAATATGTATATTGGGTTAGTATACAAAACTACATCTTTTTGACTCAAAGTTCGGTTATTCAATTATAATCGAATCATTTTTCACAACAACCACACCAAAAACTAAAATATGCCTATTTCAAAAACAGAAAACTTAAATAACCGAATTGAGTTCGGTTCGGTGTTCAATTTCAGTTATGATTTGCTCACCCCTAGGAAGGAGTCACACCTTTTTCTTCCTTCTCCCTATTTTGAATCTCTGCAACTATAATCGGTGCTCTCTCTCTCTCTCTCTTTACTGTCACTGTCACCCACAACACCTTCTTCTTTTAGGCTATGGGGATTACGTTCTAAAAAGTTTCTTCCTACCACTTTTATATCATGATTTTTCAGCACTTTGAGTAGGTTTTTTTATAATATCTCATCATCTATTTTTCCCTGTTCTTCCTCTCTCAAAAACTTTCTTCTTCTTATTCTTCTTTCCAGAGCATTGCATTTTTCAGGCAACTAAAGAAGTGACCAAGGTAACTTGTTCAGCTTGCAGGTTACCTGAGTTACTTCTGGGTTATACTAGTTTACATCGAGCTACCTCGGGCTAGTTTCCTACTAATTCTGACCATTAACTAGACCAGACTAGTGTCTAGGTCATCGGTTTCCGGCCTAACCCGGCTGGTCTAGTCCGTGTTTTAATAACATGCAAAAGATTAGTATTTTTTTAATTCTTGCTCGTATACCTATTTCTACTAGGTGTTCTTTTCTTTTCTTTACTAAACTATTATATTGCATGCAAGAATGGATCTTAAAACTTTAAGATATAATGTAAACTTTTAAATAGGAAAAATCCCAATTAAATCAAATGAAATTTCAAAATCTAGTTTTAGGCCTATACTTTTAACAAATTCCTAATCAGGGTGAGAAGACTTGTTAAGAATTTTTGAATGTTGTTAAAAGATCAAAATGCCCTTGTATAATTAAAAAGGAAAATTAAAATATGAAGGCTTAATTTTGGTTAAGATTATTCCAACTATATTTAATTTAGATTTTATCCTTATTTTTAGGGATTTTTGAATGTTTGTTTTTGCTTTTTAACCTTGCAATCTTTGCCTTAGAATCAAATTCTTGTTGGGATATAGCAATTGTATAGGTTTTATTAGAATTATTTCTAAACACGATCATGATATATAACGATCTTATTCAATTTCACTCATATTGTATTGGATTTGAGGAATGTGGGATGCAAGAAAGATGAGAACTTACTGTAAATTTGCACAAACCCCCCTCTCCCAAGTGCTTCTCTAATATTCATGATCCAAATAAAACTATCCCTTCATAGACTTCCAAATCCAAATTAATAGTGTGGATTTAGCTATACCTTTTACTTTAGATAGAAAATACATAATTAATATATAAAATTTGATGTTAAATTGGAATATTACAATTGAAACAAGAAGGATCCATGGATTCAATTCATCATTCTGCTACATCTTTGAAAAAAAAAGTTAAGTCATAAATTATGTGGACGACCTAGCAATCTGTTGAAAATAGATAGAGGACTTAACTAGACTTAAATCTAAATTAAAACCTAAATTAAATCTAGGGAAAATGACTTTCAGGTCCCAAGGGATCAAAATAATAGCAATAAAGTCCCAATATAAATTACCATGACAGAAAAGTCCCCAGGGACTTTTTTGTTATGAATTCCCTTAGTGTAAAGACCATTATACCCACAAAGAATAAAATAAGAAAACTTTGCTCTCCATCTTCCTGTTTTCCATCCGACATCAATCGAAGCTGGGGTTCTTGTCGGAGAGTTGACTCATCTTCTTAATTCCTTCGACAATATGTTTTGGTAGCAGCATGGGCGAGTTTTTCCACTTTCCCTGACATTACTGATGAATTCCTCTCTATCAACATCAGCTTAACTCGCCAAAACCACCATCAAGTTCTTTGGAGACGCCACCGTCATCGACACTGTGACCGTCAATAGAAGAAAAAAAATGAGAGGGAGACACCAAGACAGTGACGGCGTAGTTTAAAGACGGATCTCTTTAGTTTATTAGAGTGATTGTGGGTGAGATAAGAGATAATAATATAGAGATGCTGTGAGTTTTTAGGGTCAAATCTGAAAGATTAATTTTGAGGATTTCTTCTTTGAGATTGGGCATGGGTTAAAGGTCGGAAAGAAAAACGCAAACTTGGAGCTGATTGTGGAACTCTGTTTTATGATATTGTTGTCGTAATGTCATTGTTCTCTGTTTTTTGACCAAAAAATGTTGTTTTTCTCAAATTCTTCTGTGGTTCAATTATAATGCTTTCAATTTCGTTTAATAGATTCAACCAGGAGAACCAATTGGTAATAGTTTCCTTACAAACTAAATGGAATTATATGATGGCATTACAATACCTATTCTTAATTTATGCAACCATGGCCATGAAAGGCTACTCAACGTTGGTGGCATTTTTAGCACTAGTTTCCATAAAGGGATACCAATTTCATCTGCAAATGCCTGAAAACAAAAGAAGCTAAAGGGGATGCCATGAGGCTGGACACATGGTGAAGACTAGCAAAAATCCACCCTACTTAAGTCCATCGAGACTAATACTTAAGTTGTTAATGTAGCTGAAGAACTTGTCAAAATATACTGAACAAGTTGTAAAAAAAACAAAATCACATTTTTCTGACAGTTCATGTTAGCTTGTTCAGTATCCCACGAAGACTGATGAGGTTGTAGATATGGCAAATGAAGTTGTTAAAACCTAGTTAACAAGTTGTTAAAAACAAAATCAAATTTTCTGACTTGGTTTATGTCAGCTTAGCCAGTAGTAGCCTATAAAGACTAATGAGGTTGTAAATATGACTAATAAAGTTATTAAAACGTATTGAACAAGTTGTAAAAAAAAATCATATTTTTTGACTTGGTTTATGTCAGCTTAGCCAGTATCACACGAGGAATGATAAGATTGTAAATATGGCTAATGAAGTTGTTAAAATGTACTGAATAAGTTGTAAATACACCAAATCACACTTTCTAAGTTAGTTTATGTTAGCTTAGCCAATAGCCCATAAAGAATGATCAGGTTGTAAATATGGCTAAAGAAGTTGTTAAACCTACTGAACAAGTTGTAAATAGATCAAATCACATTTTCTGACTTAGTTCATGTCAGCTTAGCCAATACATAAAGACTTATCAAGTTGTAAATATGGCTAAAGAAGTTGTTAAACCCTACTGAACAAGTTATAAATACACTAAATCACATTTTATGACTTGGTTCATGTTAGCTAGCTAGTAGCCTATAAAAACTGATCAAGTTGTAAATATAGCTAACGCAGTTGTTAAAACCTACTCAATAAGTTGTAAATACATCAAATCACATTTTTTGACTTAATTTATATCATTTTAGCCAGTAGCCCACGAAGACTGATGAGATTGTAAATATGGCTAAAAAAGTTGTTAAACCCTATTGAACAAGTTGTAAATACACCAAATCATATTTTCTAACTTAGTTGATATTGGCTAGCCAGTATCCCATAAAAACTGGTCAAGTTGTAAATATGACTAACGAAGTTGTTAAAACCTACTCAAAAAATTGTAAACAAGTAAAAGACAATTCTAATTTGCTTCATGTCATCTTAGCCACTGGGCAAAGCAAACTGATCATGTTGTAAATATAGCTAACGAAATTGTTAAAACTTACTCAACAAGTTGTAAACAAAAAAAAAACATTTCTGACCTACTTCATGTTATCTTAGCCATTGGGCAAAGCAAACTGATCATGTTGTAAATATGGCTAACGAAGTTGTTAAAACCTACTCAACAAGTAACCCACAATTGTGGATGATTTAAACGATATGGGTTAAAGTAAAATTTGATAAATGTGTAAAGAATTAACAATCTAGCATAAATTGTGGATGATTGCAGATGATTTTCATTGTTATATACAATATCTTTTTTGATCTATCTCCTGTACATTAATGCAAGTTTATGGATGCATACAGAGCTCATGATATAATGAAGAGTACTTAGATGAAGAAGTTTCTAAAATATCACTTTCCTTTCAACCTGGTCCTCCAATTGTAAAGCCTCACAAGTTGGTCTCACAAAAAGTTTTCCCAATCAAAATGATTCTTCACTTAAGCAAACTTGCTCCGTAGGCATGAACTGTGTGGCTTAGTTCTTTGGGTACTTGCTAAGCATTTTTTTGACGTGCATTAGGCATATAACTAGCTTACTTCCTTGTAATTGAGTGCTATGTGATGATTTATTACTTCCTGTATTGTTTAACACACTTATGTGCTCAGTGCATTCACATAGAGCAATTACATGGTTTGGCATTATGTATAAATATATTAATAAAATGATATCTTTTCTTCCCTTGCTATTAGAATGGTGCCTCCCCCTCTTCTAACATGTTTATTTTCTTGGGCTGGGGGTAATAGTTTGATGTGGTACCTCAGAAAATAAGTTCAGTAATCTCATTTGGAAAGAAGACTATTTACAACTTGTTCAGTAGGTTTTAACAACTTTATTAGCCATATTTACAACCTACTTAGTCTTCGTGGGTTACTGGATAAGTTAAGATGAACCAAATCAGAAAATGTGATTAGGTATATTTACAACTTGTTAAGTAGGTTTTAACAACTTCATTAGTTATATTTACAACCTGATCAGTCTTCGTGGGCTACTTGCTAGGCTGAGATGAACTAAGTTAGAAAATGTGTTTAGGTACATTTACAACTTGTTTAGTAGGTTTTAATAACTTCATTAGTCATATTTACAACCTAATCAGTCTTGGTGGACTACTGCTAAGCTGAGATGAACCAAGTCAAAAAATGTAATTTGGTAAATTTACAACTTGTTCAATATGTTTTAATAACTTCATTAGCCATAGTTACAACATGATCAGTCTTCCTGGGCTATTGGCTAAGCTGATATGAACCAAGTTAGAAAATATGATTTGGTGTATTTACAACTTGTTCAGTAAATTTTAACAACTTTATTAGTCATAGTTACAAGTTGTTCAGTTTTCTTGAACAAGGATCAGAAGCAGAGTAGCTTCCTAGCAGCAGCTTCAGACTTCCCAACAGCAGCTCCAGCATCTGCGTTGCAGATGGCATCTCGTTTCTGTGATTACCACTATGAGATTTATCATTACTACTCATTTTAAAGAAAACAAACTAATGCAAAATTTTTCTAATCAATGAAATGAAGTAAATCCATTGCTACTGTCTCAAATCGAAATCGAATTCTCATGGAAGATCTTTAGAATGGCTATTTTTATACCAATCCTGCAATTACTAAGCTGTTGAATACCCCAGAAGATGGGCTATTGAATTTGCTGTTAACTTCTTCGAAGGATTTGTTGAAGCGGTGATTTCGTCTAAGAAAGATGTGGGCGTGAACCGACTTAGAATGGAAAAAAACCTAAGAAATTCCTGAAAAATTTTGACTGATGAATGTTTGCGTTCTTATTCTCTCTATTCTTCTAGGAATTTGTATTTATTCTTCTGATGTTCCTTCATTTTCTCTATCTTTGTGTTTTCCTCTATTTCTCTTTCAATGCGTTTCTGTCGTTTCTCTCTCTGTGCGTTTTCTCTTTCCTTTCCTTGGGGATAAGATGACCTTTTCATATAGGGAATTAATCACAGAAAAGTCCCTAGGGACTTTTTTGAGTTGGGAATCCCATTTGGGACTTTAATACCATTTTTTTGGTCCCTTGGGACCTATGAGCCATTTTCCCTTAAATCTAGTTAAAATAGTGAAAGCCAAAATTAAGCCTACACCTTACAATTTCCCTTTTTAACTATAGGGGCATTATAGTCTTTTAACAACATTCAAAAATCTCAAATAAGGCCTCCCAGCCTGATTAGGAATTTATTTAAAGCATAGGCCTAAATGTGGATTTAGATATTTCATCTTGATTTAATTGGGATTCTCCCTTTTAAATAAGCTTGAGAGATTATACATGAACTTAGAAGTAGAGTTCTTAAGCCTAAAAGTTTAGGCATTTAAATAGGCTTTAGACCTTGTCAGGGCTTTTGAAGCTCATACTTAAGCCTAAAACAAGCCTATATACAAGTTCAAGCTCAAGCTTTGGATTTCCGTTATAGGCCCAAGCTTATTTAAATAAAGCCTAACATAGCCTAGTCTATTTCCAACCCTAATCATGATTATGATTACATGTAATTCCCCTCGTAATCCAACTAAATGGGGGTTATATGAACATATAAACAAAGTAGGCTAGTAGTTGACCAATAATGATCCCGGTGATAGAAGGATCCCTGTCCTTTTCATATAGAGATACTGTTATAGAGCTTTCTTACTAGAGCTCAAATCTTCCCTCTTTATATCATCTTAGCACAGCCTTCTGTTATTTCCTATTAGAGGTGTAATTGGCATCCTGTCTATATGGACATATAACTAGGAGTTCCTTTACTAGATCATTATAATATTACCTCCTTGATCCCTATAGAGAGTTTAGCCACACATACCTTATATGTTTGCTACTTCGATATTGATATAGTACTTGGAGAGAGTGTGAAACCTAAGAACGCTTCGTATAGAAATAAGGATTTAATTTCTTATTGAGAAAGGAGATTACAAAGAGAACTGCTTATATTTTGATCTCTTGACTGATTCAGATTTTGATTGATGCCTTTTAATAGAGTTTACATAGCTTTATATAGAGTTGGGCATTCCCAACTCTAAGTTCATTATTGTGAATTACATTATTGCATAGCTGTCCTGTCCTTATTTATGTCTTCTTCCTGCTTTTTCTTCCACCTTATCTTGTCTCTTTGTCTTCTTCTTCCTTTTGTGATTTTACTTTTTCTTTTTCTTCCACCTTATCTTGCCTGCTTGTCCTCTTCTTTGTCGGTATATACTTCTATAACGGTTGGCAGTTACTATAGGACATTCATATCTACTAAAGGTTTTTCATAATCTTTTTCTATCCTTTCTCTATCAGCACAATAATTATATTTATGGTAATACTTGGCATATTCTTCTTTTAGTATCTTCAGGATTATCCATCTTATTTATTTTTATCCTATCATACCATTGTTGGAAAAGCTTTACTTACCTACTTACTCTCCCTATTGAGTATATACAAGTTGTTAGGCCCATGAAGGAGACCCATTAGGCTTCTTTGGAAGTTGTAGTTATGTTTATCTCCTGGAATATTATGTTGTAATCTTGCGCTCTAATAGATGATACTCAGTATTGGAAATCTTCATCGTCTTCAATATCTTCTTTATTTTCTGGATCATATTCGATAGGCTTCTTGGTGGTTCCTAATCTTATCAGATTTATTGGTAGATAAAATTTATCTAGAGTTATTTCGGCTATAGTGGAATAACATCTAATATATATTGTATATTGACTTATTATTCTGAAATAGTGTTTTATAGCATCTCCAATATTTCTAATATACTATTATTATGGATTTATTCATATATTCATATGTTTTAGATATTTCAAAATTCGTATTTAATGTAAACTTTAATTTTTGATATATTAAATTTCCTGTTAATATTCCTAATTTATTATCTTGTACACTACTTATTATTCTTCTATCTGTTATAGGGGAGTCTATTCCTTCTTTAAAGTAGGCTTTTACTAATAATTGAATTCTTGCTATATATATTTCTGGGACTTCGTCTTTAAATGGTAATTTCGATATTTCATTTTCTATTAATATTTTATTTATTAGTGGTATCCTTAATACTCTTTCTATTAATATTGATTCTATAAGATGCTTCTTTTCTAATAATCACAAGAACTTTTTTCTTTTTTCTTTGATTTTAATATTCTACTTACCTTTTTCATAAAATTCTCATTTTGTATATCTTCTACTTTCATGTCTAATTTTATATTTGTTATTTTGTTGTATTGTTTTTGATTAAATGTTATTCTTCTTTCTATTATTCCTTTTGAAGCATTCCTGTATTCTTCAAATTTATCATATTTTGTATTACTAGACCATTCTCTATCATTTGCTACATTCATCATATAAAATTGACATTCTTCTTTAATAGATGACTATTCAGATTCACAATCTAAGAAATCACTTATATTTTTTAATTTATATATTTCTATTTCCAAACTATCTATTTCACTATCTATAGCTTCATCAAGTTCTAAAGGTTCTAGATCATATTCATAAGCTTGTTCTAATATATTCATGTTATGAATAATATATTAAAATATATTATTATGGATGTCCATCTCCCTATTATTTCTCCCATCTTCCTATTATCTTTCCCCATTATTTTCCTATAATTATGTAATCTCTTTCATGGTAGATTATTGGATTATGCCTATAAATAGGAGGCATATGTTATGTATTGTATAGACATTGGATAGTAAATAAGAATTACTCTATCCTCTTCCTCTCATATTCTCTCTTACCTTTCTCTTTATATATAACATGTTATCGGCACAAAGGTCTAGTCAGGGTATGATATTTTTAATATCTCTTTATTTAGGTTCTTCTCCACTATTTCTCTTTTTTTTTCTCCCTTCTACTCCCATGTGACTTAAAGTCACTTTTTTCAATGGAACTTGAAGTTCCAATCGATAATTTTTCCCCTTGTGATGACCTGATGTCACCATATTTGACGGAAGTTGAAGTTCTAATTTATAGTTGTGGTCTCTCTAAAGGATTATCTCATATCTATACCTTATATTTTTTTATTCATTTATTTTTTTCCTTCTTATTCATTTACATTATTGTACTATTGGGTTAAGGAATAGAAGGATAATACTTTTTTTTTCCTTCGATGACCTATCACCTACTTCATTTAGATTCGAAGAATCCAAAAATTATAGCCTTTGTTTGCATTGAAATATTTGAATTTTATTCTTAATAGACACATTTTCTTTTCTTTTTGTATGATTTTATTTTACATTTTGAGATTATATAGCCAGAAGCCATATAACTTTATCCTTTATTAAATGGCCAGAAGCCATATCATTTTTAATTCTTATTTTGATATTATATGGCTAGAAGCCATATAATATATATCTTCTATTTTATTAAATGGCCAAAAACCATATAATTTTAATTCTAGATTTTGAGTTATTTGGCCAGAAGACATAACTTACATCCTCTATTTTTTTTTCTTTTTTAATGGACATAAGCCATATTATTTTTATTTCTTATTTTATATTGTAATATCCCAAATTTAGTCATCAAAATTTCTTATACATTTAATTATATTCAATGGAATAAAATGGTGAATTTTGGTGCACTTGAAGTAGTTAAAATAGTAGAAATAGTGATTACATAAAAATTTTGGCTAAGAAAGACATAAAACCCAATTTTTATTTTGACAAAGGTTTAACATTGAAGCTTAAAATTAAGTATGAAAGAGCACAATTTTTGGCTCAATAAGCATTGAAAATTTTGGCTAAAAGAAAAGGAAAGAAGAAAATGGCAATTGGTTCCAAAAATTCAAGAAAATGTAAGGGTAAAATAATCATTTGGCCAAATAAAATAAAATCAAATATTTTCCCCTTAAATAATGAAGAAATTCGACCAAGAAGGGAAGCCAAGATGGAAGAATGTGATTGAAACACATATGTGGACATTTGGAAGCAAAAGATGACATATGGAGAAAGGACGAACAAAAATTTGCTAAGTGTAAAAATTCTACAATAAAATAATATGAAAATTTAAGGAGGTGGAAGAGGGTTTTAAAACCAATATTTCTGCCCTCTTTGAGCATTATTTGGCCAAGTTAAGTGAGAGAGAGAGAGAGAGAGCTATTTGAAGAACACAAGAACAAGAGAGAAAGCACAAGAGTTCAATAAGCAATAAAGGCGAGTTTAGTTGTAATTTCCACTTGTTCTTGCCTTCTAATTCATGGAAACACCTTCTAATCCTTATGCCTTCTTGAATCATACATGTAGCAAGCTCAAAGTCAAGGAAAAGAAGGAGAGAGAGAGAGATGGTTTTCTTGAGCTAGAGAGAGAAACCAAAGGTAAGCCATAAAATATTGATTTTCTTGTTGGATTCAAGATTGTGATTGTTGTTGTGGTTTATTATTGGCTTGTATTGATTGGATTTTTGTGATTTGGGATGCTCAAACCCTAAGGGAAAATGCTACCCAAATTAACACTAATCATGTTCAATTGATATTTAAGGGGTTAAACATGGGATTATAAGTGAAAAGGAAGTATTTAATTGAGTGAAATCATGAAACTTCCATTCTCACAACATTTTTCAGATTTTTGGGCAACTGTGTTTGATAGGGTTAGAGCTAGAAATTTGTGTTTTTGATGATTCCATTGTATTTAGAATGAAAAATTTTGTAGGGAACTTGTGAAATATGAAGTATAAAGGCTTTAGGGTATTAAATGACAATTTTACCCCTAAAACCCTAATTTCATGGCTACCAAGGGCATTTCGGTCATTTGGGTTTGAACTTTTTAAAACTAAGGTAAAAAATGGATTCTACATGCGAAATTATGTAGGAATAGCCTGGGTCAAAATTTTTAGAGAAATACAATTATATCGGGTATAAAGGGAATTAGACTGAATTCCCTATGGGTATTTTGGTAATTACGTGATTTGAGTAAAGAAACTAACTTATAAATTTTAGAATAAGGTAAAAATGAGTAATAACTCATTTGCGATCAATTTTTGAATTTTAGAGTTTAATATTTACCGAGCCGGACCAAAAACTAAGGACCAATAATAGTTATGCCAGAAAAGGAATAAAGTGGTAACTCTATCTCTCATATTCTATGTGATTATTAATATGCATTTTTTGACATGTTCTGTATAATAATATGTGAGTGGCACTAAATCCTAGATCCGGGGTGGGAAAAGCACAAGCACCACTTTGGAGGAAAAGCACAAGTACCTCTTGGCCAGTGGATACCCAGTCTAGGGAGGCCAATGTGATGATGAAATTCCTCTCTGTGGTATTAGACCCAATTGAGGCGAGTATGGACAGGTTGATGCCTGCTCTCAAACATTGATGTGATCACAAATGTGGCAAGTAGGGACAAAGCAATTATTTTGATTTGGACAACATTATCGCTTAAATCCTAAACATTGTTTGACAGACATATGCATAGTATTATTATTTGCTACATCATATATGTTGCATTACATGTTTACCTTTTATATTTTGTATGATTGATTTTTTGTTGGTACTGATATTCAATTGAATCTCACCCCTTTTCATAAATAAAAATTTATTCAACGAGAAGTAGCGGTTCAAAAGGTAAAGAGGTAGACACCGGTCATTGAAGGATCTAGGTTTGATGAAGAGTTTTTGTTGGTTATCTTTGTACTTTTTATGTACTTTCGATTTTGTAATTAACTATGTACAAATCATATGGGGAATTCATGTAACATAATCAAGAATTTTATATCAGTATATTTATGTTATTTTTGTATACCCACTGAACTATACGTTAGTACTTTATTAAATGTCAAATTTTTGAGGGGTTTGACATTTTTGGCCAGAAGCCATATGATTTTCATGTCTTTTATCTTATTTAATGGCCATAAGCCATATTATTTTTATTTATTATTTTGATATTATATGGCCAGAAACCATATATAACTTTTATTTCTTTTATCTTATTCAATGGTCGAAAGTTATAGTTTCAATTTTTTTGTATCATAAGCCATATTTCTCTTTTTCCTATTTTAAGATTATATGACCAGAAGTTATATCACTTTGATTTTTATTTTATTTTGATATAAAAGGCCACAAGCTATATAATTTTATTTATCCTAAAGATAAAAGGTCATAAGTCATATAATTTTAATTTCTTACATTAAGATTATTTGTCCTGAAGCCATGAGTACTAAATGGCTCGAAACCATAAAATTTAAATTTTGTTGTGAAATTTTACTTTATGAATTATTTCTTGTCTTTACAAATTTCTTGTTATTATCGTTTGTATTATTATATTACATTTTTACATCTCATATTTTAAGAATGTCCTTTTATTGTATTAGTCTGAATTATGTTAAATCTTGTAAAATTTGAATTCATGGCTCTTGTCGTTACTAGAAAGAGCTATTTATCTTGTTTGATCCATTATTTTTCCATACCACCATTTGCATGGTCTCAAAAACAAATGTATGACCATAAAGACCCATTTCTTCTTTATAACAATTTTAAAGAAAGGTATGACCACTATAAGATGGCTATCCTTACAGAGGCTCATTATGAATAAATGCATCTAATTTGCTCCTGCAGTAGCAATACCATAAGTGAAGTTTAAGAAATATGTTGAATTATTTTTTTGCCTCCATATGGCTAAACAAAACAATAAACTTTTGTTGACAAATCAAGAATTCCATCTAACAGGCTTAACCAAATTCCCAGAAGTGAATGCAGTGATGAATGAAAATTGTGGACGTACATGTGACTACAACCGTGGGTGTAGGCATGGTCATAATTGTGGTAGTTCAAATTCCCACCCAAAAAGGGGAAAGATTAAAACAAATTATATTGATAAAGCTAATAATTTGAGTATGGTGACATGGACACTACCCATTTATATGTGTTACGAGTGTAGGATGGTGTATTTAGAAAGTGCAAGTGTACACTATCATAAACAAGTAATATAGAAGTGAATAGAGTATCGTTCCTACAAGGATTGATCACTAAGTACCAAAATTGATAATTTTAATTCTATTTAGTCGATCGATTAGTTGTGATTGAGATTGCAAGATAAAAATGATGAAATATGAATACAAGTGATATGTAGACAAATATGAGAAAAAGCCCTAGGGATTAGATTTCACTTAACAAATTCTGGATTGAATCACTTATGTATTCTAGTCTAATTTATTTCACATAATTGATAGTCGAGTTTCCCTAATTTAATTACTAACCTCTTCCAAGGGAAATTAATTCTATAATTAATTGCTAATCCAATATATTCCTATATGAATTTAAGCAATTAATCATGCATTAAGATTTATGGAACTCATTAAGACTACACAACCCATATGAATATATTCCTATTTTATATGCAAATTATGGTTTTAATTATAGGATCCATACATATGCATCTCCTTCCTATCTCAACATGCATATTAAAATCATCCAAAAGGTGGTCAGTCAATTGAAAGTATTAAGAATAATAATTAAAACTCAATCATGAAGGAAAAATTAGAACTAGATTTAATAAGTTAAGGTTCAATCCGTTATTATTAAGCTACGTCATCACCCTAAGAAAAGGAAAATTAGCTCATGATGAAATTAAAAACAAAACAGACATAAAATAAAAGCATCATAAATATTGCATAAAAATTAATTACAAAAAAGATAAAAATACAACTAATAGATGCATGAAAATGGAAAATCTAGCCTACCATATAGGAGGTAAAACCTTCCATGTAGGTGGCAACCTATACATCCATAAAGGAGGACTACCTAGGCCTTCCATATATGAGGTAAAATCATTCATGTAGGAGGCATGCAAGAAGTAAAAAAAATGCAAGAAATAAATTCTAAAATAATAACTCTCTCTCTAAAATAGAAGCTCTCTCTCTCTTCCTTCCTCCTAATTTTAGGATGCCGAGAATCTCTATTTATAGGCTTCAATTTTTGGGTGTTACAGTAACTTATTACAGTAAAAACACACTGAAACAGTGAAAAGACACTTTTGCACCGACCCACTTCTGCATCGATGCTACAGGAATCCAAACATTACCGATACAGTGCATTTCGCTACAGTACTATATGAACAATATTTTGCTACAGTCATCCCTTAAAAAAAATCTTCTCAATATTTTCTTAATACGGTGCTGTATGGCCTGTCAGATAAAAATCATTATTTATTTATCCATTATACCCAAATTCATCATATTAAACTCTAATATCATCCCCAAAATCATCATATAAGGAAAATAAATATGCAAATATCTTACTTATCAATATGCTGCTGATTTCTTAGCATAAATTATCTTAATCTATTTTAACTACTATAATTTAGTGTGTTTAAAGTTGCTACTATAATGTGTATTTCCCCTTTTAATTATATTTTCTTTTTATTTTCATGTTTCTTTAAATGAAGAATGAGTATTATTGACATAAGTCCTAAAGATTTATGTCTCATTGATAATGAAACATCTCATATCATACTTAAAAATGATAAATATTTTTCTTCCATGATAATATGAGAGGCCAATGTTCAGACTATATCTGGTGGTATAAATTTGATTAAAGGCTCTAGAAGAGCTAATATTTTATTGTTTGAAGAACAAAAGTATGCATTGATAATGCATTTTATTCTATCAAGTCTAAAAGAAACTTATTGAATTTCAAAGATATTAATGGATATTATATTATATAGAAACAACAACTGAAAATAATTAGGAATGTCTCAATGTGGCGAATTTAGTTTCTGGTAGAAAATGCATATTATAAAGGTTTCTTGCTTTTTTTTTCTTCCGGCTTGAAATACACGTTGTTGTAAACTAGAAGTTTACCAATCCAAACTAGAATTTTGCCAACATAAACCAATAGTTAGTCAATATAAAACAAAAGTTTACTAATGAATTTAATGTTTGGCATGACTAACTAGGCCATCCTGGGTCAATAATGATGCAAAAAATAATTGAGAATTCATGTGGGCATACCGTGAAGTGTAAACAAATACTACAATCTTATGATTTCTCATGTGCTTCATGTTTTAAGGGAAAGTTGATTATTCGCCCCTTATCAAGTAAAATAGAAAGTAGGTTTTTCACCTTTCTAGAACAGATATAGGGAGATATTTGTAGGCTAATACACCTACCATGTAGACTATTTAATTACTATATGGTTTTAACTGATACATCAACCAAATGGTCACATGTTTGCTTATTATCTTCTCACAACCTAGAGTTTGCAAGATTACTTGCTCAATTGATTAGATTAAGGGCACACTATCCTGATTATCCTATCAAGAAAATATGTCTTGATAATGCTGGTGAATTTACTTCACAAGCTTTTAATGAACATTTTATGTCCCTTAGAATTGATGTTGAATATCTTGTAGCTTATGTTCATATGCAAAATGGACTTGCAGAATTATTAGTTAAATAGCTGCAACTAATTGCAAGACTTTGACTTATGAGATCTAATCTCCTAATTTCTGCTTGGGGCTATGCCATTTTTTATACTACAATATTAATTCGCATTAGGCTAACAAGTTACCTAAAGGTTTCCCCTTTTACAAATGGTTTTTAGTCAGGAACCTAATATTTTCCATATAAAGACTTTTAGGTGTGCAGTATATGTGCCAGTAACACCACCACAATGCACCAAAATGGGTATTCAAAGAAGGATGGGAATATATGTTGGGTATGGATCTCTTTCGATCATAAAATATTTAAACAATCTACAGGAGACTTATTTACTGATTATCATTTTGATGAATCACTTTTCCCAACATTAGGGGGAGAAAATAAGCAGTTGGGTAGAGAGATTAGCTAGAATGAATTCTCATTGGCTCATTTTGATCCTCATACAAAACAATGTGAACTAAAAGTTCAAGAGATAATCCATTTACAAAATTTAGCTAATCAAATATCAAAAGCATTTACTAAACTAAAGAAAGTGATAAAGTTACATATCCTAGCTGCTAATACTACTATAAAAATAGATGTCCCTGTTGGAAAACCTATTGTAAATGAATCTAAAGCACACATGAAGTATGGTAGGCCTATCGGTTCTAAGGGTAAAAATCCTCAAAAGAAAAAAAGGGAGCTAAAAGCATAAATGGTCAAGTTAAGGACAATAAAAAAAATATTAGTTGCTCTATAAGAGCCATTAGACAACACCAATGTCTTAATTCCAAAAAGATACTTAGGTATTTGAAATATGTGAAAATAATGAGATCTTAATAAATTATGTCATGAATGAAATATGATAAGACTGAAATGAAGTCAACATTGACGATATTTTTGCTATAATATTGCGCTTGATGCAATAAATGATAATGAGGATCACGAGCTAAAGTCAATTAGTGAGTGCAAACAAAGAAAGGATTGATCAAGATGGAAAGACGTAGTTGAGGCGGGGTGAAAATCATTACAAAAATGAAAAGTTTTTGGGCCTGTAGTTCTTACACCTAAAGTGTAAAAACTAGTTGGATATAAATGAGTTTTCTGTGAGAAAGAGAAATGAAAAAGGTAAATCACAAATAGGGTAATTTATTCACAAGTGGTGGCACAACCATTTCATGGAGATATATGAAACAAATTATATCAGCCTATCATCTAATCATGTAGAAATTCTAGCAATGCATAAAGCGAGTTGAGAATGTGTATGATTAAGATCAATAATACATCAAAAAAGAACCACTTGTGGTTTATCTCCTAATAAAATGACCACAACAATCATATATTAGGATAATACTGTATGTATTGCCCAACTAAAGGAAAGATACATCAAGGGAGATAGAACAAAACATATTTTACCAAAATTCTTCTTGACTTTTGACCTTCAAAAGGGTGGTGAAATTGATATCCAGTAAATCCATTCCAGTGAAAATCTAGCAAATTTATTTACCAAGTCACTTCCTGGTACAACTTTTGAAAAGCTTGTTTCTGGTATCGGACTTCACAGACTCAGAGATATCAACTGATGTTGTCAAGAGGAAGAGTTGATACACACTGTACTCTTTTTCCCTTGTCTATGGTTTTTTCCATTGGGTTTTTCTAACAAGGGTTTTAATGAGGCAGTACTATTAAGTGTATCACTAAACAATGTACTCTTTTTCTTCTACTAAGTTTTTATCCAATTGGGGTTTTCTTAGTTGAAGTTTTTTAGGGCATATGTTTAGTCATGGACATCCAAGGTAGAGTGTTATGAATAATATATTAAAATATATTATTATGGATGACCATCTCCCTATTATTTCTCCCATCTTCCTATTATCTCTCCTTATTAATTTCCTATAATTATGTAATCTCTTTCAACGTTGATTATAGGGTTATGCCTATAAATAGGAAGTATATGTTATGTATTATGCATACCTTAAATAGTGAATAAGAATTACTCTATCCTCCTCCTCTCATATTCTCACCTACCTTTCTCTTTATTTATAACAATTCATTATTTTTTTTATTTTTTGGTTCTAGACAATTAGTAGATATATAACTGATTTTTTTCACAATTATAACATTTACATTTTATTGGTATCTTGTTATAATTTATTTTCCTTTTCCTTTCTTAAAATATTTTTGGGCTTATATTTCTAATAAAATTTTTCATTAGGATATTTTTTAAACTTATATTTAGTTTTATCTTTCCTTATTATTTGTATTTTTTCTAGTTTACATCCTCATCTATGAGGTGCCTCTAATTCTCCACATTTTAATATCATTTTATTGGTCTTATAATACTTTATATTTCTTTATGCTTGTTTATATTTATCTGATAAATCTTCTCTTCTTCCCATAGTATCAATAAATGGTATTAAATCATTTCTTTGTCTAAAAGCTTTATTATAATCTTCTATTATAGTTTTTGATATTAGTCTTTGCAGTTTTCTATAAAATAATTCCATGTAAAATCTTTATGATTCATAAGTTTGTAATCTTGCTGTACAATTATATTTTTTATATTCACAAATATACTGGTTCAAATATTTAGAATCTAGAGAACATATTTCTATATGATGCAATTATGTAATAACTTTTTCTATTTTTGTTATTTCATTCGCTCTTACACTTCTTCCTATAAAGTCATTTCTTAATAATTGTTCATATGGTCTTATTAATAATGCATAAAATTCTTTCCTATTTTGATACAATTCTGTTATTGTTCTTGCTTGTTCTTTGAATTTATGTATTTTACTCTTCTACCAATTTTATACATTTCCTATAAAACTTGCTTCTACTAACATACTAGCTATGCTAGTCTCAATATTTCTTCCTATTAATGCTATTAATTGGGATCTTATCCATTCTTCTAATCCTTTTCCATAACTAAATTACAATCTAAATCTAGCCATATTCCTGAGTTTGATATTTGTTTATTTTCATATTGTTCCATAGGTTTTGGAAAAAATCCTGAATTACTAGATGTTTTAAATGTCATTTCAAATGATATATCAGGTAATCTTAATAGTTTTTTGTGATATAAATTATTTACTTTTGCTTCTTTTTGTCTACTTGTTCCATTAATTACTGTACTTGCCAAAGCATCATTTATATTATATTCTTGACTATTTACACTTGAAACTTTAAAAGTTTGTTGTTTATTTGTTTCTTGTCCTTGTTGCATATTTATTTGTGCTTTTAAATTTCCTATAGTGATGAGGGATCATGCCAAGATGTAGATGGAACTCCAAAGCAAGAGAAATGCATGGAGATGGAAGCCCAAGCTCAAGTATGGAAGTCCAATGTCCCAAAAGATCCATTACAAAGCATTGGAGGTCCAATGACAATAGCTAGGACTAAAGCTATGAAGGAGGCCCTGAATTGTTTGATAAGAGAGCTTAAAGAGTTGGAGCCCATCTATTTGGAAGAGGCATCCTTTAATATATCCAACAAGAGCCCAAGAATGGTGATCACATTGCTAGAAGCCCAACAAGATGATGTACAAGGCCCATGTGGTGTCCAGATTGAAGAATACACTTAAAATCCCATGTGCTGAGCATGTGCCTTGGAGGGTGATCATAAGTAATGTCCAAAGAGCATCTAGAAGGGACCCTTATGCATCAAATCTGATTTGATTAGCTTCCTATTTTATTTGCATTAAATAAGGCCTTTTGGTCAAATATTGTTCTTGAAAACTTTGATTTAGTTTCATATTTTTAGGTAGCTGACTTAGTCTTGAAGAATAAGTAATTTCCTAATACTTTTAGGCTTGAATGGTGCCAATATAGTATTGATCATCATTAATGCATCATTTATTGCATTCATGACTAGGTTTAGAATTCTAGAGTGTTCTTTTGTTGCCTATATATGAAGGCTACATTTTTGTACTCTTTTCTTGAGACTTGAATGATAAATTAAGAATTTTATTTCTCTTGTGTGAGCCTTGCTTGCACCCTTGTATTCTTGTGCGAATACTCTGACTGTATCAAGGACTGATCATCCTTGTGGTGTCTTTGTGGCTAGGGTTGTAAGAGACAGGTTCTCTTAAGGTCCTACCTTTGATCATCCGTCCCGTTCGTGTATTCAAACTTGTTTTCTAGCCGGTTCATTCCCCCATTCATATCAAGTGGCATCAGAGCTTAAGGTTTGCTAGATTTCAAGTTCTATCATTTTGTTTTCCTTCTTTGCTTATGTTTTCCTTCTTTCATTGTTTCCATCGTCTTCCTGTCTTCTTGTGTTTTCCCATTCTCTCCTCTCCTCTTCCACCCATATACTCTGTGTTTGTTAACTTTTCAATTACCCAAAAAAAATCGTGCAAAAAAATAAAAAAAAACTGAGTAGAAAAAAATTGAAATTTTTTTTGAAAATTCAAAAAAAAAAAAAAAACAGAGAGTGAGAGAGAGGAAAGAATTGTAGGCTTTTGGAAATCGAATGATTGAAATCAAATTTCCTCATTTGAGTGCCTCTATTTCAAATCACAAAAGTTTCCTAAATCTATAAACTTGGTTAGTCTTACTTTCCTAATTCTTCATTCTCTCCTATTTTGATTTCCTTTCCGTTTTTTTCCTAATTCCTTTGTTTCCTTTTCCCTTGTTATTTCCCTTCTTCTTTTCTATTATTATTCATAATTTTTTCCCTCCCCATCGTTTTTTTTCTCATCACATGTTTCTCTTCTTTCTCATTTATTCCTTGGTTCTTACAATTTTTGGTTAAGAACATTACTACATACTAATATTATCTCTTGATTTTGTTGAGTTTCAATCAAGAATACTATATGAGGCAAGCTTGAGTGGTAAAAGGCAAGAGTGATACATAAAGTTAAAAGCCATATTTGTGTGAAACACGAGTGATTATATGACTTTTGAGTGAAACACGTGAGTAGAGTGGTAGGGTTCCATATTACTATATTTCCCTATCATTATCAAACTAACATCTAAAATTAAAGATGAGTGACCAGGAATCCAAAAGAAAAGAATTCACTACAGACTTCAAATTATTCATGAAGGCCATGCAGGAGGAGTTTTTCAAACTGAAGATGGACATAGAGGAGTTAAATGCATAAAAAAACATCTAGCAACGAGGAGCAAGTGAGCTAATATGAGTCTTCATCCTCAAAGGGAAAAAGGAGACATTCTAAACATGACATGGATGTTTATGATCCAAAGATCAAGTACCCTACCTTCAAGGGAAATACGAATCCAGATGCATACCTTGATTGGGAGATGAAATTTGAGCAACTATTCCAAATGAATGATTGTTCTGAAGAAAAGAAGGTAAAATTAGCTTCATTCCAGTTTTCTGACTATGCTATTGTTTGGTGGGAAGATTTATAGCTAAAGAGGCACCTTAAGGGCAAAGGTCCACCTCGTACGTAGGAGAAATTGAAGAAACTTATGCGCAATAAGTATGTTCCAAGTTACTACTATCGAGAGCTAAATAGAAAATTGTGATTGTTTAGCCAAGGCTCTATGACCATGGATGAATATGTACATGAGCTTGACCTTCTTAAGATGCGTGCTGGAGTACAAGAAGGTGAAGAAGCAAGCATGGCTAGAATTATTGATGGGTTGAGGATCGAAATAAGAGACAAAGTAGAGATGTACACTTTTGTTGATAAGGAGGAGCTGGTGCATAAAGCCATTAAAATTGAGAAGCGGGTTAAAGAAAAATGTTCCAAATCCTCTTCTTATGGCTGGAAGGACTCTAAATTAACCTCCAAGAGGAAGGATTCTAAGGCTAAAGATGATACCAAATTTACACCTAAAGACAAGGAGGAACCCAAAGCGAAAACTGATGGTGATAAGAAGTTTGACTCTAAAACATTTTCTTCTAATAAGACATCCTCTCTACAATGCTTTAAATGTCATGGAAAAGGCCATATTGCTTCCCAATGTTCCAACAAGAGAGCCATGATTCTTAAAGATAATGGTGAGTATGATAGTGTACATTCTAGTAGCGAAAGTGATGATAACATGCCCTCTTTGGTGACTGATTCTGAATTGGAGATTGATAAAGCTGAACCTGTTAAAGGAGAAGCATTAGTGGCTAGGAGAGCCCTCAACATGCAACCAAAGGAAGATAATGAGCAAGAGCAGCGAGAGCTCATTTTCCATACTAGGTGCTTCATCAAAAATAAGGTTTGTAGCATGGTTATTGATAGTGGTAGTGTCACCAATATTGCTAGTACCTTACTTGTTGATAAGTTAGACTTACCTACTATGAAGCATCCTAAACCTTATAAGTTGCAATGGTTGAATGATAGTAGGAAGCTAAAGTCAATAAGCAAGTTTTGGTTTCCTTCTCTATTGGGAATTATCATGCTGAAGTTTTATGTGATGTTGTCCCTATGCTTGTTGGACATCTTTTACTTGGAAGACCATGGCAATTTGATAGTAGGGCGTAACATGATTGTTACAAAATTACTATTCTATACCCTTTAATGGGAAACTCATTGTACTGAAACCACTTAGACCTAGAGAAGCTTATGAAGATCAAGTGAGGATTGAGCAGGAGTGCAAAAAAGAGATGAATTGAGTAAAAAAGAGAGAGTGCAAAAGAAAGAAAATAGAGTGAAAGAAAAGAAAAACAAAGAAAAAGAGAAAAGTAAAGAAAAGAAAGAGAGTTTATTTTCAGGGAAAAGTGAGATTAAGAGAGCACTGTTGAGCGAGCAAGTCTTAGTGCTTATATGTAAGGATGCTGACTTTTCTACTAATGAACTTAACCCTTCTTTGCCTTCTAGTGTTTTGTCTTTATTACAGGAATTTGGTGATTTATTACCCAATGAGATACTTGACGGGCTTCCTCCCTTGAGAGGAATTGAGCATAGGATTGATTTCATTACTGGAGCTTCCCTACATAATAGACCTGCTTATAGAGCCAATCCTAAAGAAACTAGAGAAATTCAACGTCAAGTAGATGATCTTATGAGAAAAGGCTTTGTAAGGGAAAGTTTAAGCCCATGTGCTGTCCCGGTACTCCTAGGCCCTGTTTGATATGAGGCATTGTGGGGCAGGGACTGAGATTGGATCAGGGATTGAGTCAAAATATATCGTTTGGTATGAGGGACTACAGATAACTAGGGATTGGGAGTACCACGAAAGTGGGATTGTTGCAAAGCCACCTCCCCCTGGTATTGTGTTTTCAATCCCTGGATTGCAAAACTGTAGAGACAAAAATATCCTTAATTAAAATATTTTTTGGACAAAAATAACCCCTGATTTTAACCAAGAATCCATCCCTCTCACATAATCATAGGGTTTTGAAACCTGGACCGGACCGACCGGTTCGGACCGGGAACCGGCCAAGCGCTGTAAAACTGGTCCGGTCCAGAAACTGGTCTTATCCACCATTTTTTTAAAAAATAATTTTTTTAATTTTCTTTTAGAATTTCATATTAATAAGCCTAAAATATTTAATTTTTCACTTGTTTTGCCCCGATTTAGCTCCGGTTTGACTCCGATCTAACCCACTGACCCTTAACCGAGTACCCTGATCGGTTCAATGACCGGTCCGGGTTTCAAAATATTGCATAATCACTCTCTCTATTTTTTTTCTCACGAATGACATAATTAGTGACTATTTATTAAATAAGATTAATGAAATTATTCCCTCCAACTATTACTTCATACCAAACATATTTTTAAAGCATCAATCCCAGTCCGAGTTCCAGTCCTAATCCCAATCTCAGTCCCAATCCCAATCCATCAAAATTCAGTACCACGTACCAAATTGGGCCTTAGTGCCCAAGAAAGATGGTTCGTGGCGGATGTGCGTGGATTGTAGAGCCATCAATAAAATAACAGTTAAGTATCGCTATCCCATTCCTAGATTAGATGACATGTTAGATGAGTTGCATGGTGCTGCATTATTTTCTAAAATTGATCTTAGGAGTGGTTATCATCAAATTCGCATGAAAGAGGGAGATGAATGGAAAACTACATTTAAAACTAAGTTTGGATTGTATGAATGGTTAGTTATGCCCTTTGGGTTGACTAATGCACCTAGTACTTTCATGAGCTTAATGAATCATGTTTTTCGTTCATTTATTAGGAAGTTTGTGGTTGTCTACTTTGATGATATTCTTGTGTACAGTAGAACATTAGATGACCATGTTATGCACTTGCATGAGGTTTTCCAAACTCTTAAGGAGAATAGCCTAAACGCTAATTTTCAAAAGTGTTCATTTTACATGGATTTTATTGTGTTTCTTGGCTTTGTTGTAGGTTCCTAAGGGATCCGTGTAGATGAAGAAAAGGTAAAAGCTATTCGAGATTGGCCGACTCCAACAAATGCTAATGAAGTCAGGAGCTTTCATGGATTAGCAAGCTTCTATAGGAGGTTTGTTAAAGATTTTTCCACCATTGTTGTACCTCTAAATGAGCTTGTAAAAAAGCATGTGACCTTTAAATAGAGTGAAGCACAAGAAAATGATTTTCACACCTTGAAAGTGAAATTAACTAATGCACCATTATTGTGTTTACCTGATTTCAACAAAGTTTTTGAAGTTGAATGTGATGCTTCTGGAATTGGCATTGGTGCTGTTTTGATGCAAGAATCTAGGCCTATCGCTTACTTTAGTGAAAAGTTGAGTGGACCTTCCTTGAATTATTCTACTTATGATAAGGAACTCTATGCTTTGAAAAGAACTTTGGAAACTTGGCAGCATTATTTATGGCCTCGAGAGTTTATCATTCATTCTGACCATGAAAGTTTGAAGTTTCTAAAGTCTCAAGGTAAGCTTAACAAGAGGCATGCTAGCTGGTTAGAGTTCATCAAGACCTTTCCATATGTGATCAAGCATAAACAAGGTAAAGAGAATGTTGTTGCTGATGCTCTTTCTAGGAGGTATTGTCTTATTACCTCTCTTCATGCTAGATTACTTGGATTTGAATTGTTGAAAGGATTGTATGACTCTAATTGTGATTTTGCTAAGATTTGGTCTTCTTGTAAAAAGCATGGTTTGCATGACTTTTATAGAAGTGATGGGTTTCCTTTTAAGAAAGATAAATTGTGCATTCCTAATTGTTCTATGCATGAATTGCTTGTAAAAGAAACTCATGGTGGTGGTTTGATGGGTCATTTTGGAGTTGATAAGATGTTAGCTCTTTTGCATGAACACTTTTATTGGCCTCATATAAGGAAATATGTAGTTTATGTTTGTGCTAAATGTGTGACATGTAAGCATACAAAGTCTAAGGTTCAACCCCATGGATTGTATTCCCCATTACCCGTGCCTTCCCAACCTTGGGTAGATATTTCTATGGATTTTGTGTTGGGATTACCTAGATCTCAATCCGGTAAGGATAACATCTTTGTTGTGGTTGATAGGTATAGTAAAATGGCTCATTTCATTGCATGTTGAAAAACAAATGATGCTGTGCATATTGCTGATTGTTCTTCAAGGAAATTATTAGATTGCATGGATTGCCTAAAACAATTGTGAGTGATAGGGATGTCAAGTTTCTTAGCCATTTCTGGAGGACTCTATGGAGTAAGCTAGGAACAAAGTTATTATTTTCTACTGTGGCACATCCCCAAACGGATGGGCAAACTGAGGTAGTAAATAGAACACTCACTACTTTGTTGCGTGCAACAATTCAGAAGAACTTGAAAAATTGGGTAAATTGTTTGCCTCATATAGAATTTACATACAATAGAGTTGTTCATTCCTCTACTTCCTTATCTCCATTTGAGATTGTTTATGGCTTTAATCCTTTATCTCCTTTGGATATCTTACCACTACGATCTAGTGAAGGAGCTAACCTTGATGGCAAGAAAAAGGCAGAATTTGTACAGGGATTACATGCTAAAGTGAGAGCCAAAATTGAGAGGAAGAATGAAAAATATGCCAAGCAAGCTAACAAAGGGCGTAGAAAGGTTGTTTTTGAGCCTGGAGATTGGGTTTTGGTACACTTGAGAAAGGAGAGGTTTCTAGAACAATAAAAATCTAAGTTGCAACCAAGAGGAGAAGGCCATTTCCAAGTCTTAGAGCGCATAAATGACAATGCTTATAAAATAGATCTCCCAAGCTCCTATGGTAATATTAGTTCTCCTTTTAATGTGACTGATTTATCTCTCTTTGATGTTGCAGATTCGAGGACGAATCCTTGTGAGTAAGGAGGGAATGATGAGGGATCATGCCAAGATGGAGATGGAACTCCAAAGCAAGAGAAATGCATGGAGATGGAAGCCCAAGCCCAAGTATGGAAGTCCAATATCCCAAAAGATCCATTACAAAGCATTGGAGGCCCAATGACAAGAGCTAGGACTAAAGCTATGAAGGAGGCCCTGAATTGTTTGATAAGAGAGCTTAAAGAGTTGGAGCCCATCTATTTGGAAGAGGCATCCTTTAATATGTCCAACAAGAGCCCAAGAATGGTGATCACATTGCTAGAAGCCCAACAAGATGATGTACAAGGCCCATGTGGTGTCCAGATTGAAGAATACACTTAAAATCCCATGTGCTGAGCATGTGCCTTGGAGGGTAATCATAAGTGACGTCCAAAGAGCATCTAGAAGGGACCCTTATGCATCAAATCTGATTTGATTAGCTTCCTATTTTATTTGCATTAAATAAGGCTTTTTGGTCAAATATTATTTTTGAAAACTTTGATTTAGTTTCATATTTTTAGGTAGCTGACTTAGTCTTGAAGAATAAGTAATTTCCTAATAATTTTAGGCTTGAATGGTGCCAACCAAGGAAATCAATCATCATTAAGGCATCATTTATTGCATTCATGACTAGGTTTAGAGTTCTAGAGTGTTCTTTTGTTGCCTATATATGAAGGCTACGTTTTTGTACTCTTTTCTTGAGACTTGAATGATAAATTGAGAATTTTATTTCTCTTGTGTGAGCCTTGCTTGCACCCTTGTATTTTTGTGCGAATACTCCGACTGTATCAAGGACTGATCATCCTTGTGGTGTCTTTGTGGCTAGGGTTGTAAGAGACAGGTTCTCTTAAGGTCCTACCTTTGATCATCCGTCCCGTTCGTGTGTTCAAACTTGTTTTCTAGCCGGTCCGTTCCCCCATTCGTATCATATAGTTGTGATATATGCAAATTCTCTTTGTATTTCTTCTAAATTCTTTTTTTTCTTCTTATCCCATAATTTATTCTATTTCATCTTCATTCAGTTATTCTAATTCTTCTAATACATTCATCATCTTCATGGAGGTTTTATTTTGGTTTTTTTTACTGAAGGTTTTAGTATTCTGAATAAATCATTAGTTTTTGATCCTATATAACAAGTTATTTCTAATATTCTATTATTTTCTTTTTGAGTTACTTGTATTATTTCTTCTTCTATATAAATTATTTGTCTAGTTCTTTCTTGTTGTCTTTTTAAATCTATTTTTTGTATTTCTTCAAATATAGCCCATAAATTTTTATTAATAACTTCTTGTCCTTTATGAATCTCTTGTGTTATAATTCTATTTTATCTCATATTTTTATCTAATTTTTGAGATCTTACTTTATATGTGTGTGTGTGTTATTTCACATCATAAAAGTGATTGTTTTAATATTATTAATTATTACATAATTTAATTGATATTTAATTTCACCTCAAATGGTGATTTTAATTTTTTTAACATTATAGATTATATAATTATATACAATTTATTATCTAATAAATTTATTAAGTTATAAAAATCACTTAAGAATGATTATTTTTTTTGACAAGGTCAAAAATAAGGAGAATGACACAAAAATGGCCTCTAGAAATGCAATGTTCCCACCACAATTTCTATTTACTTGTTTTAAAATAAGTTTTTTAATCAAATAACACGATTCCGTTATATATTAAAAAAAAGGAAAAATTCTATAAAAATATCTTTAAAATCTCAAATCAGTTTTGTTTCCTAAAATAGTTTAGGTATTAACAAACTTGATAGTAATTAATTATGGCTTAGACTGTAATATACTGAATTCTGTAACTAGTGGAATTTTTAAATATTTAACCAGCGGAATAAAATGATTATCGGTGTTTACATATAAATATAACGCTATTTTTGGGATTTCTAGATACAGATGATGTTATCCACATAAATTAAAAATTTAGGGTTATGAATTCTGAGGATAAGTAGTCAAACAAAAATACGTTGACAACCAAAGTACATATGGCGCCATTTTTGAGATCTAGGGGAGTTGGATTCCGTGTGGTGGGCCTTGATATGCGTGTTGCAGTCCCAAGTAAAACCCTAGTAGAATCCCAAGTAAGTACCAATAAAGTAACTTTATTAAAGTAAGCAATCATAACACAACTTTTGTGTTAGATGAATAAGAGAGTGACAAGTGTCCCTCATGATAATACTCACCTTTTTTCCTTTTGTGTTGACATCTTTGGGATGCGCCACCTAGCATCTGAGTCCTAGGAATCCACCGATCTCCAGCTTGATTGCGTACTTGACTCCTGAACACCAAACTTGGGAGTCCAGGGAAATAGTCAGGTCTCTCCCTTCCCTTAATAAAAGTGGCGCCACCTAGGAGAGAGAAAAGGAATACAAGATGCTTGGATGACACATGGAAAATTTTGAGCTTTACTAATTGGACACTTGGCACAACAAGGGGAGATCACATGTATGATTAAATCACTACTCTTCATTCCTCTTTAATAGGCCAATTTGGCTAAATGGAGAGAGGCAAGAGGAAAAATCAGAAAATTCACCCAAAATTGTTAAAGGAAAGAGAAAACATGAATAGTAGAATTTCCTGAGTTTTAGAGCCGATTCCAACCTTGAATCACTGCCAATGTCCGGTAAGACCTTCAAGAAACTTCTTCTACTCACTGTGAGATTCAATTCTATAGTATAAGATTTCTCATTTGAGGTGTTTTTTGTCATTTAGTTAGCCGGAGTGCCGCCAGATTTCCAACTTGGTTGTAGAAATGAGAAGAGGTAAGCCTCAGCTTCATTTTGAATCGATTACTTTATGATTTTATTGAGTTTTTCTTGGCTCTTGGACCACTCAAAGTTTTTCAACCAGAGGGTGTTTTTCAAGTATGATGTTTTTTTAATCATATATAAGGTGATCTATGATGATTAATCATGTTATTAGACTTGGTGGTAAAAAATGCAAACTTGATTTTTGTTGTTTTGGGGACAAGTTTCGATCAGAAGCAAAACTGGGAGAAGGATTGCATTTTTTTATTTTTAAGGTTACCATTAGATTTTATACAAAAAATAGTGTGGGAATATCCCTTAGTTACAATCTTGAATGATTTGGAATGAAAAACCAAAAATTGGAACTTTGTTAAAGGTGCTGCCAATATTACGATTTTGACTGGTAGATTATTATGGCTAAAATTTCACTATTCAAAATTTGTTTGATACTAGTGATAATTTTCAGATTTAAACTAGACATAAGGAGCTTTAAATTAATATGTAATATGAAGGATTTGGATTAGTACACTAACAGTTATGAGTGTTTGAAGTTGGACCATTAAAGTTGGAAAGATTTTCTGACAGTAAGGGAAAAACTGGAAACTGGGAATGGTGCAAGAATAGGTGGTAGTGGGAATTATTTTTTCCTTAAAGTATATTTAATAAGGGACACATAAAATTTTGAACCACCTTAATTAGATATTCCTAGGTCAAAATATGAATTTTTAAATTTTATTGAAAATTCTGCCAGCTTTTTTGAAAAGTGCGAAAATGAAAAAAAAAAGAAAAGAAAAGAGGTTATGTAATTTGGTAATTAAGTTAACCTCCAAGGGTTAAGTTAAACACTTGGAGTTGGTGTATGCCTATTAAATACCAATTAGACCTAATGTATTAACTTTAAAGATAACCTACCAAAGTGTCTTGAATTATTAAAAATTTGGGATAAGTAATAACTTGCTCGTCAGTGAATTATAAATTATAGGATTCGACATTTTCCTGGGACGCCTAAGAGATAATGAACAAGAACCTAAATTGAAAAGACTGTCAAGTAGTACCTTATCCCTTATATCATATGTACTGCTCTGTATGTATTTTATGACATCTGTGCATGTGCGGGACAGTTAGTCCTTAGGCGGTAAGACCCCTAAGTACAAGTTGCACCAGGAGTTACCTGGGGCATCTTGAGCTAGTAGGCTCGAGGAAGAAAGCCTGTGAGTACACCTTGTATAGGGCAGAGGCCCTAGGCAGTCAGATTGAGATTTCTAAGCATTGTGATTCTGTGATAAGGGACTAGATAGGCCCTTTGTTTGCTGCATAATTTGTAAGTGGTCTCTGACAATTTATTTTACATACTTAGTATTCTGCATATCATATTTGTGATCAGTGTACTACTGAGATTCTTTTGAATCTTATCCTTTTTCAACAAATGATATATAACAAATGCGTCCAGCTCTAAGGGCAAGAAGGTAATACAGACAGATGAAGAGAAGGTGGACTAATTATGGACTATTTGTTTATTTTTTTATTTTGGATGACTATAAAATATGTATATATAATTAAGTAGAAGTAGCGGTAGTAGTACTAGTAACCGCGACACTGACTGCAATAGTTATAACCAGTATGCTAGACTTTCAGCAACGCGCTAGTATGCAAAAGCAGTAATTGAACTAAAATCGGGCAACCAAACACCAAAAGCTGATAAGTTAACTACCACTATATGGGCTATTTCCTGAGAACACTCTGCATTTTTAATAAAGGATTTTGAAACCGATGAGGGTAATGAATATGCAAACTGGCTTGAGACTGCACATAATTATTTTTAAAAAGTTTTTGAAAAGCCCACATAATTACAGGATCAGACCCTATATTGAAGTTAGGACTTTAATAACTTACTATTTGATAATGTCTCAAGTTTGTAAACATTACATTATTAGAACTCATCAAATGTTTTATAAGAGGCGGTGTTACACTTTTTGGTATCAGAGTAGTTGATCTTGGCAAGAGCTAACGTACTCTTTCTTTCTAGGTATACCAACATATTACCCAGAAGTCATAGACGATAAGAGAAGATAGAGAAGTAGGTCACCCCTTCGGTTAACCAGCCTTCAAAGGATAGGAGTATACTAAAGGGTAGGCGTGTACTGGTATATAGGTTGAACGACGGGGTAAGGATGATGTGAACCACAAGAAAGAGAGTTAGAACCCCAATAAGGGTGATGTTCTAACCTACCCCTTGGTATGAGGCTTTCATCGGTAACATGGATAACTTAGAGGTGAAAGACGTCGGGCAGTACTCAGACTCTGATGCTAGCTCCAGGGCTCCCTTTATTGAGCTGGCATATGATTTGTGTCCTGACCATGAGTTAGGGGAACATATATGGAGATTATACTAGAAAGTCTTTAAAGACTAATCCTTTGGACCAACTTGGTATCTAGCATTCTTGGGTAAGGAGACGTCCTTATATTGGGACCGAGACCTATATGAGTTATAGATGCCTGATGGCATATGGATTAGGACTGTCCTGTACTTCTTTCCAGAATTTTCTTTTTGGACTAGGATGAAGAATAATCTTTTAGCTTATGGTCCTTTTAGGCTTTTCCGTTTTTGATTGCACATGATTGAGTGTGTGTGGCAGTATATGTTAGCAGAGTAGTACTACTATGTACTTGGTTTGTAGAGATAAAGTAGTAAAGACCATCTTTTGATGTAAATATGACTGTCTGTAGTAATATATGTATACTCCTGGTTGTGTTGATGTGGTAATATTTTGGTTTAAGGAATATATATATATATATATATATATATAAGCTATATATGATAATAATACTATGATTTCTTTTTAATAGTGAAAAGAAACTATGGTTCGGCCGATAAAAAAGACCAGTTGTGCCAGAAATTGAGGAAGTGGGAAACCAAAACCTACCCGATCCCCTGCAGTAGATACTTGGCATACTAATGGAACAGCAGGCCATGATACAAGAACTTAAAGAAGAGCTCCAAGAAGTGAAAGCCAAGCAAAATGAGGATAGGGAGCATTCGGTAGATAATGAAACAAATCAGGAGGAAATAGAGAACGAGGAATGGCAATTGCAACCTGAGGAATTGCATTAAAAAACAAAGTTGAATTAGGAATCCTAAGAGGGACCAATCCGTGATGAACGAGACTTATAATACTAGAGCAGAGTTCTTATCCATCCAACAGGGAAATGAAGAGACCTTCAACGAATACCTCTCCCGATTCACCCACCTGTCTTGTTACTCCTCTTACTTATGATACAAAGATGATGAGGAGTGGAGCTCAAATCTACTGATCAAAGGGTTGAAGCATGAGCTAAAAGATTGGTTAGCCACTCAACAGTTCGCAAAGTTCAATAAAGCAGTAGAAGAATGCTGAATCATAGAGTATAACATGTAGGACCAAAATCTGGTTAAGAATATGAGCAACTGCAGTGGACCTAGTCGGGGAAGCTTTCCTTATAAATAGAAGGGTCAGGAATCTTCATCCAAGGGAAATGACAAGAGACCCTATTGGCCTGAGAACTATGGAAACCAGGGGCCCTCTATACTTCTAATATATTCTCATATGGCAAGGTGTATCCTGGCAGGATGTGCGACAGACAGATAATCTATTACACATGTCATCAACTGAGTCACTTCACTAGTGAATGTAAACAGCAGGCAGCAGAGCCCAGGCCCAAAACTCAAGGGAGAGTATTTATGATGACTCACGAGGAGGCCCAGAAATCTTCAAAGATGATCTAAGGTACAATCCTTCTTAATGGTACCACATTGCAAGTCTTGCTTGATTCTGGTGCTAGTCATTCATTTATTTCTTTTGAATGTGCTAGACAGTTAAGACTAAATGTGCATAAATTATCGTATGATTTGGTTGTATCTACATTGATGGATACTAGAGCCGTCACTATAGATGCTTGTTTGAATTGTATTGTAAATGTAGTGGGGTATGAGTCTAGGATAGATTTGATTTGTCTACTATTTCACAAACTGAAAGTCATCCTAGGCATTGACTGGCTAACGATGAACAATATTTTGCTAGGTGGTAACAAGAAAATTGATTTGAACCACAAAAAGGCAATGATATTAGTATTAACATGAACTTCCTCTCCGTAACTGAAGCTAAGAAATGTTTGAGAAAGGGAAGTTGAATTTTCCATTGAGATTATGCTGAGTGCCGGAACTATTTCTAAAGCCCCTTACTGAATGTCACTGAATGAAATGTCAGAACTGAAGAAGCAAATTAAAGAATTATTGGAGAAAGGGTTTATATGGTCCAGTGTTTCACCATGGGGAGCTCTAGTATTCTTTGTTAGGAAGAAGGATGGGAGCGTACGGTTATGTATTGATTACCAAGAGTTGAATAAGGTGACTGTCAAGAACAAATGTCCACTCCTCTGGATTGATGATCTCCTTGATCAACTATCTAGTTCTAGTGTATTATTAAAGATTGACCTGAGATCGGGCTACAATTACCTATGAGTAAGAGATAAGGACGTGCCAAAGACATCTTTTAGAACCATATATGGGCACTATGAATTATTGGTGATGCCCTTCAAACTAACCAATACACCATCTGTGTTTATGGACTATATAAACATGATTTTCTGTCAATATTTGGATTAGTTCATAGTAGTCTTGATCAACGACATCTTGATATACTCTAAGAGTAGAGAATAACATAAAGAGTACTTGAGAATAATGCTGGGTATTTTGAGAGAAAAGAAACTCTTTGCCAAGTTGAGTAAATGTAAATTTTGGCTTTCAATGGTCAAATTTTTGGGCTATGTAATTTTACAAGAAGAATTATCTGTGGATCTTAGCAAGGAGGAGGCAGCAGAAGAGACTAGAGACTGTAACAGAGATACGCAGTTTTCTGGGTCTTACTGGTTATTACTGGAGATTTATTCAAAATTTCTCCCGGATTGCCATACCGTTAATAAAGCTCACAAGAAAGACTCAAAAATTTATGTGGGATTTCAGATGTGAGAGGAGTTTCATAGAGCTAAAAGAGAGGTTAACAACTGCACTAGTATTGATTATCCCAGATCCCAGTGAGGCCTATGTGGTCTACAGTAATGCTAGTAAGTATGGATTGAGATGTGTCCTTATACAGCAGGGTAGAGTGGTAGCGTATGCCTCTCGACAGCTGAAGGCTCACGAGAAGAACTATCCCACTCATGATTTGGAGCTCAAGAAAATCGTGTTTGTATTAACAATATGGCGACACTACCTATATGGTACTACTATAGAGTTATACTGCGACTACAAGAGCCTCAAGTATTTACATGCTCAAAAAGAGTTGAATATGAGACAATGTTACTAGATGGAGTTGCTAAAAGATTATAATCTAGAGATTAAATATCATCCAAGGAAGGAAAATGTCATCGTTAATGCCTTAAGTAGAAAGGTGGTGCAAGTGGCAATCATAATAGTCTGAGAATAGAAATTGTTAAAGGAATTCAAGGATATGAACTTGTCGAATCAAGTATTCTTGAATATGTATGAACCAAATGAAGTACTCTCTAGATAATTTTAGTGTTAGCCAAGAGAAAAGGGATCTAAGAATAGAAATTGAAGAAGCTCAGGTGCAGGATGAACGAGCAAGGTTTATCCAGGAGATGATCGAAAAAGGTGAAACCCAAGATCATGATCTTTTTCCAATTGGATTAATCAAATATAAACAGCGAATATATGTACCACTAAAGGCTGATCTGAGGTAGAAAATCCTAGATGAGGTGTACAAGAGTCATTATACCCTTCACCCGGGAATGATTATGATGTATCACAATCTGAAGTCCATGTATTGGTGGCCAGGACTAAAAAGCGACGTGACTAAGTATGTGCCTGATGTATCACTTGTCAAAAGGTAAAGATTGAACATCAATGACTACCAGGACTTCTATAGAGTCCAGAAATTCCAAAATGGAAGTGGGAGAGTGTCACCATGGATCTAGTAGTGGGTTTACCTAGAATCATAAACTATGATGTAATATGGGTAATTGTCAACCATTTTATCAAGTCAGCACATTTCATACTTATCAATGCCAGTTACTCCCTTAAGTTAGCAAAGATATATATATGGGAGATAATCAAACTCCATGGTACACCCAAGTGCATCATCTCTGATCAAGATCCTAAATTCACATTAAGATTCTAAAAAGCTCTACATGAAGCTCTGGGTATATTCAGTATGGCCTACCATCCATAAACAGATGGACAGTTATAGAGGACCACACAAATGCCAGAAGACATGTTGAGAGCATGTGTATTAGATTTGAAGGGAGTTAGGATCATTTCCTTCCACTTATTGAGTTTGCCTACAACAACAGCTACCATGCGAGCATTTAGATAGCTTTGTATGAAGCGTTGTATGGAAGAAAGTGTCAATCACCTCTCTGCTGGATAGAATTATATAAGTGAAGACTATATGGGCCAGATCTGGTAGATCAAACCACAGAACAAATCAAGATAATCAAACAGAGGCTCCTAGCAGCACAAAGTAGACAAAAAAGCTACGACAACAAAAGGAGAAAACCTCTAGAGTTTAAAGTGGGAGATCATGTGATTTTGAAGGTATCTTTGGTTACTAGAATTGGTAGAGCAATAATGAGGAAGAAGCTAAGCCCTCGATACATCAGTTCATTTAAGATTCTTACGAGAATTGGGCCAGTAGCATACCAGATAGCCTTACCCCCAAACCTGAGTAGACTCCACGACGTGTTCCATATTTCACAGTTGAAAAAGTACCAGCCAGATCCTAAACATGTTATTAAGTATGAAGATATAGATATGCGAGATGATCTCACTTTTGAGGCTGATTCAGAATGAATCATTGATAGATCATAAAGGTAGCTCAGAAATCAAAGCATACCATTTGTGAAGGTGGTCTGGAAGGGACTATCTCCAAGGGAAGGAATATGGGAAGTAGAAGAAGATATGAAAAGACATTACCAAGAATTTATGTCTTAAGATGTGTAACAAATTTAGGGGACAAAATTTATTGTACCGGGAGAGAGTTGTAATATATCAAATTCTGTAACCGGTGGAATTTGTAAATATTTAACTAGTGGAATAAAATGATTATTGATGTTTACATATAAATACATGGTTATTTTCAGGATTTCCATATACGCACAGTGTTATCTGCGGAAATTAAGAAGTTAGGGTTACGAATTCTGAGGATAAGTAGTCGGACAAAAATCCATCGGTGACCAAAGTACATATGACGCCATTTTTGAGATTTAGGGGAGTGGGATACTGTGTGGCGGGCTCAATATGCGTGTCACAGTCCTGAGTAAGCATCAATAAAGTAACTTTAATAAAGTAAGTAATCATGACACAACTTTTTATGTTGGATAACTAAGAGAGTGACAAGTGTCCTCTCATCATGACAAAAGACAAGAGTACTTTTGTGTTGGATGAATGAGGAGGTGACAAGTGTCCCTCATGATGACACTCACCTTTTTGCCTTTTGCGTTGGCATCTCCGAGATGTACCACCTAGCACCTAAGTTCGGGGAATCTATTGGTCTCCAGCCCAATCACGTACTTGACTTCTTAAACACCAAACCCAGAAGTTCAGGGAAATTGTTAGGAATCTCCCTTCCCCTAACAAAAGTAGGGCCACCTAGCAGAGAGAAAAGGAAGACAATATTCTTAGATGACACATGGTAAATCTTGAGCTTTACTAATTAGACACTTGGCACAACAAAAGGAGTTACATGCATGATTAAATCACCAAACTTCATTCCTCTTTAATAGGCCAACTCAGCCAAATAGAGAGAGGGAAGAGGAAAAATCATAAAATTCACCCAAAGTTGTTAAAGGAAAGAGAAAATATGAATAATAGAATTTCCTAAGTTTTGGAGTTGATTTCGACCCCGAATCGCCGCTATTGTCCAGTATGCCCTACATGAAACTTCTTCTACTCACTATGAGCTTCAATTCTATGGTCTCATATTTCTCATCTGAGGTGGTTTGTCATTTAGTTAGCCGGAGTACCGCCAGAATATCCTACCATTTGTAGAAACGAGAAGAGGTAAGCCTCGGCTTCATTTTAAACCAATTACTTTGTGATTTCATTAAGTTTTCTTGGCTCTTGGACTACTTAAATTTTATTGGCCAGAGGGTTTTTTTGAAGTATGATGTTGTTTTAATCATATATAAGGTGATGTATGATGATTAATGATATTGTTAGACTTGTTAGTGGTCAAAAATGCAAACTTGATTTTTGTTATTTTTGGGACAAGTTTGGGTCATAAGAAAAACTGGGAGAGGAAGTGTGATTTTTTTTATTTTAAAGGTTACCATTGGATTCTATATGAAAAACGGTTTGGGAATAGTCCTTAGTTACAATCTTGAATGATTTGGAATGAAAAACCAAAAATTAGAACTTTGTTAAAGGTGCTGCCAGTATTGCATTTTTTACTGGCAGATTTATTGTGGTGAAAATTTCACTATAAAAAATTTATTTTACACTAGTGAAAATTTCCAAATTCAAACTAGACATAATTAGCTTTAAATTGATATGTAATATAAAGGATTTGGATTAGTACACTAGAAGTTATGAGTGTTTGAAATTGAACCATTAAAGTTGGAAAGATTTTCTGGCAATAATGGAAAAATTGGAAACTAGGAATGGTGTATGGATAGGTGGTAGTGATAAGTATTTTCCCCTTAATATAGACTTAATAAGCGAAAAATAGAATTTTGAACCACCTTAGTTGAATATACCTAAATCAAGATATGAATTTTCAGTTTTTTTTGAAAATTCTGCCAGTTTTTTGAAAAGTGCGAAAATGAAAAAAAGAAAAAAGGTTATGGCATTTAGTAATTAAGTTAACCTCCAATGGTTAAGTTAAACACTTGGCATTGGTGTGGGCCTATTAAATACCTATTGGACCTAATGTATTAACTTTAAAGATAACCTACCAAATTGTCTTGAGTTATTAAAAAATTAGGAAAAGTAATAACTCGCCCGACATTGAATTATAAGTTATAGGATTCGATATTTTCCTGGGACGCCCGCAGGGAACAAGAACCTAAATTGCAAAGATTTCCAGGTAGTGCCCTATCCCTTATTTCATATGTGATGCTCTATATGTATTCTATGTCATATGTGCATGTGTGTGATAGTTAGTCCTTAGGCGGTAAGACCTGTAAATACGAGTTGAATCAGGAGTTACCCAGGGCATCTTGAGCCAAGTAGGCTTGAGGCAGAAAGCCCGTGAGTGCGTCTTGTATGGGATAAAGACCCTAGGTAGCTAAATTGATATTTCCAAGCACTATGATTCTGTGATAAGGGACCAGATAGGCCCTTTGTTTGCTACATAATTTATAAGTGCTCTGTGATGATTTGTTTTACATACTTGGTATTTTGTATATCATATTTGTGATCGGTGTAGTACTGAGATTCTTTTGAATCTCACCCTTTTTCAACAAATGATACATAATAAAGGCGTCCAGCTCTAAGGGCAAGAATGTAATACGAACAGACGAAGAGAAGGCAAACTAATTATATACTGTTTTGTTATCTTTTTATTTTGGATGACTGTAAAATATGTATATATAATTAACTAGAAGTAGCGGTAGTAGTACTAGTAACTGCGACACTGACTACAATAGTTGTAACCAATACGCTAGACTTTTAGTAACACGCTAGTATCCAAATGCAATAATTGGACTAGAATCCAGCAACCAAACACCAAAAGCCCATAATTTAACCACCACTACACGGGCTATTGCCAGAGAACACTCTGCATTTTTAATAAACGATTTTGAAACTGATAAGGGTAATGAATTTATAAATTGGTATGAGACCACATATAATTATTTTTAAATTTTTTTCAAAAAGCCCACACCATTACAAGATCAGACTTTGTATTGAAGTTGGGACTTTAATAACTTACTATTTAATAATGTCTCAAGTTTGTAAACATTACATGACTAGAACTTATCAAACATTTTATAAGAGATGGTGTTACATAGACTATGGTTGTTGTTGGTTTTGAGGAGAATCAATGATGGTTGGTTTTTTTATCAATTGATGGGCTTGGAAATTCTGTGAGAAAACTTGTTGTGTTTCCTATGATATTGGCTCTAGTATATTTCCGTTAGAGTTGGCGTTACATGGAGAAAGAAGAAGAAGGAGAGAGAGTGAAATTGTTGCTTTAGAAATTGATCAATGGTTTATAGAGTTGGCATATTATGGGACTCACATGAGAAAAAAGTAATGGCGTATTTGGAGATCTAATGAAGATGGGAAAAGTGCTCTATTTTGTAAGGTTTATGTATATTTTTGCACTCATATAAACTTAACGGTATTAGATGCCCTAACATAAAACTTCATTTTTAAAATTACACCTTAGCCCTTAATCATATGAAGTGACAACAATCTTAGATAGTGACTAAAAGTAAACTGGTTGCATAAGAGAAAGGTAAAGTGAAAATTGAAAATTCATGCATAAGTGAGAGGTAAGTAGAATGGGATAAAGGGCATTTTTGCCCTAGAAGTTTTCGTGAAGGAGCATTGGGCACCCAAAAGTTTTTTTTCTAGCAATGTCACCCCATAAGTATTAAAAACATAGCAATGTCATTCTTTTGTTAGAAATGTTAATTTTGATAGTTAAGAATGACTTAGATATACACACATGGCACCTAATACTAGCCACCTCATCATCCAACATCATCAACTCCTTGCCAACTCACTCTGTCTCCACGGTAGCCCTTCCTTTTCCCCACTCTACATTATCCTGTGTAATTGATCACTGGTAATAATTCCTTGTAAGAAACCATAAATCTTATCTTTCCCCTTATCTCTTCAAAGCCCCTCTAAGAAAGTATCCATCTTTCCTCCTTATGTTCCTCTATCGATGCCATCTTTAAAGTATCCATCTTCATCTTCAAAGCTCCTCCAAGAAAGCATCTATCTTTCCATCACTATTTGATCTGGATGACATGAAGTCAATGCTAGAGTAGACGAAGGGGAATGGGGTTTCTATTCAACAAGAGTATGGTTTTGGTGATGGAGTTAGAGGATTCATGAAGCAATTTTAGAGATTGATAGAGGAGATAATGGAACCGCATGGAGTTAGGTACATAGAGATGAATGGATTAATTTAACCATAAATATAATGTGCTCCTCATCTCTTTTTTATTCTTTCTCCAATTGTAGATTTCACCTTTCTTTCTTCCTTCTACCAAATCAATCTAAATTCTCCTACTCTTCTCTCTTTTCTCGTTTCTTTCAACTCCTGGTATTGGTTCTTCCATTTCTCTCTCTATTTTTGGGTGCATAACAAAAGTAGATCTTCAAACTGTTTGTTGCACATTTCAGAAAATGTCGACATCCCTTCTAACCCTCTATGTTCTTCAACTTCTCTCCTCCTTTATCTTCTCTATTGTGAGAATCTCTTGGAAAACTTTAAAATCACTCAATCCTTTCATTTTTTTTCTAATTATCTCCCTTCACATTTTTGTTGCATAATTGTTTTTTATTTGATATCCTTGGGCAGCGATAAGGATGAAAGGTTGGCGAGGTTTTTTCCTAGATTGTTTTTTGAGTTTGGTTAAAAGCCTAAATGATTTTGATCTAAATATGTTTTGCTACATATTTATGTTTGGTTTTCTATTGTAGATGCAACTCAAGTGAGGTTGAAGACTTGAGGATGCAGTTCAGTAGGGAAGATGATAATTTGGCATAACAAGCTACATAATATCTTATGTGGCAAAGCCAACTCAACATAAATTGGTCTACTAATAGTTGACTGTTTGGATTTGTTATTAGAGGGTGACATTACTACATTTTTAACACTTCTGAGGCAGCATTACTTCAAGAAAAAAAATTCTGGGTGTCTAGTGCTTCTTCAGGAAACTTTAGGGGGAAAATGTCCTTTAATCCTAACATAACAATGGAAGAGTCAGGACATAAGAGATCAAATACAAGATTTATAGTAGTTCAGTTCTAAATCTATAAGCTTATATCTAGTCTCTAAGCTCATTACTTGATATTTTTACTATTCTCACAAGTTTGACATAGCCACTTGTGAAGCCACAATACAATTACTTGATCTCTTCACTAAGTCAATTTAATTCAAAGTCCTTTACACTTGAGCAATGCATTCCCCTAAAAAATCCTCCTTATCTTAAGCAAGTCTCTTATCAAGATCATACAAGTTATTACAAATCAAAACCTCATAGGATTTGGATGTTTACAATGAAGCACATAGAAGTAGTTGAAGTGTTAGCTCAAATATCCAATGAAGTAATTGAAGAATAAGAGTTTTATTAGATCTGGCTTGCACCTCCTAAGAGGGTAATAAATTGGGTAACAAATAAAATATTTAGCAAAGTTTAAAAACTAAATATAATTTAAAATTAAACAACTAAAATAAAGCAAGTGATGGGACATAAGAAATTTATCATGAGCCAAGCAAAAAACTGGAGGAACATACTTCCTATAAGAGTTTATGGCTTTTCAAGAAAGGGAATCAGAACATTATAGTGCTTCTCTCTATGAGTGAATAATTTCAAGATCCCAATTATAAAAGGTAAGATATCACACATTTGTTATCTCAATTCAAATAGGGTGTGATATTCCACTATTCACTAGCAACATGTGCAGAGTCTCAAGAGAATCAGTATATAATTTGGCTCTTGTGAATCCTTGTTGCTTGTATCAACATAATCCAATCTAAATAACATGAGTTCCACTATAGTTGATGAATATAATTGTGTTAGAGCAAGCTTTTCACCCAAGAGGGGGGTGAATTGGGTGATTACAAATATAAATAGATACTTAAATTAAATTATAAAACTTTAAAGCACAGTTATAAGAAGGAAGAGATATCACCGAAGTTCACACAGGGGTTTACACTGGTTCGGTCTCAGCCACTTGACCTACGTCCAGTCCTCAGAAATTCTTCTGAGCTTTTCACTATATCTTCCAAGATTCAGTGGGTTCTTGGTACCACAGTACAACAACAAGTTCCTCTCTTTGGACACTCGCACCCCCTTACACAAAGCAATCTCAAATCCCAACTTAAGATTCATCAACCTTAATTTATCACTGTCAAAAATAAAGCGTGTATGACTGACTAATCTCTCTCACAGAGTATATAGATGAAAACTGAAGTACAGATGAAGAGTTGATAAGAGACGAAGCACTTATGAATGTATTGTATGCAGTGTGTTCAAGCGTTGTTTGTCGTTCTTTTATTTTTCGAATGGCTGGACATATATATCAGAGGCTTTGAAGACCGTTGTAAATTTTTCTGTTAATTCATAGTGCTTCTGACAGATGCAACAGTATTTGTTTTTTGTTATTTATGAATTTTGCTGTAGCCCACGATTAGTTGCCATTCAAGGTGTGTGTAGTTGCTTGTCATGTGAGTGGTAGTGGAGTACACCTGTAATACACTCAGAAAAATTACCGTTAGAAAATATTTGAATATCATCAGAGTGAGAGTGATTTCTGAAAATCAAGAAACCATCAGAAGTGATCTTGCTTTCATTTTACTAGAGATGGATTTCAGCAATTGAGTAATTTTAATGAAATAATATGCCACATGATTTTAACAGTAATCTCGAATAACTAGCAATGATAATTACTATAAAAATCTAACTAACAAAATCTGTTGATTTACGTGGAAGTGATTGCTAGTGAATCACAGTGACCGTCTGAGAGTGATACTGAGAAAATGAAGCATCACTGGAGTGTATTTGATGTCACCGGAAGTGATTTGAAAAACCTTAAAATCTTCTGCAAGTAATAACAGACTCACTGGAAGTGGACATGAATTTTCATATATCACTCGAGTGAATTTGGCATCACTGGAAGTGTTTTTGTAAACAGTGATTTCATCTTGCAGTGATTTTCAATCCACTGGAAGTTAGTATATCACTCGAGTGATTCAAGATCACTGGAAGTGATTTTGCAAACAGTAAAATATTCTTACAGTGATTTTCATTCCATTGGAAGTGATTCTGAAAATTTTGAGGATCACTTGAGTGATCTGGTTATCACTGGAAGTGATTTTCAAAACAGTGATTTTTTCTTCCGGTGATTTGAGATTCACTGGAAGTGATTTGGCAGAAATCACAAATCACTCGAGGGATTCAGGATCACTGGAAGTGAAATCTGGAACAGTGAATTTTTCTTGCAGTGATTTTTGATTCACTGGAAGTGATCTGACGCATCACTCGAGTGATATCACAGATCACTGGAGTGATCTGGTATTTTTCATATAACTCGAGTGATTTTTAATGATTACTCGAGTGATCTTGATAATCACTCGAGTGATTACATAAATCACTCGAGTGATCTTGCTCAGATCACTTTTCTCACTTCCTTTGCTACTGTATTTGTTTTAATCAAATCCAGGGACTTACAAAACATGATTTGTTATCATCAAAACATGAAATCCAACATTCTCCCCCTTTTTGATGATGACAAAACATATTATATGATCATGTTCACCTAAAACTTTTACTTGATCTTTTTCAAAAATTTTGGAACAACTTAACCATGGCAAATAACTAAAAAATTTTGTTTCAAATATTGAAAGTTTTTGACCTCATATAGGAAATGAAAAATATTAGTTCAAGGTTCAAAAACCATTATAAACATAATTTAAACATGCACATGTGAAGCATAACTTCTTGCTTTCTATGAGATCATATTGATAGATACAAACACAAGCACAATTGCATTAAGACTATATTCTCATTAGATTAGAGTCTTTGAACAAGTACATGGTCAGTTTAGAAAGCATACTGAAACTACACAAACTGCACTACATGACAATATGAACATAAATAGAATACTCCATAAAACACATATGATCATATCAGTTCTTCTCTCCCTTTTTGGCATCATCTAAAGGAGATGCAGAAGGCATAAATGCTTAAGTAGCTGGAGAGACAAAAGAAGGACATGGGTGGAACATATGGAATAAGTGAAAGTTGGGCAGGAGACTGGAAAGAAAAGGTCGTAGAAGAGGGCTCAACAGGAGTGGTGGAAGTGGAATGAGTAGGCCCTATGATCTCTGTAGTAGCATCCTCAATGACAATCTCCTCAGTATGGGAACTGGAAGAGGTGTGGTGTGATGAAGATGATGGAGTATGGAGGATGGGATCAACCTGTGGAAGATCACCAGCAGGGATATGGTCAGAGATGAAAGATGTGGAAGGGGCAAGAGGAGTGTCTGAAGGAATGATAGGAGGGTCATAAAGTGAAGGGTCTGGAAGTTGAGGGTCTGAGGCAAGAGGTATAGATGTGGAGGCCGGTGGAAGGTCAGGGAAGGGAATGTGAAGGTGAGACCTAAGTGCATCCTCAATCCTCTGGATCCTCTGTGTCTGATCTGCCTGGCGATCAAAAAGTATTTTGAAGTTGTGGTTCACTACCTCTACTAACACTTTAACTTGGTAGTTGACTTGATTAATCAGTTTAGTGTTAGACTTCCTCAACTGAGTAACAGCAGACTGGATGGCATCCTGAATATATGTCTGAAGAGCAGCCTGAGTGAAAGAAGGACCATGAGATATTGCTCTAGAAGACTGAGCTTCATCCATCTTGGAAGGTGAAGGATCCATCTTCTTAGTATGATGATCTCTCTAGCTTGCCTCAGGAGGTGGTGAATGATGTCTCTGAGTCTGTGAAGAAGCTCCAGCTGGAATAGTGATTCCCATCAGTGTGAGGTGAATCTTCCCAAACTTAGGGATCCTTACTATGTCCCCCTCAGGTGTTAAGTGCCAAATGTTATGCATAGAGAGAATGTAAGACACAAGCTGAGGATAGGGAATCGTAGTAGACTTGGAAGAGTGAAATCTGAACCTCTTCATTTCTTGAAAGATAAGCTCACCCACATTTCTTCTTTCTCTTGTCATAAGAGAGGCCATCATTTGAAGATCCTTCCCCGTAATATGAGTAAAGTTCTTTTCCTTGTTAACCAAGCTACCGGAATAAATGTAAAACAAGGCTCTCTAGTCATTGGTTAAAGCTGCTGGAGAAGTAGGTAGAGGCACACCAGGCTGTCTCGGTCTAAAAATGTCAACCAACTCATGAATATGAAAGACTCGGGGAGGGTTCATAAGTACATCCTCTATGCCTAGGTAAGTGTTTATAAGATCTCCAGACAATAGAACTTTTTGATCTCTCATACTTGTTTCAATTCTTTCAACAATAATGTTTCCATGGCTATCTTTCACATCACCAATCTTTATATTACAGTAAAAATGCTTAACAACCAAAGGATTGTAAGACATTTTTAGTTTCAACTATGGTTCATACTACTTCAAATAAGGAGTCAAGTCAATGTGAAATTTCTTTTTCAGCTCGGCCAAATCTACCCAGACAACAGGACAGAAATCTCTTTTGGCAAATTGGGAAGCAAACACAATGGAGTTCAAAATTCTAAGATTACCCGTGTTAAACCCAGGAGGAGGATCAATGATTTCGTGGGATTCTTCAACCATGGACTCAGAGTGACACCGACTACCAGAAGCTTGAGATGCATACCGTGACTTCTGGGGAACAGAGACAACTAGAATATTGACAGCACGTGAAATTTTTGTCTGCAATATAGAATCTTGGATATCTGCTTCTCGTCGTTTCTCTTTCCCTTTTCCTTTAGAGCTTGTATGTGACCGAGTTACCATCCCAGTAGGTTCTTCGATGCGGATGCCTTTGGGTTTCTGAATAATCTGATCGGGTTCTTGTGGAGGTGCTCTCGGCTTCTTAGATGGAGGAGAAAGGAGGTGATTGACCGGGTCTTTTGGTTCTAGCCATTGTTGAACGAGAGAAGAATCTTAGGGTTATATCGGAGATTTTAGATGTAGAAATGGGTGCGATTGGGAAGATCTGACGAGATGAAATTAATCGGTGAAGCAGAGAGTGAAGATTGAGCTTTGATGATTTGGGTTTCTGGGTTCAAGAGATTTCAGAGAGTTTAAGAGTGCTTATGCGAGTGTGAGTGATCTAGAGAGTGAAATGAACAGTCGCGGGAGGAAAAAGATGATATAACCAGTTTTTTTAACATTCACTCGAGTGATTTTGGTTTTCACTCGAGTGAAGTATAAAAATCACTCGAGTGAAGTCCAAAATTACTTCACAGAAACTAAAACCACGCTGTAACTGCTCGACTATTGATTAAAAACACTCAAGTGACTTACATGTGGTGATATTATCAGTCTAATCACTTGGTTTACCTGTGGTTACAGTATTTCATTGTTCACTCATTCGAGTTGGTCTTTATTATCACCCGAGTGTTTTCCTTTCTGTTTATCTCTGTTATTTGAAGATATTACAGAGCATCCTGCAAAACAACTTTATAGATGCTCTGATGCTTAAGTCAGTTATAGGATCATCAAAACATTATGAAATAAATATTTATAAAGGCTAAACAACTTACAATTCATTAGGATTTACCATTCCCAATTCCCTTCGTATGTACATGAATTGTTCTCGGGCAAGAGGTTTGGTGAAAATATCAGCTAATTGCAAATGTGTAGGTATGAATAACACCTTGACATCTTTCTTCTTAATATGATCTATAATGAAATGATGTCTCACATCAATATGCTTGGTTCTTGAATGTTGTACAGGGTTTTTCGCCAAACTTATTGTACTGGTGTTGTCACAGTAGATGGGAATTTCTTTAAGATAAATGCCAATATCCTGCAGTTGCTGTTTTAGCCACAGTACTTGTACACAACAGCTTGAGGTTGCTATATATTCTGCTTCTGTTGAAGATAATGATATTGTAGTTTGTTTCTTACTGAACCAAGAAACAACTGCACCTCCAAGGAATTGGCATTGCCCACTTGTGCTCTTCCTATCTGTTTTATAACCACCATGATCAGAATCAGAATAGGTAACTAGATATTTGTTACCTCTTTTGGGATACCATATACCCAATTCTTTTGTGTCTGCCAGATATCTGAAAATTCTTTTCACTAATTCAGCATGTGATACTTTGGGGCACGACTGAAATCTCACACATAAGCCAACACTGAACTGAATATCAGGTCTGCTGGCTGTGAGGTAGAGTAATGATCCAATCATTCCTCGATATTGAGTTATATTGAAATCAACTCCTTTTTCATCAGCATCCATAAGAACCGTTGAACTCATAGGTGTATCTGCACTATTAGCTTCATCCAATCCAAACTTCTTGAGTAATTCTTTTAGGTATTTAGTCTGTGATATGAATATTCCATTCTTTCTTTTTTTAATTTGTAAACCCAGAAAGAATGTCAATTCTCCTATCATAGACATTTCAAATTCTCCCTGCATAATCTCAGAGAATTCTTTACACAGGGAATCATTAGTAGCACCGAATATAATATCATCAATATAAATTTGAACTACCAGAATATCATTTAGTTTTCGTTTTATGAATAAGGTTGTATCAACTTTTCCTCGAGTAAAGCCAAGTTCGATGAGAAATTTGCTCAACCTTTCGTACCAAGCTCTAGGAGCTTGCTTCAAACCATATAAAGCCTTTTTTAGTTTGAAAACATGATTTGGTTTGGATACATCTTCAAAACCTGTAGGTTGTTTTACATAAACTTCCACCATGATGTACCCATTTAAGAAAGCACTTTTCACATCCATTTGATATAATTTGAATCCTTTGATGCACACAAAGGCTAAGAGTACTCGTATAGCTTCCAATCTTGCTACTGGAGCATATGTTTCCTCATAATCAATACCTTCTTCCTGATTATAGCCCTTAGCGACCAATCTTGCCTTGTTTCTGACAATAGCTGTGGATTTATCAAGTTTGTTTTTGAATACCCGTTTAGTGCCAATAACCGAGTAGTCTTTAGGCCTGGGTACCAAATCCCAAACTTGATTACTTTCAAACTGATTTAATTCTTCTTGCATTGCTAACACCCAATCATTATCTGATAGGGCTTCGTCAATGTTAGAAGGTTCCAATTGAGAAATGAATGCAGAAAAGCTAACTTCGTTCAAAACTTTGTTTCTAGTTTTAACTCCTTCATTAACTTCTCATATTACTTGATCTAGAGGATGACTCTTGATATATTTCCAGGCTCGAGCTTGTTCTAGTTGACTTAATTCAACTTCTTTTTCAATATTATCAACCTTAGGATTGGGAGAGTTAACAGAAGATTGGTTATTAGTTATCTCATTGTCAAGGCTTTTACTAGAGGACACATGTTCATCGAATACAACATGAATTGATTCTTCTACTACACATGTTCGCTTATTAAAAACTCTATATGCTTTACTTTGATTTGAATAGCCTAAGAAAAGTCCCTCATCAGCCTTAGAATCAAACTTTCCAAGATTATCTTTACCATTGTTATGAATAAAGCAATTACAACCAAATATGTGTAGATGAGCGAGGTTTGGCTTCCGTCTCTTGTGGAGTTCGTATGGTGTCTTTCCAAGTTTGGTTCTGACATACGCCCTATTTGAGATGTAGCATGCAGTGCTCATAGTGTCTACCCAGAAGACTTGAGACACATTCTTTTCGTTGAGCATTGCTCTAGCCATTTCTGTAAGAACTCTATTCTTTCTTTCCACAACTCCATTCTGTTGTGGAGTTCTTGGTGTTGAAAAATTGTGATCGATGCCATTTGTATCACAATATTCTGTGAATGCTTGATTATCAAATTCTCTACCATGATCTGTCCGGATACTTGCAATCAACATACCTTTCTCATTTTGTACTTTCTTGGCAAAGGCAATAAATTTACTAAGTGTTTCATCTTTGGATGACAAAAATATGTTCCAGGTAATTTGGAGAAATCATCAACAATAAAAAATGTGTACAAATTTCTACCCAGACTCTTAACTCTGGCTGGACCAATCAGATCCATATGCAATAATTGAAGTAGTCTGTTAGTGGTAATTTCATTTTTTGATTTAAAGGATGATTTTGTTTGCTTACCTCTTTGACAGGCATCACAAATTAAATCATTCTTGAAATTTACATTAGGTAAACCAATTACCAAATATTTTCTGAGTAATTTACCTAATTAATGCATATTTACATGGGCAAGTCGCTTATGCCATAGCCAACTCTCATCAATGTTACTCAAAAGGCAATTTTCAGAAAAATTTTCATTCATATCAAGAGTATAGCAGTTACCTTCCCTTTTTGCCTTGAGTTTTGACTTCAAATTCTTCTTTTCAATTTGCAGATCCTTCTTGCTAACTATCAGACATTCTTCTGAGTCAAATATTACCCAGTTGTCTTTATCTGTGCTTTGGCTCATACTTAATAGATTGTGACATAAGCCTTCAACATAATATACGTCTTTGACTTTATTCTTGACTTCCCCAAGTCCTGCTATCCTTCCGGTTTGATTTCCTCCAAATTTTACCTTCCCACCTTCCTTTGGTATTAATATGGTAAAATTCTCAGGATCACCAGTCATATGTCTAGAGCATCCACTATCTATGTACCATTGTTTGATTTGGATGCCCTGAAGCAAACCTCCTCGTCTGTTTCCTCTTGAGCAACCAGACATATATTGGCTATCTCTTCATTATCGCTTTCTTCATCTGAGGATCTATCTCCCCATATTGTAGAAATAAATGCCTTCTTTCTGTTGAAGGATTTGACGTTTCTCTTTTCTCTGTTTTTCTGTAATAGCTCCGGACATTCTGATTTGATATGTCCAGGTTTACCACATTCGTAGTAGATGATCTCCTTGGCTTCTCTTCTACCACTAGTTCCACCTTTTTGTGAATTTCTGAAACCTTGGCCTTTATAAAATTTCTTGAATCTTCTGATCATCAGGCCTATCTCATCATCGTTGAGCTCCTCGTCTTCTTCTTGGCTTTCTGCCTTAGTTTTTGTCACACTTAGTGTGAGACTTTTCTTTCTCCTGTCACCAACTTCCTCTAGCTCTCGTTTGAATTTTAGTTTACTTTCATATTCGGAAAGACTTCCAAACAAAAAAGCTATAAATCGCATCGATTCTCCTTTGGCCTCCTCTATTGCTGTGACTTTGGCCTCCCATTCTTTTCAGAGTATGTTTAATATTTTTCGTACTTGGATATTCTGATCATAGATTTTTCCAAGTGTTGCAAGTTGATTTACAAGATGAGTATATCTAAGTTCAAATTCAGCTATTGACTCACCTTCCTTCATACGAAGTAGATCAAACTCTGTAATTAGAGTATTAATTCGATTTTCTTTTATTCCTGATGTTCCTTTATGAGCTACTTCCAAGGCTTGCCATATCTCTTTAGCAGTTTGAAGAGTACATATTCTGAAGTATTCTTTTTGACTGAGTGCACTCTGAATCATTAGAATTGCTTTACTTTTGAGAGTCACGAGCTTTTTGTCATTGTCATCAAATTCTGCTGGTGACTTAGGAACTTTTCGAGATTCTACAGTCTTTGTAGGCACATAGTTTCCAGTTTCAATTATATCCCATAGTCCGTATTCTGTAGCCATCACGAATACACGGAACCTAGCTTTCCAGAAGGAAAAATGCTCACCACTGAAACCTGGTGGTCTAGTGATAGAGGCTCCATCAGGAAGAATTCCTTCACCCATGCTTGCCATCGGATCCTTCTAAGGTTGTTAAACCTGAACAAGAAGACCTAGCTCTGATACCAAATGTTAGAGCAAGTTTTTCACCCAAGAGGGGAGTGAATTGGGTTATTACAAAAATAAATAGATACTTAAATTAAATTATAAAACTTTAAAGCACAGTTATAAGAAGGAAGAGATATCACCGAAGTTCACACAGGGGTTTATACTAGTTCGGTCTCAGCCACTTGACCTATGTCCAGTCCTCAGAAATTCTTCTGAGCTTTTCACTATATCTTTCAAGATTCAGTGGGTTCTTGGCATTACAGTACAACAGCAAGTTCCTCTCTTTGGACACTCGCTCCCCCTTACACAAGGTAATCTCAAATCCCAACTTAAGATTCCTCAACCTTAAGTTATCACTGTCAGAAATAAAGCATATATGACTGACTAATCTCTCTCACAGAGTATATAAATGAAAATTGAAGTACAGATGAAGAGTTGATAAGAGACGAAGCACTTATGAATGTATTGTATGCAGTGTGTTCAAGCGTTGTTCGTCGTTCTTTTATTTTTCGAATGGATGGACATATATATCAGAGGCTTTAAAGACTGTTGTAAATTTGTCTGTTGATTCATAGTGCTTCTGACAAATGCAACATTATTTGTTTTCCGTTATTTATGAATTTTGCTGCAGCCCACGATTAGTTGCCATTCGAGTGGTGTGTTCAGTTTCTTGTCATGTGAGTGGTAGTGGAGTACACCTGTAATACACTTAGGAAAATAATCGTTAGAAAATATTTGAATATCATCAGAGTGAGAGTGATTTCTGAAAATCAAGAAACCATCGAAAGTGATCTTGCTTTCATTTCACTGGAGATGGATTTCAGCAATTGAGTAATTTTAATGAAATAATATGCCACATGATTTTGACAGTAATCTTGAATAACTAGCAATGATAATTACTATTAAAATCTAACTAACAAAATCTGTTGATTTACGTGGAAGTGATTGCTAGTGAATCACAGTGACTGTCTGAGAGTGATACTGAGAAAATGAAGCATCACTGGAGTGAATTTGATGTCACTGGAAGTGATTTAAAAACCTTAAAATCTTCTGCAAGTGATAACAAACTCACTGGAAGTGAACATGAGTTTTCATATATCACTTGAGTGAATTTGGCATCACTGGAAGTGATTTTGTAAACAGTGATTTCTTCTTGCAGTGATTTTCAATCCACTGGAAGTGATTTAGCTAAAATAGTATATCACTCGAGTGATTCAAGATTGTTAGATTTCATGTTTTGATGATAACAAATCATGTTTTGGAAGTCCATGGATTTTATATCAGCAAAAGAAGTGATTAAAGTGATCTGAGGAAGGTCACTCGAGTGATTTAGTCAATCACTCGAGTGATCATTAAAATCACTCGAGTGATGAGGAAAATTACCAGATCACTCGAGTGATATGTGAAATCACTCGAGTGATGCGCCAGATCACTCCCAGTGATTGAAAAATCACTGTAAGAAAATTTCACTGTTTCAGATTTCACTTCCAGTGATTATGAATCACTAGAGTGATATGTCATATTTGCCAAATCACTTCCATTGAATCTGAAAACACTGGAAGAAATATTCACTGTTTTGAAAATCACTTCCAGTGAATTCCAGATCACTCGAGTGATACCTGAAAACTTCCAAATCACTTCCAGTGGAATAGATATCACTGCAAGAACATTTTACTGTTTGCAAAATCACTTCCAGTGATCTTGAATCACTCGAGTGATGTAGTGTTTTTGCTGAATCACTTCCAGTGGATTGAAAATCACTGCAAGAAGAAATCACTATTTACAAAATCACTTCCAGTGATTCCAAACTCACTCGAGTGGAATATGAAAATCTCATGTTCACTTCCAGTGAGTCTGTAATCACTCTCAGAAGATTTTAATGTTTTCCAAATCACTTACAGTGATATCATATTCACTCCAGTAATGTTCCTATTGCTAGTAACATTCTCAAACAATCACTGTGAACCACTTGCAAACGACTCTCATGGAAATCAACAGATTTTGTTAGTTAAACTTGGTTATTGATAATTATTACTAATTACTCCAGATTACTATCAAAATCATATGGCATATTATTTCAATACTCAGTTGCTGGAATCCATCTCTAGTGAAGGCAAGATCACTCCCGATGGTTTACTTGATTTTCAAAAAACACTTCCAGTGAATCATATTACTCTGATGATATTCAAATATTTTCTAACGGTAATGTTCTCGAAGTGTATTACAGCTGTACTCCACCATCACACACATGACAAGTAACTGAACTCTCCAGTCAAACGACAACTATTCATGGGCGGCAGCAAAATTCATAAGTAACGGAAGACAAATGCTGTTACATTTGTCAGGAGCATCTTTGAATCAACGGACAAATTTACAACGGTCTTCAAAGCCTCTAATATATATGTCCAGCCATTCGAAAAATAAGTGTACGAAGAGAAACGCTTGAATACATTGCAAACAATACTTTTACAAGTGCTTTAAATCCTCATTCGTATTTCAGTTTTTATCTATACTCTATGTGAGAGAGATTTGTCAGTCATACGCATTTATTTCCAATAGTGATAACTTAAGGTTGAGGAACCTTAAGTTGGGATTTAAGATTACCTTGTGTAAGGGGGAGCGAGTGTCCAGAGGAACTTGCTGATTGTACTGTGGTGCCAAGAACGCATTGAATCTTGGAAGATATAGTGAAAGGCTCAGAAGGATTTCTGAGGACTGGACGTAGGTCAAGTGGTTGAGACCGAACCAATATAAATCTCTGTGTGAACCTTGGTGATATCTCTTCCTTTTTATTACTGTGCCTTAAAGTTTTATAAATTGTATTTTAATTTTTGATTATTTTGTAATCACCCAATTCACCCGCACTCTTGGGTAAAAAGCTTGATCTAACATTTGGTATCAGAGCACAGGTCTTCTTGTTGAGGTTTAACAACCTTAGAAGGATCCGATGGCAAGCATGAGTGAAGGAATCTTTCCTGACGGAGCTTCTATCAGTAGACCACCAGGTTTTAGTGGTGAGCATTTTTCCTTCTGGAAAGCTAAGTTTCATGTATTCGTAATGGCTACAGAATACGGACTATGGGATGTAATTAAAACTAGAAACTATGTGCCTATAAAGACTGAAGAATCTCGAAAAGTTCCTAAATTACCAGCAGAATTTGATGACAATGACAAAAGGCTAGTGACTCTCAACAGCAAAGCAATTTTGATGATTCAGAGTGCACTGAGTCAAAAAGAATACTTCAGAATCTGTACTCTTCAGACTACTAAAGAAATGTGGCAAGCTTTGGAAGTAGCTCATGAAGGAACATCAAGAATAAAAGAAAATCGAGTCAATACTCTAACTACAGAGTTTGATCTACTTCGTATGAAGGAAGGTGAGTCAATAGCTGAATTTAAACTTAGATATACTCATCTTGTTAATCAACTTGCATCACTTGGAAAAATCTATGATCATAATGTTCAAGTACGAAAAATATTAAACATACTATCCAAAGAATGGGAGGCCAAAGTCACAGCAATAGAGGAGGTCAAAGGAGAATCAATGCAATCTGTAGCTTCTTTGTTTGGAAGTCTTTCTGAATATGAAAGCAAACTAAAATTCAAACGAGAGCTAGAAGAAGTTGGTGACAGGAGAAAGAAAAGTCTTGCATTAAGTGTGACAAAAACAAAGGCAGAAAGCCAAGAAGAAGAAGAGGAGGCCGATGATGATGAAATAGGCCTGATAATCAAAAGATTCAATAAATTTTATAAAAGCCAAGGGTTCAGGAATTCACAAAGAGGCGGAACTAGTGGCAGAAGAGACGCCAAGGAGATCATCTGCTACGAATGTGGTAAACCTGGACATATCAAATCAGAATGTCCAGAGTTATTACAAAAAAATAAAGAAAAGAGAAACATCAAATCCTTCAACAGAAAGAAGGCATTTGTTTCTGCAATATGGGGAGGTAGCTCCTCAGATGAAGAAAGCGATAATGAAGAGATAGCCAATATATGCCTGGTTGCTCAAGAGGAAACAGACGAGGAGGTAAATGATTCCGATCCTACTTATGATGAATTACAAAATGAATATGATACTTTACATTCTGAATTTGTCAAAATTGTTAAAAATTTGATTGCATGTAAAAAGAGAAACAAATTTCTTGAAGAAAGAATTAAAGATCCATCGGATAAAGATTGTGAAAAGTGTTTGTCTCTTGAGAAGAAAAATATTGATCTTACTAAAACTCTTGAAAAGTTTACAAAAGGAAGTGAGATGTTAAATGTTATTTTAAAAGCATAACGTCTTGTGAATGATAAGTCTGGTATAGGATATGATCCAGACTTAGACAAAAGAAAGGGTAAGAAGAAGACAGGAGGTAAACCATATTTAAGTTATTTCACACGTTCTGTGCACACATCTATCCTTTTTGCTTATTGTAATTACTGCAATAGAAAAGGACACTACACTTCTTCGTGTTTTCATAAAAAGAAAGGAATTATAGGAACCTATAAATAGATACCTAAGAACGTTCATGAACAGGAAGTTATATGTACTAACCCAAAAGGACCCAAAAAGATATGGGTACCTAAAACTTAATTATCCTTAACTGCAGGTTTGCTTCAGAGCATCCAAATCAAACAAATGGTATATAGATAGTGGATGCTCAAGACATATGACTGGTGATCCTGAGAACTTCACCACATTAGTACCCAAAGAAGGTGGCAAGGTAAAATTTGGAGGAAATCAAACCGAAAGGATAGCAGGGCTTGGGGAAGTCAAGGATAAAATCAAAGACATATATTATGTTGAAGGTTTATGTCACAATCTATTAAGTGTAAGCCAAAGCACAGATAAAGACAACTGGGTAATATTTGACTCAGAAGAATGTCTGATAGTTAGCAAGAAGGATCTGCAAATTGAAAAGAAGAATTTGAAGTCAAAACTCAAGGCAAAAAGAGAAGGTAACTGCTATACTCTTGATATGAATGAAAATATTTCTGAAAATTACCTTTTGAGTAACACTGATGAGAGTTGGCTTTGGCATAAGCGACTTGCCCATGTGAATATGCATCAATTAGATAAATTACTCAAAAAGGATTTGGTAATTGGTTTACCTAATGTAAACTTCAGGAATGATTTAATTTGTGACGCTTGTCAAAAAGGTAAGCAAACTAAATCATCTTTTAAATCAAAAACTGAAGTATTGATGAAATTACCACTAACAGACCACTTCAATTATTGCATATGAATCTGATTGGTCCAACAAGAGTTAAGAGTCTTGGTGGAAATTTGTACACCTTTGTTATTGTTGATGATTTCTCTAGATTTACCTGGAATATATTCTTGTCATCCAAAGATGAAACGTTTAGTAAATTCATTGCCTTTGCCAAGAAAGTGCAAAATGAGAAAGGTATGTTGATTGCAGGTATCCGGACAGATCATGGTGGAGAATTTGATAATCAAGCATTTGCAGAATATTGTGATACAAATGGCATTGATCACAATTTTTCAGCACCAAGAACTCCACAACAGAATGGAGTCGTGGAAAGAAAGAATAGAGTTCTTACAGAAATGGCAAGAGCAATGCTCAACAAAAAGAGTGTGTCTCAAGTCTTCTGGGTAGACACTATGAGCACTGCATGCTACATCTCAAATAGAGCGTATGTCAGAACCAAACTTGGAAAGACACCATATGAACTCTACAAGGGACGGAAACCAAACCTTGCTCATCTACATATATTTGGTTGTAAGTGCTTTATTCATAACAACGGTAAAGATAATCTTGGAAAATTTGATTCTAAGGCTGATGAGGGTTTGTTCCTAGGCTATTCAAATCAAAGTAAATCATATAGAGTTTTTAATAAACGAACATGTGTTGTAGAAGAATCAATTCATGTTGTATTCGATGAATATGTGTCCTCTAGTAAAAACATTGACGATGAGATAATCAGTAACCAATCTTCTGTTAACTCTCCCAATCTTGAGGTTAATAATATTGAAAAAGAAGTTGATCTAAGTCAACTTGATCAACCTCGAGCCTGGAAATACATCAAGAGTCATCCTCTAGATCAAGTAATAGGAGAAGTCAATGAAGGAGTTAAAACTAGAAACAAGGTTTTAAACGAAGTTAGCTTTTCTGCATTCATTTCTCAATTGGAACCTTCTAACATTGACGAAGCCCTATCAGATAATGATTGGGTGTTAGCAATGCAAGAAGAATTAAATCAATTTGACAGAAATCAAGTTTGGGATTTGGTACCTCAGCCTAAAGACCACTTGGTTATTGGCACTAAATGGGTATTTAAGAACAAACTCGATGAATCCGCAGGTATTATCAGAAACAAGGCAAGATTGGTCGCCAAGGGCTATAATCAGGAAGAAGGTATTGATTATGAGGAAACATATGCTCCAGTAGCAAGATTGGAAGCTATACGAGTACTCTTAGCCTTTGCGTGAATCAAGGGATTCAAATTATATCAAATAGATGTGAAAAGTGCTTTCTTAAATGGATATATGAAGGAGGAAGTTTATGTAGAACAACCTCCAGGTTTTGAAGATGTATCCAAACCAAATCATGTCTTCAAACTAAAAAAGGCCCTATATGGTTTAAAGCAAGCTCCTAGAGCCTGGTATGAAAGGTTGAGCAAATTTCTCATCGAATTTGGTTTTACTCGAGGAAAAGTCGATACAACTTTATTTATAAAACAAAAACTAAATGATATGTTGGTAGTTCAAATTTATGTTGATGATATTATATTTGGTGCTACTAATGATTATCTGTGTAAAGAATTCTCTGAGATTATGCAGGGAGAATTTGAAATGTCGTTAATGAGAGAATTGACATTCTTTCTGGGTTTACAAATTAAACAAAGAAAGAATGGAATATTCATATCACAGACTAAATACTTAAAAGAATTGCTGAAGAAGTTTGGATTAGATGAAGCTAATGGTGCAGATACACCTATGAGTTCAACGGTACTTATGGATCCTGATGAAAAAGGAGTTGATTTCAATATAACTCAATATCGAGGAATGATTGGATCATTACTCTACCTCATAGCCAGCAGACCTGATATTCAATTCAGTGTTGGTTTATGTGCAAGATTTCAGTCATGCCCCAAAGTATCACATGCTGAATTAGTGAAAAGAATTTTCAGATATCTGGCAGACACAAAAGAGTTGGGTATATGGTACCCCAAAAGAGGTAACGAATATCTAGTTGCCTATTCTGATTCTGATCATGGTGGTTATAAAATAGATAGGAAGAGCACAAGTGGGCAATGTCAATTCCTTGGAGGTGCGGTTGTTTCTTGGTTCAGTAAGAAACAAACTACAGTATCATTATCTTCAACGGAAGCAGAATATATAGCAGCCTCAAGCTGTTGTTCACAAGTACTATAGCTAAAACAGCAACTTCAGGATCGTGGCATATATCTTAAAGAAATTCCTATTTACTGTGACAACACCAGTACAATAAGTTTGGCGAAAAATCCTGTACAGCATTCAAGGACCAAGCATATTGATGTGAGACATCATTTCATTAGAGTCATATTCAGAAAAAGGATGTCAAGGTGTTATTCATACCTACACATTTGCAATTAGCTGATATTTTCACCAAACCTCTTGCCCGAGAACAATTCATGTATATACGAAGGGAATTGGAATGGTAAATCCCAATGAATGGTAAGTTGTTTAATCTTTATAAATATTGATTTCATAATGTTTTGATAATCTCATAACTAACTTAAGCATCGGAGTATCTATAAAGTTGTTTTGCAGGATGCTCTGTAATATCTTCAAATAACAGAGATAAACAGAGAGGAAAACACTCGAGTGATGATTAAAGACCAACTCGAGTGAGTGAACAGTGAAATACTGCAACCACAGGTAAATCAAGTAATTAGATTGATAATATTGTCACAGGTAAGTCACATGAGTGTTTTAATTAAAAATCTTGCAGTTACAGCGTGATTTTAGATTATGTGAAGCAATTTTGGACTTCACTCGAGTGATTTTTATACTTCACTCGAGTGAAAACCAAAATCACTCGAGTGAATGTTAAAAACCTGTGTTATATCAGTTTTTCCCTCACACGACTGTTCACTTCACTTCGTCCATTCACTTTCACTCGCTAAAATTCTATCAAACTCTCTGAAATCTCTTGAACCCAGAAACATAAATCCTCATAGCTTTCCTTCACCGATAAATCCCATCTAAGAAGTCCCTTCTAGTCTCACTCATTCCCCTCAATTTCTGACTGTTCCTGACATCATTCATCGCAAACTCTCGAAAGTACCCAGCGTCTGTACCAATGGTGAGAACCAAAAGACCCTGGCAATCTCCTCCATCCTCTCCACCTTCTAAGAGGCCGAAAGCATCATCTGAACAAGAACCCATTCCGACCATTCACAAACACAAAGGGATTCGCATTGAAGAACCAACAGGGATGACTACCCGTTCTCATACAAGCTTGAAAGGCAAAGGGAAAGAGAAACAACGAGAAGCAGCCATTCAAGAGTCTACATTGCAGAGGAAAATTACTCGTGCTGTCAATATCTTAGCTACTTTAGTTCCTCAGAAATCACGGTATGCATCTCAAGCTTCTGGTAGTCGGTATTCTGAGTCCTTGGCTGAAGAAACCCCTGAAATTCTTGAACCACCTCCTAGGTTTAACACGGGTAACCTCAGAATTTTGAATTCCATTATGTTTACCTCACATTTTATCAAGAGAGATTTATGTCCTGTTGTCTGGGTAGACTTGGAAGAGCTGAAAAAGAAATTTCATATTGACTTGACTCCCTATTTGAAACAATATGAACCATGGTTGAGACTGAGAATGTCTTATAATCCCTTAGTTGTTAAGTATTTTTACTGTAACATGAAGATTGCGGATGTAAAAGATAGCCATGGAAACACTATTGTTGAAAGGATTGAAACAAATGTGAGAGATTAAAAAGTCCTACTGTCTGGAGATCTTATCAACACCTACCTAGGCATAGAGGATGTACCTATGAAGCCTCCCCAAGTCTTTAGTATTCATGAGCTGGTTGACATTTTTAGACCAGGACAACCTGGTGTGCCTCTACCCTCTTCCCCAGTAGCTCTAACCAATGATCAGAGAGCCTTGTTCTATATTTATTCCCGTAGCATAGTTAACAAGGCAAAGAACTTTACTCATATCACTGGGAAGGACCTTCAAATGATGGCATCTCTTATGATCAGAGAGAGAAGAAATGTGGGTGAGCTCATTTTTCAAGAAATGAAGAGGTTCAGGTTTCACTCCTCCAGGTCTACTACAATTCCCTATCCTCAGCTTGTGTCCTATATTCTCTCCATGCATAATATTTGGCACTTGACACCTGAGGGAGATATAGTGAGGATTCCTAAGTTTGGGAAGATTCACCTCACTCGGATGGGAATCACTATTCCAGCTGGAGCTTCTTCATAGCCTCAGAGACATCATTCACCACCTCCTGAGGCAAGCCAGAGAGATTATCATACAAAGAAGATGGATCCTTCACCTTCCAAGATGGATGAGGCTCAGTCTTCTAGAGTAGTATCTCATGGTCCTTCATTCACTCAGGCTGCCCTTCAGACATATATTCAGGATGTCATCCAGTCTGCTGTCACTCAGTTGAGGAAGTCTAACACTGAACTGATTGATCAAGTCAACTACCAAGTTAAAGTGTTAGTAGAGGCAGTAAATCACAACTTCCAAATACTTTTTGAGCGCCAGACAGATCAGATACAGAGGATCCAGAGGATTGAGGATGCACTCAGGTCTCACCTTCACATTCCTTTCCCTGACTTACCACCAACCACCTTACATGTACCTCCTTCATCAGACTCTCCACTTCCAGATCCTTCACTTTCTGATCCTCCTATCATTCCTTCAGACACTCCTCCTCTTGCACCTCCCACATCCTTTATATCTGACCCTATTCCTGCTGGTGATATTCCACAGGCTGATCTCATCCTTCAGACTCCATCATCTCCATCACATCACACTGCTTCCAGTTCTCATACTGAGGAGATTATTGCTGAGGATGTTACTACATAGGTCATAGGACCTACTCATTCTACTTCCACCACTCCTCTTGAACCCTCTTCTATGACCTTTTCCTTCCAGTCTCCTGCCCAGCTTTCTATCATTCCATTTGTTCCACCTGTCTCCTTCTTTGCCTCTGCACCCACTCAAGCATTTACGCCTTCTGCATCTCCTTTAGATGATGCCAAAAAGGGGGAGAAGAACTGATATGACCATATGTACTTTTTATAATGTAGTTTTCCGTTGTGTAGTAGTGCATTTTGTATAGTAGTGCAATTTATGTAGTTTCAGTATGTTTTTCTGTACTAACATGTACTTGTTCAAGGATTCTAATCTAATGAGAATATAGTTTTAATGCAATTGTGTTTATGTTTGCAGCTGCCAATATGATCTCATGAAAAGCAAGAAGTTATACTTCATTTGTGCATTATGTTTATAATGGTTTTTGAACCTTGAACTAACATCTTTTATTTTCTATATAAGGTCAAAAACTCTTAATCTTTAAAACAACTCCTTTTAGTCCTTGCTAGTCAAGTTGTTGCAAAATTTTTGAAAAAGATCAAGAAGAGTTTGTTAGAAAATCAAAATTTTGAACATGATCATATAATATGTTTTGTCATCATTAAAAAGGGGGAGAATGTTAGATTTCATGTTTTGATGATAACAAATCATGTTTTGGAAGTCCATGGATTTTATATCAGCAAAAGAAGTGATTAAAGTGATCTGAGGAAGGTCACTCGAGTGATTTAGTCAATCACTCGAGTGATATTCAAGATCACTTAAGTGATCATTAAAATCACTCAAGTGATGAGGAAAATTACCAGATCACTCGAGTGATATGTGAAATCACTCGAGTGATGCGCCAGATCACTCCCAGTGATTGAAAAATCACTGCAAGAAAATTTCACTGTTTCAGATTTCACTTCCAGTGATTATGAATCACTCGAGTGATATGTCATATTTGCCAAATCACTTCCAGTGAATCCGAAAACACTAGAAGAAATATTCACTGTTTTGAAAATCACTTCCAGTGAATTCCAGATCACTCGAGTGATACCTGAAAACTTCCAAATCACTTCCAGTGGAATAGATATCACTGCAAGAACATTTTACTGTTTGCAAAATCACTTCCAGTGATCTTGAATCACTCGAGTGATGTAGTGTTTTTGCTGAATCACTTCCAGTGGATTGAAAATCACTGCAAGAAGAAATCACTATTTACAAAATCACTTCCAGTGATTCCAAACTCACTCGAGTGGAATATGAAAATCTCATGTTCACTTCCAGTGAGTCTGTAATCACTCTCAGAAGATTTTAATGTTTTCCAAAACACTTACAGTGATATCATATTCACTCCAGTAATGTTCCTATTGCTAGTAACATTCTCAAACAATCACTGTGAACCACTTGCAAACGACTCTCATGGAAATCAACAGATTTTGTTAGTTAAACTTGGTTATTGATAATTATTACTAATTACTCCAGATTACTATCAAAATCATATGGCATATTATTTCAATACTCAGTTGCTGGAATCCATCTCTAGTGAAGGCAAGATCACTCCCGATGGTTTACTTGATTTTCAAAAAACACTTCCAGTGAATCATATTACTCTGATGATATTCAAATATTTTCTAACGGTAATGTTCTCGAAGTGTATTACAGCTGTACTCCACCATCACACACATGACAAGTAACTGAACTCTCCAGTCAAACGACAACTATTCATGGGCGGCAGCAAAATTCATAAGTAACGGAAGACAAATGCTGTTACATTTGTCAGGAGCATCTTTGAATCAACGGACAAATTTACAACGGTCTTCAAAGCCTCTAATATATATGTCCAGCCATTCGAAAAATAAGTGTATGAAGAGAAACGCTTGAATATATTGCAAACAATACTTTTACAAGTGCTTCAAATCCTCATTCGTATTTCAGTTTTTATCTATACACTATGTGAGAGAGATTTGTCAGTCATACGCATTTATTTCCAATAGTGATAACTTAAGGTTGAGGAACCTTAAGTTGGGATTTAAGATTACCTTGTGTAAGGGGGAGCGAGTGTCCAGAGAAACTTGCTGATTGTACTGTGGTGCCAAGAATGCATTGAATCTTGGAAGATATAGTGAAAGGCTCAGAAGGATTTCTGAGGACTGGACGTAGGTCAAGTGGTTGAGACCGAACCAGTATAAATCTCTATGTGAACCTTGGTGATATCTCTTCCTTTTTATTATTGTGCCTTAAAGTTTTATAAATTGTATTTAAATTTCTGATTATTTTGTAATCACCCAATTCACCCCCCTCTTGGGTGAAAAGCTTGCTCTAACAGAGATCACTGGAAGTGATTTTGCAAATAGTAAAATATTCTTACAGTGATTTTCGTTCCACTGGAAGTGATTCTGAAAATTTTGAGGATCACTCAAGTGATCTGGTTATCACTGGAAGTGATTTTCAAAACACTGATTTTTTCTTCCGGTGATTTCAGATTCACTGGAAGTGATTTGGCGGAAATCACAAATCACTTTAGTGATTCAGGATCACTGGAAGTGAAATCTGGAACAGTGAATTTTTCTTGCAGTGATTTTTGATTCACTGGAAGTGATCTGACGCATCACTCAAGTGATATCACAGATCACTCAAGTGATCTGGTATTTTTCATATCACTCGAGTGATTTTTAATGATCACTCGAGTGATCTTGCTCAGATCACTTTTCTCACTTCCTTTACTGCTGTATTTGTTTTAATCAAATCCAGGGACTTCCAAAACATGATTTGTTATTATCAAAACATGAAATCTAACAAATTGTGCCCATAACTCTTGAAAATTAAATATACTATCTTTACTCCTTGTTTGTCTCTAATGAGTCATCCACCTGTAACATGTATTTAGTTGTTTAAAGAAACATCAACATCTACTCGAACACACACCGTAGGGGGTAGGCTCCATTTACAAGCTACTATATTCATCTAAGTCATTATCCTCAAATTGATCTCCTTTCTTCGTTGATACTTCAGTCATCCCTTCATCTTCTATCCACACGTCTAAATGTTCCAACGTTTCAAATTCCCCTTTCTAGAAATAGATGAGGTCGTGAGTCGCATGTGATGTAAGACAACAATTATAGCCTTATTATTATACATGATAGTCTTTGAATGTTTAATTTGTCTCTTTTCAATCTTGGATAATTTATTTAGAATGGGTTAATTCTTTTAACCATGATAGGAGCTTTTGAAGTTAAGTTTTTACCTTTTCTATCACAGTTAACTTCTATTTGATGAGGAACTCTTATAACCATGATAACGCTTTTAAATGGTTAGTTGAACTTTTTTTCTATTGTGGTTAGCATTATAGTAGGCCATTATTTATCATTGTACTTCTATTAATAATTGCTCTCGATAAGTAAGCAGGATTAGTATAGCTTTTGCTACTTAGTAGGTAGGTGATAAACACACAACATGTAACATCCTAATTTTTATTCATAGGATTTAAGTGATATAAGTATATGATTTAACAAAGTGATAGGGTTTTAAAGTAGCTTAATTATTGGATTTAAGGTTATAGACACTTGGGAGTAAAAAAAATAAGAAGAAATATGAATGTTAGGAAAAGTAAAGGGATATTCCATCGCCTAGGTGGCAATTTGTCAGTGAGCACCATCGCCCAGGTGGTGGCTTTAACATTGGGCATTAGTGCTCAAGTGATCCAAACCATTATCTAACAATATTGTCAAAGAGTTTTTATAAAAGGAGTTGGTGTTCACAAAATAGAGGAAAAGGAGGTAGAAACATTTAGGCTGCCATGACATTAATTTTAAGCCTTTTAAGAATAAATTTCTCACTTGAAATGCTTACCACTGTGATGATATCCAGACCATTCAATTCTATTATGAATATCCCAAATTTAACATTTTTAATATAAGATTTTTAAATGATAAATTCATTTTCCTAATAAGTAATAGTTATAAACTTTTTTAATCTTAAATTTAACATATATTAAAATAAAAAGTTATTCAAAATATAAAAATTCAATTAAATTGAATCTAGACCGCCCAAAATCAATCAAGATTGTTAAATTGGTTATGAGCACAACATTTGCTCCCTAAAGAGTAGCTTCAAGCTTTCTAACACCAAGAATATTATCTAATATTGATTTATACCTTTCTCCTCTTAGTTTTTGGGTTTTAGATGAGGTTGAATGGTTAGGGTTTAGTTCGATTCGAAACGTGTGAGGATTTAACCAAATATCTTGATATATATGGACTAATGAGACTATATAAAGTGTTTAATTGGTTTAATTTTGCTAGACTTCAGGTTTTATGAATATTTGGGCTAGGATTGATGTTAGAATGAGGGATCGATTTGTTGGAAGTGGATATTCTAAATGATTAAGGTGTGAATGGATTATGTTTGTATGGATTAGAATAGAGATTTAATAGCTTTATTTGTTGTTTAAGCTTTAATTTCATAAATGGTTATTTTTTAGGTTAGAACCCAAAGTTTGACTTTAAGGATTTTGATTGATTGGAGTAATTGAAAGTCAATAAATGGTTTAGAAGAGTTGTTTGGATTACTACACAATATAATTTAGTGTTTGAAGGCTTAATTATGGTTTTATGGAGAGATTTGGGTTAGAAACTCTAACTATAGTTGACTAACTACTATTGTAGCTAATGTATTAATGTGTGGTTATATTATTTATGTAGATTAAGTATTGATTTGAGTACTTGAGCATGAGGGTAATAAGTTGTGGTAATTCTCTTTAACTTTTAGTGAAAAGTAGAGGTCCGGGCCGGCCCTTGACGGGTCAGGGCCCAAAAGGGCTAGCCCTACAGGGCTTGGGGAAAGAAAAATTGCTGTTTTTCAAAGCCCAGCCCGAGAGCATCAGGGCCAGGGCCTGCTCGCAGGGCCAAAAGTCATTTTTACAAGATTTAACTATATGTCTACACACCTCATGCAATAAAATAAATACAGTTAATAATTCATAATCAAAGGTAAAAAAAATACTATGTACAAGTAATTCATAGTCTCATATAAAGCATAAGAAGGCAAAAAGCTAAACACTCTAAGCAACGACAATTATCATTTTCATCTTCTTCGCTACTAGAATCAATTTCAAGGAATTTTGATTGTACTTCACTTTAAGTAGTAGACTTTGCTTAAGGGGAAAAAATATCAAGAATTAGTAAATTACTATCATATGTAAATTTAGCAATTTTAAGGTTCGTAGGGAGGAGTCAGCAAGGGCATGAGTAGGAGGGGCAGTGAAATTAAAATAAAAAACAAAGCTAAAGGGCCTAATGGGCCGGCCCTCGACCCTGTAAGGCCAGCCCTACAAGGCCTTCGGCCCTCAAGGACTATATAGTAATATAAGGCCCGACTTCCTTTTGAAGCTCCATTTTTTAAGCCCGGCCCGTGGCTTAAAAGGGCCGAGCCCATTTCCCGGCTCTAATGAAAAGTAACCACTTTTCACTTATCGTGTATGCTAGTATAATGTTTGTTAGTGTTTTGAAATATGAATTTGTTTGAAATGTTTATGCGCATGGCGAAAAAAGGAAATGTTTATACAAATTTATTATTATTTGTGATGATATGCTATTGATGAAACTTTGTCTTATGGGACTGATTGGGATGAGATTGAAGAGGAAAGTGATTTCTCTCACCACTTGGTCAGGTAATCATCATATAGTGCTCATTTTTTCTTATCACATGGTCAGGCTATCATATTGAGTACATTGGCTTGCCAATTCTTATTGCCACAACTGTTCTATGAGGGCAATATATTAATATGTGATTATAATTTATTAAGCAAACCTTGTTTTATTGTGATTATGATTTTATGATAATTCATCACTATATTCTTATAACTATCCCATATGACACCTCACGAATATGTATTAGTATGTCGTAAGTTGGATTGTTTGTTGTAATGATAAATATTTTTCATCTAAAGTAATCTCATATCATAAAGTCTTTAGTAATTGTTGGCATTGTGCCGTCTTTCAGTTGAAATCTTAAGTTTAATTTAACCATAAAGTAAGGCCTCAGGTCTGTGTTTCAGTACTTCTAAATCTACAAGTGCTCAAGTTGTTCCTTGAAATCCTATGTTTTTCATTGTTAAATCTGTCATACTTCAAAGTAACTAGAGTTTTGTACTCAACCTATATTCTGTTATGATCTCATATCATTCTAGTCGTAGTTAGAAGTAACTATCGCTTAACAAATTTTTCATTCTAAAGATGACTTCCTTTCACAAAGCATCAAAGTAGATAATTTTAGTCATTCACTCAAGTCGTGCATTCATTAATCATCAACGAAGTAGCTAGTTCAAGTCATTTGCTTGAGTCTTGTATAAAAAATCACCATATGAGAAATAATAAATTAATTTAATGTGATTTAATGGTTGTTCAAATCCTTTAAAATTTCATTATAATTGTTTATTTTGAGGGTAAAAGATATTTAATGTCTAATGACTATTTCACCTACTAGAGCTACTTTATGTTATAAGCATTATATACATTCATTGTTCCAATGAAGACTCCAATAGGAAGATTAATGAGTCTAATGGTTGGATTAATGTGTCTACCAGATAAATCAAGTTCAACCAGTTATAAATAAAAGTGCATTGAAGACAAATGTAAGATATGACAAAAAGATAAACATTACACAATATATAAAAGCGCTCATATATACTTTGAGCTAGTCATAAACAACATTTAATTCGTTAGGGGGAGAGAGAGAGTTTATTACTAGTAATCTTCATTTACTTGAAGGGTTATTTAAAGTAGTGAGACCTTGAGGGTTGGCAACATTACAAGTAGTAAGGAGGAGTGTTGGGTTCTCAAATACCTATACAAAACTTGACGGGATACGGGATAGACATCACAAGTGCCTCACGCGAAATTTGTTGAATTATATTGAGGCACAAGAGCCTACTCTAATCTTAGATATATATTGGATTGAAAATCTTATAAAGTTTCTAGAGTTTGGATCAAGTTAATGAAAAGGTTGAACCAAGATAATGTCGATTGAGTAGATATTTTTTACTCTCCTTATTCACATCACTTGTGTTGATCGAAGTCCATCGGCGATATCTTTTGCTCATATCTTTGTTTTAAGCTCTCCTTTACTCAAGTTTAATTACTTTATAATTTTTATCACCCATTCACTCCCTCTCTTAGGTGTAATTTGTCATTAACAATATGCTATTGTAGTTCTTCTTTAGAGCAATTTATTTGAGGGCTAAGGAGTAAAAATGCCACCAAAAGTGCGTCTGGCACCATATATATTACTTTAGAGCAAAAATGTCTATGAACTTCTTAACATAAAGCAAAAATACCTACCTGTTTAACTTAGCGTGACAGTGGTTACTTTTTGAGTTAGTAGACCCGACATTATAATTTTTAAATGATCATTTAACAAACTCCTCACATTCTCTCTCTCACTCCCTTACTCTTCGGTCAAAGTCAAATACCCGTCCTTAGGGATGACCAAAAATCCAGTGGCCTAAGTAACTTGATTCGACCCAGTTTGGTAAAAAAAAAGTGGCTTGAAGGAATATTGGACAGACCAGACCAGACTGGTCTTTTTAAGCTGGACTGAACTGCAGACCAAGGCCTTAGACCTTTAAACTGGCCCAGTCTGACTTGAATGTTTTTTTTAAAAAAATCCCTAACCTAATGCCCTAATTTACTTACACAGTACACAATACACACTTTCATCACTTGACACTCGTAGAACCCTAGCAAACTACACTCTTATCTCAAGTCTCACTCTTGAGTCCAACACTCCCGTCTCTCTGTCTCCCCCCATCTACTCGCTCGAGTCCTCGATGGCTCTTCCCATTACCGCCTCTCCTTACTGGTCACGTCTTAGTCCATCGGCGGCCACTGCGAGGTTTCAATGTTGAGGTAAGTTTTCTTCCTTTTCTCATTCGGTTTTCCTCTAGTGCTTCATGAATCGGGTAGTAGTGGTAGAAAGTGCTTGAACCTCTTGCTCAATGTGCTTCTCATTCTTTCTTGGCTTTCTCTGCTTCAATCACACAATAAATTCACAAAATCGATTTTAGAAATAAGGGTTTTAGCGAATCACTTGCTACACAATCTAATAAGGTCGATCTATTGGAGTTCCCTCAGAAATATACACAATCTAATAAGGCCATTGAAGAAACCACTGATGAGCAGTCCTCAAGGTTTTAATGCTAATTGCATTCATTCAAGTTGTAGTTTGTCTAAAACATGGAATCTAATTTTGGTGGTTTTTAGGTTCTGTTTTTGTTTGCTATTTTCATTAAACGGTGACTTGAAATCAGAACTTAAAGAATTATAGCATATCTGTAATAGTAAGTTCATGAAAGGATTTTAAGGATGAAAGTAAAATAATTTTAATTTGCTAAGCTGTATGTCATGGACAGTCTCTAGATAAAATTTTCCTACTTTTTGAATTTTGCTTTTTGTTTTTAAATATGTTATTCTTCACTGTTTGCTACTAGAACAAATGAATTATGTTCCCCTATGCATTCCTAGTTGCATATACCTTCTGTATTCCATAAACTGCTGCTGTTGAAATTATGTTATTTGAAATATTTATAAATTTCCCATTTTGATCTTCTAAAAGGCACACACTTTACTCTACAGTTAGAAAGTTGCAGTTACTTCTGAGGTGAGAGATTATCCTGAGTTCCTGACCATCCACATTCACCCACTAATGCACCCGAGATATATAACTACATCTTTTGATTTATTTACAATTAATTATAGTGCATTAGAAGTGGAAGCTTAAAATGTTAATAAGCTGATATATGGCATCAAGTTTTGCTCATGCTTGGCACTGCTTTATGTGTGCGCGCGCGTCAAAACAAATTATATATAGCATCTACAAGTTTACATATTTCATTATTACTAATTTCTTAACACATACAATTTGTTGTTTTTTTGGATGGATCAAGTATCATTGACGGTGGAGGAGACAAATGAATGACAATGGATGCTAAAAAAAAGAAATTAGATCTTAATCATTTGTTTTTCACTTGTGTGTAATGTGGTAGACTTGTTGTTACTTGTTAAGCTTAATTTGTTTAATTGATTGTTATCATGGATTGTATTAAAGTAACTTGAACGTTGTTGTTTTTTTATTTGTTTTGAATGTTGTTGGAGATTATTAGGTACTTATGATTGGGTTTTAATATCTTGTTATGAGTTTTATATGATTATAGGTATTGTTATGACTTTAATAGGTTCAAATGTTATCTCTCAAAGAAGGCAACAAAAAATTTATAAAAAAGGACCACCAAATTCAGGTCCTAGATTGGTCCAGACAATCCACTGGACTAGGTTTAGTCCAGTGATGATTGAATATTTATTACACTTATTTGTATCTCTTGATTAATAAATTTAGGATTGTTTAGTTAATAAATAATGGGCTTTTCTATTTATTTGGGCTTTGGGTGTTTTATTAGATTTAATTTATTTTAATGATAAAATCCCAGATTTACAATGATGCACTATTTTGATCATAACTCTTGAACCATATATCCGATTAGTGTCATTCTTGTCTCATTTTTTAGATGATTCAAAGAGCTACAATCGATATGAAGACTTGAGAGGCAAATTCGGGACAAGAAGACAGTCAAAATTGGAGCTAATGTTAGATGCGTTTTTCTGGAATTTTTTTATTGGGCCCAAATTTTGTAATTAAAGACTATTTGTATTTATTTCCGTTTTGGGCTAGACTTGTGGAGCCCCGATCCATTTTCAATTAGGTTTTTACTCTAGTTAGAAAAAAACATAGGCATCATGACGTTTTGCAGAATTCTGGATAGAATACAAAAGTTTGAAAATTCTCTGAAATGTTCTTCGTGTTCTTCATCCGTTCTTCGTCTTTTCCAGCCATGCTTGGCTACACTTTCGTAACTGACCCATGGATTGAGGATCCACGTTTTCATCCAAAGGATGCGCTTTAATCAGTCACGTAACTCATTCCTATTTACTCTAATCGGATTTGATTTCTGGAAATAGTTCGAATATTAGATTTAATGTTCGGATTGATACATCCCAAGGACATAATTTGAACCAGGTTGTAGTGATTTCTGTGCGATCGCATAGTGACATGCCACGCGTTTGAATGAACCCTAGACGATTGTCTAGTCGAGGGATATTCTGGACGAATGTAGAGATTTTGGTTCATCCATAATCAATCATGAGTTTAGTTACAATATTTTCGTTTGATGATGGAAGGAAGCTCTGGAATCCCAGTTCTAGGTTAGTCGTTTTAATCAATCTGATTGAATTAGTTTGTTGTTTGATCTCTGTCTTTAGTTCTTTAATCTGAAACCCCCAACCAATTACTGTTTTACTGTTTTATCGACTGATAATCTTAGACTGACTGTGAATTCCGTGGGAAATGATCCAGGTTCTCTATATTACAAATTTGTATTGAAACAGGTTATTTTGCGAGAGTTCGCAATTCTCGATCATCCAGCCCAACTCGGGCTGATGCTATACCAGACTAAACCTCGAGCTGTCTTGTATAGCCCAAGGTACTATCCAGACCAGACCTCGGGTTGAGGCCAAACCTGGTTTGGTCTGGTCTATGCTTGACCTTACCCATCCCTCCCTCCCCCTCTCCCTCTTTGACTTCAGCTCCATCTCCCATCGCCAGGGTCCCAAGAGTTATCTGACTCCAGCTCCATTGTCGCCCTTGCTCTCATTGTTACTCAAGATTTTCACATTTGAATCAAAGAGGGATATAAGAATTGTAGATATGAAAATTTAGGGACCATAGCTTTGCGATTGTGAAGGTTCCTACTCTATGCAGTGACAAACTTTGAGAGAGAGATGGAAGAAGGAGGGAGAAAGAAGACAAAGGTGATTGTTGGGATTGATGAGAGTGAATATAGCAGACATGCTCTAGAATAGGCTCTGCAAAACCTCTCTCATACCCTTTCTAGTTCTAAGCTCATTGTCTTCTTTACACAACTCGTTGACCACTTTGGTTATGCTTATGCTTCCACCTTTTGAGCTGCTCGTATCTACTTCTCTCTCCTTTAATTTACAAATACAAACACCATCATTATTCAGAAATTTAGATTCATTATAGAGAGAGCCATCGTTCTTAACTTTTTCGCCCTTGTTTTATAGCTCCCTAGTTGATATAGTGTTCAAGAAATTTTCTTAAGAATTAAGGATTGCTCTTCATATTCAAGAGCTTACAAACTTTCTGATTCCTAAGAAGCCACCCTAAGAAGATCTCATTGAGCCTGCCAACAGGTTCTTGATGCTCTACCTTAATAACACCAATCATTCACCCTTCCCCACCTCGCAATAGCCAGTGGATACATCTACCATCCTCCATGCATTACATGTGACTATCAGGGTTTCAATCTCATGAAGTGTCGATCACGAGAATTTGAGTTGGAAGACAAGACGCAACCTTAAGGGTAGAGCCGGGAAATCAGGCCAAATTCATCAGGTCGGGCTTGAAAAATAGAGCCTCAGGCATAAAAGGGCCTGTCCTGTATGGCTGAGGGCCGGCCCGTTAGGCCCTTGAGCCTTTTTTATTTTTTATTTCCCCTACCTCTCCTGCCCATACCTTTGCTGACTCCTCCCTAATAACCTTAAAATTGTCAAATTTACATATGATGGTAATTTACTAATTCTTGATATTTTTACTGCTTAAGAAGAGTCTACTATTTAAAGTAAAGTACAATTAAAATTCCTTGAAATTGATGATAATAGCGAAAAAGATAAAAACGATAGTCATCATAATTATGTTGCTTAGAGTGTTTAGCTTTTTGCTTTCTTATGCTTTGTATGAGACTGAATTACTTATGGATTATATTTTTTTACCTTTGGTTATGAATTAGTAACTGTATGTTTTTATTGTATGAGGCGTGTAGACGTATAGTTAAATCTTGTGAAAATGATTTCTGGCCCTGCAAGCCGGGCTTTGAAAAACAACAATTTTTCTTTCCTCAGGCCCTATAGGGTCGACCCTTTTAGGTCCTGGGCCGTAAAGGTGCGGCCTTGCCTGGCCCTGATTCCCACCTCTACTTAAAGGTACTCGGCCGCTGTTTCCTTCCTCCTAGTCTCGAGAACTCATTGCGACTCCCAACACAAGACCACTCCCTGTTTTTCGCTGATGCTTTTCCAATCTTGAAGTTGTACCTTCAACCGTCGGACTCCAAATCCTTTGCTATAAGTATGCAACAAAAGAGAGAGAAGGTGGGGCGTTTGACCCAAAGGGGGAGGAGTGAGAGAGGAGAGGATGTGGGGAGTTAGTTAAATAATCATTTAAGAATTATAGTTTGGGGCCCATTAACTCAAAAGGTAACCACCCCTGGATATTTTTACACCTAATTATTATATGGTGTCAAAAGCACTTTTGAAAAATGTGTATTGTGTTATAAAAATATTGATAATAAGAGAGTAGAAGAGAGAAATTCTAGAGAGATATTCTCATTCACTTGTACATCAAAATACATAACACAAGACCCCTATTTATAGAAATTTTTCAGTGTTACAGTAACTTGCTACAGTACTTTTCCGTGTTGCTGCAGTGATTCTCGTGATGCTACAGTAACCTCCCCCGTGTGCTACAGTAATAAACAGCAATGAACAGTATTTGCTACAGTATGAACAGTATTTGCTGCAGTGATGAACAGTGATATTTACTCTTACATATCATATTGACTGGAAGAGCAGGTTGGCCTGAATATGAGCTAATGGACATCCACATAATTAATATTCATAACACTCCTCCTTGGATGTCTATTATGAATGTGCCTCATTAAAAACTTTAACTAGGAAAAACCCAGTGGGATAAAAACCTAGCCAAAGAAAAGAGTACATCATTCATTGATACACTGTTCAGTGCTGCCTCATTAAAAACCTTTCTAGGAAAACCCAGTGGGACAAAACCTAGATAAGGGAAAAAGAGTACAGCATGTATTGACTCCCCCTCTTAATATTATCAATTGATATCTCTGAATCTCCGAAGGCCAATGTCATAGACAAGTTTTTCAAAAATTGTACCTGGAAGTGACTTTGTGAATAAATCTGCTAGATTTTCACTTGAACTAATTTGCTGGACATCTATTTTACCATCCTTTTGAAGGTCACGAGTAAAGAAGAATTTTGGTGAAATATGCTTCGTTCTGTCTCCCTTGATATAGCCTTCTTTAAGTTGGGTAATACATGCAGTATTATCCTCATATAGAACTGTTGGTATCATTTTGCCCAAAGATAAATGACAAGTTGTTCGTATATGATGTATTACTGACCTCAACCATACACATTCTCGACTTGCTTCATGTATTGCTAGAATTTCTGCATGGTTTGATGATGTGGCTGATATAGTCTGTTTCATTGATCGCCATGAAATAGTTGTACCTCCACATGTGAACAGATAGCCTGTTTGTGATTTACCATCATGTGGATCTGATAAAAATCCAGCATCTGCATAACCTACCAGTTCATGCTTAGATACGTTTGAGTAGTATAACCCCATATCCATAGTGCCTCTTAGATAACGAAAAATATGTTTTATTCCATTCCAATGCCTTCGTGTTGGTGAAGAACTAAATCTTGCTAATAAATTAACAGCAAAGGATATATCAGGACGTGTATGATTAGCAAGATACATTAGTGCTCCAATAGCACTAAGATATGGTACTTCTGGACCAAGTAGTTCTTCATCACCTTCTTCGCTGATTACTCGCGGTCGGAATGGATCTTTATCTGGCTTTAGAGACCTTACAATCATTGGTGTGCACAATGGATGAGATTTATCCATATAAAATCTCTTTAGGACCCTTTTTGTATAAGTTTCTTGATATACAAAGATCCCATTTTTGAGATACTCAATCTGTAATCCAAGACAGAATTTTGTTCTTCCCAAATTCTTCATCTCAAATTCTTTCTTCAAACAATGAATTTCCTTTTGGAGCTCTTCAGGAGTTCCAATAATATTGATATCATCAACATAAACAGCAATTATAGCAAATTCACTATTAGATCCTTTTATAAAAATGCATGGGCATATTGGATCATTTTTGAATCCTTCTTTTAACAGATATTCATTAAGACGATTATACCACATGCGCCCTGATTGCTTCAGGCCATACATGGACTTATTTAACTTAATTGAATATTATTCTCGAAAACTTGAATTAGATGCTTCTGGCACCTTAAGTCCTTCAAGGACTTTGATATAAATTTTATTGTCAAGTGACCCATATAAATAGGCAGTCACGACATCCATTAGATGCAGATCAAGCCCTTCTTTTACGGCTAGGCTAATTAAATAACGAAAAGTAGTCGCATCCACTACAGGTGAATACGTTTCTTCAAAATCAATGTCAGGTCTTTGTGTAAAGCCTTGGGCTACAAGACGTGCCTTATATCTTATTATTTCACCCTTTTCATTTCTCTTTCGTACAAAAACTCATTTGCATCCAACTGGTTTTACATCTTCAGGTGTAAGAACTACAGGTCCTAACACTTTTCGTTTTTCCAATGATTTCAATTCTGCATTAATGGCATCTTTCCATAGGAACCAATCTTTTCTTTGTTGGCACTCGCTAATGGATTTTGGCTCATGATCCTCAATATTATTCATTACATCTTTTGCTATATGATAAGAAAAAATGTAGTCAACGTTGACTTCATTTCGATCCCATCGGATTCCATTCATAACATAATTTATTGAGATCTCATTATTTTCACATATATCAGGTACCTGGGTCTCTTCTGGGACTACAACATTCTCTTCTGGAGATATCTCTATTGAAGATAATAACTCTTCAGGAGATGGCTCTTCTGGAGCTATTAAATTTTCTTGATTATCCTCAATTTGACCATCTATATTCTTTTCTCCTTTTCTTTTTCGAGGATTTCTATCTTTGGAACCGATGGGTCTGCCACGCTTCAGGCGTGCTTTAGATTCATTCATGGTAGATTGTCCTTCAGGGACATCAATTTTAACAGGAGCATTAGCAGCTGGGATATGTGACTTTGTCACTTTCTTAGGGTCAGTAAATGCTTCTGGCATTTGATTAGCTAAATTCTGTAAATGAATTATCTTTTGAACTTCCAGTTCACATTGATTTGTACGAGGATCAAAATGAGCCAATGATAATTCATTCCAGCTAATTTCTTTATCCAACTGCTTGTTTTCTCCCCCTAATGTTGGAAAAAGTGATTCATCAAAATGACAATCGGCAAATCGTGCCGTAAATAAATCTCCCGTAGATGGTTCTAAATATTTTATGATTGAAGGAGATTCATACCCAACATATATTCCCATCCTTCTTTGAGGACCCATTTTAGTGCGTTGTGGTAGTGATACTGGCACATATACCGCACACCCAAAAGTTCTTATATGGGAAATATTAGGTTCTTGACCAAAAACCATTTGTAAGGGGGAAACCTTTAAGTAACTTGTTGGTCTGATGCGAATTAATATTGATGCATGCAAAATGGCATGGCCCCAAGCAGAAATTGGGAGATTAGATTTCATAAGTAAAGGTCTTGCAATTAGTTGCAACCTTTTAATGAATGATTCTGCAAGTCCATTTTGTGTATGAACATGAGCTACAGGATGTTCAACATCAATTCCAAGGGACATACAATATTCATTAAAAGCTTTTGAAGCAAATTCACCAGCATTATCAAGATGTATTTTCTTGATAGGATAAGCAGGGTAATGTGCTCTTAATCTAATTAATTGAGCAAGTAATCTCGCAAACGCCAGGTTGCGAGAAGATAATAAACACACATGTGACCATTTAGTTGATGCATCAATTAAAACCATATAATATCTAAATGGTCCACATGATGGGTGTATTGGCCCACAAATATCTCCCTGTATCCGTTCTAGAAATGTGAGAGACTCACTTTCTACTGTGCTTGGTGAGGGGCGAATAATTAATTTTCCCTTGGAACATGCAGTACATGAGAAATCATGGGATTGTGGTATTTTTTTACACTTCAGGGTATGTCCACATGAATTCTCAATTATTTGTCACATTATAATTGAACCAGGATGGCCTAACCGGTCATGCCAAACATTAAATTCATTTGTAAACTTCTGGTTTACATTAGTAGATTTCTGGTCTGTATTAGTGAACTTCTGGTTCTCAATAACATGTGTTTCAATTGTGTTTATAAATGTATAATATAAACCAGAAGAAAAAGCAGGACACTTTTCTAATATGCATTTTCTACCAGCAACTATTTTTGTAACAACAAGATATTCTTTATTATTTTTATTTGTTGTTTCTATATGATATCCATTTCTACGGATATCTTTGAAACTTAATAAGTTTCTTCCAGACTTGGTAGAATAAATTGCATTATCAATGCATAATTTTGTTCCTTCAGGTAATAGAATATTAGCTCTTCCGGAGCCTTCAATCAAATTTATACTACCAGATATAGTCTGAACATTAGCTTTTTGCATTACCAAGGAAGAAAAATATTTATCATTTCTGAGTATGGTGTTGGTTGTTGCGCTATCAACGAGACATAAATCTTCAGGATTGATGCCAGTAATATTCATTCTTCATTAAAAGAAATATAAAAACATAATTAAGATAAATACATTCGATAAAAGTAACATAAAATTCAAATACATAAATAATTATGCTAAGAAATCAGCAACATCCAAATAACTAAAATCCATGTCTCCATGCTCAGAATTCTCATCCCGATCCACATGATTTACTTCAGTTGTAGATCCTTTACCATTATTTTTAATTGATTCTTGGTAAAGTTCAACTAGCTGTCTTGGTGTACGGCAGGTACGAGACCAATGACCCTTGACACCACACAATAACATGAACTTTCAGTATTTTTATTTTGCCCACTATTTTCTCTTTTGTGGTTCTTATTATTATTTTCCCACTTTTGGTAGAAATTTAAACCACCACGACCTCGACCACGACCACGACCACGGATGTAGCCGCGTCCACGTCCACGTCCATGTCCACGTCCACGTCCACGGCCAGAAACAGATTCATTGGTTACTACATTCGCTTCTGGGAATGGAGTCGAGCCAGTTGGACGAGATTCATGGTTTTTTAATAAAAGCTCATTATTCTGTTCAGCTACAAGGAGGCAAGAAATTAATTCTGTATATTTTTTAAATCCTTTTTCTCGATATTGCTGTTACAGGAGCAAATTTGAGGCATGAAATGTGGAGAATGTTTTTTCAAGCATATCATTATCAGTAACATTTTCTCCACATAAATTTAATTGAGAAGTTATGTTGAACATAGCCGAGTTATATTCACTTACAGATTTAAAATCTTGCAACCTTAAATGTATCCAGTCATAACGAGCTTTTGGGAGGATAACCATCTTCAGGTGATCATACCTATCTTTCAGATTGTTCCAAAGAACAAGTGGGTCTTTCACTGTTAAATATTGAATTTTTAAACTCTCATGTAAATGGTGGCGTAGAAAAATCATGGATTTGGCCTTTTCCTGATTGGATGCATGATTCCCTTCTTTAATTGTATCTTCTAGACCATGGGCATTTAAGTGGATTTCCGCATCCAGCATCCAAGATAAATAATTTTTCCCAGTAATATCCAAAGCCACAAATTCAAGTTTTGCAAGATTTGACATGGTTCACACTATTAAAGAAATAAACGAGAATAATTAAAATATGAAATGTAAAAATGCAATAATATATAAAGACAAGAAATAAATTAATAAGGCAAGGTAAGAAAATTATGGCTTCAGGCCATTCAGTTCTTATGGCTTCAGGCCAATTAATCTCATGATAAGAAATTAAATATATATAGCATCTGACTTTTTATCTTCAGGATAAATAAAAGTTATACATAGCTTCTGGCTGTGATATATATGGCTTCTAGTCATATAATAAGGAATCATATAGATATGGCATCTGGCCATATAATAGGAGATCATAGAGATATAGCTTCTGGCCATATTATAAAAATTCAAATAATATGACTACTGGTCATATAATTTCAGAAATTGGATGTAGATGGCTTCTGACCATAATCATAATAATAATATAAATAAACTTGTAAATGATATATATCAGATATAACAACAATAGTGATCTCCAATCCTAGCCATGGAACCCGATGTTCACAACAATCGGTAAAGATATATTTCTTAATTCCATATAATGGCTCAGACTATCCCAGATCTATGAAATAAAGATATTATAAAATAAAGTATAAATTATCAAAGAAATTATAAGAATATCATACCTTTGGCAGAGCTTCGTGCTGATAACGTGTTATAAAAATGTTGATAATAAGAGAGTAGAAGAGAGAAATTCTAGAGAGATAAATTAGAGAGATATTCTCATTCACTTGTACATCAAAATACATAACACATGACCCCTATTTATAGAAATTTTTCAGTGCTACAGTAACTTGCTACAGTACTTTTCCGTGTTGCTGCAGTGATTCTCGTGATGCTACAGTAACCTCCCCGTGTGCTACAGTAATGAACAGCAAATGAAAAGTATTTGCTACAGTATGAACATTATTTGCTGCAGTGATGAACAGTGATATTTACTCTTACATATCATATTGACTGGAAGAGCAGGTTGGCCTGAATATGAGCTAATGGACATCCACATAATTAATATTCATAACATATTGGTATTTTTACCTTTTAACCCATTATTCAAACCAACTTTCTTACTGTACATGTATTTCTTTTCCAATGCTTGCCGAATGCTTTATATCATATAGTCAATTTGGAGGAATTAGCATCATCTAGGTCAACGCTGCCTATCACTTTCACTTACAAGCAATGAATCAAACTTCATTACAAGAGACATGCTTCTCCTAATATAGTGTGGCGGGATATAAACTTCATGCATTTTACTCAGTTTTTTTTTTGTTAAACTCATTTAGTGTGTTTGAATTAATTTTTACGATTTGTGAGGAAAATAGCCTTATTTCTTATGCTATATTGTAACAATTTTTTTACTATGTAAATATCATTTTGTCTTCTTAAAAAGGGGGGGGGGGAATATTGTTTTCATAACATCATTTGATTGAAGAGTTAAAAAAAAAAAAAAAAAGCACGCATGGATGACATCAGAAGCCTTCATTGAGTTACAAAGGTTTAGACCCTCTAAAACCACAGTGATGGTAGCAAGGGGTCAAGTCTTTCCTTTGTTTTTTTTTTAAAAAAAAATTTATACTTAACTTTCAAAATATATGGAAATGAAAAAAATATGAGGGGACTAATTTAATATTTAAAGTGTTGATGATTTTACTATAGCGCCCCTCAGTTCTTTAGATATAAAATAATAAAAGGCACTCCTTGATAGAGCACAATGCCATTATGTTTAAAAGAAAACAGTAAACACAATGGTGTGGTACTCTCACAAGGGGTGCCCTTTCTTTTTTTATTTAAAAAATTGAGAGGCATTATGACAAAATTACTAACACTTTAAAATCCCAAATTAATCCTCTATCACCTTTCTCTCATTTTCATGTTTTAATTGACTTTTGGGTTTTTTTTTTAAGTTAACCATGCATCTAAGAACCTCATTATTTTAGATCCACAAGTCTAGCTTCATTCACATTCTTGCTCAAATCTTCTTACTTCTTGACAATCACTTCGCAAGAGATAGAACTGCTTTATGATTTCTCTTTCAGTGGCGTCAAGACTATACTTAGCCTCATTTTGTTATTCATTTTAGTTCTCATATTGGTGTCTTGACTATATGTGTCTTGAATAAAAAAAAATCATTAAACTACTCAATTGATGCAAGTTATAAAAAAGAAAGGAAAAAGGAAACCAAATTTTCATGAGTAAAATATTAATGGAAATAATAACAATAGTAACATACCTAATTGTTGGCTTAATTTTACTGCTTTAAAAGGCTGGTTTCCTAGTCTTTTGTTAGTAATGTGTTGGCCTCTTAACTACCAAGAAGGCAAAAATATCAGAGCTTTCCTCGACAAAAATGAACATTTCTATTAATACAATAAACTAAATCATAAATTTAATGAAACGATAACTATCCCACGTGTTTCTTCTCAATATCATCATATTGACTACCTTAATTTACATCATAAGTATTGCCTAAGACTTTCTCCACTCATAGACTCCAATTCCTTCAGAATTTCCTGAGCAAGAGACTTGACACAAGGCTGCACATCCTCGAGCAATTCACCCAGGAAGGGGATTGTTTCGGCCAGAAACACAAGATACTCTTCTTTCAAATTCTCCACTAGATATTTAAGTATTCTTAGGCCCAACATTCTTGTTCGAAGTTTTTCACTCCGTGTCTGCATCAACACCTGCAAAACAAACCAGGCATAATTTGGATTAGCTGTTCAAGACTCTACGGCCATCAAAAGAGATTAAGACGAGATATTCTGTACAGATTTCAACATGCAGAAACATGGTGATAAAGATCAAGTATGAGAACTAAAATTTAGATAATACTCATTCAATCCTTTTTATAAGCAACAATTACCCAAATCATGCAAAACAAATTGTTAGTTAAAATTAGTTAAAAGCAATAAATGTGTAAGAGATATAAATTTTTCCCCTAAATACACCCTTATTTATGAAGATGATGAGTGTGAGTGAAAATGAGTGGCAAAAAGATATGAAAGACGTAATTAATTGGGGGTAAAAAGTAGAAAAAGTGCATTCAACTTTCTTTTTTGGTGAAAAAAATGCATTAAAACTTTTCAACAAAGCCAACTTGTTGCTTATAATAGGACTAAAGGGAGTACAATTGTTTACTGCTTAGTACTATGACTCTATTCCCCTGGAAAAAAAAAATCCCTCGGTAGTAGAAATCTAGATATTTACCTCATGATTCAAGGGTTTCCACAAGAGGTCATTTCCAGCAGTCACGGCCATTTGACCAATGCATACAACTAGTAGGTCATCAAATTCCTTCACACTTGGAGAATTCCGGGTGTCGTCCAAAGAAGCTGGCGGTTCTATGACTAGTTGTGAAACAATCGGTTTTAATAGCATCTGCAACAAACCATAATTAAGGTGAAGGGATATACAAACAAGGTCCTTGTTAATAGAGGATCAATCTTTGAATGGACTTGATTCAAAGCAACAGGAACAAGAATTGAAGATAATTTGCAAAAGTTCAGAAGTGCTGAATTGAATCCTAATCGGTGGGAATCCCTAAATAGAAAAGCGGAATGGAATTAAAAAGTGATTTTATGGATGTGAAATGTCATTTATACCCTAAATAAAAAATAATAATAATAGGAGGCAAGTACTATTGAATAATGATGCAAGAGGTATATGAATTTTTAACAACTTGATTATCGTTTTAAATGAAAAAAATTGGAATTACTTGCATTCTAATATCCAAATTTGGAAATAAATATTAATAATTATCAACATGATAAAGAAAAAAGAAAAGCAAGGTAAAAATATCTTTAAGTGGAGACAATTATTCACAATCGTTCAGTGCTTCTCAAATCTGAATATGTCAAAGTTTGCCGTTAGTTGAATCAAATAAAGCGTTTAGCTTCTAGGAAAAGGAGGTATTTATGCACACAAGACAGGTCTGTAATGCAATCGTTCAGTGCTGCTCAAATCTGAATATGTCAAAGTTTGCCGTCAGTTGAATCAAATAAAGCGTTTAGCTTCTAGGAAAAGGAGGTATTTATGCACACAAGACAGGTCTGTAATGTGGCACTAAGCATCTTAAGCGTTGTGAGGTTATGACCGCAAACTGATCAAAAACATTCTAAAGAAATAAACTTAAATGTCTGAAAAATGTTCAATGGTTCTAAGATATATCATTGTGATGGCAATGTAAAATAATTTACCCACCTGAAAGTTTGAAGAGTCAAGAAACTTGGAGGATCCAGTATCATATAGAAAGCACTTGTGCAAACACGACAAGACTAGCTTCCTAAGATGCCAGCTTTTGAGAGAAACAATGGCTCCCTTTGTACTGTCATCATCCTGAATCTTGGCCTTCTTTTTCTTCCGACTCAATACATCTCCAGCATTACTAAGATAGTGAACACAGCTACCAAGCAAGTGTTTGAAATAAGGAACAAACAATGACCTACACATAGGGCACAGCAGTGAAGAAGTGATTAAGCAATTCAATCACTACTTTAAGAGATATCCACAAAGAAAACTGATTGTGTTGCTGAAGTTACTTATGTACGCATAATTTAAATGAGAAAGGAAGGACTTCTCACTAAAAGCAAATTATGGATATAATAATATCAATTTCAGATTAAGTTTTGTATCAACTCAACTGTCAATCACCATTATTAGACAGTATAATACATAAGGACCTTTATACACATAACATAATTTTGCTTTATTCTAGAAATTTAAAATGGTGTTTTATTCTTTAAAAAGTGACATACAATAAACCCAATAATTCAAGAGATATGCCTCAACAAAGTCTCTTTTGAGAAGCTCATAAAGCAAGTAAAAATAAAGGTATGGTACAGAGACATTGACTTACCGATGGCTCTCTGCAAGTTTATTTACCATGCCATAGAAGGATATAGCCCTATCAGTGCTACCCACAGATGCAGTTTCACCCGCATCAGATTCTGCCCACTCAATACTCTTTATGAATAGAGGTTTGAACATGCTCTCGGTAAGTTTCATGGTCAGAGCAACCATAGCATGGATCACACTTTTTTCTACTGCATCAATATCATGAACAGAAACAGGACTCTGATGACGAAGATCAAGGGCAAGCAGGCAGAGGTCAAAAATCTTTCTATGGAAACCAACAATAGATGACCTGTCCATGGTACCAATTAAGTTTGCCAACATGTCAAACATAATTTCTAAGCTTTTATCCCCAGCATTAATAGAAGCAGAGTAAACTTTTAACAATGGTGGCAAAACCAGCCGAACCTGTTTCAAAACAAAAGCACTTCTAAGTAAAGAGAGAACCAAAATGTTGATTTCATACAAATGTTAAATGATACTCCCTCCGGTCCTTAATATAAGACATATTTGTCTAATTTGATTAGATTAAGAAAGTTACTTAAGTTAGTTAATATGACATGTATTTTTTAAAATACCCTAGTCATCTTCTTTAATTCCTCCATTCCCTAACCTCCTTGATTATGGTTGAGGGAGCATGAGCATCAATAAGGGTAAATTAGGAAAAGATTAACAAATATGAAAACTATGTTTTATATTTAAGACCAAGATCAACTTCCCAAATATGTCATATATTAAGGACTGGAGGGAGTACTATAAAATAATAGAGGCTTACAGGTATTCTCTCCACAAGGAGCTTGCGAAGTCCACTAGCTCTAGATTCCACCTTTGCATCCATTCCAGAGACATGTTCAGGATGAAGTACCAGAAGATCTATTATATTTGGTAGATAAGGGTTTAGAAATCCACCAAGCTTGTCCGCAACTACCTCCAAAGTTAAGAGAACAGACAAATAATATGAGTCTTTTGAGACTGAGGAAACAAGCTCCATATTTTTTTGGGCTTCGATATCTGAATTAGAGAACAGTTCAGAGAAAAGCGTCATCATATTTTCCATTATGTGAGGAAGCTCTGCTAGAGCTTTTGGACCTAGAACATTGATCAAGGCAGCTGTTGTTTTAAGGCAAGAAGAGGCTACTGCCAAGTTGCACAAACTGATGCATTTTGCAACTGATCTGAGGCATAGAACAAATATTGAATTATTAGATGGGAAGCTGTTCGCCAAAACTTCTAATGCAGAAATGGCTGCCACTTTGAATGAAGTACTTGAACCCTCAGCTGGATCATCAAGTACACGAACAATTTCCAAACACATCTTATCAAACGACTTTTGATCACTCTCATTCAGATCAAGCCAAGGAAAACATGGATTTGAACTTCGAGTTTTACTTTCTTTACTTTTTGAACTAACTTTATGATCTCTTGCAGTCTCACACAGAAGCCCAAGAGCCTGCAACACAAATTAAGCAATTATTGAATAATCATTACTTATCTCACATTGCTCATCATTGCACGAATTACATATGAAGCAGGAAATTTATGCTGTGCCTACTCAACTACTTGGGGAAAAACTTGTAAGTCCTATGGGCACACATATTGGGTGTAATACAATAAAATACATCATACATGACAAATTTTAGAATTTTATGATATGGGTGCAGGAGACGTGCATATGTAGTTGTGTATATATTTAACAAATTAACACGAAAATTGAATAAAATGAAAATATTTGAGTTTTAAACAAGTATTTCAAAAGTAATATAGTGATATTAACAACAAACCTAAGCTTTTGAGTTATTTTGAAGCATTTCAGAGGAAAAAAGATCAATAATAAAAGTTTCAAAATATATAGCATGTAACCTGAGGTTCAATGCATGTATCATATCGGATATGTATCTGATATGGTACACTAACTTTTTTGAAGTATCCATGATACAGTCCTAATGTAACATTTTGAAGCATCACACAAGAGACATACAAAATGTAGTCTAAGAAATTACCCTTTCGCCAACATCTTTATCTGCATGGCGGAGCAACTTAATTATGCTCCTAAAGTATGACCAAGGTATCATGACCAATGTTATATTTCTCACCACAGCACGCATGGTTTCTTTTAACTCTTTTCTTAGAATAACAGGGAACTTCATTTGTTTCTTTTTAGAAAATACAAGTTGCAAGAGAAAAACAATCTGCTCCATAAGCTTTCCAAGTCCTTTCTGCAATGTCAAAACAGTCAACTTGTGAGGGAAACAAAATTTTGGCAATATGCAAAAATTTAGATTGAGAAACTATTACAAGAAGATATTAGAATGAGCATCCCAGCAAGAAGACTATAAGAATAATGAAACATATTAAACACACAATCAAATAATTAGCAATTTTCTGCTTTAAGAAGAAAATTTTTATCAACCAAGCGTGTCACTCACCTGGACAATTGCAGACCATTCTAGGTATTATTGGGAGAATTATAATACATGCCAAAGCATAGGATTGAGAAAATTGTGAGAAACTTTCTTCAATCTAGGTGGTTGAGTTTTGAAGACCTAGTTAGAGTACAATACTTTTATGGCATCAGGTATTCCAAAGCATAACTTAGACCATGATAGAAGGAATACTAGAACTGCAATAACTCTCATGAGACTAACAAAATAATCTCAAGGATATAGATCTTTTAAGCGACCAGCTACATTCATGTTGGGTGGTAGCAGCTCTTGTCTGAGGTTAATTGGGTGGAAAATATGCCCCGGTGCTTTGGGAGATTATTTGGGTGGAAAATATCCACCCGAGGCCTAGACAACACAACACAATAGACACAGGATTGCAAACCTCAAAAAACTGTCCCATGATATATGTGCAGATGGGGGATTTTATATCTCTGTTTTCTATTTGCCACAAGGTTATAGATTTACCATGTAACAATCAGTTTAGATTTTTTCAGTGGCATTTTACAAGCCACTGGCAAGAAAAAGAGTAAATATATTTTGTGACAAAGCGCAGTGTTTGAAATCTTGGCAAATTTGGTTAGAAAGGAATGCATGTATTTAGAAAGGCACCACCTCACCAAACCTGTCCTGTGACGTACAATACAATGGTACTTATAGGAACCACTTGGTAGCATATGAACGTTACAAAGGGTATCCTTCTGCAATGGAGAGAGACTGAACACCCTTGCTAATTGCTTGTGCTATTAACTAAGTCAGATATTTCAAGTTGAAGATTAAGGTGTCAAAAATAACGAATACACATGGAATTATTATACCTGAATGACATCAGCATCTTTTCCTGATTCCATCTTGAATGAAAATTCTGGATCTTGCAATTTGTGCAAAGTAAAATGCATTGCAAGAAACAATTCTAGAAAGAGTCCAGGGTCATTTCCCAGTTGTTGAAGTAGCACAACTAAAGCAGGAATCCATGTCAGACTTGTGTATTGTTCACATATTTGCACAGCAAATTTATACTCCCACTCTCTTGTATAAAATGTTAATGCATCTGGAACCTTGATATCAAGGAAATTAGTTTGTTCCCTTGAAACCAATGAATGGAAAAGCAGGACAAGCAATGAAGCCAAGCTTTTATCCTCACCCAAAGTTCTGCAAAGATGGAGTATGGTTACGAGTAGCTCAAGAACAGATAAACAAAGTTAATAAAAAGTGAAATATAGCATAAAGAGTACCTTACCTTAACAAGTATAAAACAATTGACAATCTTCTATGCTCAACAACTTCAGGCAATGTATCCATGAAAATCTGAAGGGAGAAAAGAATATTAAAATATTGATATGCTTAGAATTGCTTCCATTCATTTGGAACAAACATGGGACATGAATATACACAACAAACATAAATACAATCACACACACACACCCCCTCAAGAAATAACTACCTTCAGTAATGCTTCCACATCATCAGTCTTAGACAGCCAACAGGGAACAATCACCGATATAAGATCCTCAAAAACATGCTTTGAATGACTGTCAATCTACAGATAACAACCAAATAGTATGAATACAGATGATATATTAAACTAGACCCGATCATGGATTAAAACCCAACCAATCCAAACAAAAGATACGAGTTATGAACCTGAAAGACCCCAATTAAAAATGGGCTAGTCTAAAAAATTTTGAAACCCATATATTGAACAGGCCAAGCATACACTTTCTATAAAGCCCAAACCCTACCCTGACCCATTTGAATATGTTATGACATAAATATATTAGAAAATCTTACTAAAAGTCTGCATTGTTCAATTTTGTGTCCGTCAAAATACAATGAATTTGAAGAAATAGAATACCGAAAAATCAATCCATCTGAAACGTCTTTAAATTTTACTCAACTATTTGCTTATAATTATAGAAAAGGTATCTCACGTTGTTGTAATATAATTAGTCAAAAAATGTCATCTTTTTTGTTAACCACACTAAATCAGTGGAAAACTTTTCTATAGAAGCGTTTTTCTCCTCATAGTTAAGATCCTAGACTCTCTCATATAGGCTATAGCAAGTTCGTAACTTTGATATGAAGGTTTTTGCATGGGAAAAACAAGCAAAAAACAAAACAGACAGGGATTTATTTTGGCATTGGCTAGGCCTTTCCTATTAGGCCCAAACCTCCCCTGCTGCAATCAATTCTAATAATATGTCCCTAACATCAAGTATTGCTTATAATCAGCTTATGATTTGAAGAAATACAATAACAAAAAATAAGTCCATCTAAAACATGACTCTCCTTCCCAGTATTGCATATAATCCACTGTAAAATTTAACCAAAATCCAAGCACGCTCTTCACTGTTACTCCAAATTTCAAAGTTGCTTTAGTCATATATTGACAAACCTGTGTGATAGCTGATTCTCCAACAACAGCAACAATATCAAGTATATGCCCAAAAACTTCTTCAGGAAAAGCTTTAGCAACAGCAGAAAGCAGAGAAAATACATGGTTACGGGTGACTACATCCTTTGAAGAATGGGCACATTCTATCAGGACATTGAAGCTAATTTCATTTGTTATATTTTCCTGAGAATAAAAATGGGAAAATAAATTTGAATTAGGCAAAAAATGGCATACCAAGTAAACTGTTAGATATCTGGAACTTTTAAGCATAAAGAATAAAAATGAACCTTCAATGCCGCAGTGCTATCAAAAGATGTGATTATATCCTCAAGGATTATCAACAAAGTCTGTTGAATATGACATGTTGCATTAAAATTAGCCTCACTTACAGAAGGTTGGGTCAAGCCCTTCTCCTTGGAGAGAGCATCATTGACCATCTCCTCAGAAAGAATCTTGCTAAGAAGCTTAAATAAGGGGCTTATAAGCATATGTCTGCAACCATCAAAGTGAAAAGTTAGCACAATCAAATATAATATTAATTTCAATGATCCTGAAATAGCAATTAATTTCTAACCTCTTTGTTATGTCTTTCTTCAGTAACAAGACATCAAGAAGAGAACTAAGAATATAGAATGAATTCTCCCTTCTAAATATGCCATCCTCTGCATGTACGGTTAGTTTCTTTTTCTTCTTGGATTCTGAGATATTTATGCAACTTCCCCTTTTGAGTATGACATCAAGCATGTTGCCAAATGTTGAGAAACTAATCTGCAATTCCAAGAGAAAGACCATTAACCACCAATTAATTTTTTTCTTTTTCTTCCATAGAATTTCTCCTATAATTAAGACGGTGAAAAGGATAAACTGAAGAATCATACCACTATATTACGAAAGGGAACATAGTACTGAAACAGAAAGTATGATAGATCCAAAACACACAAGAACCACATGCTCCCTCAATCACTACTGGCCACATAACAGTTTTAAAAGAAAAAATTTATTCAAAAATCCCATTTTCAAATCAAACCAACATTAAAAATGTGTACATGCTTAATCATAATTCATAATGCACGCACAAAATGCACATTTCTGTACAAGCAAACCAGGATCCAATCAGTTCCAAGCAGAGCATTGCTTATGTAAAATCTACTAATTTACCAAATCAATTATGCATCTTAGGGCACAGGCTTAAAACTTAAGTTCTTAAATTCTGCCAAAAATATTATCTATTGGGAGAAAAAATGGTCTCCTTGGCAACCACTTGAGTTCATTATTTGAATATCAGATGCTCCCATAAACTGTTCTGCATCATACAGGTAAGCAACAATAAAATAAATCCAACACACTAACAAAATAACAAATAATAAAAGATGCACTAAATTGAACGCATGATAAGTAAAATCAAGCAATATATGAGAAAGGATTTGCCTTGTGTATGGTTTTCACTAACTTGGAAAACGCATATGACCATGTACCTAGAGATGTACTTTGGAAAGCCTTGAAAAAGTATGGGGGTGCATGTTACATATATCAAAGCCATTCAGGACATGTATGCCTATGAGGGGGTAAAAACCAGTGTTAGAATATCTGGGGGTGAAACAAAAGACTTTCCTATAATGATTGGAGTACAACAGGAATCACCTTTGAGCCCTTAATTGTTTAACCAAGTAGTAGATGTTTTAACTGAGTTTATCAAAGAAAAGATCCCTAACTGCATGCTTTTTGCTAATGATATTGTTCTGTTAGCTAAATCAAGGGAATAAATTAAATCTAAACTTGATATATGGAGAAAGACTTTAGAGTCAAAGGGTTTTCATCTAAGTAGGAAAACAGAATATATGCATTGCAATTTTGATTAGAGACAAGTGGGAAATGATGTGGAGGGTAAATTGGGAGAGCAAGTTACTCAACAAGTGACAAAGTTTAGATATTTAGGATCAATTATACAAAAAGATGGTGAAATTGATGGAGATATTACATCATAGAATTCAAGTTGGATGGTATAGATGGAGAAAAGCTACCAAAGTTATTTGTGATAAAAAAATACCTAATAAGGTAAAAAGGAAGTTTTATCATACTGCTATAGGACCAGCAACGCCAGATGGTAGTGAATGCTGGGCTTTAAAAGGATAAACATAACATACGAGTAGCCAAGATGAGGATGCTAGGAGGCATGTGTGGTTATAGAAGAAAAGATAAGATTTATAATCATCATATACGCGTATGAATTGGAACAGTACCTATTGAGGAGAAAAAGATAGAAAATCATCGAAGGTGGTTTGGACACGTTCAAAGAAGGCCATTGAGTGCGCTGGTGAGAATGGTCAATCAAGCATTATGGAGTCCTCAAAAAAGAGGTAAAGGAAGACCGAAGCGAACACTCGATAAGGTTATAGAGCAAGATATATTGGTTAGCAATCTATCTAAAGATCTCATTTTTGTAAAGCGCAATGGTGTCATACGATACATGTAGCCAACATCACCTTGTAGGATGATGCTTTAATGTTTTTGTTGTATATGAGAAAGGAACTTACATCTATCTGCAATATAGCCTCTCTAGCGGCACTTTGTATATCACCATTAGCATTGCGGCACAAAAACACAAGCTCATGAAACAAATGCTCCTGTAAAAAGTAAGAAAATTCATTGTCAGATATTAAATACATCAAGCCAGGAGAACAAATGAAATCTTACTTAACATGGGGCTAAATTGATCAAGTTATCATGGAAGGCAATGACATTATTTGGGAAGGAAATGGGTTGTTCGGTACCTTTACTTCATTATTCAACCCCTTATAGAATTGATCACTAAGTTTCCTCAGAACCGTTATACAGGGCTGTACATAGGCAGGTTGACCAGAAGTAGTAGAATCCAACTGACCAAGGCAGTAGCCAAAGCACGTAAGCATATGAAAAATAACAAAACAACTCAATGAAGAAATACTATATCGCTTACCCGCAAAGCTGTTAGTAAATGATCTTCAAAATCATTTCCACCAGAGGAAGAGGACATAACGCAGCTCTATCACAATACTAGGAATTAGTTCACATCAAATTCCATATGGGAGTGTGCTCTCAGCCAAAAACAACTAGATATACTTACCTCAAGTAATAGGCATAGCATTTCAATTTCAATGCTTGACAATTTCTGTGAGGAATTATCTGGCACATTAAAGCATTGATTCCGCCTATTCAAAAGTAGGGACAACAGTGACACCACTTCTTTAACACACACAATCCCTTTTCCAATTCCCTTGAGCAAGGATAAAATCTTCAGCTGCAAGAAACGGTAAAGTACAAATATAATTTGTTTTTCTAAGATAATGTGAATGCAATACACATAATAGTATTGGAACATTTTTGAAGATACAAAAGTTTGATTAAGAATGCAAATTCTATGTATAAAAGCAGAGAAGGAAACAGTTTAGAAAAGATAGCGAACCTTGCCATAGTTTGAGAGTTTCAAAGCAGAACCCAAAATGAAGCCAAGAATTTTTTCTTTCGTAGACTGATCAAATCTGGAAAAAAAATTAGGCACAGAAAGAAAATGGAAATCGGTAGGTTTGATGTTAGGTGCTCAAAAACTATATAAGAAAATAAAGGAAAGGAAACTCTAACAAGGAAAAAGAGAAAGTATCTCACTCAACTCCTCACTAGAAGTCCAAAGGAATGAAACTGATATATCATTTATGAATTACTAGCTTTAGGGAGGCTAGCCTATTTATAAACATAAGTTACATTAAAATAATTAAATAAAATCTTGAAATAACCTCTCATCAAATATTTAAATATTTTATTCAAGATAAACTAATTTAAATGTTCAAGATAAGTTAAACAATTAAAAATAAGAAAAGCTAACTAAATAAACTAATTAATTTTCTAATGCTTCTGCTGGATTGTTCTATTATCATTCAAACAAATATTTAATGAGAAAAAGAAAAACCACTAACAATGCAGTATACATTGATCCGATACTATCACCATGAAGCAAAACAAAATAACCCTATCCAACTTGGTCTCCCATCAGACAAATATGACTGATGCAAGTGTCAAAATAACCACCTTAAAGTGCAGTCAAAATAAACTGCATCCCCACCCACCCAAGACAGGTAAACCAAAGGTTGTCCGTGGCAGTAATTTTCCCTGCTTTAACTCTAAGTACATAAGAATTTGACAGACGGAAGAGGTGTGCTTTGCAACAGGAAAAATAAAAAACAATGAAAAGCAAATAAACAACACAGAATATGAATATCAGCTGAAATAATCAATCATAGGAGCTGAAGCCAAGGCCTAAGGACATTAGATATATTATTCTAATCTTCAAATTTTGGAACTAGGCCATTAACCACGAAAACCATAGTCCTGCATTCTAGCCAATGAAAATGCTGGTAACAAAGAAAACCTTCAAATTCCACATCAAGTATCAACCCTTATACCTAGCAATGACCTTTACAAATTATAAAGAATACTTGACATATTTAATCATTATAAAAATGCATGATAAATTACAAAGGACACTACTGAAGTGAGTGTTCAAAAGAAATATACAATGGATTAGCAGATGTTCTGTTTTGACTCTTGAGCAAAAAGAACAACCAACAACCTAACTAACATTCTCTAATGACACTGAATGCCCAAAATTGACATTCCAACCACTCAAACTAGTTTATATAATTCACGCCACAATGCTTTGCTCTTCAAATGCAATTTTCAAATTAAATTAGAGCTGTCAATAAGGGCCGGCATTCAAGGGTCAAGGCTGAATCAGGGCTGGGCTTGAAAGATCTCATATTCATAACTTTATTAGGCCCAGCCTGTAGCCCCTAAGCACTTTTTTCTGTTTAGAAAATACAAAATAAAAAGCATATAAGTAAAACAATATCACAAATTCAAATTTAGACATAAATCCATAGTTTAGACCATTCAAAGAACAATTCAAAGTCTAAACATAATATTACTCATAATTCAAATCATAATTCCTAAAATTAAGAACCACAATCAATTCTCAATCATCAGCAATAATAAAGTTGCATCAGTGGCTGCTTCTTGCCTTCTAAAAGACTAACACTAAAGCACTAAAGCTAAAAATCCCCTAGGGAATGAGTCTTAACAAAATACAAAAAATAAATTAAAGGAATTAAGAAAATAAGGGCCGTCACTATTCTAAAAAGGGCCTAAAAGGGCCAGCCCTTTTGACCTTTTATCAGTTTCATAGAGATGAGCATCCATTCACATGGTGATAATTATGTAGATGATTTCCAACAATCTTGAGACTCATGAGCTATTTGATTGACTTGCAAAGCAAGGAAATGTGGCAAAAAACACCTCACTATAAATGTAATAAGGATTAGCAAGTCTATCAATAGGAAATTCCATAAAAGATGCTTTCATCAAACGAGCATGGTCATAGTAACATTATTTATTAGATGAAAATAGGGAACAAATGAATAATTATGGTAACATTATAAAACTACCTGTTTTCAATGTTTTGGGGTACTAAGATGTTGTGATAGGTTGAGCCCAGCATAGATGCAAACATTGCAGGAAGAAATCTCTCGTCAGACAATATTAGTGTCTTTTGCTGATCTATCAACCCCAAAAGTTCACCCAGAAAATGGTTCCATGTGACATTGCTCCCTGTTTTCACCAGTTTACAAAAATTTGTAAAATAACAGGGTAACACAGTTGATATGAAGGACAGATTCTAATTATTCTGATGGTACAGTACCATTTCTCCTTCCAGAACGCTCAAGATGAGACCACAATACACATAGCCCATCAATGCAGTTCATGGCCGCAATCCTTTCATCCTGAAAATAAAGGGGGAAACAAATTAATCAATTTGGCCAATTCCATTTTGATGCAAGAGAAAAGAAGTGGGAAAAGAACAGCACAGTGGAAGTGGCATAGGCTTCTCAAATTACAATATAGAAGAAAACAATGTGTTAATGATCATGTGTTTACATAGTGAAAAGAAATGAGGGTAGAAAAAAGAAAATCACTTCAAAATGTTTGGAATCAAGGGGGGAAATCATACCTGGTTATCACTAGCCAATGGAACAAGAACTGAAGGAAACTCAGCCATAAGTTCAAATTGACATCTTTCTTGTGACAGGCTACAAAGAAATGCAAAGCACTGAAGACTTTCAACTTGGACTTCAACAGGAACACCTACAGAATCAAAAGACCAGTAAAAGATTAAGTAGATGCAAACTTTTCCAGGAATACAACCATGACGATATATGACAACAAAGAAAATAAATGAACTCAAACACTGAGATTTCACTAAAAGGGAAAAACCACCATAAAAAGTACAAACTGTTTGAATCTATAAACGAGATATTAACTTCCAATGGATGTGCATGCAAAGACATTCTAGCAGATATGTATGCAAAGACGTTCTAGTGACATTCATCCACACACAATCAGTAAAGTTACATATACCCCACTTGATGATCGGACTCTGCAGAGTTCGTGGGCGCAAGAAGCATAAATTGATTCCACTTGATGATCGGATGCCAAATAAAACAATATTTAAAATGGGAAAAAAAGAAGATAAAACTAGAAGTGCATTTAGACGTCCCTACAGATAAAAATCAAAAATTGGAACTGAATGTTGTGACAGCAAATCTGTTATGGTATTGGAAGAAGAATATAAAAGAAAGATGGAGAGAGAGAGAGAAGAACAGAAGATTGAGAGAAGCAGAGAGGAATTAAGAACAGAAAGTAGAGAGAGACAGAGAAAGAGACTGAATAGTGCATATTCTCATCGGGCAACACAACAATGATCTGAATACAATAGGTGATAAAGAGCATATATAGGCTTAATCCTCTTTTAATCACCGCTGCCAACTATAATGGTATTTCCTAACAGCTAGTGCCTAACAGACTTAACTAACTAATAACTAACTTTCACATTATTATTCCATATCAATTCAAGGCCCAATATTAAAAAATTTTGGAATTGCCAACTTGAACATGCCAACCGTTTTACCGTTTCTATTCAAGCCCCTTTTTTTAATTAACGAAAATTAAAGGAATCAGCAACTGAGGAAATACCAATTAGTGATTACTGATAATTAAAGGCAATCAATTACTCAAATACAAAAATGGAGGAACAAGTGAAATGCACCTTCTTCTGTGAAAAACTTGGATAAGAGGCAGGGAGGTGATATCTTGCATTGAGCCACCAGGTAATGGAGATGTACATGAAAAGCATGCTTGCATTTTGAGGCAGCAAAACATACAAACAGATCCTTAATCCAGCTGACCCACTTATCATTATCATCCTGCCTCATGTATGGTCACAGTTAAGTCAAAACATAGGAAGTTCATCTAAGTCCAAGCCTAATAAGAAGTGAACTCTCCAGTCTCCAACATCAACATTTATTACAAGAATAAAATTAATATTAAAAGGAATTACTAACCCGTAAAATTTCAGAAGGCATTGCTAATATTAGTGCAGAAAGCAGCTTCCAAAATATGCAAACAATAAGTTTTGCATTCAGAGATTTGAGATCGGTATCCAAGAACTTCAGAATTAAACTGCAATCCCAGTCCAGAACTTCAGAATTGAACTGTGAATTAAACACCATCCAACCCCCCCCCCCAAAAAAAAAAAAAAAATTAGTACTTGATGTCCCATAACAACTTAAATATATACACTAAAATCATATTAATCCATTCAACCTCTTCCAAAATAAAATCGCCAGCAGACACTAATGATTCCCACTCAGCCTTTAAAAGAGGAAATGCAGGTTCAAAAACTTCAGGAAAGTCATCACCTAAGCAAAAGTAAGAAGTCCATATTCAGCATCTATAAATCATTCAATTAACTTCTCATATGTTATTTGCTTAATCATGCCACTCCCTGTTTACAAAATAATGATTATTTCAGAAAAAATAGAAACTATAAAGTAGCGCATTGAAAGAGTGAGAGGGAGAAACGAACTGCTTGGTGTAAACGTTAGAGCCTCAAATAACACTAAAAAGAAGAGCGTCTTTGACAATTCCAAATCACTGCAGTTCTCAACAAACCAAGTCATGTGGTCTTGAGGGTAGATCCTGAAATTCTCAGCCATGCTTTTGATGGTCTTCAGGTTAATTGAAGATAAACTTCCAGAAACAGTCTGCAATTGCATCTTCATAGTCAGTAAAGTGAAAGGAAGCTCATTTCAATGTTAACACAACAAAAACATAATCGCATTGACAAACACTTCTGACATCAAATAACAATTCCAAAAAAAATACCAGAAAGACCTCATGCTAAAACTCATCCATTCAGCAAATTTTTCCCATTATGAATCATTTGTCATGAAAATAGTAATATTTACGCTCCCAAGTAACATTGGCTTGGATTCTTTTTCTAGATGAGTAACATTAGTTGAACCCTGTCAGCATTTCCCAACAGATGGCCAACTTTGCCAACAAACATACATAAAGCCATCATAAGAGGAAATACAACAAACCACGTACGCAAAACATATGTAAATCACATTCAAGATCTAATAATTAGCTTCAAGATTAAGATGTTTCCTCTTCATAAATAAATACTTTCAAGCTTAGCTCAAAATGTTCAGACCATAGCAGTGGGTCAAACCGGAGTCAAACCGAAGCTAACCTGGGACTAAAACTGTGAGAAATTGAAGATTTAGAGTTATTAATATGAAATTCTAAAAGAAAAAAAAAAGACCAGACTGGTCTACTGGTTGGTTAGCTGGTTTCCGGTCTGGACCGGCCGGTCCGGTCTAGGTCTAATTACATTGTTCAAGTATTTCTGAGTTTTCTTTGAGGAATACACTAAGAAACTAATGGACAACATGAAAGGGTTTAATATAGATTTTGAGACACAAGTATAGGCCCAAAACTGAACAGACCAAACAAAACAAACCCAAATATTTCAGTTTGTTCGATTCGGTTATTGTCTTATGTTTGGTTTTAGTTAGGTGTCTTGAATTGATACAATTCAGTTGTTCGATTTTTTTGGTTATTGAAAATAACCCAACCAAAAATCCAAATGCACACCCCTACATATAACTCCTTACTCTGCCATTTACAATATTATCACTACATAACATATACTTAGTACAGAAATTAATTAATTATCTTGGACCGAACTCTTGATCACTTGGTGAAAGAAGCTTTAATAACATGACAATAATTATTTCTACTCCAAAAGCTTAAGATGGTAGATGAAGGTCCATCATCAATTTTATTATAAACCCCACATCACACTTGCCCTTCTCACCGATAGTTTACACCTAATATAAGATAAACACGTAAAAGAAAATTTATGGAAAATAAATTCGCGAGTAAATAATTTTTTACCAATTCTCCAGCAGGTGCAACAGCAAGAGTCTGATAAAGGGGCCAGTTTATTTCATTAACTAATCTCATAGTCTTGAAATTCAAGCTTTGTGTCTGTGCAAAGTAAGGAAACTGGTTAAAGTGATAATCAACCAGACAAGGAAGAATCTGAATGCTTAAAGTTGGCGAACACCAGGCCAGCAGAAAGCTATTAAATCTGAAGTCAAGTCAAAGTCAGAAAGAACCTGAGGCAGAGCAAGAAGTAACGGAAATATCATGGCAGCTGTTCTCTTTATATAATCGATATGACCATGAGAGTATGAGATGGCTATTTTGAGGCAACTGATGGCAACATCAGTGGTTAAACTAACATTTTCAGCTGAACCTGCAAATAAAGAAAAAAGGATAAGTCATACATGTGATAGACAACAAAATTACCCATTATTCTCAGTTTCCTCGCTACTGCACTAGACTTGTGCTCTGAGGAATGCAATACTAATGGAACTCTTAAATGTGATATCAGGACTTCAAGAAGAAACTGTGACTGGAAAAATCCAAGCAAGCAACTTTAGCTTTAGAAATTGCTCGAGTAAGAAAGATACAGAAGAGAAAGAAAGAGGGAGAAAATAGAGATAGAGAGATAAATAGACGAGACAGGAAGAGAGGAATAGAGCGAGGCTCAATCTATTATTCCAAAAGCTGAATTCAATAACCCCTCGTGTCCTTCTATAGAGCATACTTCCTAAACCCAATTACCTAAGTACCCATGAACCTCCCTTAACTAACTCTCATTATATTGTGTATCAAAAAAAAAAAATCTCTCATTATATTTATTACATAACAAATTCTCTCCACAAATATTTCCTAGAAGCCAACTTCCTCCTCATCCAAATGTAAAAATGGGTTGCAGTTCTTGGGGGAAATATACTCCTTATTCTCAGGTAACAGCAATGTAATGATAATGGCGTATTGCTGGCTCATGAATCACATAAGGTGGCACCCCTTTATTATTTGTTTTGTTTGCGAGACTTGCGAATAATCTGCTTGGTATTCTTCAAAAAAACTTGGTGCGTTCAAAGGATTTTGATCAGTTTTCTACTGATCCAGTAGAGACTTGGGTCATCACAAAGATGCTAAAGTTCTATGGAAATGCAAAGTTTTCATAGTACTTTGGTGAGTATGGGTGGTAAAAAATGCTTGAGAATATGCTTTGTGAAACATTTAGATGGTCCAGAACCATGTTTTCATTAAATAAGCATAAGCGGTGCTTTTCCTTGAAAGTTTGGGAATTGTGTTGGTAACTAATATTCAAATATGCCCTAAATCTTTAAAGGAATTTCACTATCCCAAGATGCCTTATGGGACAGGATTTTCTCTCTTGTCTCCCATGGTATTCTGCTTATGTTTACAGCTAATTTAGGTGGACTAAATAGGGAATGTGTAGCATTGTTAATGTTTAAGACTATAATTGTCCTCTTTCTTTCTCTTTTATTTCTCGTCTATTAGGTGGGTCATACTAACGTGATCACTTGTTCTCCAGTCACACATCTGTCTCTCAGAGTTTCTTATTCTATCAAAATGAAATAATTAAGCACCACTTGTTTTCTGTGCCTCAATCTATCATTTTTTTTTTACAAGTATTCTATGAAAAATTAAGGTTCCCATACTAGGTTCCCATATGAATACCAGACCAGGATTGGCTTGGATTGGCTAGATGAATACTTACCCAACAGCAGCTTATCAGTGCATCTTCTTAGCACATTCTGAAGTGCATCAAAGAGTTCAGAAGAACCTATTACATCAGGCAGCCCATCAACAGATAAAGCTACTCGAACAACTTTTAGGTCCTTATCATTGAGCTGTCTCAATAAGGCCTCTTGAATGTCTACAAGACCCTGATCAAAAGGAAAATATTAGAAGAAAATCATTTAAGAGCTAAATTTTGCATAGCAATTCAATCACAACAAAAGAGGTCCGTCTCACATGTACATGCACAGAATGACAGACAGCATTAACAAATATTTCATTTAAAGCTTATAAAAACTAACTAATCCACCCAAAATTCAAGTAAATCGGATCAGCACCCAGCATGAGTTGAAAAAAGGGAAAGAGGGTGAGGGCTAGCCTCTGAGATGCCAGTCTTTTCATTGTATCTGTTTTCATCTAGTTTTAACGTTGCTGTTGAAGGTCAGTTAATGTATTATGGATTACTATATCCTTCATGTCAAACAACAGAGTATTACCGGGTGTTATTTCGTACGACTTTGTATAATTCTGTGTTAAATCTCTGTTGACTAGTAAAAGGCCCTATCAAAAGCCTAATCCAAACTGCAAACATCGTAAATGTCCAAAAGCTTTATTTTTCGTTTTAAAATATAGCTCAGATCTCAATTTCATTATATTGCTTAAATATTAGGCACTGATTTATCATCCAGTTTATGTCTTCAGTGGGATTTCAGTTCGCCATCCTTGGAAAACTTTTTAACTACACTTAAAGCTTCATGGGGCTGCAAGCCTTTTGCTTAAATTCAGTTTGTGTTTAGATATCAAAGAAAGTATTTTTCAAAAGCTTGTTTTCTCGTCACTTTTTCTATGGACAGACTAATGGTAACCTAATCCATTAGTTGATGTAGCAATCCTATTTTTTGTTGCCTAGGCCAATACATATACACACTTATTATCGTTTTTTTTCAACTTCTATGATATTGATTGCTCTATAAGATTGTTTTTCTTAATACATCTTATGCAATAAATTGATTTCAATCTTTAATTTAAAACTTCAAATTGCCTTTTTTTTAACTTAATATTATTTAAATATGGAGTAATTGATATTGATAATTGATAACTATTTATAATTTTTAAGAACATGTTACTTTTGTCCAAATCGTTATTTTTCAAGAAAAATATATTTTATATGAAGGTAAATTATATTTTTTTGCTAGTGAAATTAAATTTATAATATTTTATTAAAACTTTTGGGTACCAAGCCAATCCTGGTCTGGTATTCATCCAGCCCGACCTGACTAGGCACTAGGTCAACCCTAGGAGGTCAAACCCAACCCAACCTGATAAGGTACCGATTTGAGTAAGGCTAATGGGAAGTTTAGATGACAATAAGAATGTATATTGAGATAACTAAAGTTGATATGAGAAAATAAGTTGAGGAAGTTATGAGAAATTTTGAGAACAAGAGTAGGCAAGGATCTCACCCTCTCTATAGATTACTCTGTTTCTTAAGAGAAAGTAAGAATCTCATCAAAGCTCTTAAAAGAACAGCCCAAGAGAATCTCAAAAACTTAAATTAACTCTCTGAAATATTCGATGCTTTATTGTTCAGGCAAGAAGCCAATTTATAGGAGCAGGTTTACAAAAAGATAATTCAAATAACTAATATCCCTAGATTCTAGAAACTAAATCCTACTTGTGGATATTTCACTTATTATCTAAAATATCTAAAAATAATAATAATAAAGATAAAATGATAAAATAATAAAGATAATAAAAACAGACTCAATTAATTAAATAACCAACACATAATAATTATAACTTGGTACTCTATCATTATCCCCTCCTTGTAAATTTACCTTGTCCTCAAGGCAAATGTAAAAAATTATCTTCCTTGTATGTCTGGAGGTTTAGGCAGAGGTGGGAGGAATGCAATATAAGTTGTATCCGCAACTCTAAGTAAGACTCCAAAAGGAAAAGTAGACCAAACAAGAAGATGCACACCAGATAGCAATTCTTCAGATACAAAATCATGTTTGGACCCACTGTCCGCAAGAATTAGAATTTTATGACTCTTGACAGTACTCTTCATCATTGAAGCAGGAGACTTGCATAAGTCTCGACTTCTACTACTAACGGAGGCATACCTCTTTGACCTCTCTGGTGATCGTCATTGATGAAAAGCTTGATTTGCAGCAGTGGCTTGGGCAAGGGATCTCTCCACACTGATAGCACACTCCCATCTCCCTCTTTATTTGAGGTTCCTCATCTCGTTGAGTTGGTCCTGTTGAAGCCGATGTTGTGTATTGAGTCAGTTGCAAGGATGACACAATTGATTTATTTTGGTTTGATGAGTCTGACTTGTATTGTGCATCCCCAGTTATGGCAGAATTGGGTTGTGGTATGCGAATCTGGGTGCTTCAGTGATTTGGCTTGGCCCCACGTGATAACATAAGCTTCTCATAATTTAGGGCTAGGCTAGTCGCTTCATACAAAGTACGAGGCCTACAAATCCTCAATTCAGCTCTTAATTCTTCATTCAGGCCGCCTAGGAAAACTCCAAGAAGGCAATGTTGTGGCCAATTTTTGACTTGTGCTGAATGTTTGTCAAACTCTAAGCTGTATTCTTTAACACTACCCACCTGTTGTATGCTGCAAAGATACTCATTAGGACTTTGGAATTCTATTGGCCCATAATGTTCTAATAATACCTCTACTAGTTCATCCCAATAGAGGATTGCACGCTCCATGCTAATGGTGATGAACAAATCATGAGCGTGGCCCTCTAAATGCTTGGATGCGATATCAACTTTGAAATCCTCAGAAGTGTGATAAAGCTGAAAATAATTCTCGGTCTCCGAAATCCATGACTGTGGATCTCCACCATCATATTTGGGAAAGTATCTTTTAGACGACAAATGAGAATATGTTGGAAGGTGTGGTGATATTATAGATTTGTGAAAAGGGTGAATGGAACGGGTAAGTAACATTTTTGGATCGAACGGCTCTGATACCAAATGATGATGAATAGTGTAGGTGAATTAATGAATAAGGAACAGTGACGCAGATCTGATTTCGTGGAATATTTGACTAAGGGAATCTGACATGGAAAAACTGAGAAATAAGGGAATAAAGGAATACTCTATATAAAGAGTTTACAAGTATCTCACAACTCTCTAAAACAGCCCATGAGAATCTCCACAAGTTTAATAAACCTCTCAAAATATGTCGATGCTTTATTGTTCAGGCAAGAAGCCAATTTATAGGAGTAGGTTTATAAAAAGATAATTCAAATAAATAATATCCCTAAATTTTAGAAACTAAATCCTACTTATGGATATTCCACTTATTATCTAAAATATCTAAAAAATAATAATAATAAAGATAAAATGATAAAATATAAAGATAATAAAAACAGACTCAATTAATTAAATAACCAACAAATAATAATTATAACTTGGTACTCTATCACAACTCATGCACACCGTGCCTTAACAAATGATGAAGCAGTGATGGCAACTCAGCATATACATTAGCACTGCCCATGTCACATAAAAACCAAATATTAAAATGGTCCTCAAAACATCTTTTATTATTCATTATGATTGTAGTAATTATAAATATTTTACTTATTAGATATTATTATTATTATTAGATAAATAGGAGATATTATAGGATAGTTTCAAAATTCAAAACCTTGTTATGAGATCAAGAGAGATTACTACATCCAATCTCAGCCAATTCTACCACCTCTGTAACCTATATATGCATCTGTACAGTATGGAATAAAATCATTGGATTCTTCATACTTCCTAAATGCTACATGGTATCAAAGCAGAGTAGCGAACCCAGCACTGTTCCATGTGAGTCTCACCCTCCAGAGCACTCGACAGTAGACTCTGCTCTTGATGGGTCCTCACGGCAACCTCCCGTGTGTGACGATAGTCACACCGGCGTCACCGCTAGTGATTCATCGTGCATCGTCTCGAAGAAACTGAATCTCCACAATTACCATGACTGGGCGCAAGCGGTCCAACTGGCAGTAGGTGGCCGAGGCAAAATTGCTTTCCTCACGCAGCCCAACAATCGTCTGATGCTTCCTCCCTGACAATGGCTCAATAGGAAACCGACAACTCCCTTGTCTGTTCATGGCTAATCAACGCCATGATACCATTGATTAAGCGTGGGTTCATGTACCTTCCCACCGCTAAAGATATATGGGATGCCGTTTGTTAGTCGTATGTGGATGGGAAGGACCTCTCTCGCCTGTTCAATCTTTGGCGGCAAATCTAGAAGTCTTCTCAAGGAACAGAAGTGTTGCAGAATACTAGTTTGAACTCGTTGCTTTGTGGCAAGATGAAGACCTGCTAGTGCAAAATGAGTGGACATCTTCAACACACGCCACAACCAGAATAAGGACACTTATCGGGTAATGTTATTCCTTACTAGCTTAAATCCTGAATATGATGATGCTAGGGCTAGAGTCCTCAGCAACTCTTCTCTTCCTCCTGTACGAGAAGTTTATTCAAAGATGATACCATGCTTCACGAAACCGGAAGTCCAATTCCCGATGCTTCAAGTCTGGTAAGCAAACATATCACTTCTGATTCATCTACTAAGAACCGCCCTGTGTGTGATCATTGTAAGAAGGTGGACCACACACGTGACAAGTGCTGGGAACTTCATGGGAAACCAGCGGATTGGAAACCACATTACAATAAACCACGTGCCAATAATGCCTTCCATGATACCGAGTCCACCCCTGCACCAAAAACTGCCTCAGTCAACAATGATCAAATTAACCAATTGCTAGATATGTTGAAAGCCTTACAGTCTCAGCAAGGTCTAATTGCTTCTGTTGCTAAACAAGGTACAGATTCTATTTCCCTGTTATCTTCTTCATTACCCTCTACGTGGATCATTGACACTGGCGCATCAGACCATATGACTCCAATTTCCAACATGTTTACCTCATATTATCCCTCAGCTGATAATAGAAAAATCTTCACAACCACTGATTCATCTGCTACTATAGCTAGCACTGGCAAAGTATCTCTTACCGATAATCTACAATTAGAATCAGTATTACATGTTCCATACCTCGCATGCACCTTACTCTCTATTAGCAAACTGACTAAACATACAAATTGCTCAACTCAATTTTTCTCTACTTATTGCATCTTTCAGGATCTCTCCTCAGGGAAGACGATTGGCACAGCTAAGGAACATGATGGCCTCTACTATCTTGATGCTCCTACCGCAAGTGCTTTGTCATCTAAAATAAAAAATCCCACCACCGGTTCTGATGGTGATCTAGTTTTATGGCATAAAAGGATTCTCCCTTATTTACAAAAATTGTTTCCGGACATTGTTCTAAATAAAATGAGTAATTTTCATTATGATGCTTGTGAGTTAGCTAAACACCACCGGACCACCTTCTCTACCATCCATAGAGATGTCTAGGGACCATGTCGAATTTATAATCGTACGCATTCAAAACTGATCACTCCTACATGAGCTGGGTATTTCTATTAAAAGAAAAATCTGATGTTTCCTCAGTTTGTTGAATTTTTCCACTACGTCCAAAATCAATTTAACTCCACTATCCAAGTCTTGCACTCTGACAATGGCACTGAGTACTTCAATCAATCTTTCAATCTCTTCCTCAAAACCCATGGCATCATTCACAAGAGCAGTTGTCCACATAGTCCCCAACAAAATGGTATATCAAAACGTAAAAAACCCCACCTTCTTGAGGTAGCCCGTGCCCTTATGTATACATGTCATGTCCCAAAATATTTTTGGAGTGATGCTATCCTCACCGATACTCATCTCATCAATCGCATGCCCAACCGTGTCCTTTCCTACTCCTCCCAACTTGCAAAATTATGCGAAACTCATGTGGTTTCACACCTTGATAATCCCCTTCCACTTTGTGTTTTTGGTTGTACAGCCTATGTCCATCTCCATAATCCACCCTCTAAATTTGATCCCCGTTCTGTCAAGTGCATTTTCCTTGGCTATTCCAATCTCCAGAGAGGCTAAAGTGTTATGATCCTCATTCCAAATACCTCTTTGTCAACTGTGATGTCACCTTTACAGAACCTGCACCCTTCTATTCCCAGTCTTTCATTTAGGGGAGGAGTTGGAGTGAATTTCAGCCTGTCATTACTACACCTGAACCTACACCACCTCCTAAGTAAGGAAGACATGAGTGATTCATCCCTAATGCCATCACAAACTATAATGGACAAACATTATAGCAATGTCTACTTGAGGAAGAACAAAAAGATAGGATAAGACACTATACCTGAAACTGTACATATCTCTAACCCGGTGATTGATCCTAAGGAACACAATGAGTTAGACCTACCCATTGCAATAAGAAAAAAGGTACGCTCTTGCACAAAGCACCCCATTCAGAAGTATGTAGCATACACTAAACTTTCCCAGAACTATTGCAATTTTGTTACGAATCTTGACAAGATTAGGACTCCAACTAATGTATATGAAGCTTTAGAAATACCTAAGTGGAGAAATGATGTCTTCAATGAAATGAAGGCCCTTGAACAGAATCACACTTGGGATATCATAGAATTACCTAAAGGAAAGAAAGCAGTAGGATGTAAATGGGTGTTTACCCCAAAATATAATGCTAATGGAACCTTGAATAAGTACAAGGCTCGACTAGTGGGGCAAAAGGCTTCACTCAAATGTATGGACTCGACTATGATGAGACTTTTGCGCCTTTTGCAAAGTTGAACACAGTAAGAGTGCTTATCTCCATTGCTTCAAATCTTGACTGGCCACTACAACAATTAGATATTAAGAATGCCTTTTAAACGGGGAACTAAAAGAAGAAGTATACATGAGTCTACCACCTGGCTTCGAAGAAGGAAGAAACCAACAGGTCTGCAGGCTAAATAAGTCAACATATGGCCTAAAATAGTCTCCAAGAGCGTGGTTTGACAAATTCTCACATGTTCTAAAGTCTGAGGGATATAAGCAAAGTCTTTCCGATCACACTATGTTTACTCTGAAAAATGGAGACCTAATCACCATCCTCATAATATATGTAGATGATATCATACTGGAAAAGACACTTAGGAAATAAGTCGAATTAAGAAGGCTCTAAACAAGGAATTTGAGGTAAAAGACCTGGGAAATTTGAAATACTTCCTAGGAATGAAAGTGGCGAGATCTAAAGAAGGGATTTTTATCTCTCAACGCAAGTATATTCTTGACCTACTCAAAGAAACGGGTATGCTTGGATGTAAACCTAGCAAGACTCCTATCAGCAGCAAGAAGGCAAAGAAGGAAGACATAAAGAACCAAGAAGAGGATGAAGTACCAACAGCCATAGGTATATACCAAAGGTTAGTTGGAAAACTTATATACCTCTCCCACACTCGACCAGACATTGCCTTTGCAGTGAGTGTTGCCAGTCAGCATATGCACTCTCCCAAAAGAAACACATGGATGGGGCTTATAAAATTTTGAGATACCTTAAAGGTACACCAGGTCTAGGTGATTTCTTCAAGAAAACAAATCAAAGAACCATAGAAATCTATACAGATGCAGATTGGGCAGGTGATCAGGAGAATAGCATATCTCAATCAGGGTACTGTACATTCGTGTAGGGAAATCTAGTCACTTGGCAAAGTCAAAAGCAAAGAGTAGTGTCCAAAAGTAGTGCTGAATCAGAATTAAGGGCCTTGTCTCAAGGAGTTATGGAAGGTATGTGGCTAAAACGAGTGGCTGATGAGGCCCATATCCAGGTTGATTCACCATTAAAACTTTATTGTGACAATAAGGCAGCTCTAAGCATGGCCTTAAACCCTATTCAGCATAGCAGGACCAAGCATGTCGAGGTTGACCGTCATTTCATCAGAGAAAAAGTTGAAGCTGGTATTATTTGCCTCTCCTATATTCCCACAAAGCTACAGCTCGCAGACATTCTCACAAAAGGTATACCAGAAGACACATTCAAAGGCTTTGTACGCAAGTTCGACATGATGATTATCTATGATCCAACTTGAGAGGGAGTGTAGTAATTATAAATATTTTACTTATTAGATATTATTATTATTAGATAAATAGGAGATATTATAGGATAGTTTCATATTATTATTAGGAGATATTATAGGATAGTTTCAAAATTCAAAACCTTGTTATGAGATCAAGAGAGATTACCACATCCAATCTCAACCAATTATACCACCTCTGTAACCTATATATGCATCTGTACAGTATGGAAAAAATCATTGGATTCTTCCTACTTCCTAAATGCTACAATGATCAAACCAAATCAGACAATAGGGAACAAACTTAATAAAGAAATCCAACAGTCAGCAAAGAATCACTTGTACAGTTCATCTACAAGCTCCACTACAAGTATAGTGCCCAAGACAAAAGCAAACAAGTATATATACACAGTAAATAACAACTCACAACTGATGCTTAGTTTTTTTCTTCTTTGGACTGAAACTGATGTTTCAAAATATAATGCAGATTGATTAACAACTAATAATAGCAGATACGTCAAATATAAGGCTCCATGTCAAAAGAAATAAGAAGCAACTCAACATTGACAAATTTAAAGCAATATGATCTCATATATACACACATTTTAGCAAAATGTCACCATTTAGAAACATCCCAAAATATTGCCACCATGAAGTTAACAAACAAGACGGAAAAGATTTTTAACTTTTATTGACAAACTGAACAACTAAAGACAATTAAATGAAGAAAAATGTAAGTAACAAGGTAAAATATGGTCTCTGTACATGCCTATTTAACTTGTAAGATTAATATAGACAAGATATAGGAGAAACAGTTGGCAATGTAATACCTCTGATACAACTTCCTTGGATTTTAGAATGCCAGATGAATTTAAATCAGCCAACGTAGCACATCGAACATCAGCCTGTGCCACGCAAAAATATGTTCTAAAGTTGCTTACTCAATGATAGAAAATCGCTTGCCACCATATCGATGACATTTAAAGTATCAGTAAAAACCTAATGTTTCAAGAGAGAATGTTAATCATTGATACCTTGGGATGATGTAAGGCAAGCCAAATTTTGGAATCCGACATATTGAGCGATGAATCTAGATTCCCATCTAGCATCTTACATAAAATCTTGTACACTGATACACCTTTCTTAGAACGAACTGTGTTATCCTATTAAACAGGTTAAAAGCATTAAAGATTCTGTGCACATGCACAGGCACACGCATAGAAGTAAAAGCAGAATATGATCCCCAAACCTGAAGGAATTGATTAACTGCTCCACGTAGCTCGGATGGATACCTTTTATTGAAAACAATCAAAATCTTCTTCACCCATCCTCCTGATCAAGCAGTAGTTATGATTATTCACAGACCAATTATCCAAAAAAAGTGTCAAGTTGTATAAAGCAAGAGGAAATATTAAGGGCTCATTTATTTAAGCTTTTTATTGAAAAAAAAAATTTATCTTTGGGGGAAAACTACTTTTAAGAAATTTTAGGATGTTTTTTTAAAAATTAGGAAATAAAAAAAATCAGATTTGTAATTATTTTGTAAAGTTATTTTGAGTAACTTCTAGAAAAAAATCAAGTGCAGTAAACGAGTAGGAATATTGATAAAAATATGGAGATACACAGATTTCATAAAATGTGAAAATCAAAAATTTCATAAAATCAGAAAATCACTAAATGAATCAGTTTTTATTAGTATAACCAAAAGCAAAATAATTTTTTCTTTTCATAAAATCCCTAAACAACAAATCACTTTTTGTAAAATTTCTAAATGATTTAAAAAATCACTTATTTTTAAATCATAAACAAACAGGCCTTGGATAACTTTCTTATTTTTTCAATCAATGCATCTCTATTAAGATTATGCTCTACTCTATCCTTAAGAAAGGACAACACGAGTTATTTATCTTCAGATTGCTTAATTACATCTGTATCATAAGGAGTTAATATTTTAGCAATGGCCAGTTGAAATTGACGGGTGAAGTGAGATCGTAAAAGGTATAAAGTTAAAAAAGAGGATAAGTTTCATTTCTTACAGTGTGATATTTTACATTGATGCTAATGCGAAAATTCTCACCCAAATAAGTAATAGCAGGAAGACAAACTAAACTGATACAAAAGAAAAATAATAAAAATAATAATAGAAATTCAATACATTAGGTTTAAAAGTTCTTTCATAATCAGCAAAAATTGCAACAGCATTTTTAGGCACAGCAGCTTTAAAAAGCAACCTTTGCATGAAGATTTAAACACCATTCTCACAGAAGCTTTGAACTTCTTGGTAATTATGACCATTAACTCAATCTTACAGAACACATGACAACAGATTAGTTAAATAGGGAGCAATGACCCTAAGTGACATAAGTAGGATCCCAGTGACCAACAACTTTTGATCCAGAACATACCTGGTGTAGAAAATTGTGAATCACTAATTTTTTGCATTAACTTCACACAACTCAATAAGATCTTAGTAACCGCATGATGAACATAATTCTTTATTGGGACTTTTTCTAGTAAAGATATCAAAGCCTGCTGGGAACATTCATCGGACCAACTGCAAATGCATGAAAATTAATATAAACACAAAAATTACCATGCAACATGATACCAAAGAAATAAATATAATAGTCAAAATTCTCACCTTAAGTCAATTAAGGAATCCATGAGCACTAAAAGGAATTTATCAACATTGAACTCTTTAGACAATTCTGATAACATCCCTGCCAAGTTTCTTCAAACAAAAAAGGCAAAACATAAATATAATGAATGACACAACAAACAAAGCAGCAGAGTAATTATAAGAAACCTTAGCAATATGACATAATACCTTATCTCTTTCAAAATGTCTATGGTCTTCTTTGGAAGAATATCGATCTTTTGTGACTGATAACAATCCAAAAGAACAAAGGATTAACAAGACCCTAGTGTGCACCATACCATAATAGTTTAACCACAAAAATGCCGTGGTTTGCAGTCTGATAAAGCACTATAAGCAATAAAATTGTCTTAAGATCATTTTGAAAAGGGGAAAAAAAACAATAGAATTAAATGCTAAGTGCCAAAAGCATAATTAAAACACATAAGTGAATACACAAGAAACTTTTTCTAACAATAAGCATTCATCACATGAGTGAGTTAATAGCTGCTACTACAAAAATTTATTTTATGAACTAGCATTAATTAACTTAAAGATGATAGACTTTTTAAAGTAAGATCTTCCTCTACTTGCCAGTGGCCCAAAAAAAAAAAGAGGTAGCAGCGGTGGTAGGAGTAAGAAGAAGAAAACCCTTTATGTACAATTTGGAAACCTCTTTAACTAAGTAATTTTCATCAATGAATAAATTTTCTTGCAACATTTTCCTCACTATAGAAAATAATTTTGTTGGAATATTGAAAAAATAATATGCTAAGCATTTAGAATGCCAAGATGCAAAAAAACATCATTAAAACAAGAAAATAGATATTATACAATGTTTAAAAAAATTATGCACTTGTGACATGCAACAAGACTAATGCATATATTAACAAATAAGTACCTGAACGAGGTTGATCAAAACAATAAGAGATAAACGAAACCACTGGAGTTCATTCTGCTCTTTTGCCTCCTCACAAGTAAGCTCAGCAACTGAACGTATCAAGCTATTTAGAAGTTTAGGAGCTAATGCAGCTTTTTTTACTAGCAACCCAATGATCATAAAAGAAGCAGCCTATATATTGCCAAGGAAATATACTAAACATTAGAGGTAGCCAGGACATTAAAATATGTAACATGTTAAAGCAACCCAAGCACTAACACATGGTTAAAAAACATATAGGTAGACTCTTAGAGTAAGGGCATAACTAGGCATCAATAAAATAACCCTCCCCCAAGAAGGGAAAATTTGGAAGAGGGGAAAGAAAACAAAGAGCAACAAGTAAGTCCAACAGATGATCCTGTCCAACAACAAATGTGGTGTGCACATGTACTAAGCAAAGATTCTAGTATTTAAGCAACCTAAGGCTAGTTAACGTGGCAAGGGTAGGATGGAGTGGTGAAAGAGGTTAAGGATTTAAACCCTTCAAACAAACAATATTGTATTTAACTATGACAAAAACAGAATGTCCAAAAACAAATGTCATGGTTAACAACATCGACGATCTTTAATTTGTTATTTCAAACAATTTTGCAAGTATCCAAAGGACTTTATCATCATACTTCCAAAGCCTGCAAAATCAAACTTAGAGGCCTTCATTCTGCAAAAAAAAACTGGCCATAAGGAACACAAGTTGCAGAAAGGTACAAAAAGGAACTCAGAAAATGATTAACAAATGAATTTGATTTTTTTATAGATCCAACTCTTCGATCCAAATTCCAAACTACTTCAGAGATCAAAAGAATCGCAATTATGAAAATGCCCAAAATAGAAAAAGGATCCATAACAAAAGGATTAAATCACTCCAAAACAATGCACATTGTCAAATGGTACAACGTTAAAGTACCAAGTTGAAACACAATTGAAACTGGAGTATTTGAATTAAATGAAGGACAACAAGAATTAGGGACGAACCCTGTGATCTAAAACTCCTTTAACTCCAAGGCCAGAGACAACAAAAGGAAGGATTCTCTTGATAAGATCATCATTAACTGTCACAGTAGTACCCAAAACTTCAAAGAAAACAGCAGTACAAAAGCTTATCACATGTTTTGAAGGTTGAAACTTCTTTCTTGGAGATGCCTGCAGCCAATTGCTTAACTAGTTATTTGATTTCATCAAAAGGTGGTTAAATTCATCAATTAAAAATTAAACAAGTACTCACATAGTCGCACAAAACATCTAAAATACCCTTATCACAGATACACTGCTGCACTATAACAGGTCTAGGTGGAGGAGCACCAGAGACTTTTACACCATCTAGAAACGCCCATTTAGTATTTCTATCAAAAGAATAGTGAAAATATCATAACCCACTCCTATCCATAATATAAAAAAGATTATAAAAAATAAAATAGACTTACTATACCATAAATTCTAACTTTCTAACCTTGTATCGAGTATCTGTACTATTCGAACAAATGCATGTGTGTCATGGTAAGGCAAAGCACATAAAATTAGGTCCTCAGTATTATATACATGAACTCTGAAAGTCCAAGTAAACCGCATCAGAATCACAAAAAACATATGGCAGAACAGTAGGCTATCAATATCATTCTTATAAAGACATAAGTTTATAAAACAAACTACTTACTTGTACCTACGTATCAAATACTCAAGTGTTTTAAGAGCAGAGGGTAGGAGGAAAAATCCCGAAAGTAGCCTCAAGTATGAACTAATTGAGACATTAATTTGATTGTTTTCTTCCATACCCAGCAACTCTCTATCCAACTCTTTACTTCTGTGGCTAAACAGTTCATTCTTATATTTTTGGAACCGCTCATCAGAGCTTATGAGAACCTCCAAACCTGAAATAGTACATCATAAAACCGTCACTTCAATTGCAAGCATATCTTTCTACGACATAAGAGAATGGCGAACTCTGTCTGTGTGTGAGGCCTGAATTATCAACTTAGCTATTACATACTATCTATGAGACAGCATGGAACTTGGGACTATTTATAAAGGAATGAAAACAGAGAACTTAACAAAGAGAGATGGCAAGAGAAACAAGCTCAGGAGCATCTAGTAATATTTAATAAGACATTGTAGCAATTTTATTTGCACAAGCACCAAGTCAATATTTTCCGATATGTTTGTATGCTTGTATCTTCAAATTGGCAAATAGCAAATCACTTCATGTTATCCAGTTACCTTGAACCCCAATACCCCAAATGGTTTCAATATCAATATCTGCTGCTTCTTTGGGATCAAACAAAATAGAAGGCCTAGTAAACGGCCTCTTCAAAGGCTGAGAATCGACATGTACGAAGGATTTGATTGCTTCTAATTGTGCAGCTATTGAGCTCGCCATTGTTGGAGAGTTTGAGCGGTTTGTTGCAAGAAAGGGGATGACGGCGAAACCTGAAGGGACTGGAGCGCACGACGATAGCTACGGCAAGCCCGCGCAGCGAGTTCAATGGCCGTGGCGAGACAACCTCCCAAGCTCTGGCGGCAACCTCAGGGAAGATGAGTTATAAAGAGATGAGCAGGGAAGAAATGCGAGGTTTTTCTTCGGTTAACGCTGGGGGCAAATATAGGAATATAAGAGTACCCGGGAAAAGGTTTTAGTCTAGGGTTTTAGCTCGGTTTCTCATCCTTAAATCATGCTGCACTCTTTTCTTTTCTTTTCTTTTTTCTAACTATGCTATAAGTTGATTTTGAAAATTAGATATTAATTTGTTTTAAAATTAAGGAACTAAAATATCCGCCATTAACAAAAGTTTGTATGCCCTAAGTCCCTTGATTCAATTTTGTTTGGAAAAAAGAAAAAATTATCTTCAAGACAAAATATGATTGACTAGAATAAACCCAAATTACAATAAATAAGTTAAAGTGAAAATAAATAAACAATTAAAATAGCATTGAACACTCTAATCTTTATGATATAATTTTACCCTATAGTACTTTTTATCTGCAATTTTGTCATTAAAGTATTTTTTTTCAGCTGCAATTTTATCCTCATCAATTTTATCCTCATCACTAATCCCTACAAGTCCACAAGGGTAAGGTGCATTCAACTCTAATAGAGTATTTTTCAATACCACTAATTATTCATAAGTTTTTTTTTTTTGTCACTCATCCCCCTCTAAGGTAAATATTTTTAATGCAATTTTACTTTTTAAGTATTTTTCATAAATATGTTTTTATATTTTCAATACTCATCTTTTATATTTTTAGTCCTCATCTTTAATATTTTTTAATAATCAGGATATTTTATAGACTTATTTTTCATATTTTTACCCTTAATATTTAATTATTTCAAGTACTGAAAATATGAATGATAAGTACTCATTTAGGAAAAATAGGAAAGATGTGTATTGAAAACATAGAATTTTTACATAAATTAAAATTCTCCCATTAAAATGTTCCTAACTCTTTTTAGCACTCATCTTCTATATTTTCAAAACACATCTTTCACATTTTTATTACTCAACTTCTCATTAGTCATCTTAAATGTTTTTAGTACTTATCTTCTATCTTCACTCACCTTCCTCGATCTTTGATGTTGTTGGTTCCTCCTCCCTCCCTCTCCTAATGTGGCCAAAAAGTATGGATAATTACTTTTTCTTTTTATAGGCTAAGTTTTAAACTGTGATTATTGTATATTATTTTTTTGTGTTAAGATTTAGATTTATCTTCATTGTAGATTCATTTTGATTTATCATCCTTCACCAATATTAATCTGTAAGGACATTTTGGTTTATGAAGAACTGTTCGATCTTGTTTCTATAGATTCTAATTGTTAGGCAGTGAAAAATATAAGCAAATTTTTTTTTAAATACAACTTTAGACGTCCCTTTTCTAAAAAAGGGATGTATAAAGTTTTGCTTTTTTAAAAAAAAAACTTTAGACATCCCTTTTTTAATGGATGTTGTATCCAGAATTTTTTACGTATCTGGCATAGGCGTCCCCCTATTTTTAGACATTAAAATGACTAAAAAAAGGACGTTAAAAGTATTTTCTGTAGTAGTGTTTCTTGATTTCTCTTGATTAATCACTTAATTTTCACTTCTAATCACATGATTAACTACTTAAACACTAAATGAACATGATTTATGAAAATTTTGGCAGCATTTACTGTTAGGGTTTCATCTTCCCAAATTTACAAAACCAAGCAAAACCCAAACCAACTTCAACAACAACAACCACAACAACATCATACAAGGCAAGAGGTTCAAAGTTTGGAGATTACCTCTTGATTGCCTAACTTTCTGTCTCTAAGATGCCTCTTCCCTCTCTCTCTTCGCTCTTGATTTAGCTTGCTAACCATGAATTTCAAGAAGAAGAAGAGGTTAGAAAAGGTTCTAGGTAGATTAGAAGGCAATAACACTTTGATTTCAAGCTCTTACCTAAGATTTTTGGCTTCTTGAAACCCTAGCCTTTCTTGGTGTTCTTCAAGCTCTTAAACACTCTTCTCTCTCTCTCTCTATTTTGTGCTTGGCCAAAATGGAAGAGGAATAGGGAATTAAGAGCTCTTGTAATATCTCTTTTACTTTATGTTATAATATGAATTTATGGTAAATTACATGTGCAATTTACTTGGCTCTCATTTTTTCCTCATCTTGAATTAAATATGGATTATTTCCCTTCCTATTTCCCTTTTCAACCAAAAATTAAAGAGAAAATGGAATAATATATTACTTTTTGCATTTTCAATAATTCTCTTCTTCTAAATAATTAATTAGTGTCATATTTACTTTTGACTTTTTACCACTTAATTTCACTTGGTAACAAATACTCCTAATTTTGATATTTATTATTACCAAATAACCATTTTTCCTACTTATTTTCCTAATTTGGCAGAATTTATTAGGAAGATAGGGAAAAATAATTTGTTTCTTGTTTTGTTGGTAAATTACCATTTTGCCATTATATTTTATGATTTATTGTAATAAATCATTTCTTACTCTTTTTCCTTTGGTTTTGGCTGAATTTTTAGCATGTTAATTAGGCCAAGATTTTTGTCCTTTCATACTCCAATTTAGGTTATAACATTAGGCCTTTAAGTGGACAATAATTACTCATTTGTGTCCCAGCTTAGCCAAGTTGTGTGTAACTACCGATTGGAGTGTTTCTGTCATTTCATGTACATCACAATTCACCATTTTATTCTATTAAGTATATCAATTACATATAAGGAATATTGGTGACTAAAAATGGGATGTTACACTTCTCAGTGACAGCTGCTCGAGTTGTTGCGCAAGCCCTAACATGTGTTTTCGTTCATTACTCGCGTTTTCATTCTTCAGCCCTAGCCAGGTCGCATTTCTTTGCGTAGTCTATTCTAATCATATGAAGGTATAACTTCCCTTCTCTATTCTGTATTCTCCATTATTATTCACTTTGTGTTTTGTAACTAGTTTTGACATAAGTTGTGCTTGTATTTTTTTTCTTGAAAAATCACTATTCAAAGGTTACTCTCTTGTTACAAGAAATCATTAAAGATTTACAAATATTTACTATGTTGAGTTTGTGGCAAATTGCCCCAACTGGTATACGATTGCTACAGACTACTTGTATAACTTACAGGGGGAGAACATGATTCACAACTATTTCTACAGGCTACATGTATAACCTATAGAGGGATAACACAATTCAAAACTTGTCTCTCCCTTAGAATCATGTTAGCCTAGAGAGCCAAATGCCGCTATCTGTAATATCCTGAATTTTGGGCCTAAAGACTTGAGGATAAGCCTATATTAGACAAACTATTAAGTCCATTTTGGGGAGAGTTCCAAGAATGACGAGAAATAGAAAGACTCTCAGGAATTGTATAATTTAGTTTTCTGGGAAGAGAATGGTTCTCCCAATAATATGAGGGCTCAGAGGTTGTAGTTAGTCAGATGAAATATATCGGTGTATGTGTACAAAGGGGTACACTTGGTGCCATATTTGGTTAGTGTGTATAGTGATGTGTAGCCCACACATAAACTCCGATTTGGCGTAATCTTGCAAGCTCGGATATACGTAGCGCAATCCCAAGTAAAAACTTGAGTAGGATCTCGAGTAAACACCGATAAAGTAACTTTATTAAAGTAGATTTAATAAAGTAAGTAATGATTAACCAACTTTTGTATTGGCTTAGTGAGAAAGTGCCACATGTCCCCTCATCATTACATCCACTTTATTACTTTTGTGTTAGCCGAGTGAGAAAGTGACAAAGTCCCTTATCATTACCTCTACTTGTTGACTTTTGTGTTGGCTCTCTCTAGCATAATAGTCAAAGGAATCCACTAGTCTCCGGCCCCAATCATATACTTGACCTTTCCGAACACCGAACTTGAGAGTTAGGGAGATTCATTAGGCCTCTCTTCCCTAGACCTAAAAGGACACCTAAGAGAGAGAAGAGAGAAGAGAGAAGAAAGGTGAATTTAAAGTGGATACTTGTCACTCCATGATTTAATTACAAGACACATGTCACACTAAGAAGCTTGGGACCAAGTAAGATCAAATCCTAGCCTTCTAACTCCCTTTAAGTGTTCAGCCAAACCAAGAAGGAAGAGGAAAAATAGGAAAAATTCAAATAAAAAGAAAGAGAAAAAGTAGGAACACAAAGTGTTCTTGCTCCAATTCAAGCTTGAATCAGCGTTTTTAGCTTCCGAAGTCTTCTCTAATGTTGTTCCTCTTATGGAGAGCAACATTTCTATGGTTTCATATTCTTGATCAGAGATTTTTAGTGCCTTCTACAAGGTGGAGGTGGTGCCAAAATCAAGAACCATATATGGAATTGTGTAGAGGTACGTATAAGCTTTGATTGAACCAAATATCTTAAGGTTTTCATAAGTTGTTGATATGCCCTGATCTTTAGACAAACCTAGAACCTAGGGAAATAATATGATTTTGATACTTCTATTGGGTTTAGAATGAAAAACTGTATGGGATAAAGTGAGGAACCAATTCTGGGAACACCGAAATAGAAAACAGAATTGTTGCCCCCAAAACTCTTATGTTTCAGCCAGATCTGGAAAATATGGAAAGAAGATGATTTTGAGGCTATAAATGGATTCTACAAAAAAAATTTTATGGGAACAGGTTGTGAACATAATTTTAGAAGGGTTGGATTGGAAACCTAACAAAAATTGAAGTTAAAGAGTAGTGCTGCCTGATTGCCTTTTTTGGGTAACAGTCTGATTTTGACGTGTTTTTGGATGGTTAAATTTTATTTAATGGCCATAAAATTCTAGAATAATAGTATACATGATAGAATTTAATTTGATATATAATATGTGGCATTTGGATTAGTACATTGGGAGGTATGACCTGTTAAAGTTAGGCATTGAATTTGTAATGATGTTTCTAGCAGTGAGGATTAATTGTGGATTATGGAATTGTGTGCATGTAAGTGGTAGTGGGAGATATTTTTTCATTAAATTAGACTTAAAGAGGGTCATATAGGACTTTTAACCACCCCATTTGAAGTTCCCTAAAATAAGATATGATTTTTCAAAGTTAAGTGTCAAAACTGGCAGATTAGGGTGACACACGAAATTGTGGCAATTGAGGTAATTTGAGACAAGTATGGATCCAAATATAAGAGACATGTCCTAGAGGCTAATGTAGCCATATAGGATATTCATTTTTTATGGCTCTAATGATGTGAATATCTATCTAGGGTCATGAGATATCAAGAAAGAAGAAGAATGGAAGAATTTCCAAGCAACTACAATGGTTGGAAGAAAATGTATAAGAGGATGACATAAAGACAAAAGGTAGTAAAACTTTCTTGACTTGTATTTACTTGATAAGTATGCTTATGCATTGATGTGTTGAATTGCTTTGATGAATAGTATGAAACATGTATGAATAATTAAAGTTTTATTTTTACTTATACTATGGCCATATGTGTAATGTGTAAAGCATTGAGCACTCATTATGCTAACATGAATTTATGTAAGTATGTCATGCATTAAGTTTGTATCTTGTATGCATAGTTAGAAAAGTTTTCTACTGAGATTCTCTCAAATATCACTCTCCCTCAACCAACTATATAGGCACGTGAGCACAGAAAATGAGTGCATGACAAGGTGCCAAGTGAAGAAGTTGCGACGGAGAAGAGAAGAATTATTACAAGTTAATCCTGTTAGATATGATTAGTTTTGATGATGACAAATATAGATGTCAAATATTAAGCATAAGAAGCTTGCATAGTATACTTTTCTAATACATTGACTAACTATTTGATGTTGCATATATTGTAGATTAGTCAAGCAATGGAAGAAAGAAATTGAGGAATAAAGAACTTGCAAGAATTAATGAAAAATATGAAGATTCAAGTTTTTATGGGTACTGTAGCAGTGGGTACTGTAGCAATACGGTCACTGTAGCAATTGGCACTGTTTGGCACTATTTGGAACTGTAGCAGAGTGATTTTTAACAAATCACTCGAGTGATTCAGCAAAAATAAAAATCACTCGAGTGATTCAGCAAATCACTCGAGTGATGTTTAGTTTCTCAGACTCTGTTCTTCGTCCAGCTGAGCAAGGTCTGGTTATTTGATCATATCTCTCACAATACAACTCCAATTGAGACCAAACTAGTTGCAAATGAAACTAGACACCCAATGCGTCATTGTGACACCAGAACAAATATCAAATGAGCTCATATGAGGGAGATATCAGTGTTTGAATTGGACCTTCATGTCAGCGTCACTTTCTGGAACAAACTTGGTATTTTGGCTATAACTCTCAAACCACGGATCCAATGGAGCTGAAACCAGTGCCATATGAAACTAGACTTCAAGAGCTTTCCAATGATATATAATGTAGCAATTTTGGAGCCATATTCGAAGAGTTATGTCATCTGGAAATTTACCCCTGCTTGCTGAAGAATTGGAAACGAAAGAAAGAACTAAAGTGATCTGAACAACAGATCACTCGAGTGATTGATAATCACTCAAGTGATATTGAAGATCACTCGAGTGATTCCAGAATTCACTCGAGTGATATGAATTATTTCACAGATCACTTTCAGTGGCGCAGAATTCACCGGAGGAATTTTTCACTGTTCTCAATATCACTTCCAGTGATATGGAATTCACTCGAGTGATATGACATTTTCTACAGATCACCTCCAATGCCTTAACTGATCATTTCCAGAGAATATCAATGTGCATTAGATCACTTCCAGTCAAGTGTTATCTAATCAATGATATGCTAATCTTTCAGTAGCACTTCCAATGATATCCAAGTCATTACAAGTAAACTGAATATCTTCAAGTCATATAAGATTCGTTTGAGTGATATGGGTATTTTGATACATAACTTCCGGTGATCACTCAATATACTCTCCACCTTGACAGAATCAGTTCCAGTAGCAGCAAATCAGAATCACACCCAGACATCCCAGATCACCTCCAGTGAAATGCTTCTGCACTCGAGTGAAATGTTGGTTTGAGAGAATCACTTCCAGTGGATTGTATAATCACTCGAGTGATTCAGTTCCTATCAGAAGCACCTCCAGAAGCTGACTGAATCAAGAGTGGATTTCAGAGTTCATTCTCTAAATTAGTATGTTTACACTTGTTGCTATACTTAAACATGATTTGATATTTATTTCAAGTGTGAAACATGAGTTCAAATGATTGGGTTGAATCTTCAAGTTTGGAGGTGACTCACGGCAAGCATCGTCACTCGAAGTGATGCAACCCAGAAAGCGGAAATCTTGTCCTTGGCCAATGATCCAACATATTTATGATTAACACTTCATTGTATTGATATTTGATGTATTGTTATAGAAAGAACAATGAAGAGACCATAGAGAGAGGAAAAACCACTTCACGAGAAGCCGAGCGTCCACTGATAACGGCTAGTTTTCTAAAGTGGAAATCTGTCAGAACAAGCAGTGCGACTCCAACGGATATGTTGAGATGCTATCAACAGAATTAAAATGAACAACCAAGAACGTGCAAACAGAAAGCAACTGTATAAATCATCTGTCAGAAGCACAAACAGATTACAACGGGAAATACTGAAGCATCTGTATCAATGGGCATAACCGTTGAACTTTCTGTCTAAGCACACGATCAGCTTACAACGGGAGAATGTTTGAATGCTTCCAACGGCTCTCAACCATCTTCTATATAAACCAATGTATTCAAACAAGAGACAGTGAGATGATACGACAGTAACCAAACACATGAGCAATGAGAACCCAACTGCCAACATGCTGATATCATAAGTCGTCCGCCTCACATACTCTCTGTTCTTATCTGTTTATATATCATGTACATTTGAGAGTGAATATTTTGATTGTACTTCAGTGAGGATTTATCTACTCTGTGAGAGAGTCTGTAAACACACCATCTATACTTCTGTATTGAACTCAAGGTAGAGGGACCTTGAGAGGGCTGAGTACCTTACGGGAAGTTGTAGAGCGAAATGTCAGTAAGACTTTCTGAGACTTACAAGGTGCAAGCAGTAGAGAACGTTGCTGCTCGTAAGACTTACAGTGGTGTAAGCAAGAGAGAACGTTGCTGCTCATAAGACTTGCACGGGTAAGTAGGAGAGAAAGGTCTTTAAGATTGCTTTGCTCGACTTGCTGTAAGAAGGAGTAAACCTTACAGTGTGTAAGGGGGAGTAACTCGTGTGAATTTGTAAAGGCTTTTCTTGTGCCCGGATAAACAAGAAGATAGTGGATTGGAAATCTCAGGAGGAGCCTGGGGACTGGACGTAGGTCATCGTTGATTGGACCGAACCAGGATAAATCACAGTTTGCATATTCTCTTCCCTAAGCTTTTACATTTCTAGCATATATGATTTTATACTTTCGCATGTATTGATTTGATAAGTTGCGAAAAGATTTTAGAAGATCATACTTTCTTATCACATACCCAATTCACCCCCCTCTTGGGTGTCAGCCAGTTCTAACAAATCCGTTATGTAAAATTACCATTTGATGTGGTTAATGCATGTGTTAAACCCCCTTAATATTTCAACATTTATTAGAGTAGCAATGTATAGTTCAGTAGGCGCACATAAATAGCATAAATATACTGATATAAAGTACTTGATTACATTACAGGAATTCTCATAAGATTTGTACATAATATTTACAAATCTCAAACTAACATAAAAGAACTACAAATAACCAACTCTACTACTTTAACATGATTGGAACTCTTAGTTGCCGGTGACAACCTCCTTGCCCTTAGAGCCCCTTCCTTTAGCTGAATAAATTTTAAATTTATGAAAAGGGGTAAGACTCATATAATGAATCTCAGTAGTAACACATAATCAATCATATAAATATGATAAATAAACATGCAATGCACCATATCATGTGACAAAAATAGAATACTGTAAACTTATCTACTTGCTCGACTTTCAGGATCAAATGAATATTTTGTCCCTACTAGCCATACTACGTTCACTATTCAGAATCAAATGACTGTTTGACCCCTACTTGCTGTAATGTTTCGGAGTATATAACTGTCTGTCCGTACTTGTCTTACTACCTAAGCTGGGTCCCAATTGGCTTGATGGTACTTATGCTTTTCCTACACCATAGCTAGGTTTTATAGCATGCAATTCATATCACAGAACATGGCAACACAAAGCTTATAAACAATTACATAGTGTATGAGAGATATAGTTATTACCTTAACACATTTCCAATTACTTGTCCTTAGTTATGAGTCTCTTGGCTGGTCTGGGAAAAGATCGAATATTATAAGTTAGAATTTATAACAAACATGTTATTACTTGGTTAGGTATCTTCTTGTTAAAACCAGTTGATACTCAAGACGGGAGGGGGTGAATTGGATGTAAGATAAAAGTTAAAAAATTTGAAAATCTTTTTGAATATTAGTGAAAGAAAAAATTATGAAAGTAATGAATCATAAATCAACAGTCAGTTATTTAAATAATATATGCTAGAAATATAAGAGCTTATGGAAGAGAATATGTAAACTGTGATTTATTATAGTTCTGTTCAATCCACGATGACCTATGTCCAATCCCTAGGCTCCTCCTGAGATTTTAATCCACTATGTCCCTCAAGTTTAGCTGGGTACTTGAGAACCACTATAATCCTGCAAGTTTAGCCGGGGCACTTGTGAAGCCTATTACAAAACTCTTTCAGAGTCACTCTCCCTTACACACTGTAAGGTTATAATTGAGTTATTCCCCCTTACAACAAGTCTTGTAAGCAGAGTAATTTTAAAAACATTTCTCTCCCGCTTACCCGTGCAAGTCTTACGAGCAGCAACGTTCTCTCCTGCTTACACCCATGTAAGTTTTATGAGCACTAATGTTCTCTACTACTTGTACCTTGTAAGCCTTATGAGCAGAAAGTCTTACTAGGAATTCTCTCAATAGCTTCTCCCGTAAGGAAATCAACTCTCTCAAGGTCACTCTACCTTGAAATCAATTCAGAAATATAGATGAAGGTGTTTACAGACTCTCTCACTGAGTGGAAATGATAAACATTGAAGTAAAATACAAATAATCACTCTTTCAACAATAAGTAATATAGAAGCTACATAACAATAGAGAGTGTTTGGGTCAAAGTGGTTGACTCATGATATTCGCAAGTTGGCATGTCGCTCTGTTACTCTTTATCCGTCTCTTCTTTAAATGCTCTTCTATTTATAGTTGATAAAGATCGATAACCATTGAGCTTTTCTTCTTCTCGTTGAGACTTTCAAAATATGACTATTAAAAGTGTAATACCTCATTTCCTATAGCTTCATATGAGTACAAAAGAGTAGCAAAATCATTTGTGAAACTAGGATCAGGTCCTGAATTAAGCAATTTTAGAAAAATGTTCACAATTCCCCAAATCTATCTCAGGATTTAAACCTGGGATTGAGAGGGTTTTGGGGAGTAATAAAAATTTTCTCGAACATTTTCACAAACATTCACTAACTCACTAAGTCTCACTGGTTCTTCTTTTCATTCTATCAGAGTTTGCGAGCGATTCTCTTCTTAGTTTTCATGTTTCATACCTTAGTTAAGTTTCGTTAGCGATCGGAAGCGTAATAAAGCTAAATTGTTCATTTTCTAGTCTACCGACATTACCATTTTCACTAGTATATCATGTTAGAGTTACAGGCTATTTATACTGTATACAAATCCAAAATATCTAAGTGCAAGAAATAGACAACCAACAAAACTATAATCTTTCGCGTTCCAGCCTCTAGCCATCTGCATTTACCTTATTCTTGCCCTTGAGCTATCTCCCTGAACCATAGATGGTTTATGAAAAAGAGTGAGATACAAAAGAATCTCAGTAGTAACAGTGTGCCAATCATACATATATAATATCACAAAGCATGCTACACAGTCATCATACAACATAATTATCACAACAACATTTAGTGTATTACACGCAGTTCTTAAACAACCATAGCGTTAGGTATATTAAATGCCTAGAGGGATACCCGCGCAGAAAGGCCCCGAGCGACCACTCCACATAACCAGAAGGTGTCAGACAATTTGTGATGATTTCACACAACATACAATGTATATTATAAATATACGGTAGTCAAGTTACTATTTGGTTGCTTCCTTTAAGTAAGACCCAACTGTTTCTTTGAGCTCAGACAAGTTCTAGTTCCTATCAAAATTAGAGTTACAAGTAACTGATTATTACTTACACTATTACTACCTTTAAATTAAATTATGTTGGTTATCTAAAACAATTATAACAATTTCTGCATAATACAATTATGTATAATGCAATTTCACTATTTTCCAGAAACTGGCAGATTTTTCAGTCAACTTTGAAAATTTATGATTAATTCTAAAAAAATACAATTTAACTTATTCCAAAGCCTAAATGAAGATATATCAATGTAAATTTGAGAAAAAATAGTTAGGTGTTTCCAATATAGATAAATCGTTCACAGAAATTCGTTAAAAAGTACTATTCCAGATTTCTTTCCAGAAATCAGGCATAACTTAAAAAATTCACCATTAATTCTAGGTAACTCCAAATTGAGTGGATCCAAATTAATTTAAAGATATTTCAATATAGTTGCACATAAACATACTCAATTATAGCTATCACAGCTAAAAAGTTCCCATAATTTCACTAAACTCACCCTATTCCAGATTACATTCCAGAAACAGGGCCTGATTCAAAAATTCATATCTCCCAATTTAATTTCAAAAGGTTACAAAATACCTATCCAATTAAAGCTATATGTGTCTAATTTAATTATGGAAGGTTTCAGAATTTTTGAAGAAGGTTTACCCCTTGAATTATCATGCACAATAACAGTACTTCAGACAGGGCAGATTAACAGTATGAACAATCTTACTTCATAAATTCCCAAATTCATATACAAGCATCCAAAAATCATGAACACTTATATACCTATAAAATTTTACCTTCTAAAGCCAATGGAATCATCAAAATTACCCAATTCCTTCATCTTCATCACATCACAGTATAGGCAAAAAATTGAGATTCTTAGAAAAAGTTTGTTGTTTTCTCGTTTTCTCATACTTAATCACTTCCTTTCTACTCCTAATCAAATGATTAGCTATTTAAACACTCATTACACATGATTATAAGAAATTTAAGCATTAGGACCCCTTAGGGCTTCATCATCCAATCTTCAAAAAACAATCAATTTCAAGCCAACAACAACAATAACAAAGGTATAAGGAAGCAAGATCTTGAAGTTTACCTTTGATTCTTGTGGTTTCTCTCTCTAAAATGTCTCAGCCCTCTCTCTATACACCTTTTATTTAGCTTGTTAATCATGGTTTTTAAGGAGGAGAAGAGGTTAGTAGAGGTTTCTACATGATTTGGAAGTTAAACCTCAAGTATACATGCTCCTTACCTTGAATTTTGGAAGAACCCTAAGCTTTGGTATGCTTCTTGCTCCTTCATGTTTAGCACTCTCTTTTTCTCTTTTCTGATTCAACTTGCACGGGAATGAATGGAGAAAGAATGAAGAATTGTGGACTTAATGCATTAGTCATAGTTACTTTACATATGGCTAAATCTTATGGGTCCAAAATTTCCTTTTTGACCAAATTTTCCTATACAATTCATTTTCAATTTTTTCTCTTCTTCATCCACCATATATCTAATAAGAATTTGGAGAAAAATATGATTTTGAATTCATAATGGCATCTTGTAATTTGTTGACTTTTTGGACTTTTAACTTCTTGACTATTTGACATTTCTTGATAATAATTTGCCAAAATAGGCTTATTAATTAGCAAATAGTCATTTTCCTCTTGTTAATTTCCATTTAACTAAAATTATTAGAAATATTGAAGAAAAATATTTACTCTCTTATTTTATGGCAAAATTACCATTTTGCTCTTACGTTTTTATGATTTACCGAAATAAATCATTTCTTACTTCTTTCCTTTGGCTTGACCTAATTTTGACACTTACATGAAGCCATTATTCATGTCATTTTATACTTAAATTTTGGTTACAGACCTTTAAGTGGATATTATTTGCCTCTTTGTGTCCTTTCTTGGCCAAATTATGTGTAACTGGCGATTGGAATTTTTCTGTAGATTTAGGCATATCACAATTCACCATTTTATTCCAATAAATATCACAAATATATATATGAGGAATATGGGTGAAAAAGTGGGGTATTACAGAAAGCATTCATCCGTTAGAGTCTCGTTGCTTCGTTTGGCCGTTCTTTATATTTGAAAAACTGGCCTTTACGTTCGAACGCTCCTTACACTTTATGAAGTAGCTTTTTGTATCTTTGCATGAATTCTTTATTGTTAACCTAGAAAGTACTTTAGACACTAATAGAATGAAGTGTTAGATATGAATATACTGAATCAATGATCAGAGACTGAATTTATGGCTTCCTGTGACTCATTACCCGAATGAACTCAAGTTATCACTCGAGTGGTCCATTTAAGTGATCTACTCATTATGACTCCAAATATGAAACATGAACTATCATCAGAAAGCTCTTGCAGTCTACATTCCAATGCAAAAAGAATCAACGCCAAATTCTTTGTATTTTGCAAGTTATGATCCAAATAGTGTTTACTGTTCTAAACAATGTTTGAATTTTCAAGTATCAACTTCCAGAAGACATAAAACTTTGAATATAACTCCACATTTGACACATAACCTATCTATAGAAATATATTTAAGTCTAGTTTCAATTGCAGTAGGTTTCAACTCAATTGGACATGTAATTTGGGAGATATGTCCAAAATACCGAACCTATTTTGGAATACAACAATGATTTAAATGTCATCTTTCAAAACTCATATCTCTTTCATATGAACTCCTTTGAAGTTTATTTTTGTGTCTATGTGATGCATTGGAAGTCTAATTTTATAGGCAATAAGTTTCAGCTCAATAGGATGTATGGTTGGAGAGATATGTCCACAATACTAAGCCTTTGTCATACTGAACAAAAAATAGAGTACAACAGAGTGATGTCTAAACTCTAATTTTGGCTACCAACTCGAGTTCTCTCTAATCTAAACTTGAGTTCTCAGTCCAAACTCGAGTTCTCTCCCATTTTTGCATGTTTGAACAGTGCCAACTCGAGTTTTACTAGCAAACTCGAGTTCTTAACTTGGACAATGTTACAAAAGGTTTTTACCAAAAACTTGAAGTGCTATAGTGCCAACTTGAATTCCCTTCTAAACATAACTCGAGTTTTGCTTCTAAGCTCGAGTTCTTCTGGCATTTCAAGTTTCTGAATAAGTTTATGGATAAAACTTGCACGAGTTAGCTTGCCAACTCAAGTTCCCTTTGGATCACAACTCAAGTTTTGCTCTGAAACTCAAGTTCTTGAGACAGTTCAAGTTTATGAATTAGTTTTTGTATAAAACTTGCAAGATTTTAATGGCCAACTCAAGTTCTCATCAAATCATAACTTGAACTTTGATTCAAAACTTGAGTTCTCAAGACAGTTCAAGATTCTGAGTCACTTTTGGATAAAACTTTCAAGACTCGAGTTCTTCAGCACACACAACTAGAGTTCTGATGGAAAACTCGAGTTCTAAGATTGATCACTATAACTTCACAAGTCTCTACCAAAAACTCGCTGGAGTGAACTTCCAGGACTCAAGTTCTCTTCAGTGTTAAACTCGAGTTCTTCTCTAAGACTCGAGTGTATTAGTTTAAAAACACTTTCTTCTAACTTTTTCAGTGTCTATAACTCGATTGTTATCCTTAACTTGCAAGAGTTATACTAAAGTTTTCAGACCAAACTCGAGTGCATCAGATAATCTACAGCAACATGAATCCGTGAATTTGTGAAGTGTATTTGATAAATAGTTTGACTCATTCCAACTTCCATTTGACCATATAATCCTCCAGTATCACTTATAAAAACTTGAATCTTGATATTTCCATTAGTTCTTGCAAGTTCTTCTTTCTTCAATCTCTTTCTTCTTGATTTTCCTTTTAATGATCATTCTTCATAACCCAATTAGACATTTTTTTTATTTTCTTGACTATCTTCAATGTTCCTCTTTCTTTACTTGACTAATCTATAAGATATTTCACATTAAATATAGTAGTTAGTCAATGTAGGAGACAAGTATATTATGCAAACTTTTTACTCTTAATATTTTCCATTTATCTTTGACATCATCAAAACTAATCATATATAACATTCTCCCCATTTTTTATGATGGCAAATTCTTAAAGAAAAATATGTGTGAATATAGCTATACAAATTGAATGCAACATATTTTTCTTGTCTCTCTCCCCCTATTTGACATCAACAAAAAGTTTAGAGTATGAGGAAGAAATGCTTGTGGAGAAGTAAATATGAAAATAAGTTAGAAATGCCTTTTTCTTCATTAATCAAATTGAATATGTAAAAAAAAAAAAATCATTTTCATTTGTCTTTCTCTCCTCCTATTTTCATATTTAATGTGATGCAAATAAAAAATAGTTTTCATGAAAACTTTCATAATCAAGATAAACTGAAATCAAAGATATGAAAAGTATTCTCAAAATATAAAGAGAGAGGGTTTAGAAATGCTCATGTAGATTTGGAAAAATGATGAAGTGCTCCATGAAGTCCGTTGCTTTGAATGTTGTAGCCAATATATTTTTCTTGATTGAATGTCAAAGCATATGTTCTCAAAGTTTATATATTCTCATTTTAGTGTGTTGAGGAATGATCTTGCATAGAACAAATTCTCCTGCCATAAGTTAACAGCATTCTTGCAAGGAGAATGATTAGTTCAATCAAGTATCAAAAGTTTCCTTTCTATAAAGTATATGCAAATTAAGATCATGGAAAGAAAATATAAGAGTAACTCATCATCAAAACTAATCAATTAAGAGTGAATGCAGATGAGTATGATATAATGATTTTCTTTAAATAAAGGAGATATGCTTTTAAGATATAAAACACATGTAAATGTGAAGCTCCCCTTTAATGAATGCATGGCTTAAAAAAATCATTATGAGGAATTGAGTTAAAAACTCTCATGGATTTGAAAAACCATTGAAAAAAAATTGTAGAGAAATTGAGCATGAAACTCTGAAGATTTAGTGAGAAATCAAGTTTTGAAAATGACGATGCTATTTAGGGGTTTTAATAGCTAAACCCCAATATCACTTGAGCTATCTCTCAAGTGTTCACTTCGAGTGATGCAACTCAGAGAATTTGAATTAAGAAAGAATACAATACCTCACTCAAGTAATGTCGTAATCACTTGAGTCATAGTCTTCTGTAGTACATTGATGCATTGTTGGCTAGTTATTGTCTGATAATGTAATCAGTTCAGAGGGATTCTAAGGTGTAGTCTCTGTAGGACACTCAAGAGTAGGGATAGCAAGATGCTCTTGGAGAAAGACTTCATATTCATTCATCCTCTTAACATGTGCCTTTTGTCAAGCACTATTTGGAAATTCTAGTTTACACATAGCTCCTTACTTTGTCATCCACCATCCCGATAAGCTTCTCATTGGTATTGGTAATCTCAAATGAGATCTTCTAAAGCTCAATCTAGCTCTTGTAAAATAGGGGGAGGCAATTGAATCTTCATCCTTTGAATGTGCAACCCTTCAAATTTTGGAATCTTAAGTAATGGCTTATTTGGTTTCAAGTACCAAATCTTTAGAAATAGTGTAACTAGCTGAGAATAAAGAATATGAGCAGACTTATATATCTATATCTATTGATCTAAGAGAAGATGGTTTCTCTAATGTTCCTCTTCTCCTTGCTGATAATAGAGGTCATCATATGATAATCCTTCTTCATGAAGTGAGTGAAATTATTGGCCTTGTTCACCATAGCTCTAGTGTAGTTATATCAAATAATCTTGTGAAGATCACATATAGAGCTAGGATTGAAGTTGAGAATCCTAAGTAGCTCTTTTGGCTTGATATTTTGATACATCTCTAGCTCATTGTACTCCTTAAAAGGTTTAGTAGAGGGCTTCTTGATCCCTAACCATTCATTGATCCTCTATTATGTCTTTTTTAGAGCATATTTTAGCTGGCTTCATGCACAATAGAATTGTTTCACTTCCTTTGAGCAAAAGAGAAGATGGATGGATAACCAAGGCTCATAATTGCTAGACTTGTTCTTGGCCTTGAATTGAACTCAGTTGAGCCTACTAAGAGGTCTTCCTCCTCTTTCTCTTTCTCTGACTGCATCACTAGTTAGTCACTTGCGAGTAATAGGGTGTCACTCGAGTGATACTACAGATTTTGCTTCTGCTCATACTGTAATATTGTTAGTCATGCCTACTCTGTTATTTTCTTTTCTTTGCATCCGAAAGCAGAGCCTTTGGATCAAGTCCTTCAAAAGTATAAAAATATATTCTTTAGTACCTAACTTTTTCTTGGGTCCATACAATATTAGACATTATAAGTCTTTTGCTCTTTTATAATTGAATCTATGATATTTGAGTAAAGAGTATAATAACCAATAGTGACTAAAGTATAGTTTTACCCGATTAAATAAATTCAAGCCATTGAATCATAAAGGGTAACGAACAAATGATATCAAGAATGATGTTTTCTAATTATCCATTACAATTTGTAAATATTTTATATAGGAAATATGTCATTGATAAGATTTTCATGCAATCCATGTAAGTTAGATAAAAGAGAGTAGAGAATCTATCCATAATGACTAACTTTTATGAAATGATAAATTATGAATGAAATAATGTTTTCCAGGAATGAAATATGCAAATTGTTTTAAAATTTCAAATGTCCTTTCAAATAATGAATATGCATTTTGCCATTAAGATTTTGAATACATGAAAACTCATTTATGTAGTTTGTTAAATATCAATGCTTATACTAAAAATAGAGGAAGTCAATAGTTTAAGTGTATATATACATGTATCAGAAAGCTTCTCTTTTAAAGAACAACTAAGATAACATGTTAGATGTTGAAATTAACATGTTTGAGAATTTTCCCAAGAGCAAAAGTCACATGGAAAATGAATTACCCAAAAAGGGCTTAACTTGATAAACATATAAGCATAATGATTTTGCTATTGACTAAGAGATAATCTTTGTAAGATCTCATTTTTAGTCACCAATATTCCTTGTATATAATTAATACATTTAATGAAATAAAATGGTGAAATGTGATATACATGAAATGATAAACACTCCAATCGAAAGGACACAAATAATGGCCTAATATAAGTGTTAAAATTCAGCCAAACCAAAAGAAAAAGAAAAAGAAATGATTTATTACAATAAATCACAAAAATGTAATGGCAAAATGGTAATTTGCCAATAAAATAAGAAGCAATTATTTTCCCTTTTTCTCTCAATAATTTTGGCCAAATGTGGGAAATAAAAAGGGGAAATGGTTATTTGATAATAAATATCATAAGTTGGAGTATTTGTTACCAAGTGAAATTAGGTGGAAAAAAAGTAAAAAATAATTATGACACAGGTTAATTATTTAGAGGAAGGGAATTATTGGAAATTCAAGAAACATATTTTTATTCCCTTTTCTTTCGAATTTTCCATTGAAAAGGGAAATTGGAAGGGAAATAATATGTATGGCTCATATTTAATCTAAGGAGAGAAAAATTCATGGCCAAGTAAAAATATGCATTAAGTCCCTAAATTGTAATATCCTAAAAAGCAAGAAGAGATATTTAATTAAGCCATCATCTCTTCTTTCTCTTCATCATATTTTCAGTCAAAGAGGAAAGCAAGGGAAATATACTTACTTGGTTAATATTAATTTAAGAAGAGGAAAAGCAAGAGCTAATTAGAACTAAGCACATGTTATTATAACAAAAAGCAAGAAGGAATATTTGGATAAAACCATAATTCCTTCTCTGCCTTCTTCATATTTCGGTCATCACCATTAAAAAAGAGAGAGAGAAGAGCTTGAAGAGAGTTCAAGAGCACCAAGAGAAGCTAGGGTTTCAAGAGCCAATATTTAAGGTAAGAGCTTAAAAATCAAGAGCTTATGCCTTCTAAACTACTTAGGACCTCTTCTAACCTCCTCTTCTTTTTGAAATCCATGATAGCAAGCTAAATCAAGAGATAAGAGAGAGAGGGAAGTTGCGACTTAGAGAGAGAAAGTGAGCAATCAAGAGTTAATCTTACAAACCTTGATCTTCTTGTGTTATAAGTTGTTGTTATGGATGTTATTGTTGAATTTGGCTTGATTTTTCTTGGTTTGTAAATTTGGGAAGATGAAACCCTAAGGGGAAATATTACCAAAATTTCCTCAAAACATGTTTATTTAGCGTTTAAGTAGATAATCATGTGATTAGAAGTGGAAAGGAAGGAGTTTATAGATTGAAATCACAAAAAAACATGTTTTCCCCTTATCCTTCCATAGTTTCGGCCAAGTGCAGAACAATAGGGAGGAGATGGAATTTTTCAATTTTGATGATTTAATTAGATTTAGAAGGGAAAATTTTGTAGGTATACATGAGTTTATGATTTTTGGATGCTTATGTTTAAATATGGAATTTATTGAAGTTGGAAGCAAATGCTATTTGATTTGTCTCCAGTAAGGCAGTGTTGTTGTGAAATGAAATTTATTAGCCAAACCTAGTCCAAAGATTATGAAACTTGTCAGGATTAAATTAAAGATGTAAAGCTTTAATTTGATAGGTAGTTTATAATTTTTGGACTAATATACTGAAAGATATGGATTTTTGAAGTTGTGCCCTGTTTCTAAAATGTAATATGGAACATTGGAGTTTTGGTGAATTTCTGGGAATGACATGGTTGTAGTGGTCAGACTTAAGTATTTTTCTACAAAATTACATTGAAAGAGCTTCATTTAAGATTTGGAACCATTCAAATTGTATTTTCCTAAAATTAATTATGAATTTCAAAATTTGACTTAAAATCTGTCAGTTTTCTGGAAACAGTGAAACTGCATTGTGCAAAATGGTACTATGCAGAAACTGTTATAACTGCATTAGATAACTAGCAGAATTTGATTTAAAGGCAGTAATAGTACAAGTAATAACTAGTTACTTGTAAATCTAATTTTGATAGGAATTGGAAATAGCTCGAGTTGGAACCAAAGTTTAGGACATTCAGGGGAATTGAGAAAGGAGTCAAGTAGTAACTTTTTCTTTCATATAATATGTAATTATTTTTATGTTTGTGTATGCCATCTTCTGTAACATGAGCATAGTGTCTCGGACACGCATATTAGCTTGGTTATGGTATGGGACCCAACAAAAGCGCAGAGTAAGTCGGGGTTGCAAATAGTGGTTTGGCCTTGGACAGTATGCACACAACATTCTATCATCTTACATAATATGGGCATTGCATATTTATTTGCACATCTTATATAAATGAAATGCATATTGCTACTAAGATTTGCTCGAACCTTACCTTTTCTCAAACTGAACACAAATTATAGCTGAGGCTAGTGGCTTGAATGGTAAGGAAGTGGCTACCCGGGAGTAGAGTCCCTGGTGCATTCTGAAGCTATATCCAGTTATCTAGCATTGTAGTTTAGTTTATTTTTGAAACACCTGTACATTTGTATATATTTTCAAACCCTGCAGGGAATTTTCTGTATTGTAAACAAGTACTTAATGTCAGTATGTTTCCGCTATTTTTGTATGTCTTACAGAACTTTGCACTTATTACTTTTCGAATATCAAAATGTTAAGGGGTTTGACAATCTTGCCTCTTAGAGTTGTGCATGAAATATATGAGCATTCAATGCAAGAATTTGAATACAAGGCTCTGGTTACTCGAAAATGGATGAAGACAAATGTTAATGTATTTGAGCAACAAAATGAGTATAATGATTTATGGATGATGAAGCGCATACTCATTAGTTCAAATAACTAGAGTTCTAAAATATTAATAAGTCATTCCAATATAATAGCTAATGCATTAAGATTCAATGCGTTAATAAGCATTTATAATGCTTGGAATAACTAAGCCAATAATGATTTATGCATTAGGTATAAGGCTTTCACAAATTGAATTCTTTTCTAGGAAATAGACTTGAAACTCATAGATGATCAACTTGTTAGACACAAGGTCTAACTTGTAGAAGAGTTTAAGCATGTGATAGCACATTGAAGACCAAGGAATAACATAATGATCGAGAAAACTCTAGCGAGCAGAGTTGAAGCATTTCTGACTTTTGATACACTAAAATTTTAACTTCCAATTTTGAAATCAATTTGAGTGCAATATGAAGAATTTTCAAATCAGGTGTATACACTAGGATGAATTGAAATCTAAGCATATTTTTGAAATGTGCATTTCAAACTCAAATACATAGAAATATTATGCACAATTTCACTTTCCGTCCATTTAGCAATATGAAAGCATTTTGAAAACCATAAATGATTGATTGCTAATGGTATGGAATAATAAGAAAGTATTTACCACTCAAATTAGTTCACAAGGTAAGAAAAGGTATAGTGTGAACTAGAGATAAACCTTTGAGTGGTAGTGAAAAATGATGTTGCAATAGGAATTTTATCTTTAAGACCTCAAGTAAAAGTACTCTAAGCATTTTGATATAGTAAGAAAATAATACCTTACTCTAACAATTTCATAATTACTCGAGAGATTATCCTTTAAAGCTCAGCTGGGCATAATTTCTTGACTTTTGCCTCCAGCTGGTCTTATCACTTTGATATTCACTCCCAGCTATCACACAATGATGATGATCACTTGAGTGGATACTCCAGTGCCACACACGCACACACATATGACTGACTAACAAATTTTTCTTCTCATTTCTTTATATATATATATATATATATATATATACATATTGTGTGCTTCATATTTTTATTAATATTATAGTCATTAATAAATAATATATATACCATCAGGACAATTACAATAATTTCTTCGCTAATACGTTCTCATCTGCAGAAAGGCAGCCTCCCAGTATTGCAAAGCTTGGAATATGGCTTGTTGTGCATTTAACAATAATGTTAATATTGATAGTTAATTGAAGACATTACTTCCATGAATTAGGGACTAATATTAACATTTACCATTTTATCAACAACCTCTTTCACCTGAGGATCGTCATAAGAGCTATCTTTATTTTGTCTTGCCACTGACTAAAGTTCATGACGGGGAGTTCTACTACCGTCCCCACTCTTAACAGCCAACTTTTAAGCACTCTAAGCATACCCCTTTCACCCTCCCTTGTAGGGATACTTATTGTTGTTCACCCTCCTCCAATTCACCTGGCTTAATTCCTATGAAAACACATCACTCAAGTTAATATTAAACAGATACATATAAGTCTGATGAATTGCGAATAATAATTACTTGGAATGTCGGGGTCGCAACGTGAGATGACAAAATGTCTCCAATCATCCAGTTTGATAGTAGACCGAAGATCCACAAGAACTTTTGTCTCATAAGGCTCTTCAGGATTCTATCAATATGCCTTCGTCAATGCATGACGGAATATGCACAGTGAATTTATAGTCTTCTAGATGACAAATTCCCTAATATAATCTTTGTCTACATGATATGCAGATTGTAAAGTACACAATTTAAGTTAACATTTTTATAAGTACATAGCAAGTAATTAGTAGGCATATATTCTTTATCTTGATATTGTCCTAAATAAAGCATGTGTAATCTCTTTGTACCCTATGCCAGTTACCCGCCGTGATAGGAACGTTTATCCTTAACGTTAACACAATGTAGCGGTGAAGTGTGACGACTCAAGAGGTTGATCGTCATTGTTCCATGTCATGTGAAATCTTCTCCCTATAGACTTTGCTTGGTTCGCAAAAGTCAAGGCACAGCGTCCCCTCTTTACGATATCCCACACTCGTTCTAATGCCTTTGCTTGGGTCTCATTTCTGGGATGAGTAGGGACAACATCAATACTATTGGGAAAATTATCAGAAGTAGAGGCACTATCAAAACTAGGGGAATTATAAGTGCTACAAGAAGTAGAACTAGCCATTTTAACGAGAAAACAAAACTCATTTTGTCATCCACAGGGAACAGAGCAATGTGTTTTCCAGAAAAACACGATGCATGACTAAGGTCAAAACCTATCTAGACAAGATGAAGTAAAAAAAAGGAGAATGTGAAATGCAGAAGAAAAATCATACCTTAAAATAAGAAGAATAGAGCGCACCCGAAGGAATGCGACCTAGCTTGGGCTCCAAAACAAAAAAGTGACTTAGGACAATCGAATTGACTCGCGCAGCTATGGGACTGAAGTTCAAAGAAAGTCGTGGAGGATGTGGTTTTCCTGAATGTGACTATCAACTATCGAAAAAGTCAACTGGAGTTGTGGGATTTCGATGATGGTGGGTTGAGCTGGGAAAACGGGTCAAGCTCGTCGGGCCGGGCCTTTTAGGCCCTGAATTTATAAGGGTCAGGTCTAAGATTTTAGCCTCAAAACTGAAAGCGGGCCTAAAAGGGCCAGCCCTGTTGGGCCGATGGCTTAAAAGGGCTGGCCTTGTAGGGCCACAGGCCGGCCCTTTAGGCATTTATATATATTTTTTATTTTTTAAAATTATTTATATGATAATAATATTATTGATTTTTTATGTTTTGTTGATGATTTTGCAAATATATAGTTGTTATTATTCTTTTTAGAATTAAATTTCATAACAATATCTTGAATTAAGAATCCTAAAAATGAAAAATTTATAAAAGATATTTCTTATTTTATAAGAAAAATACATTAGATATTTCTTATTTACTCCAAAGTTTCACATAATGGTAATTTACTAATTTATTTGTATTTTATATTTTTTATAGAGTTATTTATCATTTTAGTTTATTATTTGTTACAGATAAAGATTATGGATGTATTCATGATGTGGGAGAAGAAATTCTTGATATTTTTACCCCTCAAGCAAACCCTACTACACAAAGTGAAGCACAATTGAATTTCCTTGAAATTGATGATAGTGGCGAAAAAGATGAAAATGATAGTCATCATACTCATGTTGCTTAGAGTGTTTAGCTTCTTGTCATCTTATACTTTATACGAGACTGTGAGTTATTTGTGGACATTATTTTTTACCTTTGATTATGAATTAGTAAATGTATTTGTTTTATTCCATGAGGCGTGTAGACGTGTAGTTAAATCTTGTGAAAATAGCTTCCAGCCCTGCGGGCCGGCCATGACCCTTATGCTCTCGAGCTGGGCTTTTAAAAAGAGCAATTTTTCTTACCTCAAGCCTTGTACGGCTAGCCCTTTTAGGCCCTGGCCCTTCAAGGGCTGGCCCTGTAGGGTCGGGTCAGCCTTGATTCCCAGCTTTAATGGTGGGTAACATTCGATTAAAGACAACCGTGTTAAATGTAATAACTTGGAAACTGAAGAGGCGTGAGATAGTGGGTATATCTTTTAAAAGACTTGATGAAACTTGCTCACGGTTATAAGTTTAGCATCATTATGAAAGATGGCATTTTCTTACAGTTCTTAATTTACAACCATAATGAACATTTGAACGAAAGTCCACAGTTTTAACATCATAGTCGTTAAATTTTTTCTAAACAATAACAGTGATTTCTTAATAACCGTTAGGTATTTGACATGGTATTCTGAAAAGTAACGGGTTTTACATAATATCCGTTACTTATTTTAATTTTTTAAATAATTTTTAAAGTTGAATATTCAACCCTATAGTACAAATAAAAAATTTAAAAAAGAAAACGAGAGTTTGAATAAACTAACAAAAAATTCCTAAATTAGTAACGGTTGTTTACTAATAACCATAAAGAAACACTTTTTTTAATATTTTGGGCTAAATTGTCCTAATGATTAATCTCTTTTAAAATTCAAAAAATAAAAAAGCAGTAGTGGTTTTCAGTCATCAGTATTACTGTTGTCCTCCGCCTCCTCCACCCCTTTGCCTCGCTTGGCACATCATTGACGTCTGAGAAAGATGATGAAGGATTTGATTGGAAGTGATCATATACTGCCTAATTGTGATGAAGGATGAGGTCCAACTTCTTGTTCATATTGTAGGTATGTCTATCGAGACGTCTTGTAGAGCAGTCAAGGCTAGACAACGTCTGCAGCAGAGCCTCCATTTGAGGAGGAGGCAGAAGAGTAGGAGGAGGAGGATGTGGAGGTGGTGGAGGAGGAGGGGCTTGTGGAGGAGGGTGAGGATGATAAGGAGGAGGAAGGGGGAACATAGGGATGAAGAGGAGGGCGAATAGAAATAGCTCTCTGGCATGTGACCATGATGAGGGAGAAAAAGACGAGGTTATAAAAATGTGCTTTTTTAAAAAATACTATGAACAAAATGAATACTTCATTCTAAAGCATTCTACTTTAGAAGAAACGGTACTTGGTGCCAGATCGAACGAGGTTTTGAAAATGTGCTTTTTATATTTGTACTTTACATGACAATTGTTTATTATGAAATTTCGTTTTTGTCATTCATACTTTACAGTTAATTAACATAACTGCTATATTTGTGTTTTCGCTGATGTAAGGTTGGAAGATGAATCGTTTGTAAGTATTACATGACGCTTATTTCAAAAAAACCGTCATTTTTGTCACTAAATAAATTATGGTAATTAACTACAGCCATTATTTTTTTGTTTCAACGTATTTTGCCTCGTAATATATGATGGTGCGCATAATTAACCATTACTTTTAAGCGTTATGTATCCTTGTACGACCTCCTCTTAAACATACATTATGTTTATTAACTGTAACCATTATATATTAGACGTTATAAATGTCCTAAGGTCACTTCATTTGGTTATTGGAAGCCCTCGTAACTCGTATGAAAATTTTGGTTGTGCCTTTGATTGTCAAGCTTGATATTTTGTATTTTTAAGCTAAACAAAAGTCTCGCATTGCTCAAGTTATTGTAAGCATTATTAGTATATACTCCTCTAATATTTAATATAATATATATTTAACTAATTTGATTAAATTAAAGAAGTTAGTTAACTTAATTAATATATCATGTATTTTCTAAAACATCATAATCATCTTCATCAATTCTCTTCTCCCCTCTCATTTTTTATTATTGTTGAAGGGGTATTAATAGAGGTAAATTAGAAAAAGTTTACCAAATATAAAAACTATATCTTATATTGAGAACTAAAATTAACTCTCTAAATGTGTTATATTAAAAATTGAGGGAAGTATGATAAAATGTGAACTAATGTCAGTAAGAGTTTAAAGAAAGGAAAAAAAAAAGAAGCTTTCACGTGCACAACAATAGATCAACACAATTAAAATTTGCCTATGTTTTACTCCCTTTACGTGGGAGTTATACTTCAGCCTTAAAATTGCTTCATTTTTACCATATATGTCAGAATAGCTTTTAAGGGCGATGTCATTATATACTATAACCATATGTTCATAAATGTTCCAACAGGATATGAATTGGAACTTGAGATTTTCCTTTGAAACTAGCGGCAAACGTTGAATTTGGTTTGTGTCCTTCATGTATGCCCGCATGGCATGGCTATTGTTTGTAATGGCTAAGAATGGATTTTGTGAGACTTGTGTAATTTTTAGGAACATGCTTGTGCGGTCAAAGTTATTTTCTGATTAGGAAAAGGCCAAGATAACTGAGCTTTCATAATTAGTATTTGCCATATTACTTGTTTCACATGTGTACTATATAGCTTAACATAGTAGCAAACATAAATGTGCATTGGAATTGATGGATTTTAATCATTTTATAGCATCGAAGAAGGCTGGCTTGGTAGCAATTTTAATGTAACTATGAATAGTTCCAAACCATGGAGCCACATTACCGAATGGCAACAACTCTCACTGTTTCAGAAGGGGGCTCTCTTTAAAAAAAAACAATAAACACACCAGTGGATAATTTCTACACCAGTGGATAATTTCTTCATGTGTTCCATCCAACCAATCTAGGCCTATGTAAAATTTAACTAAATACAAGTAATCTTTAATAATATTATTAAACTGGTTTAATTTAATACTTGCCCGTTGTTTATTGTAATATCCTCTTACAGTTTAAAAAATCAGTTAAAAGTAATATAAAAATGTTTTTTAAAAAAATATGCCCTTATTTATATGGGGGCAAGTAACAAAAAGAAATAGTTGTGAGAAAGAGATAAAAGAGAATAAACAGGAAAAAAATGAGGAGAGAATAGAATAGATTAAGGGTTAAATTAACACAAATATATTAAATGTTTAGACAACCTAAACTAGATTTTACAAAAAGGACATATAGAAAAATGGGATCTTATAAAGAAGAGAGGAAGGAGTATGAACTAAGGGTGCCCCTTTCATTCATCAGCTATGATTTGCAGAACTGAGAAATTGGTAATCAGAGGACAAAGATAAAGGTCACGGTAAACGTAGAACAAAAATTTTAAACAAAGCACATAAATTGTTTGCTCTTACAGAAGCTTATAAAACATCATAAAAGAACCCAATCTATCTCCAACTCGCTATAAATTATATGCCAGATTTGTTAAATAGAGAAAGCAAGTAAAGAAATTCTTGCAGTGTAAGCTTCGACGATCTCCTCTTCAAAATCTCCTTCTTTCAAAACACCCAAAACCTTGTCCTTGAATTCAGATTGCCCCTCTTCTGCATCCCCACCATCAGCATCCATTTCATCATCATCACTGTCTCCATCATAATCGATATCCATGCCTTGATCCGCAAAAGAATCACCAAAACTAGACAAGTCCATTTTAGTTTCTGTTTCCTCTGCTGAACCTCCTTGTGAGAGTTTTAATGCCTGCACGGTCTTGTAGTTCTTCTCCAGCAAAGAGATGACATTCTTCTGCCTAAAAATGGAACCAAGGGTTTTGTTTTTTCGGTTGAAACAAATCCGCAAAAACCCGTCCCACTCCTTTCGCTTAACTTCAATACGGGGTTTGCGGGGCTCAATTCGCACTACAGAGGAATCAACCTTCGGTGGAGGCCGAAAATTGTTCTTCCCAAATTTAAGGAGGTGGAAAACTCGAGCATGGAGTTGTGTGTTGACGGTAAGACGACAATAGAGCTTGTCACCAGGTTGAGCAACCAGTCTCATGGCAAATTCTCTCTGGAACATACATTATGATTGCACATCGAAATGCAGGTTGGTGGTTGAGTAACTTAAAAGTAAGCGGAGAAGATATTTGGTAGGGAATGTTTGCTACACACATATCAAAATAAGGTAGGCCAGTCCGCAGTATATCACCTTGGATAACCTGAAATAATCATGAAAACAGATTAGGATACTGACTAATGTCTAAAATCTGAACTGAGAATTCCTAAATAAAAGCAACAAAATCAATATTTGACTGTTTGGACTTTGGAACATGATACAAGACAAAGGCTTCAGATCATTATCCAATAGAAGAATGCATTGTAAGTAAGTTTCATTCATAACCTATTTGTCATTAAACTTTAGCTGAACATCTGGTCCACATTCCGCACTCATAAAAAAGATGAGCAAGGCATGCTCATCACCCCAATTTTGGGGTGGACTCATTTTCTTATTTTTTTATGCATTATTATTTATTTAGGTTAAATTGTATGTTGCACTCGGAAATATTTTTACCACCCGATATCTCAAATTAATTAATTAGTTTCTAATCCTGCATTTAAAAATATTTTTTCCACAATACCAAGATCCTAAGATATTTTTTCAAGGGCACCCAATATCTGAAATATTTTTTTAACATCCAGTATCTTAAGCTAATTACATTTTAGTGCATGGAGTATTTTTTCAAAACAAATTAAAAAAACCCCCAAAATTGGGGTGATGAGCATTCCCCTACTCATCAAAATGATGAGCAGGGAATCCACTATACATCAGCTGCAACAAAGAATGAAATTGTCTATAGGGTTCACTTCTTCTCTTTCTACTTACTCCCTCTTTTCTCCCCGCATTTCTTAGTTCAAAATTATTTCCTAGACTTAAAGCTTAAGAAGATCCAAATCCAATGGTATTGTAAAACTACAAGATTTATGCCAACACATCCATGCAGCTAAACCAGATGTAAGTAAATTTCATTCCACAATCTATTTGTACTTCTTTTGTTGAAGATCCCACGCAAGGTGGCGCATTAACTATATGACAAACAAATATAGCTAGCAGTCACCAAAGTAATGTTTTTCTAGCATTACAGAAACTAAATTACAAATTTTAGTTGAATGGTTTTAATGACATTTAAAATGTTTTATTATATTAAATTGTTTTTAATACTTATTTTGTAACTGTTGTTTTAATTGTCATTAAATCGTTATTAATGGTCATTATTGCTGCTCAACGGTCATATGATTTCTGCCTATAAAAGGAAATGTACGGAGTAAGTTTATGGGTACCGAGGTGAGAGCACTGAGGTCTAGTGAGATGGAGGTCCTCGAACTCCTCTCCTCTCTCTCCCTCCCTCCTCCTGAGTTACACTGATATGTTTCTGTAGTTCTATCACCCTGCTTTCTGCAGGAAGAGTTCGTTTTATTCTGGGGAGTGCCGCTTCTTAATCTACTGGGGGGGTTGCGGAATATCTCCTAAGGACAACGTCCTTGAACGTGACTCGAACTATACTTCTATTGTGTTTCAACAGGTGCTGCACCAACAATTTATATGGTGTACGATGCTGACACCAACAATCTTAGGAGATATGCCTGCTATTTTTAGAATTCAAAGTTGTGGAAATTATCTATGAAAAGGAAGCAACCACTTCTTATGAGTAGGTATATGCAAACACACTAGAGACTACGGTGTAAAGACGCATATCAGAATAATTATAAACTAAGAAGGTACTATTCTCTCTCTCAACCGTGGTTATGTGCCTAAGTAGGTATATGCAAATGACTTGCTTATTATTTTTAACGAGCTTGAGTTCCTAATGGAAATAAAATTTTGCATGAAGTTGCTTAACATAAAATATGTTATTTGTTGTGGTAATTTGATTCTGTGCAAAGTTTCAAAAGATATTGTTACGCTTTGTGAATGTTTTATTGTTTTGTTTGAATATATTATTAAAGTTAATAGAATAGCTGGTGACCTCATTGTTATTCTGTCAATGTTATCTCCCATTATTCGTCCCATTATTCGTCAAATTTTCAAAGTGCCCATTGGGTTCATGGGTGTCATAAAATTGGGTTTTATGAGTTTTTAAATATACATTACATTTCATTTGGCCAACGGCATATTGAGAATTATGGAGGTTGTTATAATTCATTGCAATTTATTGTTACTCAATGGTCGTTGAATAAATATATGACAATGATGAATGTGTTAGCGGCCAAATTGAGGAAAACGGGTGATATTGTCTATTCAATATTTTTTAACCTGAGCCCATTCAATATTTCGACTTTTAAAAAGAAAAGTGGTTTTAAAAAAAATCAAATAAGTGATTAAGAGTAAATTCATTTGAGGGTTCAGACTATTTATTGTGTATTTCTAATATGTCATGCATAGATGTGAGATACAATTCCAAGGAACTAAAACATGGTTTTACAGTAATGTTTTGTACATTTCCTTGTTGTTAGTGGTCATTTGAAACATGAATTCATGTCTGAAATACCTTATAATTTTTAGATGTTAAAATTGCAGAAAATAAATTATTGAGGTTGATGCTATTGTTAATGTCTATCAGTTGGAGAGGGGACCAATGTTTAATATGACATTTATAAGTTTTTGGAACTTATTTCCCCTTTTGGTGGAAGTTCTCTAAAAAATTCTAATGTAATTAGAATGGAATGTGATTATATAGTGAGATTTTAATTAAATTAGAATTATTATTTATAAGGTGTGAAAATATTTTTGAGATATTTGAATGTATGGGAGTGCCTAACATGTGGGTGCCTTGAAAATTTTTGAAGTTACAAATTGTTTATAACCTCATTTGATAAAACTAAGTTATGGTTTAAAATTAACTATGTGGAGGTTTTGTTTTAAAGTTACGAATTGTTTATAACCTCATTTAATAAAACCAAGTTGTGGTTTAAAATTAATTATGTAGAGGTTTTGTTATTTGCTGTAGAGAGTAAATTTTATGAATTATTTGTGTGGCGTGAAAATTTAATCATTTATCTAGTGTATATATAAATGTGTTTAAATTTTATGATTTGCGAGTATATATTTATAGCAGTATAAACATGTATGACTATTATGAATATTGAATTTCTAATACAGATAGCATATGTGTTTTAATATGGCTTCAAAATTTAATATGAAGCATGTGTGAAACAAATGTGGTTTTGGGTTTTGAAATCATAAAAGGAATAGTGATTATATATAATATTGAGAAATGTTTTTGAAATTTTTTTTTGAGTGTGAATATTCCTTATGATTCTAACACAGTTTTTAAAGTGATTTAAAAACTTATTTTGCTGCTCAATTTGGGTATGCACAAATTGTTAAGACTCTGTTGCATTAAAGGATGTTTATACCTGTGATATAGCTTGTGCTATGTGAAGATTGAGCGTATATAAATATGCAGTCCCATGAGGAGATTTAAATATTTAAGGGGTACCATAAATATTGGTATCATATACAGTGGATTCCCGTTGTATTGAGATACACGAACGTTCAACTGAATTTCATTTTCGTATGAGGAAATCCACTAGTAGAAAAAAACATATTATTATATGCATCAGAGTTTATTACTTTGCAATTGGCTGATACTGGAGGCTACTTTGTTAAAAATCTCTTAGAAAAAATTGTGGGTGTAAAACCGACATTTTATATCGATGAGTTATGATTGCTAAATAGCAATAGCCATTGTTGAGAGAATAATGATACAAGTGAATATCATTTGAGATACTATATGAATAAGCATGCTTAAAATTTGTGGAGTTTTCTCAATCGATTTTGTGAGGTCAAAAGTTGACCTACGGATCCATTAACAAACCCTGGGAAGAATTCAATTAGCCGAGGGGAATGAGACTAAATCCAATTTGAAATTAACAACAATGGAAACCCAACCTTTGTGATTAGTGATCCCATGAAGGAGGTTCAATGGGTAAGAATAAGTCATTTGTTAGTTCTGCTAGCAATAAAATAAATTATCAGTCCCTTCCTATGGCAAGAGAAAGTGCTAGAATGCATTATGGTGAGGTTAAGTGAAAGCTCTTAATGATTTCATAATCCTACGGGATAATGTGCTCATTGCAGGTACATTTCATGAAATCACCTATGCAAATGAGGAGTAGGGCCGCTCTTGTGAGATCATGGTGAAATCTCTAAGAGCATTCGTTAAATACCAGAACATGTGTATGGCCGTTTTAACGTGCAAAAACGTGCTAACATTGGAACATGTGGGGGTATAATCTGACTCTTAATACCTCTGATATACGCCTAAGAGGTGTTGGTTCATAGTCCATAGGACCACTGGCATCTCTGTGTACTAAGTGTTCTTAGTCTAGGTCTAGTTCATAGTCCAAAGGACCACTAGGTACAATGGTTATATCCATGTGTGTAACTTAGTTAATGAGGCTACGAGCTTCCTTTGACACATATGGGGGATGTTGGAAATATTGTGTGTGAATATGTCTAAGAAAGAAGTCTCATATAACTTAAGATTGGGAACACCCTTTTATACAATTAAATATGAGCTTGAGTTAGTAAAAAGAATGATAAAAAGAGTCTTTGAACTGACCGTAAGAGATGACCGTTAGATTTTTAATTGAATGGTTTTAATAACATTTAAAATATTTTATTATATTAAATTATCATTAATACTTGTTTTGTAACTGTCGTTTTAATTGTCATTAAATCGTCATTAATGGTCATTATTGCTGCTCAACGGTCATATGATTTCTGCCTATAAAAGGCAATGTACGGAGTAAGTTCATGGGTACTGAGGTGAGAGCACCGAGGTCTAGTGAGATGGAGGTCCTCGAACTCCTCTCCTCTCCTCTCTCTCCTTTTGAGTTACACTGATATCTTTCTGCAGTTCTGTCACCCTGCTTTCTGCAGGAAGAGTTAGTTTTATCCTAGGGAGTTCCGCTTCTTAATCTACTAGGGGGTTGCGGAATATCTCCTAAGGATAGCGTCCTTGAACATGACTCGAACTATACTTCTGTTGTGTTTCAACAGGTGCTACACCAACAATTTGTACGGTGTATAATGCTGATGCCAACATAAATAATGTCAATAATATATATTATACTATAATTAAAAAAAATCCAACATTAATCGATTAAGATTAATCTAACATACCTAGAAAGTTTCATTCTGATGTACGAAACAAAGGCTTTACCTAAGGCGGTTGGAGTAAGGAGTGCCTTGAAAACGCCTTTAAAACTCGAGAACCATGCGGGGATCAATCTTGACAGCAATAACCATCTTTCCGGCTTCCATAAGCTTCTTGGTGAGATCACCGGTACCGGGACTGATCTCAAGGATGACATCAGTGCTTTTGATGCCAGATTTCTGGATTATGGCATCTACCAGTAAAGGGTTCTTGAGGATATGCTGACCCTTAGATTTGTGGAAGGATATGCCTCCTTAGTAAGGCGTGTGTTGCTGTGGCTTTCCCTTTTCCTTCTTCATCTTCCCTCCTGCCATTTGTAAAGCTCTCTTTCTGCCAGCCTCGGTACACGAACTGAATGAGAGAGAGGGGGAGAAATGGTGGGGAAAGTGGGGCTTCTGGTTCTGGTGCTTAAATGCTAATGTTGGTTCTAGGGTTTATGGGTTTTCATCCAAAAAGAGAGAAAAAAAAATTAAAGAAGGGAAAATCACGTGAAAAATGGTTTAAAATTTGGAAATTTTAAATAAGTGGTTTTATACTAAAATAAACTGTTAATTGTTACTAATTATAGTTAATAATTATAATAAAACCTTGATAAAAAATGTTTATGTTAAAAAAAAATTAATTTAAGATTTTGATATTTTATTTAAAGGTATTTTATGGGATTTTGCCAAAAACGTAATTATTTTTTGAAAAAAAAGTATACATTTTATTTTTATTTTTGATATGATATATGTTTTTAAATTTTAGTTAACTTCATAATTCATATAGATATAAAATTTTATTTCAACTCCTTTATTTTATAAAATATTTTTCAGTCAACTACTTCTAAAGCCGTTAAGATTGTTATAAAGATATCAATATTAAGATTTTAAAAATTAACAAAATATTCATAAATACTGATATACTAAATTTAATTTTTTAATATAATAATTATATAATAAAATAATATTTGAAATTAATAATGTTAAGATTAGTATTAAAAAAAGGCAAAGAACTAAATTAAAATCTTCTAAAATTATAAATTACTCTTGCCATACTTTTGAATTTTTGGATAAAAATAAAACCTAATTTTGTAGTTGAGTATCTATTTTAGAATTTTTAAGTCAGATTTTTTTATGTATTCTATATGTTATAATTTTGATTTAAAAGTGGATCGAGTTTACTAGAGTCATTTAAGGTAGATGTGGTTTTACTCATTTTCGAATGCACTTCTCCTTACTGGCGTTTAGTAATATCTTCCCCCACTTTAAGGGGCCTGACTCTGATATCATTTGAGCCATAGATGCCTAAGTGCCTATTTGGATTAACGGTAGAAGCTACATTTTTGACATAATTTACAATATACGAGGTAAAGTATGTAAGAGGAGTTTTGTCTAGACTTGTATGAACATACTTTTTAAGCACCAACTCAAACATTCCCTAAAAAGTGATGCTTAATGCTTCATCTAACCTTTTTGCTACCATGTACAAAGCATCTTTTGTAGAATTGAGAAAATGAAGGTTAGAGCATGATTTAGAGCCTATAAATGATTTGGTGGTGTAGAGTAGCCATAAAGGCTTTAGGATCTTGATCTACACCAACGATTTGGTTCTAGACCCTTAATCTTTCTAAAAGAGCAGGGTTAAATAACTTCATACAAATTCCTAGGCAATTGCCTAAAGAAGAACTTTCTCAACTAATTCCACTTGAGTTGATAAATAATTATAAAAAAATAATTCTATTAAGTACAACGTGATGTCCATACATCCACGCCTTCCATTTTACAAAGAACGACAGTTCTTGCCGTTAAATCCATTTTTAAGAGGCTAAGAGAAGAAGAAGCATTCTCGCAAGAGGCATTCTGATAATTTCTCCAGCATGTGTTTTACGTTCTTCTAGAGAACTACTAATTGCTTGTGTTATTAAAGATGCAAAACTCATGTATGTGTCTCACATTAATGGACACTTTATATGGGATTATGCATATGAAAAATGTGACTTTAGTTATTGGGATGATAATGACGGACCTTTTGATTACAATGGATGGATTAATTTCAAAAAGATAAGTATCATTTAAGAAGCCTTATCATGGGAAGATAATAATCATGGACCTAAGCAGACTATTAGATCCCGCAGATAGAGGGGATGGCCATATCTTTTTGTTCTTATCAAATACTTGTCCCTTTATGATCTAATAAGGGAAAACAACCACCTCCTTATGAAAAACCATCCTAAACAAGTTATTCCACCAATTCCTTTAACCATACAACAACCTTTGCCTTGTATTTCCATGATGAGTCCATATACCAAAGATTTTGCTCCTTTAGAAAGAAAAAAATCAATGAAGATACAAAGGTTGCTAATTGGCCTTTTGCTACTCCTAATGGAGTCACTCGTCAAGGTACTTATAAGCTTATCTTAGTTGCAGAGGAAGTATTAAGTTGGCAGACTCTTAATGCTATCAGCCATAATAATACCCTCCAAAATATTGATCCAAACTTAGACTATTTGTCACATAAAACAAACAATTTGACCTCCCAAGTATATCACATGATTGAACAGATCAGGCAACCTAATCTCAGGCTCTCCTCTTAAGCATACCAATTGGATGCAGAGCTTAGAAGATATATTGATGAAGGGTACTTTGGACTAAAATTTTCAAGTAAAGAACAAGACCTTTCTAAAATCCGAAAGGACCTACAAAGAATTAAGGCAAATATAGCTAAAGATCAATCTCGTACCATATATGAATCCTATCTCACCTATCCAAACAGTTATAAACCACCATCATACAATTCCCCCACTAATCTCTTACCTAAAAGAGATTGATTATGGGAAGGTTTTCAAAATGTCCTATCTATCCCATACTTAGACAAATAAGAAAATCTCAACCCTCTCCTTGATCCAACCAGACCTCTCAAAATTCACTATCTTATACCAAGCCAATAGAACTATTATACCAACTGTCTCATAATCTAAAAATATTCTCCTTGCCAAACTCTACCAAAAAATACACCTTTTCCAACCAATAGGAAAAATAAGGTTCTCATTGACCAATCATAGACTATACCCTCTTTACAACAAAATAAGTTGCAAGTTTATCCTCAGATGATTCAGACATTGATAATGAATCTTCCACTTATACTGAAAGTTCTAAATCCGAAGAATACCTTGCTAATATATCGAAAATAGCCATGGTCCATCCTACATATGAGGAGCTAATAGTTGAAGATCCTTCACCTGATCTTGACCACGTAGAATCTTACAAAAAGGTTGGTCAAGGTTATAAGCCTTCTGCTGGTCCCTGGTTTACTTTTGATGATCTTCTTCCACATAAATGGATAGATAGACTATGTGAGTTTAGTGCCTCGATTGACTTACAATTATCAAGACAAGACGTTGCACTTGAAGAAGTTATGTTAGAGTTCATCTCAAGATTAGCAAGGAACTTGAGAGAATGGTTCCAAAGTTTTAGCCATATAAGAAGATGATGGTTGTTCATGTTAGTGCAAGTGTCTCACCCAAGAGGGGAGGTGAATTGGGTGATTAAAAAAATTCTTTAAAATGGAAATAATAATTAATAGAATTTAAATCGAAGTTAAGAGTTAAGAAAAATATCATCGAAGTGTACACCATGATTTATACTGGTTCGTCACAACCACTTTGACCTATGTGCAGTCCTCAGAGTTCCTCTGAGATTGTCACTATATTTTCTAAGATTTAGTGGATTCTTGGCACCTCAGTACACTGCAAGTTCCTTCTTTAGAACACTTGCTCCCCCTTACACGATGTAATCCAATCTCCAACTAAAGGTTCCACAACCTTAATTTATCTCAAAAATGAATATTGAATTTGTGATACGAATTTGTCTCAAAGAGTAAATATATAATTACTGAAGTATAGAGTATGGAAAGAATGAAAGACATAGAACTAAATAGATAAATTGAATGTTTTGCTAATCAGTTCTATGTTGTTGCTTCTCTGCTTTGAATGCTTTGGTATTTATAGGTGAATTGAAGTAAATGACCGTTGTGAGCATTCTTCTTATCTATTAGAGTTCTGCAACTTCTTCTGACCATTATAAAAAATAGCTGTTATGTATCAGTTAACGCTCCATTCTCTTTTATCGTAAAGTTGCTTTTTCTTCTTTTCGCATAATCTTCTTATTGTTTTCCTAGAAAAAGACTTTAAATACTAATACAATGAAGTGTTAGACATAGACACATTAAATCAATGATAAGGAGGTAATAATCTAACTTTTTAAAACTCATCACTCGAATGATTACTCGAGTGATCTTCACAGATTACATCACTTGAGTGATTTGCTCAGACAGTGCATAAACATCACATATCACTGGATGGATCACTCGAGTGTTGTACTAGTGATCCACTATAGGCATCACTCAAGTGATCACTAGAGTGATTTGTGATTCTCACTCGATGCATTACTCGAGTATTCTGCTAGTGATCTTTAAATTGAGATCACTAAGTGATTTGAACTTAGAAAATTTTCAATAGTATATCACTTTTAGAATCACTCCAGTGCTGTGCTAGTGATTTTTTTTATCACATCACTCGAGTGATTTAGGGTCATCACTCGAGTAATGTCTTTCAAAACTTGACAGAGAGATCACTAGAGTTGGGCACCTTTTAACACTTCATCACTCGAGTGATGGCATTGTTGACCTCAGAAAACCTTACTTGATTGTTCAAAAACCTTTTGTAGTATTTTTCAAATTTTTGTTATCATCAAAACATGGGATCTAACATTCTCCCCCTTTTTGATGTTGACAAAAATTGTTAATTTTTTAAAGAAGCTTTTTAAAACCAATTTTGCAATATCAAGCTTAATAATTCCAAATCTAAAGACAATATGATCATGCTTCGTTGATATTACAAAAGTAAAACAATAGAAAGCTAATCATAAACACTTTATATCATTTAACATACTTCATAACTTACTTCATAGTTTTGTATACAAGTCAGTAAAGAGCATATATAACTATAACATAGATAATAACCTAAATGCTCCCAAGACCCTATACACCCATATACCCATACTATATCAGTGTCAAAATAATATCTTATTCAAATCATCATCTAGTCCTTCTCTCCCTTTTTGGCATCATCAGAAAGGGAAACTAAGTAGGAGAGCTGGACTGAGAGCTGGGTAAAGATGAATCTATAGAGGTAATAGGAGTAGTAGGGATAGGAAAGGATGCATCATCATGTGTATCACCCTAATGTACAGTAAAAGTGGGTGAATATGACTAAATGAGCTCTGGAAGGATAAGTACAGGTACTTGTATTGGATCCTATGGATAACAACTATACAGGGGAGTATGCTGAGGTGGTAGCAGTGAATGCTAGATAATAGATGGCTCAGAAGCCACTACCTCTTCAGTATTATCTAAGTGGTAAGAGTGATGAGAAGGAGACTGAGGGAGAGGTTTCGTAGCCATAGGTGAGGCAACTGGGATAGGATCTGTACTAGGCTGGAATGTAGCAGGCTCATCCATAGTGTGAAAAAGTAGGGTCAGCTATAGTAAATAGGATGTTGCTAGGTGAGGACTCAGGAATGACAAGAGGAGGGTTAAAGACTAGAGTAAAGGTTGGAGTAGATGACACAGAAGTTGAGGAACCAGAAGCCAAAGTTTCAATCTTCTCATGGTGAGACCTAAGAAGACTGGTAATCTCTGTCAACTTGCTCATTTGAGTCTCCTAGTTTGCCAACACTTCCCGATTATGTTCATTTAAAACCTCATACATCTGTCCCATCTTATGATTCATGTAAGTAACAAGCTTTACATTTGTGTTGGCTATATCCACGTGAAAACCCTGAAGTACTTCCTTTAAATATGTCTGGATCATAGAGCCAAAGAAGGAAGCAGTTGTGGATATGGCAAGGGCAAAGGACTGTGTATCATCTATTCTGCAAGTCTCAATCTCAGTTTCCTTCTTCTTCTTATAAGTTGTAACCATTAGATGATTCAGAGGCAACTCAATCCCCAACTTCCTTATTTGATTCTTCTTATCAGAAACAACCTTTTAACTAGTTTATTGGGCTCCAAATACCATATCTTATTGGCCTTGAGGAAGAGGAAGATCAACTGTGGATATGGCATAGGTGTAGTGTGGGTACCAGAGAATCTATATCTCTTAATCTATGAAAATATCAATTCTCCCATATTCCTTTTTTCTTTGCTTAATATGGAAGCCATAAGTCGATAGTCCCTATCGATGAAATGAGTGAAGTTGTTGGACTTGTTAACAATGGCTCTGGAGTATATGTACTAAAGAAACCTATGTAGATCACAAATATCTTGAGGGTTGAAGGTCAATGGCCCTACTCTCTCACCGGGCCTTAGGATGCTGAAAATTTAGTTCGGTGTAAGCTTGACAAGGGCATCCTTTGTTAGCTTTGTAATTTCTAGTATAATATCCTAAATTTTGGGCCTAGGAGCTTAAGAATAAGTCTGAATCAAGTAGACTGCTAAGCCCTAATTTAGCAAGAGTCCTAAGAATGACCAAGAGATAGAATGACTTTTAGGGACTATATGATTCAGCCCTTCAGGTAGAGAGTAATCCTTTCGAATAGAGGGCTCTATGTGTGTAAGTAGTCGGATGAAATATACCAATGTAAGTTTACTAGGGTACACTTAGCGCTATTTGATGGGTTAAGGAAGGCATGAGTAGCGCCATGTGGGTCTACACAAACATAGAGATATACGGCACGATCTGAGGCCTACATTAATAAAGTAGCTTTTTGGAAAAAAGTAGATTTTAAGTTGTCCCAATGAAAAGATGCCACCTAGTACTTTCATAAAGTGACTTTTGTGTTGGCACCAGAAGGAGGCGCTACCTAGCACTTAGTTAGGGAAATTCATCGGTCTCTGGTCTGATGACATTATTGACTTTCCCCAATACTAAATGTAGGAGTTAGGAGAATTCATTAGGCTTTCCCTTCCCTTAACCAAAAAGTCAGTCAAGCATGAGAGAGAAGGAAAGAGGAAGAGCTTGGCCCATTCTTGGGATACATGACACCATAAGACTTAAACACATGCGATTAAATATCCTACCACCTCTCTCACTTAAATTCATCAAAACAACCCAAAATGGCAGAAAAATAGAGAAAAAATAGTGAAAATAAATGAAAGAGGAGAGAAGGTAGAGAAACTTAAAGAACAAAAAGTGTTCTTGAACGATTTTGACTCCGTATTCGCATTTCTAGGCCCTAGTCCTTCACCAAACTTGTTCCACACATTAAGAGCTATGTTTCTATAGTTTCAAATTCTTGATTAGAGGTGTTTGGTGTTGGAATTGGGAGGCATACAACGGAAGAATTTAAAATTAATTGCAAAAGTATTTCTAATCCCAATTACGGATCTATTAATGGCGTTTAAATCAAGTTAGAAGGAGAAGTACCTTTTCAAATTTTTTTTTCGATCTTCAGAAGCCAACTGCTCAGATCAGCTCCGTCTATTGGTATCTACACAAACAGGACCCAACATCAGCAGCGTGTTAGCGCCTCCAATGCCCTTCTAGGGTTTTTTTACGGCTCTATATTTTCTTCTGCTCCTAAGGTTCTCTAGCCCTTTGTTTTTATAACTAATATGGGTCGTATTGTATCTTCAAAATTAATCTTAATTAATTTTGAAATCCGTATTAGATTAAATAAATTTGATTTAATTAAATCTGTCTAATAGATTTAATTTAACCTATTTATTTAATCTAAATAAAAAGCCAACAGATTTAATTTATCTTTATAAATTAAAGGGTAAAGGTGCATTTATGGGCCTGAACTATTTTTAGAGGTGTAATTTTGACCCTGAAGTAATAAAATTGGAGCAATTGTGGACTTCAACTAATGGAAGTAAAATGTCTGTTTGCCACATCATCATTTTGTTTGGGGAAAATAACCATTTTGCCCTTCCAATTTTGTGAAGTTTTGCAATTTTGCCCATAGCAATTGTGTGACACTTTTAAATTAGTAAATGATCTTCAAAAATTTTAAAATTTTCCAAAATAAAATTAGACATGATAAGCTTTAATTTGATAGGTCATATGAAATTTTATTTGGTAAAAATGACCATTTTACCCTTGCAAATTTCGCAATACTTGAAAAATTGTCAGATTTGTCACCGAATTTTAAAAATTTATATCTAAATATATAGATATACAATTGGGGTGGTTCTAAAGCTAATATGACCCTTATTAAGTCTAGTTTTATGAAAAAATATAATCTTTAGCCAATAGGAACTGCAACATTCCCAAATTTTTTATTTTTGAAGTCTACTCTAGAAAAATGTTAAATTTGCTGAGTAAAATTCAAAAATTCATTTCTCCTTATATACAACTCTAAAAATTCCATATGAACTATTACATTAAAGCTTATCATGTCTACTTTTATTCTGAAAAATTTTATATTTTTTGGAGGTCATTTACTAATTTAAAAATGTCATACAATGTAACTGTCTCAACAGAAAATCACATTGGTAGCAACTTCAACTTATGCACCAAATACCTAATCAATGCTTCCATGGAAGTTTTTTTTACACAGGTGAGAAACGGACGTTTGTATTCTGTTTGCACGGGTGCTCATTGATTTAATTAAAATATATTAGGGGCAAAATTGAACCCTTAAAAAATAGTTCAGGGTTCTATTTTCAACTATCAAAACTGAAACATTTTTTTGCCACATCATCATAGTTATTTGGTGCACAAGTTGAAGTTGCTGCCAATGTGATTTTCTGTTGAGGCAATCAGATTGTGTGATACTTTTAAATTAGTAAATGACCTCCAAAAAATCTGAAATTTTTCATAATAAAAGTAGACATTGTAAGATTTAATTTGATAGGCCATATATAATTTTTGGAGTTATATATAAGGATAAATGAATTTTTGGATTTTGTCCAACGAATTTAACGTTTTTCTGAAGCAGACTTCAAAAATAAAAACTCTGAGAATTTTTAGGTTCCTATTGGCTAAATGTCATATTTTTCCATAAAACTAGACTTAATAAGGGTCACATATGCTTTGGAATCATCCTAATTAGATATCTATAAAATTAGATATGAATTTTTAAATTGCGGTGACAAATCTGCTAATTTTTTAAGTATTTCCAAAATTGCAAGGAAAAAATGGTTATTTTGACTAAATAAAATTCCATATGACCTATAAAATTAAAGATTATCATGTCTAATTGTATTTTGAAAAATTTCAGAATTTTTGGAGATCATTTACTAATTTAAAAGTGTCACACAATTGCTAAGGTCAAAATTGCAAAATTTCACAAAATTGCAAGGACTAAATGGTTATTTTCCCTAAACAAAATGATGACGTTGTAAACGGACATTTCACTTCCGTTATTTGAAATTCAAAATTGCTCAAATTTTATTATTTCAAAGTCAAAATTGTACCCAAAAATAGTTTAGGGTCAAAATTGCACCTCTAAAAATAGTTCAGGGCCATAACTGCACCTTTACCCTACATTAAATATGAGATATGATATCTCTATCAACGTTAGTTATTTAATTTATCAAATAAATTAAATATGAAACTAACATTACATAATTATATCATTATTATTTTTTAATTTATATCACACACACACACAAATTGTCCACCCTAGATTAAACATTGTATTTATTAAATTTTAGACACATCTTATATTTAATAAATCTGGACATTATATCTCGTGTTAGGCTATTCTTGTGTGCTACCCTGTAGGCCCATATGAAGTTAGCAGTGGGCCAATAACTGTACTAGCCCACAAGTTGCAAGTGGCCTATAGCAAGACATTATGTAATATCCTGAATTTTGGGATAAAAGGCTTGAGATTAAGCTTGGATCAAGTGAACTGTTAAGCCCTAGTTTAGCAAGTGTCCTAGTAAGGCATAATTGTATTCCCTAAAATTTCTTTAAACCCTTGGGGTATTAAAGAGAATTTTATGGTGAATTAAAGAGCTAGGGGAATGACAAAACAATACAATTAGAAGTCACACACAATATAGTTAGTTGGAATACAAAGTAGTATTGATGTTAGTGAATTTCTCTGTGTGGCAGTCATGTTTCTGTGACATTTTTTAATGACAAATGATGTCCAAAAATTCTAAAAATTTTCATAATGAAAGTAGACTTATCAAGATTTAATTTGATAGGTATATGGGTCATTTGGAGCTGTATACAAAGAGATATGTATTTTTGAAGTTAGCCCAGTGAAACTAGCGATTTTCAGTGGCAGCGTCCAAAAACAATAACTTTGAGAATTTTGAGCTTTCAATTAGGTGAAGGATATATTTTTTCTTAAACATATACTTAATAATGGTCACATATCCTTTGGAACCACCCCAATTGGATATCTATACAATTAGATATGAATTTTTAAAGTTTGGTAAAAATTCTGCCTAGTTTTCAGGTAGTGCGAAAATGGAAATAAATGTAAGGGCAAAATGGTCATTTGACCAATAAAGTAAGAAGCCATTTATTCTTCCCTTTAATTGAGATAAATTATGGCTTAAGTAGGGAGCAAGAAAGTGAAATAATTTATGTGGCCTATATTTAATTTAAGAAAAAGAAAAGCGAGAGCCAATTAGAAACATGGACATGTGAAATTGCCTTAAACAATGTCAACTAAAGCTAAAGGTTGTAAGAAGCAATTATGAGATAGCCAAGAAAAGAAATTATATTTCCTACTTCCTCCTACTTGTTCGGTCAAGCGAATATGGGGAATATATATATAGATACTTGGCTAATATAACTCAAGAAGAAGGAAAAGTAAAAGTCAAAAGGTCAAAAGGTTAAAAGAACAATATGACCAATTTGACAACCTAAGAGATGTAAGGGTTGGTAATTCAAGAAGCATTATCCCTTCTCTTCCCTCTTTAAGTTTCGGTGGACTAAGGGAAATAAAAAGGGAAAATGGATTTAAAGAGTAATATTATAAATAAGAAGCAAAAATGTGGACCAATTGGAAGCTAGCACATGTAAAGAAAGATTCATCAAGTCATTAGCCCTTCATCTTTTTTCGTTCATTTTTGGTGAAAACCTAAACCAAAGAGAGAGAGGGAGTGCAAGAGCAAGCCAAGAACACCAAGCACAAAGGGTTAGGGTTCCAAGCAAAACCAAGGTAAGAACTTGAAAAACCTTGTGATTTTTTCCTCCTTATCACCTATAACCTCTCATAACCTCATCTTCTCCATTAAATCCATGATTTTTAAGATAAATCAAGAGTGTAGAGAGAGAGTTCAGAAACATTGATGATTGAGAAAGAGCAAGAATCAAGAGGCCGGTAATCTCCAAAATATGATTCCCTTGGCTTGTTTGATGTTGTTGGTGTTGTTGTTGGTGGATAATGCCTTGTTTTCTCTTGATTTTCAAAAATGGGCTGAAGCAAAACCTAAGGGAAATTCTACCCAAATTTTCTCTAAACATGTCCATTTAGTGTTTAAATGGTTAATCATGTGATTATAAGTGGTAAGGAGGTGATTAAGCAAGAGAAAACAAGAAAACAATATAATCTTCCTAAGAACACTAACCTTCTATTCTGAATAGGATCTGATGAAGGAGTGGGAATTTTGTAATTTTAATTATTCCATTGGATTTATAAGGAAAAATTGTGTAGGTATGCAAGTGTTCATGATTTTTGGATGCTTGTATATAAATTTGGAATTTTTGAAAGTTGTGAAGTTGATGATGTGCAATTCATATTCTGGATGCAGTGTGGTTGTGTTGTATTTTTTATTTGTCAAAATTGGTCTAAAAATTCTGAAAATTTTCAAAATTAAAGTAGATATATAGATATTTAATTTGATAGGTAGTTGGTAATTTTTGGACATGCACATTGGGATATATGGATTTTTGAAGTTATGCCTTATTTTCTAGAAAGCTATCTAGAACAGTGATATTTGGAAAATTTCTGGGAATTACATGAATGCAGTGGTCAAAAATAAGTATTTTTTAAACAAATTTAATTTAAATATCTTTACATAGTCTTTGGAATAAGTCAATTTGGATTTTCCTAGAATTAATTATGAATTTCCAAAATTGACTAAAAATCTACTAGTTTTTTGGAAAACAGTGAAACTGCATTGTGTAGAATTTGTACTACGCAGGAACTGCTAAAACTGTGATAGATAACCAGTAATGTGAGTTTAGAATGAGTTATGAATGAATAATAAATCATTTATTATAAATTGGGAATTTTAAGACCAGACAGTTGTGCCCAATCCGGATCAAAGACGGTAGATCAAGGAAGGGCAATTAATGTAGTAAACTTACCCTACTTGTATGTATTTGATATTTATGCTTGTGTATTGCTTTTCTTGACTATATGAAGCATATTTGAATGAATGAAACTCTGTTTCTGTTTATATTATGGCCATAGATATGTTGTATGAAACATTGAGCATGCAGAGATGTCATTATGTAAGCATGAGACTATGGAAGGCAAGCACATCATGCACTCTCACTTATCTTGCATGCATTATGGTATTTGTTTACTACTGAGATTCCTTTGAATCTCAACTTCCCCAAACTAACCATTTAGACAGGTAGACAAAGGTGGGATACTGGAAGTTGCGTGAGAAGAGAATGCGATGGTAGACCAAAGATTTAAGGGTCCAGGACTGTAAATTTATGTGATTTAGACACTTTGGTAGCCTTGTATAGCTACACATTTGTGTATGTAAATAAATGAATTAAGTTGAGAAGATAATTTCCTTAATTAAATTAATGAGAAAATATAAGAATAGATGAGTAATAACAGAGTCGCGAACCACTAGAATACGCTTCCAAAATTTTTTTAAAATTTTAAAGAAAAACCCACTCAACTATAGGTTCGAATCCTGTTTTAAGGTTGGGATTTGTAAAAGTGTTATAAAAGAATAATGCTTAGTGGTTCGAGTTCGCTGCGTAAAGTTTATCAGGATGCGTGTAAATGTAAGGTGTTACATTTATTAGGGGTTTTTTATGTAACGGACGACCCCACCCTACTGGGTACTGGCGGTCTGGACCAACCCCCACCCTCACTGGGCACTGAGCTGGCCAATAATTGTCCCCACCCTATGGGGATTTACTCTCTTGGGTGCATACTACGCCACAGGAGACGCCTCCCCAGGGACTAGAGGCCGTGACCTGGGGCTTAAGTCACACCTTAAGTGTTCCCTGGTAGCCACTTTCATGATGCAAATAGCTACTAGGGAACTCTTAAGGCGTGACTTAAGCCCCAGGTCACGGCCTCTAGTCCCTGGGGAGGCGTCTCCTATGGCATAGTATGCACCCAAGAGAGTAAATCCCCATAAGGTGGGGACAATTCCTGGCCAGCTCAGTGCCCAGTGAGGGTGGGGGTTGGTCCAGTCGCCAGTGCCCAATAGGGTGGGGTCGTCCATTACACATTATGACTACCTAATTTATATGAGGATTGTTAACACGATACAACCTATCATACAACCATGTCACGTCCCTTTTGTTACACGATATTTTGGTCAAGGATGAGGTATGGGTAGTGTCATCCTCCTGTTCTTGACCATTATTTTCTTGATTCCTGAGCAGTCTGACTATAGAAATGGAAACTCCTTTCCATTGTATTATGGCCATACATTTCTCAGACTTACTCATTGAGGGGCCCAATAATATCTCTATACTAATGTGAGGGATAAATTTCATCTTGACCATTCACTTTCCTCTGTATGAAATCCACTAAGCCTAATTGTAGCCTTTATCATCACCCGGTTAAAGGTGACTTTTGACTAGGACAAAGCTCAGTAACTCTCATGTAGGAATCCATGATGATCTCAGGTTAAAGGGCATTATGACATGGTTATATATGAGATAAGCTTATGACTTAATCTATGCAGCTTTCTCATAGTAGGTTGGTTCAATACCTTATACTCTTACAAGTGTCTAAGATTTTGATTCGTATCTCCATACCTTATCAAAGTCATACTAGTCTTATTTCATCTTTTCTCCGGTATATATAACAACGAGGGATATTTAGGACAATATTTATGATTCATCCAAGGATAAAATTATCACAATAAACATACGAATGATATGATAACAAAATGGAGAAATTTACTTAACAACAATATTGTTAGAAGTATAATGATTTTCCTATAGGGTACAATTTCTAACATCATGTTGTCTACAAGGTGGAAGTGCTATCAAAATAAGAAAACTAGCTATGGTATTGAGTCGAGGTAAGCCTAGAATCTGATTTGAACTCAATATCTTGAGATTTGAATAAGTCTTCATTAGATTGATGTGTTTCCCTAATTTCAGTCAAACCTAGAACTCTAGGAAGAAGTATAAATTTGATGATTTTGAGGCTTCTAATGGGTTCAGAATGAAAAACTATGTGAGATAAAGGAGAGGAACCGATTCCAGAAACACTAGAATAAAAAAAAGAATTTTGGCCCGAAGAACCCTAATGTTTAGTCATGGTAGATTATTAGGAAAGGAAACTGATTTTATTTAATTTTAGGTTCTAATGGATTTCATGGGCAAAATTGTATAGGAATAGCAAGTGGTATGATTTTTGGATGATTGGGTAGAAAAACCTAACTTTGGGAACTTAAGGATAATTGCTGTCATATTGCATTTTTCGGGAGACATATTGGTTGTGGCGATATTTTGAATGATCAAATCTTGTCCAATAGCATGATAGTTTATAGGCTGTTAGAGGACATCTTAAGATTTAAAATGATATATATAATTCATTGATTGGTTGTCTAGAAAGTAATTCATGAATTTTTAAAGTTTAGGCATTGAATCTGGAATAAATTCTGGACCTGTAAGGTTAGTTGAGGATTTCTAGAATTTATCCCCTGTAATTGACAATGGCTAATATTTTTTCCTTAAAATAGATTTAAAGAGGAACTAAAACCACCTGAATTGAAGTTCCCTATATTAAGTTATGAATTTTCAAAGTTGATTGACAAATCTGGCAGATTAGGGTTGACCTAGGAATTTTTGGCATTTGAGGTAAATTGTGATAAGTATGGGTCCAAAGAGTAGAGACATGTCTTAGAACCTAATATGACCATAATAGAGACCCAACTTACAAGGAACTAAAACACATAATGTGTTATACATAAAATGAGGGAGGTTCTAAAGATTATGTAAGAGAGACAAGTCATGTGCAATGGCTTACTTTCATGGCTCTAATGAGTTAACCACATAATGTAATTATGTGTCTAGGGTCATGAGAGATCAAGGAAGAGGAAATGAAAGATTCATTAAGTGCCTATAATGGTTAGAAGAAAAGGAAACAAGAAGGGGACTTAAAGAGAAAAGGTAGTGAACTTTCCTAACTTATATGTTCTTGATATATATGCTTATGTATTGATGTGTATGATTGCTTTGATGAGTTGTATGGAGTATATGTGAATGATTGAAGCTCGATTTTTACTTATGTTGTGGCCATAGAAGTAATGTGTAAAGCATTGAGTATACAAATATATCATTATGTTAGCATGAATTTATGTAAGCAAGCATGTAATGTATTAAGCATTTATCTTTCATACATAGTTGACAATGTTTGCTACTGATATTTCCTCGAATCTTACTTTTCCCTCACAAACCATATAGGTGTGTGAGCACAAAAGAGGAATGCAAGAAGACATACAAGATGAAATGTGATAGTGATTAGAAGATTGATGTGTGACGAAATGCTTATATATTAAACCTAGACACTTTGGGTAGCCCCATATGACTACACAAGTTGTATATGCATGTGGAAAGAATGAATGAGTAAAAGTTTGTATGTTTGAAAAGTTGAAAATGGAAAGGTAAAAATATAAGTATTATATTGGTGGCTTAATAATTGATTCACCTAAGCCAAAACAATAACGTTAGTGCTTCCGATGCGTAATAAAGGGATATAAAATTAAGGTGTTACTCCCAGCTACTTATTGATCCTAGAGGCAGAGATAATGAAATTCTTCTATCTCACTTTTATTTCCAACTCTTCCTCTACAACTGAGCCACCCTCAAAGCAATCCTCTACAGATTCTAGATTGCAATAAAAGTGCCTAACTAACTTGGCACAATAGGGTAGGTGCACAGACAATCAGGGCATATAATGTCCTAGATACTCACTTAGATCTACCTTAATTGCCTCAAATAGAACCTTAAGATCTACATAGTACATCTTACGCATTTTTCACCGAGCAAAGTACTCAGTGAATTTCTTTGTATCCTCAAGCTTGTCTAAGTTGAAGCCCTTTAGAGGTACAGTGATATCCTCTTCCTCCTCATTTTCTCCTTCCTTAGATTCCTCAGGTTGATCTGACTAACTCTTAGCAGGCTTGGAAGATGTTCCTTGTTTTAGTTTACTAGTTCCTGTGGATAACAAGGCTTTTTCAAGCATATTGGCCATAGCCTTGGTGATCTTAGCATTGTACTTAGCTTCCTGGTAATCCTTTTCAGTCTAAGAAGGGGTTTCTGAATCAGAGTCTAAAGATGGAGGACTAGGAGGTGCTTTTGATTTCCCTTTTCCTTCTAGCGTTGTTGCTTTTGTTTTTGCTCTAGTGGTCCTAGGCTCTTGAATAACTACTCCTTTTACTTTAGGTTTTTGTTCTGATAGAGAATGCTCAATCACCTTCGATTGAGAGTAAGACTCAGATTTAGGAGTAGATGATTTCTTTTATTTCTTGGCCAGAGGAAGTGGTGGAGACCCAGAAGATTGTCCTATAATAGTCTTAGTCCTTGCCATTTAAAGATTGAGCACACTATCTTTAGATTTTTTTTAGTCTGAGTTGCGGTCGCTAAAGGTTAGGGCTATGGATTCAGAAAGATTTGAGACATTTTTTAGTATGAAAATTGGTAGGTTTTGTGTTGAATTGAGTAGGTAAGAATGTGTGAGAATTTTTTGGTAGAACGTTGGGAGAGTCACTGGAAGTGATTTGGTGACAATGACACTATTCTTTCCGATATACCCCTATTCCCTGACATCTCTTGAGTGATCTTGAGAATCACTTGAGTGGTCACTCAAGTGATCATACCAAACAGACATAAAAATTAAGCAAATAAACCATATCTGACATGAGTAATCTTGAAATTACTCATGAATGATTACTTATTGAATGATAGGGTTTAGTTTGCAGAATAAAATAATAATTTGGTTGAATTCTCCTCTACATTGATAATCACTCTAGTGACCTGTCCCTTCAGCTTCCAACTTTTCATTTCCAACCATTATCTATTTCAATTTGAATCATTTGAGATTCCCTGCTCTTTGGGTTATCACTCAAGTGGTCACTTGAGTGATGAATCTCATCATTGCCAAACATCACTCGAATGATGTCATAGTGATCATGAGCTCTGTTCTTTTTACCACATAATAGAGTATTTATCAAGCTCCTGTAAAAACAAATTATTAGATACTCTGATGCTTAAGTCAGTTATCATCAAAACATAATTAAATCACTTTTATAACCATGAAAATACTTACAATTCATTGAGATTTACCATTTCTAATTCTCTTCTTATAAATAGAAATTGATCTTTTGCAAAGGGTTTTATGAAAATGTTAGCTATTTAAAGATGAGTTGCAAAGAATATCACTTTGACATATTTCTTTTGGACATGGTCTTCGATGAAGTGATGTCTGACATCAATATGCTTAGTTTTAGAGTGTTGAACATAATTTATTACCAAGTTTATCGTGCTGGTGTTGTCAGGTATTTCTCATAAGTGAATACTAAGATCTTCAAGTTATTACTTTAGTCAAAGTACTTGTGCACAACAACTTGAGGCAGCAACATGTAACTTCTGTTGATGATAGAGACACTGTGTTATGTTTCTTATTGAACCACGATACTAATGAGCCTTCAAGGAACTTACATTATCTACTGGTGCTTTTTCTGTCTGTTTTGTATCCTACGTGGTTAGAGTCTGAGTATGCAACCATGTACTTATTTCCTCCCTTAGAATACCAGATACCTAATTCTGTTGTATCTACAAGATATTTGAAAATTCTTTTAACTGTTTCAGCATGTGATTCCTTTGGAGCTAACTGATGTATTGCACACATTCCAACATTGAATTGAATATCAGGTCTCCTTGCAGTGAGATAAAGCAATAAATGAATCATTCCTCTATATTTAGTGATGTCATAGTTTTCTCCCTTGATATCAGCATTAAGTAATGTAGTTGAGCTCAAAGGCATGTCTGCTTCATTTGCTTGATCCATCCCATACTTCTTTAACAACTCTCTTAGGTATTTTGTTTGAGAAATAAAGATTCCATTCTTCCTTTGCTTGATTTGAAAACCAAGGAAGAAGGTTAATTCTCCCATTATTGACATTTCAAACTCCCCCTGCATTGTCTCAGAAAACTCTTTGCATAAGATATCATTAGTAGTACAAAAAATGATATCATCAACATGTATTTGAACTATTAAAATATCATTTCATTTTTCGTTTTATAAAAAGTATTGTATCAACTTTTCCTCTTACAAAATCTTGTTCGATAAGGAATTTGCTAAGTCTTTTATACCAAGCTTATGGAGCTTGCTTTAAACAATATGAAGCTTTCCTTAGTTTAGAAACATGGTTAGGTCTAGTTACATCCTTAAAACCTGGGGGTTGTTCTACATATGCTTCTTCCATAATATACCCATTAAAAAATGCACTCTTTACATCTATTTGATAAAGTTTGGTACATGCAAAGGCTAAGAGTACTCGTATGGCTTCCAATGTTACTACTGGAGTATAAGTTTCCTCATAATCAATACCTTCTTCTTGATTATAGCCCTTGGCCACTAATCTTGCCTTGTTTCTAACAATGATTGCTGATTCATCAAGTTTATTTTTGAATACCCATTTAGTGCGAATGACCTGATGATCTTTAGGCCTAGGTACTAAATCCCAAACTTGATTTCTTTTAAATTGATTAAGTTCTTCTTGCATTGCTATTACCTAATCATTGTCTAATAGGGCTTTGCAATGTTCGAAGGTTCAATCTCAGAAATGAATGCAGAGAAACTAACTAAATTTAAAATTTTGTTTCTAGTTTTTACTCCTTCACTTCTCCTATAACTTGATCTATGTGATGAATCTTCTTATACTTCCAGGCTCTAGGTTGAGTAAGTCTACACGGTTGAACTTTATTATCAGTTTTGTCAACCTTAGGAATGGAAGAGTTAGGGATGGGCTGCCTATTTTCTTGAATAGTGATTATTTCTTACTTATCGTCAATAGATTTGTTAGAGGATTCAATTTCATCAAATACAATATGAATTGACTCTTCAACAACACATGTTCTTTTATTAAAAACTCTATAAGTTTTGCTTAAGTTAGAATAGCCTAGGAATATTCCTTCATTATCTTTTGAATCAAATTTTCTGAGGTTTTATTTACCATTATTATGAATGAAATACTTACAACCAAAGAAGTGCAGAGAAACAAGGTTTGGCTTTCTTCCTTTGTAAAGCTTGTACGGTGTCTTTCTAAGTTTTGTTCTGATGTACGCTCAGTTTGAAATATAACAAGTGGTGCTCATAGCATCAGCCCAGAAAACTTGAGACACATTCTTTTCATTCAACTTAGCTCTGGCCTTTTTTATGATGATTATGTTCTTTCTCTCTACAACTCCGTTTTGTGATTAATGCCATTGGTATCACAGTAATCTCCAAAGGCTTTATTATCAAATTTTCTATCGTGATCTGTCTTTATACCTGCAATGGACATACCTTTCTCATCGTGCACTTTCTTGGCAAACACAATAAATTCACTAAAGGTTTCATCTTTTGATGACAAGAAAATAGTCCATGTAAATATAGAAAAATCATCAACAATGACCAATGAATAAAAGTTACCACCAAGACTTTTAACTCTTGTTGGTCTAACTAAATCTATATAGAGCAGTTGAAGTGGTCTGTTTGTAGTGATTTCCTTTTTCGATTTAAAAGATGACTTTGTTTGTTTACCTTTTTGACATGCATCAAATACTAAATCATTTTTGAAATTTAATTTAGGTAATCCAATTGCTAAATCATGTTTAAGCAACTTGCCTAGTTGGTGCATATTGATATGAGCCAGCCTTTTATGCCATAACAAACTTTCATCGGCGTTACTTAGAAAGTAATTCTCAGAAACATTATTTATATCAAGGGGTATATCAATTACCTTCCCTTGTTCCTCTGATTTTTGCTTTGAGGTTCTTCTTCTCTATTTGTAAGTCTTTTTTGCTCACAATCATGCATTCTTCTAAGTCCAATATTACCCAATTGTCTTTGTCTATGCTTTGACTCATACTTAGCAGATTATGACACAACCCTTCAACATAGTACACATCTTGAATTCCTTTACTACCTTCGACTTCTCCTATTCTAGATATCTTGCAGGATTGATTTTCTCCAAATTTTACCTTTCCACCTTCTTTATGCTTTAACTTAGTAAACTTTTTTCGGTCACCAATCATATGTCGAGAGCATCTACTATCTATGTACCATTTGTTGATTCTAGATGCTTTGAAATATATCTACAATTAGAAACAATTATTTCTTATGTACCCATATCTTTTTGGGTCCTTTTGGGTTAGTGCAAATTATTTTCTGAACATATGAACCTTTAGATACCTATTTGTAGGTTTCTATTTTTCCTTTTTTTTTATGAATGCATGAGAAAGTATAGTAACCCTTTCTATTGCAAAAGCTGCAATGTGTGAAAGGATTTGATACATGTACAAAATGCTAAAAATAATTCAAATATGTTTTGCCTCCTGTTTTCTTCCTTCCTTTCTTTTTGTCTTATTTGGGGTTGTCTCCAATACCAAACCAATCATTTACAAAACGTTGATATTTTAAAATGACATTTAACATCTCTCAACATTTTTCTTTACTAAAATAGGACAGTTTTCACAAACATTTCTAGAGAATTCCTTAAGTCATTCTTCTAGCATTTTGTATTTCTTTTTGTAAACAACTAATTCTTTAACTATTTTAATGAATTCAGAAAGTAAATTGTTATATTTAGAATGTAATTCATCATAGGTAGGGTTAGAATCAATTACCTCTTCCTCTTCTGACTCCTCTTGAGCAACTAAACAGATGTTGGCTACTTCTTCTTCATTACTTTCTTCATTAGAGGAACTATCTCCCTATATTGCTGATATAAACCTTTCTTTTTGTTGAAGAATTTACCTTTTCTCTCTTCTTTATTTTTCTGAAGTATCTCTGGGCATTCTGACTTGATATGTCGTAGCTTTCCACATTCATAGCAAATGATGTGCTCCTTGCTTTCCCTTCTGTTATTGGTTCCTCCTTTCTAAAGGTTTCTGAATCCCTGGCCTTTCTTGTATAATTTCTTGATTCTTTTTATTATTAGGCCTATTTCATCTTCATCGAAATCTTCATCATCTTCTTGATTTTCTTCTTCTGTCACATTTAGTGCTAGGTTTTTCTTTTTCTTGTCATTGATTTCTTCTAGTTTCTCTTTGAACTTTAATTTGCTCTCATATTCAGAAAGACTTCTAAATAGAGAAGCCACTGAATGCATTGATTCACCTTTTGCTTCCTCTATCACTGTGACTTTGGCCTCCCATTCTTTAGAGAGAATATTCAATATCTTCCTCACTTGAGTATTATGATCATAGAATTTTCCAAGTGCTTTGAGTTGATTTACAAGTTGGGTACATCTGAGTTCAAACTTAGCTATTGATTCTCCTTATTTCATTCAAAGTAGGTCAAATTCAGTAACTAGAGTATTGATCCAGTTTTCTTTTATACCCAAAGTTCCTTCGTAGGTGTAATATCCCAAATTTTATTCACCAAAATTCCTTGTACATTTGTTACATTAAATGGAATAAAATGGTGAATTTTGGTACACTTGAAATGGAAAAATATTGGAAATAGAGGTTACATGAAATTTTGGCCAAGTTAAGACATGAAAACCCAATTTTTGTCTTTATAAAAGCTTAATATTGTAGCCTAAAATTAAGCATGGAAGAGCATAATTTTTGGCCCAATTTATTGTGCAAAATTTCAGCCAAAAAGGAAAGGGAAGAAGGAAGACAACATTTAATTCAAAAATTGAAGAAATGTAAGGGCAAAATGGTCATTTGGATAATAGAGCAAAAAGCTCTTATTTTTCTTCATAATTAAGGGTAAATTTTGGCCAAAGAGAGTAGAGTTAAGAAAATGAATTTTTGACACATATTATGCCATGTGGAAGCATTTGTAGCCAAGTGGAAAAAGGAAGGAATAAAAAAATGTATGACATGTGCAAAATTCCAATAAATTAATATTATTTTTAAGGAGGTGGAGGGAGATATTATAAGAGGCCATTTACCTCTTTCAAGAGCCATATTTTTATGTAAGTTTTAGAAGAGAGGGGAGAGAGAGAGAGCACAAGATTGAAGAAGAAAAAGAGCAAAGAAAAGAGACAAGTGATCAAGAAGCAAAATTAGGTAAGTTGTAGGAAAAATTTACTTGTTCTTGTCTCTAAATCATTATAAACCTGTACTAATCTTCATATCCCTCTTGAAATCATGTAAATCAAGAGGAAAATCAAGGGAAAAGAGGAGAGGGTTGGATGATTTTTGGAGGAAGAGCAAGAAGACACAAGGTAAGCTTGAATGCTTGTCTTCTCTTGTTAAATTAAGGTTGTTGTTGGTGATTTATAGTGGTTATTGGTTTATATTGGCTTGAATATGTGATTTGGGATGTATGAACCCTAAGGGCAGGTGCTGTCCAATTTTCTATTAATCATGTTTAGGAGGTGTTTAAGTGATTAAACAAGTGATTAGAAGTGAATAGAATGTGTTTAATGGAATGAAAACATGAAACTTCATTTTCCCTAAATTTTCCCATTTTTTCCCAGAGGTATTTTTTAGTGTTTGGGTTGTAATTTGATGTATTTGATGATTTCATTGTGTTTAGAATAAACAAATTGTGTAGGGAACATGTGAAAAATGGAGTATGGAGGCTTTAGGGTGTGGAATGACAATTTTGCCCCTAAACGCTAGCATTTATGGCTCTCAAGGGAATTTTGGGAAATGGAGTATGATTTAGGAAAAATTGAGGTAAAAAATGGATTCTATGCATGAAATTGTGTAAGAATAGCCCGGGTCATAATTTTTGGTAAAGTAAAGTTATACCGGGTATAAAGGAAGTTAGACCGGATTCCTAAGGGCATTTTGGTAATCATGTATTTTTGGGTAGAGATAATTAACTATATGAGTTTAGGAATAAGACATGAATGAGTAATAACTCATTTATTATAAATTTGAAATTTTAGGATTTGACATTTGCCCGAGCCAGACAAAGAGTTAGAGGACCAAAACTAGCTAGGCATTGGAAAGGATTTCAAGTAGTAATTCTATCTTTCATACACTATGTGATTGTTTATATGCTTTGTATTTCCATGTTATATGATATGAAATACATGTTACAAATGTCTAGCTGTAGCATAGGAAAAACACAAGTACAACCCTGTAGGAAAAGCAAAAGTACTATCAAGCAAAGTAGGACCTAGCTTAGGTAGTTTGATACAATTCCTTGCTGTGGTATGGAAAAAGCACAAGTACCACCCTATGGTAAAAGCACAAGTACCATTAGGCCAATTGGGACCCAGCTGAGGTTGTGACAAGTACAAAAAGACAGTTATTTGCTCCGGAACATTATAGCAAGTAGGGGTCAAACAATCATTTGATCCTAAACTGTGAACATAGTATGGTTAGTAGGGATAAAATAGTCATTTTGATCTTGAATGTCGAGCAAAGTAGACAAGTTTACAGTAATTAATTCTGTTACATTATATGGTGTATTGCATGTTTATTTATCACATTTTATATGACTGATTGTATGTTACTACTGAGATTCATATGAATCTTACCCCTCTCCATAAATTTAAAATTTATTTAGCTAGAGAAGGTGGCTCTAAGGGTAAGGAGTTTGACAACAACAACTGAGAGTTCCAATCCTACTTAAGTTGTAGCGTTGGTTATCTGCTGTCCTTTTATGTTATTTTGGGATTTGTAAATATTATGTACAAACCCTTTGAGAATTCCTGTAATGTAATCAAGTACTTAATATCAGTATGTTTATGCTATTTCTGTACGCCTACTGAATTATGCGTTGTTACTCTGATAAATGTTAAAATATTGAGAGGTTTGATATTTTTGGTATCAAAGCCCGGTGGTTCGGCAGTAACAGAATTGTAACATCCCAAATTTTGGGACTAGAGGCTTAAGAATAAGACTGAATCAAGTAGACTGCTAAGTTCCTGTTTAGCAAGTGTCCTAGTAAGGTATTATTTTATTCCCTAAAATTCTTTTACACTTTGGTGGTATTAAAGGGAATAAAATGGTGAAATCAAGAGCACATGAAAGGATAAAATATAGCAATTAGAAGTCACACACACAATATAGTTATTTGGAATTCAAATTAATGTTGTTGCCAGTGAGTTCCCCTGTGTGTCAATTTTATTGGGTGACATTTTTTAATATGCAATTGATGTCTAAAAATTGTGAAACTTTCTAGAATGAAAGTAGACTTATAAAGATTTAATTTAATGTCATATAAGTCATTTTAAGCAGTACACAAAGAGTTATGTATTTTTGAAGTTTTCCCAGTAAAATTGACGATTTTCAGTGGCAGCGTCCAAAAACAATAATTGGTCCATATTTATTTGTAAGAAGAAAAAGAATAATTTGTGGTTACATGAAAAATTGTTGAATTTTGGTATACTTGAAATGGCAAAATATTGGAAGTAGAGGTTACATGAAAAATTGTTTAGGAAACATGTGAAAAATGGAGTATGGAGGCTTTAGGGTGTGAAATGACAATTTTACCCCTAAACCCTAGCATTTGTGGTTGTCAAGGGAATTTTGGGAAATGGAGTGTGATTTTGGCAAAACCGGGGTCAAAAATGGATTTTACACATGAAATTGTATAAGAATAGCCCGGGTTAAAATTTTTGGTAAAGTATAGTTCTACTAGGTATAAAGGGAGTTAGAACGGATTCCTAATGATATTTTGGTAATTATGCATTTTTGGGTAGAGATAATGAAATGTATGAGTTTAGGAATAAGACATGAATGAGTAATAACTCATTTTATTATAAATTTGAAATTTTAGGATTTGACATTTGCCCGAGTCGGATAAAGAGTTAGAGGATTGAAACTAGGTAGGCATTGGAAAGAATTATAGGTAGTAACTCTATCTTTCATATACTATGTAGTTCTGTATATGCTTTTTTATTGCCATGTTCTGTGATATGAAATGCATGTTACAAATACCTAGCTGTGGTATAGGAAAAGCACAAGTACCACCCTATGATAAAAGTACAAGTACTATCAAGCCAAGTAAGACCCAGCTTTGGTAGTTTGATACAATTCCTCGTTGTGGTATGGGAAAAACACAAGAACCATCCTATGAGAAAAACATAAGTACCATTAGGCCAATTGAGACCCAACTTAGGTAGTGAGACAAGTACGGACAGACAGTCATTTACTCTGGAACATTACAGCAAGTAGGGGTCAAACAGTTATTTGATTCTGAACAGTGAACACAGATGGCTTGTAGGGATAAACTAGTCATTTTGATCCTAAATGTCGAGCAAAGTAGACAAGTTTACAATAATTATTTTTGTTACATTATATAGTGTATTTCATGTTTATTTATCGCATTTTATATGACTAATTGTATATTACTACTAAGATTAGTATGAATCTCACCCTTTTTCATAAATTTAAAATTTATTCAGCTAGAGAAAGCGGCTCCAAGGGCAAGGAGGTTGACAACAGCAACTGAGAGTTTCAATCCTACCTAAGTAGTAGCGTTGGTTATCTGCTGTCCTTTTACGTTATTTTCGGATTTGTAAATATTATGTATAAACCCTTTAAGAATTCATGTAATGTAATCAAGTACTTTATATTAGTATGTTTATGCTATTTCTATACGCTCACTAAACTATGTGTTGTTACTATGATAAATGTCAAAATATTGAGAGGTTTGACAGTGGGCTATTCCCAGGGCTTGCCACATTTCTTTAGCAGTTGGAAGCGTGCGAATCCTAAAATAGTCCTTTTGACTTAAAGCGCTTTAGATCATCAAGATTACTTTACATTTAAGAGTCATGGGCTTTTTGTCATTGTCATCATATTTTGCTGGTGACTTAGGGACTGTTCGTGCTTCTTCAGTTTTTACAGTATGTAATTCCCATTTTCTATGACCTCCCATAGTTCGTATTTTGTGGCCATTACGAATACTTTAAACTTTGCTTTCTAGAAAGAGAAGTGTTCTCCATTAAAACTTGGAGGTCTTGTGATTGAGGCTCTGCCAGGAAGTATTCCTTTACCCATGTTTGCCACTGGATCCTTCTTAGGTTATTATACCTAAACAAGAAGACCTACGCTCTGATACCAATTGTTAGTACAAGCGTCTCACCTAAGAGGGGTGAATTAGGTGATTAAAAAAATTCTTTAAAACAGAAATAATAATTGACAGAATTTAAATCGAAGTTAAAAGTTAAGAAAACTATCACCGAAGTGTACACTGGGATTTATACTGGTCACAACCACTTTGACCTATGTCCAGTCCTCAGAGTTCTCCTAAGATTTTCACTATATCTTCTAAGATTCAGTGGGTTCTTGGCACCTTAGTATACTACAAGTTCCTTCTATGGATAATCTCCCCCCTTACATGATGTAATTCAATCTCCAACTTAAGGTTCCACAACCTTAATTTATCTCAATAAAGAATATTGAGTTTGTGGTAAGAATCTCGCTTAAAGAGTAAATGTATAATCACTGAAGTACAGAGTATGGAAAGAATGAAAGACATAGTACTAAATAGATAAATTAAATGTTTTGCTGATCAATTTTGTGTTGTTGCTACTTTTCTTTGAATGCTTCGGTATTTATAGGTGAATTGAAGTAAATGAGCATTGTGAGCATTCTTCTTATTTTTTAGAGTCCCACAGCTTCTTCTGACCATTTTGAGAAATAACCATTATGTGTCGGTTGACGCTCCGCTCTCTTTTGTCGTAAAGGTGTTTTTTCTTCTTTTCACATCATCTTCTCATTGTTTTCCTAGAAAAAGACTTTAAATAATAATAAAATGAAGTGTTAAACATAAAGACATTAAATCAATGATTAGGCGTTGATGATCTGACTTTCTGGAACTCATCACTCGAACGATTACTCAAGTGATCTTCACAGATTACATAACTCAAGTGATCACTTAAGTGATTTGCTCAGACAGTACATAAACATCACATATCACTGGATGGATCACTCGAGTGTTGTGCTAGTGATCCACTATAGGTATCACTCAAATAATCACTTGAGTGATCTATGATTCCCACTTGATGCATCACTCAAGTTCTCTGCTAGTGAGCTTCCACTTGATGTATCACTCGAGTGTTCTGCTAGCGATCTCAAAATTGGGATCACTCGAGTGATCTAAACTTAGAAAATTTTCAATAGTATATCATTTTCAAAATCATTCTAGCGTTGTGCTAGTGATGCTTTCTATCACATCACTCGAGTGGTCACTCGAGTGATTCAGGGTTATCACTCGAGTGATGTCTTTCAAAACTTGACAAAGAGCATTACTGGAGCAGGGCACCTTTTAACACTTTATCACTCGAGTGTTCACTCAAGTGATGACACTGTTGACTTAAGAAAACCTTGCTTGATTGTTTAAAAACTTTTGTTCATTATCTAAACCTTCTGTAATATCTTTTCAAATTTTGTTATCATCAAAACATGGGATTTAACAGTTTGATCAATTGATGCTGCTTTTCTCCTCGGCTTGATACATAAAGGATTTATTGGTGATTTTAATATTATTGATAAAAGAAGTCCCCAAGAGTATTTTGAGATGAAATGTTTCTCTCTTGATCGTTGAGACTTGTAGAAGCATTTCCAGAGATATATGCTGAATAGACTCAATGATGTCAATCTTCAACATACATTCATGGCGTCTTTACCAGATGAGCTACAACTAGAACTTGAGGTATCAACGCTCTACAGAGAGATATGTTTGATATATCACTTGGAAAAATTTATCAGCTAGCTCTTTCGACTCTTGGCACACTTTGTGAACAACAGAAAATTTTCAAATCTATGATGAAAAAGGCAAACTAAACTACAATAAGAAGTCTTATATGTAGATCAAATGTAAAGAGCAAGAAAAGTGCTCTTTCTTTATTAGAAAGAAATCTCATTTCCATAAGTACAAATTTCAAAAAAAGCTGTATCACAAGAAGAGAATACCTTCTTTAAGTTTTTCAGAAGGCGGCTTTCATATTCCATGAAATTTGAGAAATGTTATTTTTGTGGAAAGAAAGGGAATTTTGTAAAAAATTGCCCAAATAAGTCCAAGAAAGATATGAAGCTACTGTAGCATTTGAAGACTATCGTATTGATGAGAGAAAATGAGGATATATAATCTATTATTAAAGAATAGTCTGATTAGGATAAAGAAACTCAATACATCCTCCCATTTTCAGATTTTGAATCAGAGTCTTCTAAAGATGAAGGAGAAGTACCAGATCAAATCTATTAAATTAGTAAACCTATCTACTCTATTCAAAAGCCACATGTTTCCTCTAGATCTCTTGGTTTTCTCCAATCTAAACCAGAAGAAAATATCATTCCCCGTCCTAATTTCAAAGTCCACATCCTTCCTAATAAGTATGAAAAGCTTATACCTACTATAGCCTTCATTGATACTAGCTCTTGCTGAACAGTGATGAAGCCTCACATACATCTTATCTCCAAAAGAATAGGCATGTTTCAATTAATACTTCATTACCATAGATAAAAAAAATTCAAAATAGAATTGATTACCAAGCAAAAGATAGGTACACAATTTTTCCTTGGTTGTAAGGTATGGTTGAGGGTTCTTGGGAGTGATCTTCCAGCAAATGACATTCTCATTGGGTTTGATGCATACTATCACACAAATGGCCTCTACATACTGTCCAAAGGAATTAATTACAAATAGTTTTTTAGTGCATATACTGACATCTCTAGTATTTTGGAGATTCAACAAGCCCTTGCTAGATATGAACATATTATAGACCAACTTCTCCAGTATTGTGCTGACAGCCATGATTAGTTTCCTCATCCACTCCCTCTTTGGAGGAATAAATAATTCTTCACTAAGCTACCATTTAAGAAAAAGAAAGATATCAATCCTACTAACACTACTACAAAAAAGGGATTTAGTGGCATACCTCTTATGACACTTTTTTAAAGCAGCGCCAAAGATACTTATTTCTTTTTTAAAAAACAAAAATATTTGGAAGCTTTGGCATTTACAATTATAAACGCCATAGTTGATGTTAAGCTCTTATCACACTTTCCTGAACAAGCGCCAAACAAGGCCTTCAATTTTTGGAAAAAAAAAAAATAAAGCACCAGCTATGGCGTTTACTTAGGAAGCGCCACAGTTGGCATTATATTTTTTAAATTAGTAACTTGTATAGTGCTTCATAAGAAAGCGCCTTTCAAGGCCTCTCCGTATTTCAAAAAAAAGTAATTCCCTTTTATTGCCTTTACTTGCTTGACATTTACAAATAAAATGTCCTGGACTTTTTTATAAAATAATTAAAAGAGGCTTTGGTGTTTCCTAAATTAGCACCATTACTTCCCATTTTAAAAATAAAATAGGATCCAAAAAAAAAGGAAGTTTTGACTAAAGCTTCCTCATTGTTTATATATATATATATATATAAGGAAGCTTTGGAACTTTCTATTTTTTTAATTTTTTCTATTGAAATTAATGGAACTTTTATAGGAAGTGCCAAAGATTCCCATACCTTTTTTGTTACTTTTTATATAAGCGTCATACAAGGTGATATAAAATTTTTAAAAATTTTACAACCCGCCATTATCATCTCACCATTATCGCCCTCCTACAATCCTTCTTTCCTTATCCATTATCCCCACTCCTTCCTCTCTTTGACCAGTGGCAAGTAGAAGCTTCTGTGGTCCCCTACTTTCTATTTTTTCTTGTCTCCTCCTCGTACACATTTTTTTTACATTTGATCACCACTTCCGTTGCAATACAAAACTTCCTCCCCCACGTGTTCTTTTTCTTCTTGTCTCGTTGCAGTACATAGCTTCATCTCCTATGTGTTTTTTTCCTTCTTGTCTCGGCCTCCTACATAAGCTCCTATAAGTTTTTTTAACATTTGATCCACCTTTTTTTTCTTTTTAGTTAAAATATGTATGACTCTTATATGTTTTCTTATAATTTTTATTTTTAAGTTATTTATTTGAAGTTTCAACTTTGTCTGCTTAAACTTTCTATATATTGTAAGTTTTTAAACTTTTGAGCTTATAAATATAATAATACTAGTTTAATCGTGGGTAGAAGTAACATGGTCAAACAATTAGCTAATTTAGGCATGTAGGTTCTTTCTTTCCTATTCTTGTTTTGTTTATTCATTTTAAAATTAGTTGTACACTATAATTATTATAATACAATACATTTTATACTGATTTTATTGTAATACAAATCATTGTAGTTATTTGTTTTTCATTTTACCATCATATTGTAATTTACTTGTTTCATCAGGTAAAGAAAATAATTAACAAATTATTAAAAAAAAAGACCTCATTTGGCGCTTCAAGTATAAGCGCCAAAGGAGGTATGCCACCTCCTTTGGTGCTTCATCATAAAATACCAAAAGAGGTGACATACCTCCTTTTACACTTCTTGTGGAAGCACCATAGGTATTTATTTAAAAATTTAATTCCAAAAACTAACATATGGTACTTCTAAAAATTTGAGAAGTGCCATAGATATTTTTAATGGCTTTGAAAGCTTTGGCACTTTTTAAGCGTCATAGTATTCTTTAAAATAAGCAAAATTAAATCCCTCTTTTGCAGTAGTGTAAAGCTGCTCACCCTAGAATGAATCCTAATGATTTAGTATTAGCTGTTAGAACTGGCTGACACCCAAGAGGGGGGGTGAATTGGGTGTGTGATAAAAAAGTATGATCTTTTAACTTCTTTTCGCAATTTATCAAATCAATACATTCGGAAGTATAGCAACATAAGATGATATGTAAATCATATACGCTGGAAATGTAAAAGCTTAGGGAAGAGAATATGCAAACTGTGATTTATCCTGGTTCGGTCCAATCCACGATGACCTACGTCCAGTCCCCAGGCTCCTCCTGAGATTTCCAATCCACTATCTTCTTGTTTAACCGGGCACAAGAAAAGCCTCTACAAATTCACAAGAGTAACTCCCCCTTACACACTGTAAGGTTTACTCCTTACAGCAAGTCGAGCAAATCAATCCCAAAGACATTTCTCTCCTGCTTACCCGTGCAAGTCTTATGAGCAGCAACGTTCTCTCCTGCTTACACCACTGTAAGTCTTACGAGCAGCAACGTTCTCTACTGCTTGCACCTTGTAAGTCTTATGGGCAGAAACTCTTAATGGCGATTCACTCTACAACTTCCACTGTAAGGTAATCAACCCTCTCAAGGTCACTCTACCTTAAGTTCAATACAGAAATATATTTGTAAGGATTTACAAACTCTCTCACAGAGTAGATAGGATACTCACTGAAGTACAATACGAATATTCACTCTCTCAAATATACATAATATAGAAGATGAAATAGAGCAAAGAGTGGTCGGAGGTAGAAGACTTAGAATATCAGCTTGTTCATGTTCTCATTGCGTTGCTTGCTTTTCTGTGTTTGAATCCTCTCCTATTTATAGCTGAGTTGTGGAAGATATCCGTTAGAGTCTGTTGATTCATTTGACCGTTGAGCCCATTCGGATATTCTTCTGTTATAATCCCATCTGATGCTTAGACAGTCACTATATCATTTTCGGTTGGAGTCCCATTGCTTTGCACGGTCGTTGAGTGTATTTAAATATTTTCCCGTTGATCGTGCTCTGACACATGCTTCAGCATTTCTTACAGTTTGCTCATTGGTCTGACAGATGCAATAGTATTTGTCTTCCGTTACTTATGAAATTTGCTGCCGCCCATGAATAGTTGTCGTTTAAGTGGAGTGTTCAGTTACATGTCAAGTGCGTGATAGTGGAGTACAGCTGTAACACACTTATGAATATAACCGTTAAGAAATATTTGAATCTCAACAGATTAATATTGATCACTGGAAGTGTTTTATAAAAGAAACAGTAATAATACCATCGAGAGTGATCTTGTTTTCGCAACTAAGTAGTAAAATGATATACCATATGATTTTGATAACAATTTGGAGAAATCAGTAATAATAGAATTTTACAAGCAAAATCAGTTGTTGTTTATGAAGGTAATAGCAAATGGATTATAGTGTATGTAGGAAAGTGTATACTGGAACAATAGATCATTATACGAGCAAGTGCAATATCACTGGAAGTGAATATAATGTCATTGGGAGTGATTTTGAAAACTCTGAAAACTTCTGACAGTGATTGCTGGTTCACTGGAAGTGATATTGAAAATTCCATATTTCACTCGAGTGAATTTGGAATCACTGGAAGTGATTTTGTAAATAGTGATTTCTTCTTGGAGTGATTTCCAATTCACTGGAAGTGATTTGCAACTTTTCAAATATCACTCGAGTGATTCAAGATCACTGGAAGTGATTTGATGAACAGTGAAATATTCTTGTAGTGATTTTGAATCCACTGGAAGTGATTTGCAACTTTTCAAACTTCACTCGAGTGATTCAAGATCACTGGAAGTGATTTGGCAAACAGTGAAATATTCTTGCAGTGATTTCCAATTCACTGGAAGTGATTCAACGAAAATGCAACATCACTCGAGTGATTGAGGATCACTGGAAGTGATTTGGAATTCTTGGCACATCACTCGAGTGATCTGGCATTCACTGGAAGTGATTTTCAAAACAGTGAATTTTTCTTGTAGTGAATTTTCAATCACTGGAAGTGATTTGTCGCATCAGTCGAGTGATTCAGAATCACTGGAAGTGATTTGGAAAACTTCATGTATCACTCGAGTGATTTGGCATTCACTAGAAGTGAAATTGCAAAACTGAGATATCACTGGAAGTGATTTGGAAAATTTGAGATATCACTCGAGTGATTTGGAGATCACTGGAAGTGAAATCTGAAACAGTGAATTTTTCTTGCAGTGATTTTTCGATCACTGGAAGTGAAATGCCATATCACTCGAGTGATTTTCCAAATCACTCGAGTGATCCGTTTCCAGATCTTCAGTAAATAGAGGTCAACTTCCAGATGCCATAACTCTTCGAATATGACTCCCAAATTGCTGTATTATATATCAATAGAAAGCCCTGGAAGTCTCTTTTCATATGGCACCAGTTTCAGCTCAATAAGATCAGTGGTTTGAGAGTTATAGCCAAAATACTAAGACTGTTCCAAAAAGTGACGCTGTCATGAAGGTAAACTTAGAACACTTATATCTCCCTCATATGAGCTCCTTTGATGTTGGTTCTGGTGTCAAAATGACGCATTGTGAGTCTAGTTTCATATCCAATTGGTTTGGTCTCATTTGTAGTTGTATTGTGAGAGATATGATCAAATAACCAGACCTCGCTCAGCTGGACAAAGAACAGACTCTAAAATGCTGAACATCACTCGAGTGATTTGCTGAATCACTCGAGTGATTGCGTTTTTTGCTGAATCACTCGAGTGATTCCTCAAATCACTCGAGTGATTTGTTAAAAATCACTCTGCTACAGTTCCAAACAGTGCAAAACAGTGCCAATTGCTACAGTAACCGTATTGCTACAGTACTCACTGCTACAGTACCCATAAAAACTTGAATCTTCATATTTTTCATTAATTCTTGCAAGTTCCTTATTCCTCAATTTCTTTCTTCCATTGCTTGACTAATCTACAATATATGCAACATCAAATAGTTAGTCAATGTATTAGAAAAGTATACTATGCAAGCTTCTTATGCTTAATATTTGACATCTATATTTGTCATCATCAAAACTAATCATATCTAACATTAGCATGAGAAGAATGTTCATCACTTCTCAAGTAAGGCCTTATTGAGCCAACTAACTTTGATTGGGCTTGCCATGCTTTCTATGTATAGAAAAGGTCAAAATTAAAAAGAGGAAAGAAGCACTTGGTAATTGACTATAAGCCATTAAATATCTTCATCTAAGATGATAAATTTCCTCTACCAAAGCCCAACACTCTTTCATTCTACTAAAGAAGGAAAATATATTTTCAAAATTTGATCTTAAAGAAGGATTTTGGCAATTGAGCATTCACACTGAGGACATATATAAAATTGCCTTTTGTGTTCATAATGCTCAATATCAGTGGACGGCATTGTCATTTGGTATTAAAGTTGCCCCATCACTTTTTCAAAAAATCCATGGCCAAAATATTTGAGCCCATCCTTCAAAGTACCCTTGTATACATTGATGTTATTCTGCTCTTTTTAGAAAATGAAGAGTCTCACAAACAGTTACTGGCCCCATTCTTGAAGATTATTGACCAATATTGGATTATGCTCTCTACCAGAAATGGAGAATTCATATCAACCCAAATTGAATTTTTGGAGATGATTTTTGAAAATGGTTAGTACTATCCAGGTCCATATATACTACTAGAAAAAGGGCTTTAAGACTACCACATCTAAACCTCTATAAGTAGAGACAGTTTAAAAACTATCACCGATGACAATTTTGTAAATACCGCTTTAACTTTATATGAATCGCCACAAGATGGATTCTGCTAAAAGTAATTACATGCATGTTTATTGCATTGTATGTTGTGATTTGAATTATTTTGCAAATGTGGTGTATGTTCTTTTATAGTCCCGCGGGCAACTGCCAAGAAGCAACTTATGCAGCCTTTATGTCATGAAGTACATGCACAATATTGTTTTGTTCGCCAACACATATCTTAAAATATTATAACAGTTCTTGTTTAATAACTATTAAATTTTGAGGCAATTTTTTCTAAAATGGGGATTCTCCTTTTGCCCTTGTATGCAGAATGAAATTGTACACAAATTTGTATATTATAGAAGCTCACACATCGAGTATAGCCCAGCAATTTGGGATGGATCAAGACATTCTTGACTTTATAGTTAGGCTCAATAGAACTCCCTACCATAAAGGGCTCAAGGGGTAAGCAGCCTCAAGCAAGATTTGATAGAAAATGAGGGGTTAGATCAATAGCACGCCATCTGATCCTTCTTGTTAGGAAGCATATGGCATTATATAGATTTAATCCCTCCTTCTCTATCAAGTCTTGATTAAGTCTATATACTCCTTGAGCCCTTTTATAGTAAGGAGTTCTATTAAGCCCGGCAACAAAGTCAGAAATGTCTTGATCCATCCCAAATTGCATGGCTATACTAGATGTGTAAGCTTTCATTCTATCTAATGCAACAAGCAAGCTAAAGTAGAAACTCTATCTATGCGTGCGCGCTGTGATACCTCATTTCACAACACTACGGTATAGTACCCATTTAGCTAATACTCACAAAATATAAACGTTAGAGTGCCAAAATGCTAGAACTTTATACAATGCCTCTGCTGGATATAAATATTCACATATAAGCACATGGATACATAATTATCTTACAATACTTATATCCTCTTACTACTTCACTTCATATACAAAACAAAAACTCATAAAAGTTCTTAGAAAACAAATAAGAGACTAGACAACCCAGACTAAGCTCTCCCGCTGCTTGGCCTTAGCTCTTCGCCATTTAAATTCTTTTTGCCCCGCGAGCTTCCTCCCTGTACTGGAGATTTGTTTTTGGGAAAAGAATGAGATTCATAGGAATCTCGGTAATAACGCAATCAAGCATATAAGATAACATACACAAGCATGCTTTACTTACACAATCATCAACATAATCATCATAACATTATTTAGTACAAACATGCAATTCATAAACTGACATCGCGCTAGATAGGTTATCAGCTCGTAAGGGCATCTGTACAAAGTACATATAATGCAATCTCATAACTGACATCGCTCTCGACAGGTTCTCTTAGCCTCAAGGGGTACCCATGCAAAGATAGGCCCCAGGCACCGCTCGTGCAATATGAATACTATCGCCTGAGTGTCAACCCGCGCAAAGATAGGCCCCAGGTGATCACTCTGCATAATCTAAATATGTTAGACATTTTGATGATGTTAAGCAACACATATGCATTCCATGTCATATGAAGATGGTTACTACCTGGTTGCTCCTTTACGCAACTTTCCTACTCGATTCAAGCTCAGGCAACTAGGAATGCCAGACCGGTTGTCAAGTCCTGAAATCTTCAAATACCATAAATGAGTTATTACTCATCCATACATCCTTCCAAACTCATAATATTGATAAATTTAGCCTAATGATGCCAAATTACCAAAATACCCCTTAGGTCATGATTATCAGCATTTTCTCAAAATCGTGATTTAGGCCATTCCTACATATTTTCGAGTGTAGAATCCATTTCTAGCCTCGAATTGGCCAAATTCAAGCTTAAATGACGAAAATACCCTTCACAGCCCCCAAATAAGGCTTAATAGGGGTAATCTTGTCATTTCACTTTTCGTGGCTTTTTCACACTTCGGGGTTAACATAAACCCTACACAATTTGGCCTTCTAAATCCAATAGAAGTATTGGAATTATCAAATTCCTATCCATTTGCCACATCCAACACAAGGAAGTAAAAATAAATTCCTAGAAAAGTTGTGTCGGATTCTCGTTTTCTTTGGCCTAATCACCTCCTTTCTTTGGAGACATTTACATATTATGGTCTCTTGAGTTTTCTTGGATTATCTTGTACCAAATGAACCATAATTAAGCCCAAAACAATTTTACTAACCTTAATCAAGCAAGAGGAACAAGTTTGGGAAGTTACCTCTTGATTTCTTCAACTTTCTCTCTCCTACACGTTTTCTCTCTCTCCTCCTCCAACGTTTGATTTAGCTGAACATCAAGGATTTCAAGGGTAAAGAGGTGAGGAGAAGAGATCATGGAGGGATACCTTTAGACACAAGATACAAGCCTCTTACCTTTGATTATGATGAACCCTAGCTTCCCTTCTCTCTTCCGTTCAGTTCTCGTTCTTTACTTTTTCTGTTTCGATTTCATGTGGGAATGGGAGCTGATGAGATGATCATATGTTCATATATTGCAAGGGTTCATTAAGCTTGACAAGTGGCACCTTGTAATTAGTCCCAAATTGCAATTATATATAATTAATTCTTCATTTCCCTTTCCATGCCACATAACAGCCAAAAATCCTATGAGAAATACAAGGGAAATCCGAATCTCCAATATCCCATTGTGCTAACTCGTAACTTGTTGACCAAGTCATTGACTTTTTGACTATTTGACCATTTTTTACCATAATTCACCAAAATTGGTTTATTTATGATCAAGTAGTCATTTTACTCGTTTTAATTCCCATTTAACTCAATTTAGTGGGAATACTGGGGAAAAATAACTATTTTCCATTTTACGTCAAAATTACTGTTTTGCCCTCGCATTTAATGATTTACCGAAATAAATCATTTTTCCCTCATTTCTTTGGTTTAACCCCATTTTGATAGTTAAATGAGGCCATTATTCATGTCACTTAATTTCTTGAATTTTGGTTACCATAATAGGCTTTTAATGGCACATTTATTGCCTTCTTACATCCTTGTTTGGCCAATTTACGCGTAACCGGCGATTATAATATTTTCCATAAATTCTCATAAATTCATTCACCTCATTTTTCACCATTTTATTCCACTAAATTTAGCTCAAATATACACATAAATGTATTGGTGAAAAATGGGGTATTACAGTTCTCCCCCTGTTCAATAAATTTCGTTCCCGAAATTTGCTACACACCGGTGGCATGAATCCCGGGTAACGTCTTTCCATATCTTCTTCTGCTTCCCAAATCACCTCCCTTGGCGATAATCCTTTCCAGACCACTTTCAAAAATGGTATGCTTCGATATATGAGCCGCCTTTCTTGTCTATCAATGTTTCGTTCTGGCTCAGCCTCATAGGTGAGATCATCTTGCATATCCAGATCTTTATACTTAATAATATGTTGAGGGTCCGGTTAGTATATCTTCAACTAGGAAACATGAAACACATCATATAATCTGCTTAGATTTGGGGGTAAAGCAATTATGTACGCTACAGGCCCAACTCTTGCCAATATCTCAAATGGCCCAATGTAGTGAGGACTTGGCTTCTTTCTTTTCAATGCTCTTCCAATACCAGTAATAGGTGATATTTTCAAAAATACATTATCACCGACCTGAAACTCCAACGGCGTTCTCCATTTGTCGGTATAACGTTTTCTGTCTACTCTGGGCTACAAGCAATCTCTGCTTGATAATCCTGATTTGCTTAGTCATATGATCAACTATGTCCGGTCCATATAACCTTCTTTTGCGATAACTCTGTCCAGCAGAGAGGGGACTAACACTTCCTCCTATACAATGCTTCATACGGAGCCATTTGAATGCTCGCATGATAGTTATTATTATAAGAAAACTCTGCAAGAGAAAGGTATTGATCCCAACTTTCTTTGAAATCCATTACACACGCTCTTAACATATCCTCTAGCGTCTATATAGTTCTCTCTAACTGTCCATCCTTTTGAGGATGATAGGCCGTACTGAAACTCAATTGAGTGCTCAAAGCATCATGCAGAGATCTCTAGAACTTGGATGTAAACCGAGGATCTCTGTCAGAGATTATACTCTTCGGTGTCCCATAGAGTCTTACTATCTCCTTCATATAAATTTCTGCCAGTTTATCTGAAGAATAGTTAGCACTGATCAGTATAAAGTGGGTTGACTTCGTAAAACGATCAACGATCACCCAAATTGCATTATGATTCCGAATTTTGGGTAATCCGACTACTAGATCTATGGTCACACTTTCCCATTTCCATTCTAGAATTACGGGACTTTGAATCCATCCCAACGGTCTCTGGTGTTCAATCTTTACTTTTTGATAGGTAAGGCATCGTGCCACATATTCTGTCACATCCTTTTTTATTCCAGGCCACCAGCATACTATTTTCAAGTCATAGTATATCTTTACCATTCCTGGATGGAGAGTAGTATAGCGACTCTTATGTGCATCATCGAGAATTTTCTTCCTTATATCATCCCTCGGTGGAATATAAGTTCTTTACTTGTACCAAATTGATCCACCAGGCGACAGATCAAAATCTCGAGTCTCTCCTCATTCAATCATAGCTCTAATTGATTTTGCTCGTTCGTCTTGCATCTGAGCTTCCACAATTTCAGCTTTCAAATCATTCTCAACTTGGCTAATACTATAGCCAGTATAGAGGATCTGATTTGACAGATTCAGATCTCTAAAATCTTCTATCAGTTTTCTCTCTTGTACCATCATAACTGCCACCTGCACCGCTTTATGACTAAGAGCATCAGCAACGACAGTAGCTTTACCTGGATGGTACTTAATCTCCAGGTTATAGTCTTTCAGCAACTCCATCCACCGACGTTGTCTCATGTTGAGCTTTTTCTGATCATACAGATATCTAAGACTCTTATGGTCGCAGTATAGTTTAACGGTCACCCCATATAGGTAGTGCCGCCAAATTTTCAGCGCAAACACAATTGCCGCCAACTCTAGATCATGTGTAGGATAATTCAATTCATGAGGCTTCAGTTGTCGAGAGGCATAGGCCACCACTCTACCCTGTTGCATCAGGACACATCCCAGTCCTTGCTTGCTAGCATCACTGTAGACTACATAAGTCACCTCAAGATTAGGGATAATCAACATTGGTGTAGATGTCAACCTCTCCTTTATCTCTATGAAGCTCTTCTCATAACATTAGTCCCACTCAAACATATGATCTTTTCACGTGAGCTTGGTCAATGGCAAGGCAATCCGAGAGAAATCTTGAATAAATCTCCGGTAATAGCCTGTAAGACCTAGAAAACTGCTTATCTCAGCAACAGACTCTGGCCTTTTCTAGTCTAACACTACTTCCACTTTACTGGGATCTACTGAAACCCCTTCTTGCAAGATCACATGGCCCAAAAATTTAACTTCTGTAAGAAAGAACTCACATTTGCTCAATTTTGCATAGAGTTGCTTCTCACGTAAAATACCGAGCACAATTCTCAAATGCTCCTCATGCTCTTCTCTACTCTTAGAGTATATCAGGATGTCATTGATGAAGACGAGCTGATCTAAGTATTGACGAAAGATATGATTCATGTAGTCCATAAACACTGCTGGTGCATTGGTCACCCCAAAAGGAATTACTAAAAACTCATAGTGTCTATACAGAGTTTAAAAAGCAGTCTTTGGTATATCCTCTGCCTTTACTCGTAGCTGATGGCACCCTGACCTCAGATCAATCTTTGAGAATATGCTCGCTCTAGATAGTTGATCTAGAAGGTCGTCAATCCAGGGAAGTGGGTACTTATTCTTGATGGTTACTTTATTCAATTCTCTGTAGTCAATACATAACCGCAGAGTTCTGTCTTTCTTCTTAACAAATAATACCGATGCTCCCCACGGTGACACACTGGGTCTTATAAACCCTTTCTCAAGAAATTCTTCAATTTACTTCTTCAATTCAGCCATCTCATTTGGAGCCATTCGATAGGGAGCTTTCGATATAGACCCTGCTCCAGGCATAATCTCGATTGCAAATTCAACTTCTCTTTCCAGTGGTATACCACTAAGGTCATTTGGAAACACCTCAGGAAACTCTCTTACAACTGGGATATCCTTCAGAGCCATTCCTGTATCTACTTGCATGAAAAAACATACTACATACCCCTGACATCCTCTTATGAGACATTTTGTAGTTTCTGCCAATGAGAGGAAATTCAAGCTAACCCTTCCATGGTTAAACTCCCACGGAGTAGAATATATAATCCTCTTGTTTCTACAATCTACTAGCATGTTATTTGCCGTAAGCCAGTCGAAACCCAATATGACTTTGAGTCTTTGGAGTGACAAACAGATTAAATCCACTGTAGACTCATATCCCTCGACATTTATAACACAGTTCAAACAAACATCAGTAGTCATAGTTTTAATACCCATCGGTGTAGATACAATTAAATCAAATGGTAGTTGATGCATATGCATTCCTAGGCGCTTAGCACAGTCATAGGAAATAAAAGAATGACTAGCACCTGAATCATATAATACTTGCAATACACTACCATTAAGAAGAACTTTACCTTGAACTAGTTCTGGGGATTCCTTTACTTCTTCTCGAGTCAAAGCAAATACTCGACCCTGACTTTGTTGTCTAGGGATAAGAGGTCCTGGTATAGCTCGCTGAGGACAATTTATTGCCAAATGGCCTAACTTCTGGCAAGCATAACAGATCACTTGGCTTGTAGGAACATTGCACTATTGTCCTGGATGAGATTTACCACACCGAGCACACATCTGTGATGTTGAGGGTCTTCGACCACTATGGTTTCCAAACCAAAAGGGCCTTTTATTGCTCCCTTTTGTGGAAAACCCTATCCTCTTTGCTTTTATGAGGTCTCTCCATGACTGGATCTACCTCTTTGGCTTATACCCTCATTAAACTGTACCCTTTTCAAATTCCCTTCTATAAGTTGGCATGCTTCCACAGCCTTATTGAACTTTCTAAACTGCTGGGAAACCAACTTCTCTTCCATCTCAGGCTTTAATCCTCCAATGAGCATATCTGAGCTACACTTCTCATCATTCTTAAGATTCAAGCAGGAAGAGCAACGAGACAATCAAATAAACTGAGACAAGTATAAATCAAAGGTCTCGTTATCACCTTGATGGATTGCCAGAAATTCTTTCTCTTTCTCAATCCTTATCGACCTCGGAAAATACTTCTCATAGAACTTTTCTAGAAAAAATTCCCAAGTCAGAGGGATATTCCAAGCGCGTAATACCAACGCTGTATTCTTCCACTAATCATGAACATCGCCTACTAGCTTGTAGACTGCCATCCTGGCTTTCATCTCCGTCGGGCATCCAAGTACCTCGAAGATTTTCTTGAGATTATTGATCCAATTTTCCGTAGCTTGCGGGTTAAACCTACCCTGGAATGCCTCAGGCTGGTACTTTATAAACTTAGGCATCCATTATTGGACCATATTCTCTTCCGGTTCTTGAACAATAGGAATATCCATGTTCGCTTCATGTGACTACGATAGCTCGTCACTAGATGATTGTTCCTCATCTGTATTCTCTTCAGAATGGTTTCCTTCAGGTTGATTTCTATCAGGGGGATTCCCTTCCGGATTATTCCCTTCAGGGGGTGCTTCATCTGTATTTCGTCTTTCCCTTAGTTCCCTGACTTCTTCTCGTAAGTCCTGAATATTAGTTTGTTATTGAGCCAGCTTGGTAAAAACTAACTGTATCATATTAGGCTTTGGATTATTCTCAGGTTCAGGATTTTACGGAACGTTCTTCTTTGGTCTACCTCATCCCATTGTTCCTTTTTACTATTAGAAGAAACACCTTACTCTTCCAACACAAAAGTGACATTATCCTTTGTAATGATTAAAGGACACTTGTCATCCTCTTACTTAGCCAATACAAAATCTAGTCATAATTACTTACTTTATTAAAGTTACTTTATCAGTGCTTACTCGAGATTGCTACATGCATATCAAAGCCCATCAAATGACACCAGGTCAGAGTGTGTATGTGGGCCCCGCATGGCATCACATACTAGCGTCCACTTTAAAAAATGCAAGGTACACATGTACGCCCTAAAAATGGCGTGTACACTCCTACATCGGCCTATTTCGCCCAACTAAGTGATTCCTTACCTCATGACCTAGTTGGGTGGTGTCTTTCTAGCAACCCAATAGCACCATATATATGTCATGTGTACATCTGCACTAACATTTTAATCATACTTCCTGTAAATACTGAGCCCTCTGCTCGGTAAGGCCAAATCACATAGTCCCTAAGAGTCTTTCTATATCTCATCATTCTTGGGACTCTTCCCAAGCCGAGCTTAGTCATTTTCCTTATACAGGCTTATCCTCAAGTCTCTAAGCTCAAAATTTAGGATATTATAATATGTAAAAAGAGAATAAAATAAACCCAGATACTGATAGTGGCATGAACCAAGTAGCCTTATTCAAGAAGAAACTCAACTAGCCATGAATAAGAGACTCAATTACCCATGGTTTGATATACCCTATTCAATCAGTGAGAAAGGAAGATGCTAATGTGAGACAATATTTCCTTCCTTTTTAATCAAAAAGAGAGCATGCATCTTTCCTTTTTAATCAACGAGAGAGGAAGATTTCATAATAGAATGGAGCTTCGGTAGTGCTTTCTCTATTCAATGAGATATGGTGAATAGGTTTCTAAAAACAAAGACCAAAATTCCCTAAAAAACATTGGCTTTGATTAAAAATCATGGAGGGCTAAGATCTCATTTTAAGTAATAAAACGATGTTGTTTTAAGGTAAAGGAGGGTAGCGAATGTGAAAGGAAAAGGAGACAAGATGGATCCCACAGGCACGTATAGTCCCGTAATAGCCCCAATAGGGGTAGATATTCTCATATCATATGGAAAAAAGATACAGGAAAATCATACTTTTTAGCACAATCAAAAGATATGAATGAATGCATAGCACCAGAGTCAAACAATGCAATACTATTATGACCTTCAAGAGAAATAATACCTCTGATAACATTAGGAGATGCTCCAATCTCCTTATGAGTCATGGCATATACTCTACCAGGAATAGTGGGACGACCACTCTGGTTACTTTATTATTACTAGGCCTTTCGACAATGGCGCACGATGTAGGCAAACTTGTGCCACTAATAGCACTCCATATACTAGTTAACACGTGTCCTTCTATACTTCAAGCATAGACTATTAATACTCAAAGTAGACTTGGCCAACTTATGACAAGATTGCTAGCTTCCTCTAGCATCGCACCTCAAACCTTGCTTCCTCTAAAAATAACCCTTTTAAGCACCCCCTTCTGACTCTAGCTTTTCTTACCAGAGCTCCCTGAACTCCTAAAATTGAACCTAAACTGCTTGGCTTCTTTACCCATAAGTCTAATAAAAGTATATAACTTACCCTTTTTTCTGGGGTCTGGCATCCTCAATTACATGCTTCATGTGTGCAAGAGGTGCGACTATTCTTATGTTGGTGAAGGTGTCCTCAAAACTCTTAAAGGGCTACATGAACACATGCAACTTCAACTCTTGCCTAGCCCTTATAATCAGATGACAAGATTTCTACTTCAGGTCATCTTTCTGTTACAAGTAGGTGACATATTTGGACAATTGAATTAAAGCAACAATAAACTCATCCTCATGCATATCTCTTATCTAAGGGCATAGATAAGGCCAAAGGGAAGTAATGGTTAAATAACTTGGTCTTAAACTTCTCTCATATAGTCCTTTAATCATCTAGATCACCCATACTAATAGCCTTTTACCAGCTCCAGCCGGGCATTCATTATTGTAATTTACATCTTTTTCTTCTTCTTTCCTAGCTTTATCTTATTCAAAACTTTTCATCAATTTATCCATCATGGCAATAAAGATTTCTTTTATTTGCCTTTTAAGAGCATCATTGTATAGAAGTTGAGGCTACTAAGGTCTAGGAAAAGGTTGATTATCATTGAAGCAAGTTCTTCTTGACTATTCCATTCTCCACACCTAAGGATGCAGCCCTCTATAAATCGAGTATGAAACTCAACAACACAACTAAAAAAAGGAAAGGTCATGTGTGAAAGAGTATATTTCCATGATAAGCAATGCATCATAGATCACATAATCTACAAATCTAGTACAAAACTTAAAATCCTTTCCTTAAAACTCAATTTTCCAAGCACTTAATCAAAATCTCATAATAATCAACAGTACTATAGAGAAAAGGAAAAGATTTAAACTTGAAGGTCTACATGTTAGAATTCAAAGTTTTGATGATAGCATATCTTTAGAATAATTGTTTTACAAGACTAAAATATGTTTCAAAAACATTAAACTAAACTTACGTGATTTGTGGCTATAGATCATTCGAGTGGTAACTCAAGTGATAGAGTTTAAATCCATCACTAGCCAGTCACCAGCCAGGGATTAAGCATTTTTGAAAATTTTCTCATATCACTCGAGTGATCACTCAAGTGATACCATATGAAAACTAATCACTGCGTAGTCACCAGCTAGTGATTGTTTATTCTTGAAGATCACTCGAGTTATAACTTGAGCTATATCCTATTTTTGCATTATCACTAGTAAGACACCAAATAGTAACTTAGTAATAGTTGATCATTTAGTAGTCACTAGATATTGATGAACAGTTGTGTTAAAAATCTTACGGTATCACTTGATTGAACACTCGAATGACATTGTTATATTCTTCATCACTGGGTAGTCCCTCAACAGTGATCTACTGTACGCTTTTGAACTTAAGTCTAGATCACCTAAGTGATAACTCAAGTGATGTCAATCATTAAATAGTCACCATGCAGTGATTCAATTTGTTTATGAATTCAAGTCTAGGTCACTCGAGTGATGTAGATCACTGAATAGTCACCATATAGTAATTCAATTTTTTTTTGAACTTAAGTCTAGATCACACGAGTGATAACTCAAGTGATGTTGATCACTTGATAGCCACTAGGTAGTAAGTTAGGATTTTTTTTTTCAAAATTCTTCAAAATTACTCTAGTAAACTTATGATTTTTAAGAATCACTAGCCAGTGCCTCTTGTGATACCCTTATTTTCATACCTCACTGGCTCTTAGTTTCATAATATCAGAGTATGCGAGTGATTACTTTAATTAAACTAAAAGCTCTTCCCTTTATTATATTAGAGTGATTCGATTCTCTGCTATAACAACAATCATCACATGCTTATGCATACACATATACATGTATAAGTTCTCATACATTCACCAAATACAAAGTAGCACCTTGCGTTTTAAGCTTCACTACGCTCTTTACTTCACCTTCATTCTCCTCCATGCATCGTCATGTATCTTTACCTGTCTAAATGGTTGGTTGGGAAGAGTGAGATACGAGAAAATCTCAGTAGTAAATTGTACCACTATGCATGAAAGATATATATGAATGCATGACATGCTTGCCTAAACAACTTCATGCAAACATAATGACACATTTACATACTCAATGTTATGACATACATATGGCCATTGCATAATATAACAGAGATTCAATTAATCAACTATGCTCAACACAAATAGGCAAAGTAATCACATAAATCAATGCATAAACATACATATCAAAAACATGCAAGCTAGGTAAGTTCACTACCTGGTGGACCATAGTCCTTCCTTTTATTTCCTCTTCCTCCCACCATTGAAGTTTCTTGGAAATTCTTCCATGCCTCTTCCTCCATGAAAGTTCTTCCATGCATCTTCTTTCTTGACTTCTCCATGGCCTTAGATACCCAATCACATCATTAAAGTCATGATCGTGGGTCATTAAGGCCCAAGAAGCTAGGGAGGGCTAAATATGTCAATTTCCCTAAAAAACATGAAATCTTGGAATTTGGTGGTTTTGACCACGACAAAAAATAGGTCAGAAACATTTTGGTAGCGGCTAAGAATCTCGTTGTTAAGAATTTTACTATCCTGATTCTTGGCCAAACTTGTAAATATCATAACTAAATATATAAAAATCTAAATAAGGTGATTCCAAGTTCTATGAAACCCTATTTAAGTTTATGTTGAGGGAAAAATATACCCATAATCTAAAACCACTCCCATAAGTACATAATTCTATTTAATTGGACACTGCTCTAGAATTGCCCAATTTAACATGACAAAATTTTGAAAAATTATAACTCCTAGTATACTCTTCCAAATGACTTATATGACCTATCAAAGTAAAGCTTGATAAGTCTACTTTCATTCTTAAAAGTTTCATAATTTTTGGACATCATTTGCATCTTAAAAGATGTCACACAAATGCTACACCGAAAAATTCACCGGTAGCAAAACTACTTTGTGTGTGACTTCTAATTTCATTGTTTTGTCTTCCTTAAGCTCTTTAATTTACCATAATATTCCCTTTAATATCCAAGGATATAAAGGAATTTTGGGAAATAATACCATGTCCCACTAGGACATTTGATAAATCGGGGTCTAGCAATCTCTTTAATATAGGCTTAATCTCAAGCCTCTTGTCCCAATTCAAGATATTACAGTTCTCCTCCCGTTCAATAAATTTCGTTCTCAAAAATTTGAATGTTATAGGGTACCATCTGTTCCTTTAATGTAGAATTCTGATACTATTCATAGCTTAATTATCGGTCAACCTTATTCTTTCAGGAAACTACATAAGGTACCATGGTCGCTAGTTTAACCTCTTCTTTCATCCAAGGACTATTGCTTCACACAGGCGCCCATACACTAGTCAGCTCCTCTAGCCTGGGTAATAATAGGGTACTAGCCCCTACGTCGTGTCGGGATAAAAGACAACGCTTTATTTCACTTTCACATAGTCAGAATCTCCGATCACGGTGGAAAATCACCGACATCTTATTTTCTAGCTCTTTCATTAGTAGCTCATAGAGCATGCAACTTAAGAATCATATTCTTAAGACCAAATCTCATATATTATTATGCACTCACCATGCAGCCCTTACATTCATTCTGTACCAAGTATGAAGCATTCACACTGGACTTACTAGTCCGATCTCACAACACTTGGTTTCTCAGGCCTTACTACCTCTTCGAGACTCTCCCGGATCACATAGTATGCATACCAAGCCTTCCAGCCTCCTTGAGATTCTTCCCAAATCATACTGTATGCACACCAAGACTTACAGCTTATTCAACTTCCAAGACACTGGATATTCTGGCTTTACCGTTTAGGGATTCACCCTCCATGCTATAGGTATGTTAGACTCATAGCCTCAACCAAAATTTGGTACAATCTGAATGTTCTGTCAATCTCAATATATATTTTCTGGACACATCGGTCCATGTCACGGCACTAGGTAATAACAATAACGCTTAGACATATAGGTCTTACAACCTAAGGGCACTTCCCTATGCAAACCTGCATCTCGGGTCTTATTGCCTCAAGCCTCTACTCGGCTTCATTATAAATCATATCTCACATTCTACCAGCCTAAGGACATACTAGTCCGTTAGGTCTTATGGCATCAGGACAATGAGTTCATCACCTTTGATGAATAACAGCTCTTTCACTAGACCCACTGCAAAGATACCTTCATTGGGCGGCCCCTGCAATCGCACAGAGATTCGGCCCACACCCCTAGCTTACCAAGGCTGAGTGCTGCAAGCTTATGGAATAGCCACTTCCATCATCTCCTAAAGAAGACCCTCCAGGTATCGAGCATGCAACATTCGTTACTTATGTCACGCTCGACATACCCTAGTATCATTGAGTTAGTTACTTATTTCAGGCTCCATCTCTTGCTGCTCAACTCATTCACATTCTTATGTAATGTTCACGAAGCATGCTAAACAAACCATCATCATCACGACTATCACAAGAGCATTCGGCACGTTAGCATATAGCTTAACGGCATCCGCCGGACTTTCATCCATAAGTCACATGGCCCTAAGTATTCACCCGCGTAAAGATAGGCCCCGGGATTCCACTTGTGCATAACAGGAGTTTCTATGGCCCTGAGTGTTCACTCGCTTAAGGATAGGCCCCAAGCGACTACTCGTGCATAATAGAAATCTTTGTACCATCCACCCGCGTAAAGATAGACCCCGGGCGACCACCATGCAACTCATGAATGCTCATTAGGTCTTACTGCCCAGGGAATTACAGCCTTAGCCTCTACCCATCAGGTCTGACTACCTAAGGACATACTGATCCAAAAGGTCTTACTACCTACCGTATATTTATAACACGAATATACTCAGTGGTAAACACATACATGCAGAACCATTACATAAAATAGGCAAGCAAGAGTCATTTAGCTTCACATTGCTAAGCATGTTCTTCCTCAATCTCTTTTATCATTCAGTGCTGACGCACCGCATGGCTATTCATTGGGTCATATCACCCTTCTCTCCCATGGAAAATTATGTGATAGAAGACTTATTATAATATACCGCTATTGAGAGTCAACGTCCCCGTAGCTATACTCTACAGCTTCATTGTCACATCGATTTCATGCCACTGTTTGTCATCATGGCGGCTGTACACTATGGTTCAACATCATGGTGGCTTCACACTACGGCTCTACACTTGATGCTTTACTCAATCCCCTGACTGGTCATCCCCCCCCAATCTAACCCTCCGTAGGTAGCCTTTTCTGATCATATCTCCCCATAGGTAGCCTTCTCGGATTAAAACTCCCCATAGGTAGCCCTCTCCGATCAGAATCCTCTGCAGGTAGTTCTGTCCGGTTGGTTGCCTTTAAATGGAAGTTTATCATTATAACAAAATTCAAATCTCATAAGGTCCTTCTTCACTAGAAGTTCTTTAATCTGCTCGCTCATCTGAGGTCAATCCGTTTGGATTTTGATATTGATCCCGCTCCAGGCAGTAATCATATCTCTTAGGGAATATTCTACGAATTAGATCTTTCCCTATGCTAGATCAACAACTAGCAACCTCTGGAAATATGTATGAGATTTCTCATACGTTTCTGTACTATACTCTAATACCTCAAGCCACTCAGGCTATCTCATAATCCTGAAGAACCAATTTAATTATTGCAATTGATTCTTGGATTATGGTTCGACTCTTAGAACCTTAACATTACCTGAGTCGGAATCTAGTTTCCTCAATCATACCCAATAGGTACGCTACCAATCAAAGTCAATAGCGACCATTCTAACCTCTACGGTTTTGGGTAGTATCTTCAAATGATTACTGAAGGTATAACTTCATCCATAAGGTTCACAAGGTTCCGACTTCCGTCATGAAATAGAACAAAAGTGCAACCTAATTCTCATTTGACCTAAGTGTCATTTCCAGCTTAGATATGATCTAATCATATCATCATCCTTCAGTCTCATTTAATCGGATCCTCTAGGATCATTATATGGTATAGTCATCACTCATGACATCCCTAAGGATTACCATACATCTTCCCTCAAGGCATTCAAACCTTGACAGTGGATTCCCACTAAGTCCAACTGCAACGTTACCCTTACTTTGAGTGCCCGCTACAGTGGCACAAGACTCCAGCCATTAACTAGGCAAGCTTACATAGAGTCTATCCACATTATTTCTTCTTCTACACACTCTTAACCATGGAGTTCCATTGAGATCCAGGCATCAATGCTAGCATCATCTTATTTCTTTTATCACTAGGTATCGGTATCCCATAATACCTCAACGCTCACGTGACCTATCAGATAAGTCTCCAACAATGTGCTAAAGTCTCCCAAGAAACATTGCACAAGGTCACATTTCCATCTCTAGCAAACTGCCACTGAACTCGAGTTTAAGCTCATGCACTTAAGTTCTAACTCAAAACTTGAGTTCTCATGCACTCGAGTCCTGAGAGTGCGGAGATGAGAGTTTCTTCCAGAAAATTTCCTCAATTTCCATGCATAAAGGTTGCACTCAAGTTTGATAATCAACACTTGAGTCCTGGGCAACCATCACACTTGAGTCCCGCTAGTTTTGGTGAAGAAGTTCATGCCTGAGAGTCTTGAGAAAGACATACACTCAAGTCCTTAATGCCACACTTGAGTTCTCCATACTAAACTCGAATTCTCACCCCATTTTGCACTTGAGTTTGCACTTTTCGCCCTTGAGAGTTCTTGCCCGAGACCACTTTTCATCATAAAATGGCCTATGTACTGAAGTTCACCATGCTCAACTTGAGTTCATCAGCTAACCACAGCTAATAAACACTTCAAAAACCATTCTAAATCCACTCATAGATTATCAAATCCTTGTTCTTCCACTTAGTATGACTCTTAGCCATTGTTCTATAACCATGCCTCCTAACATAAGGCATCTAACCAAGGATTATAACCTATCAATATTAGCAGAGAACTCTAGTAAATATCCATTATTGCCAAAATCAACTCTTTGATACCATAAAATGTGATATCTTTATTTTTATACCTCACTAGCTCTTAGTTTCATAATATCATAATACACGAGTGATTACTCTAATTAAAATAAGAGCTCTTCCCTTTATTACATTAGAGCGATTCGGTTCTCTGCTTTAACAACAATCATCACATGCTTATACATACACATATACATGTATAAGTTCTCATACATACATTCACCAAATACAAAGTAGCACCTTACGCTTCAAGCTTCACTATGGTCTTCACTTCACCTTCATTCTCCTTCACGCATCTTCACGCATCTTCACCTGTCTAAATGGTTGGTTGGGAAGAGTAAGATTCGAGAGAATCTCAGTAGTAAATAATATCACTATGCATGCAAGATATATATGAATCCATGACATGCTTGCCTACGCAACTTCATGCCAACATAATGACACATTTACATGCTCAATGTTATGACATACATATGGTCATTGCATAATATAACAGAGCTTCAATCAATCAACTATGCTCAACACAAATAGGCAAAGTAATCACATAAATCAATGCAAAAACATACATATCAAAAACATGTAGGCTAGGTAAGTTCAATACCTGATGGACCATAGTCCTTCCTTTTGTTTCCTCTTCCTCCCACCATTGAAGTTTCTTGGGAATTATTCCATGCCTCTTCCTCCATGAAATTTCTTCCATGCCTCTTCTTTCTTGACTTCTCCATGGCCTTAGATACCCAATCACATCATTAGAGTCATGATCGTGGGTCATTAAGGCCCAAAAAGCTAGGGGCTAAATATGTCAATTTTCCTCAAAAACATGAAATCTTGGAATTTGGTGGTTTTGGCCACGGCCAATAACAGGTCAGAAACATTTTGGCAGCGGCCAAGAATCTCGCTGTTAAGAATTTTACCATCCTGATTCTTAGCCAAACTTGTAAAAATCATAACTAAATATATAAAAATCCAAATGAGGTGATTCTAAGTTCTATGAAACCCTATTTAAGTTTATGTTGAGGAAACAATATACCCATAATCTAAAACCACTCCCATAAGTACAGAATTCTATTTAATTGGACACTGCTCTAGAATTGCCTAATTTAACATGACAAAACTTTAAAAAATCATAACTCCTAACATACTCTTCCAAATGACTTATATGACCTATCAACTTAAATCTTGATAAGTCTGCTTTCATTCTTAAAAGTTTCATAATTTTTGGACATCATTTGCATCTTAAAAGATGTCACACAAATGCTACACCAGAAAATTCACCGGTAGCAACACTACTTTGTGTGTGACTTCTAATTTCATTGTTTTTTCTTCCTCAAGCTCTTTAATTTACCATAATATTCCCTTTAATATCCAAGGATATAAAGAAATTTTAGGAAATAATACCATGTCCCATTAGGACATTTGATAAATTGGGGTCTAGCAGTCTTCTTACTATAGGCTTAATCTCAAACCTCTTGTCCCAAAATTCAGGATATTACACCTCTCTAGTGATATATTTTCAAAATACATATCACTCCAGGGAGAACTCAAGTAATAATACTTCAATATTAAACAACATCTCATATTTTTTATACTTCTTCTAATTGATGCAAAACTTGATTTTATTACCTCTAATTATTCCTAAACGTTACCGATCATGTTTATGAACAAGTTTTAGGTACTTTAACAAAGATTAAAGCTCAACATCCAAAAAGAAATTTTTGTCAGAGGCATTAAATGCAAAGTTCCAATGGTAGTATCAAAATTTTAAACAAGAGACTCATAGAGCAATGGTAGTATCAAGCCCTAACGATCATTTAATTCATCCTATTTATAAATAGGAGAGCATTCAAAGACATAGCCAACTACCAATAACTTGCAATTACTGTGCATTTATTTCTTTAAGTCTTATGCTCTAAATACTCTATTTCTTTGTACTTTAGTATTAAGAATTCATACTTTTTGAGAGAGATTGTGAAACTTCATTTATTACACTCTTAGCGAGTTGCTCAATATAGTGGGATCTTCAGTCGGCATTTGATTACGAGTTGTAAGTTGGAACTATTTGTCTCTGTGACAGATTGGCTTGTATTGAGGCACCAACAACCCAGTAAATCTTAGAGATATAGTGAAACTCTCAAAGGGATTTCTGAGGATTAGACATAGGTCAAGTTGTTGGACCGAACTAGTATAAGACTCTTGTGTTCATATCTCTTACTCTCCTTTGGTGATATCTTTCTAACTTTAACTTTTCATTTATTTTCATTTCAAGTTTAAAATATTTAATATCACTCAATTCACACCCCCCTTCTTAGGTGAAAGTTTTGTCTAACACTGCCATAGTAGAAAGTTTCCTTATAAAATTTTCAAGCATAAAATAATGTTATCAAAAGATCCTCTTTCGAATTGAAGTTAACCATGATAGAAAAGAATTAAACTAACTTATTTGAAAACATTTTTCATAGTTAAGAGGATTAAAACAACTTAGTTAACTTATCCATGATAGAAGAGAGATAAACTAAACATTTAAAAGTTATCATAGATAATAAAACTCATTTCTCATCATTTCACAGCCCAAATTGTTCTTTACCATAAGTATTTAAAACACTTGGGCCTTAAGCTTCTTGAAGCTCAGAATATAAGATTTCAACCACAAGCCCAATAATAAGATCCATAACTGCCTAATATTCAAACATAGTATGTTGATTAGTAGTTTCAAAATATATGTTTGTGGATCCACATCCAATCACATGTAATCCTAAAGGCCTCAAACCTTCTACTAGCACACCATCCAGTAACAGTTCAATCAAAAGTATGTAGTTAAATTATAGTATACAAAATGAGACTTATGAGTAGCAATATACATCAATCTACACATAAATAATAAAAGAGGCTATACAGAGATATGCCGTGATATCTAAGCTTCATAAGCTCTCCTTAATATCCCAATACTAGAACTATCACCTAAAAAATGTTAAGAGTAATAAGGTGAGACAAAAGCCTTAGTTGTGATACCCTCTTCCCAATAGCCTCAAATAAGTACAAATGAGTATGAAATCCATTGTGGAACCAGGATTTAAACCCGGACTACCCAACTTCACAAAACGTTCATAAATTCCCACTCTCAACTCAAGATTTGAACCTAAGGTCAAGAGGGTTTTTCAAATGGTAGAAAACCTTTCAATCATTCACATTAGTTTCACTACATCATTACTACCTCATCGGTTCTTAAATTCATTATATTAGAGTACGCGAGCATTATACTTGTAATTAAATTAGAACTATTCTCTGCTTAAACTTCATTCATTCAAGCTTATACATAAAATGTATAACTTCACATAACTACCAAACATTTACATTAAATACAAATAGTAGTGTCTTGCACTATGATCTTTATTTCACCTTCACAATTCCTCCTTGCTTATCTCAAGGCATTCTTCACCTGTACTTAACATACCTATATGGTTAGGGGAAGATAAGTGAGATTCGAGAGAATCTCAGTAGTAAACATACTAACATATGCATGCAAGAAATGCTATGTGCATGACATGCTTGCTCTTATAAATCCATGCCAACATAATGACATATATGCATGCTCAATGCTTAACATGTTACACTAATGGCCATAGTATAAACAAACAGAGCTTCACTCATTCACATATGCTTCATCCAATTCATCAACGCAAACAACATATCAATACACAAGCATACACATCAAGTCATGCAAGTTAGAAATGTTCACTACCTTAATCGCCCTTCCTCAATTCATCATTTTCACTCCGGTTTGGGCACGACCGTCTAGTCCTAAATTTCCAAATACATTAAATGATTCATTACTCATCCATGTATCATTTCATACTCATATTATTGACTAACTTATCTCAATAATGCTAAATTACTAAAATGCCCCCAGAGACCCAACTTACGCCACTCCGTACCTGGTCCAACTGTACCATACCAGAAATTATGACCTTGATAATCCTATACAATTTCACATGTAGAATCCATTTCTAACCTCAGATTAGTCAAATTTAGGTCTAAATGATGGAAATACCCCTGACAACCCCTACTTAGAGCTTTAAGGGTAATTTGGTCATTTCACATTCTAAGGCTTTTCTCACTTTGCCCTCAACATGAACCCTATACAATTTGCCCTTATAAACTCAATGGAACAATCCAATTGATGAAATTCCAACTCTTCTCTCATGCCACACATAAGGCAGCAAATTAGAGTTCTCGGAAAAGTTGTATTGGATTTTCGTTTTCTCTTGATTAATCACTTCCTTTCTAATTCTAATCACATGATTAGAAATTTAGACATCTATTGGACATCATTTAGACCTTAAAAATACCATTTAGATGAGACATGAATAGTTCCCAACTCCCCTCAAAACTCATCCAAACAACAAACTAATAGGTTCAAAAGGAAGCTTACGCTTACCTCTACACGTTTCAGAATTCGGTTTGAAATTCTGGAAGCACTCCGGCCAGTAAGATGGTGCCAACCACCTCTAAATAGAAATCCAAAACTGTAGAAATGAAGCTCGGGATGAGTAGAAGAAGGTTTGTGAATGGCACTTTGAGAGAAGACGCCGATTCGGTAGTATTCTGGCGATTTAAAGTTCTCTCTCTTCCGTTCTCTCCATTTTCTCGTTTGCTCTCTCTCACTCTTTCTTTCTGATTCTAAATGAGAATGAGAAAAGAATAAGAAATGAGAGAGTATAAATTACTTTCAAATTATCCCATTATGCCACCTTATAAGTGGTTGACCAAAGTTTTAAGCTTTTACACTCATTAACTTTCCTTGATAATAATTCACTAAACTAGGCTCATTAACTACCAAGTAGTCAGCTCATTTTAATTCCCATTCAACTGAAATCATTAGGAATATTAGGGAGAAACAATTATTTCTTGTCTTATGAAAAAATTACAATTTTGCCCTTATATTTTATGATTTATCATAATAAATCATTTCTTACTCCAAACGACTCATATAACATATCAAATTAAAGCTTGATAAGTCTACTTTCATCCTGAAAATTTTCACAATCTTTAGACATCATTTTCCCTTTAAAAGATGTCACACAAATACAACTGTCATATGAGGAAATTCACCGGCAACAACATTACCTTGTGTTCCAATTCACTATATCGTATGTGACTCCTCATTGCATTGTCTTGCCACTCCCCCAAGCTCTTCTAATTCATCATAATATTCCCTTTAATACCCCAAATGGATAAATTTTGGGGAATACAAGTATGCCTTACTTAGACAATTACTAAACTGGGGTCTAGCAGTTCTCTTAATCCAGGCTTAATCTCAAGCCTTTTGTCCTAAAATTCAAGATATTACATTAGTAACCAATATTCCAAATTATCGTACATACCAATATATGCTAGTAAGATGATAAGTAGGACAAAAAAATAGAGCATATAATATCATTCATATAATCTCTTAGATTTACACATTAACTCATTTAAATCTCTCCTTAAAAAGGTATACAACACAGAAGCCTAAAAAGCCATATCCCCATCATTATAGAGATGTACATATAAGCCACAAGCACCTATTCCTTTTTCTTTGGAACAAAAAGAGTTACAAGAGCATGCCCTTCTATCTAGGATAAATAAGTGACATAAGCTTATCCCAAAAAGGATGAATAACCAACCCAATATACACCAATGAGAGGTCTTATCATGTGATAGTATTTTCTCCCACTACTCCCTATCAATCACAATCAATCAACATTAGAACAATTCAAGTAATATCATTATCTCAGGATTACTCTTTGTTATGAGTGTAGGATGGTGTATTTAGAAAGTACAAGTGTATACTCTTGTAAACAAGTAATATAGAAGTAAGTAGAGTATCGTTCCCACGAGGATTGATCACTAAGTATCAAAATTGGTAATCTTAGTACTATTTAGTCGATTAATTAGTTGTGATTGAGATTGCAAGATAAAAATGATGAAATATGAATACAAGTGATATGAAGACAAATATGAGAAAAAGCCATAGGGATTAGATTTCACTTAGCAAATTTCTGATTGAATCACTTATCTATTATAGTCCAATTTATTCCACATGATTGATAGTCGAGTTTCCCAAATTTATTTACTAGCCTCTTCCAAGGTCAAGTAATTCTATAATTAATTGCTAACCCAATATATTCTTATATGAATTTAAGCAATTAATCATATTAAGATTTATAGAACTCATTAAGACTACACAACCCATATGAATATATTCCTATTTCATATGCAAATTATGGTTTTAGTTATAGGATCCACACACATGCATCTCCTTCCGGTCCCAACATACATATTAAAATCATCCAAAAGGTGGCCAACCAATTGAAAGCATTAAGAACAATAATTAAAACTCAATCATGAAGGAAAAATTAAAACTAGATTTAATAAGTTAAATTCAATTCGTCATTAGTAAGCTATGTCATCACCCGAGGAAATGGAAAATTAGCTCATGATGAAATTAAAAACAAAACTAAAATAAATTAAAGACATCATAAATATTGCATAAAAATTAATTACAAAAACATAAAAGTACAACTACAAGATGCATGAAAATGGAAAATCTAGCCTACCATATAAGAGGTAAAACCTTCCATGTAGGTGGCAACCTATACCATCCATAAAGGAGGACTACCTAGGCCTTCCATATAGGAGATAAAACCATCCATGTAGGAGGCATGCAAGAAGTAAAAAAATGCAAGAAATAAATTTTAAAAATAACAACTCTCTCTCTAAAATAGAAGCTCTCTCTCTCTCTTCCTTCCTCTCTTCTTCCTCGTCATTTTAGGATGCCAAGAAGCACTATTTATAGGCTTGAATTTTCGTCGCTACAATGATTTTCTACAGTGATTTACTACAGTAAACCGCATCGCTATAGTAAAATGCACTGCTACAATGAACCGCACCGAACCATCCCACGTCTAAACCGCCGACCGCTACAGTGATCCATGTCTTCTACAGTCGTATTTTGCTACAGTATTTTTCATGCTTTTCTCAATATCTGCTTAATACGATGTTGTATGGCCTGTCAGAAGAAAATCATTATTTATTTATCCATTACACCCAAATTCATTATATTAAACTCCAATATCATCCCCAAAATAATCATGTAAGGGAAAATAAATATGAAAATATTTTCCTTATCAAATTCCCCCACACTTAGCTCTTAGACATCCTCGGACAAGAAGGATTGACTAATAATTACTTCCAACAAAATCAGAAGTGTCAAGTCATAAGCAAGGACACAATTGAAGAGTAAAGAGATCATAGTATTCTTGAATCAACAAAAATATAAACTGGTAACTTCATTTAAAAATGAATGAACCAAATTCATAATTGTAACTCATCATCTCAATCTCTCAAGTGTTTAAAGGTAAGTGTTTCGCTTAAATTCATCTGAAAAGATTACGCTGCCATAAGCTTGCCAAAAATCTCAATCTCCACTACCTAATTCACATGCATAATTCAAATCAAAAGGACTTATTAAGGGTTGTAATGGGGCTAGGGTAAAATGAATGTAAAAAGTGATATGAAAGGCTACATTTAAGAAGTAAATAGAGCAATTGAAAAATGGGTCATCTTATGAATAAACTTATCTCATCACAACAACCCACAATTTTTATTCAAATACTAAATATCTTTTTTTTTCCTTTTCTCTTTTTTTTTTATAAATTTTTTCCCTTTTTTCCTTTTTTTTATAACTTCTGCAATTTTACAGTTGATGATATATAGACCCACATACTTTTCAAAAGCCCATTTCACAGAAATTTCAAATGCTTTACTAATCTTCCAAATTGGGTAAAAGCAATTGATATATCATTAAAACACATATTAATGGGTTGAGAAATAATCAATCAGGCTTAAAGGGGCTTATCAATTGTATAATTGCAAGGTTGGCTATTTGACTCTGGCTAAACAAAATGAATGCTTTTATCATTTTCGAATATGCATGTGACATATAATTTCAATCAGATTTAAAGCAAGTTCTAGAGTAACAACTTAATAGGTGAATATCACACACAAGAAAGATAATCATTATTGATCATATAGGCTCAAAAGCTCACAGTTAGGGACTTTCAAATTCATCTCATTCAATCTAAAAATTCATCACGAAATTCAACAATCAGTTGTTCAATCATGCTATAAAACCTCTAAACTCAATTGATCCATGCTTCAAACTTATATACTTCTTAAAATCATTGAAAAGCCCTTAAATAATTTTTTTTATAAGATGAAATAGAAAAAAACTACAACTAATAAGATGTGTCTCAAGAGTTAAGAATAACTCTTTACTCTACCATCTATGCATACCCCATGCATCTAATGGTTTTACTAACTAACTATCTAATGGAGAAACTATGCTTTTTTTTTACATAAATTTTTTTTTATATAATCCACCCCTAACCTAAATCAGACATTATCCTCAATGTCTTCTAAAGATTAAAGAAGGTTTTTTTTAACAACCTAAACACACAATAAAGTAAACCAAAATGCTAAGAGTAAAACCATAAGATAAATGAAAGTTACAACCGGAGAGTGGTATCTAGATCCTACTTCTGACTGCTATCTGAAGATTGCCTACCTATTTGCTTAACCAATGGATCTGGTTTAATTAGGTTAATAGGCTTGCATTTGATCCAATAGTTGATCCGCAGTTGGCGCATAAATTATGGAATGGCGAGTCGCTTGGGATTTGAATCCTGTTTCCACAGCATGATCAAGAAAGGATAACAGATTATCATAAAAACTATTAACATTTACAATCCTAATCATTTTTTATGAAAGTTCAGTTTAGCCCAATATGCAATACTAGAGATCCATCCAACATTTCAAAACCACCGGGTAGAGAGATAAAAGCATCAGCACGGTAGAACATACGTCTCGTTCGTTCAGGTAGGCTAGAAACCTGTAACTCTTTCCCTAAAGAGAAGATATGATTTTCTAACTTCTTCACCCTTACACACAAACCTTTGCTACCATTAATGGTTGCAGGAATAGACACACTTCCCCTCAGGCCCTGGATACCTCCCCCGTAGATGAAGTTTATCTTTCTAGCAGCTAATGCATATCTCAGTTCCTTTGCTATAGGTATAAACTCTCCATCCTTTCCCAAGTCAGTTTCACCAAAAATGCAGATAGATGTAAATCTACATTTTAGAGTGATACGACTCCTCTTTTTTTCTCTCAACATTTTATGTTTTTACAAATGAAAGATTGCATATTATATTACAAAATAATGAAAACAAAATCATGCAAATCACACACTTTTCAAAAAATTTTGAAAAAATTTCCAACACGAATGACCAATAGGCCACTGTGCGAAGAAATTAAGTGAGTAAAGAAAGTCAAAAGTTACTGAAAAAGATAAGACATATTAGACAAAAGTAAGATTATGGCTTACATCTTCCTCTAGTTTTACGTCCAGTAACATCTTAAACGCTTTCTATGAATCAAGGATTTGTTTCCCATCCAGTTTTCTCATAAACTGGAAAACAGGGTCTTTTAACATCAGATTCCAAGACGGTAGCACTCTTTTTCTTTGTTGAATATATCTAATAAATCAAGAAGAACCCAATGAACATCACCACTAGGATGTGTCTCAAGAGTCTGAATGATATCATCTTGTGACTCCTTACTCAGTCTATCCTTAATGAATTTAATTTTATCTTCTCAATTTATAGAAACTATACCTTTGCTCATACAGCGCTGATCATAATTCCACCTTGCACATTTAGAATATACCTTCATTATTTTAGCTCTTCTCTTTTTGGAGTAAGAGCTTATTCTCATACCTGGCATAGGTTTAATAAATAACTCATGAATCTTACCTATTAAACGTACCTTAGCTTCAATGATCCAACGGACATCCTTAGGAAGGCCCAAACGCTTGAATGTCTACATTCTTTCAAGTCGACAGCTACAGATCTTCCTGAGCACATATTTGGGAAGAATAGGGAACCTGCTCTTAAGCTTTACAAGAATTCCCTCCATGATGAGACTACAATTTAAAGATACAGTGTTGTGTGCTTCAGTGAGTAAGAAAAAAAATGAAAGAGTAAGGAAAAGAAGTTTTGGGTTGCCTCCCAAATAGCTGCCCTTCTTTAACGTCTTTAGCTAGACAAAAAAAATTCTTTAAATTTTTTTATTTATTACTTTTATTTTTTTATATTTTTTTAAAAAAAATTATGACTTACCTGTTGATTCCTCAAACATGATGACAATTTTCAAAGTGTTGAGTACACCGTTATTATACTCTTTTAGCCTTTGCTCGTTCACTTTGAATGTTTGATCACCATCTTGAATCTCCATAGTTCCATATAGCCATACTTGAATCACAGTAAAATGTCCTAACCACCTTGATCTCAGCTTTCCCAGAAAGAGCTTTAACCTTGAGTTATACAACAACACTTTTTGTCCAGGTGTGAACTCTCTCCTCAGAATTCTTATGTCATGCCACAATTTTGTCTTTTCCTTGTATAACTTGGCATTCTCATAAGCTTGTTGTCTGAATTCTTCAAGCTCGTTGAGTTGGAGAAGTCTCTTTTTACCAGCTGTCTTTGAATTAAAATTTAATGCTTTTATTCCCCAATATTCTTTGTGCACTTCAGGATTAGTAGATTTTGATACATCTACCGCTCTTATTATGAATGGTTGATCCATACAGATTTCATGCACCATATCTTTTGTGCAGCTAGTTAATGTATCTACTCTGTAACAGGTTTCACCTTCATTTGGAAAGGACCAAGCCTTAAAAATGTTGAAAGATACTTGATCATCTTGAGCTCGCAAGGTTAACTTTCCCTGTTGCACATATATTAAAGTTCTCCCAGTTGCTAGGAATAGCCTCCCAAGAATGATAGGAATTTCTTAGTCTTCTTCCATGTCAAGTATGATGAAATCAGCTGGAAATATGAGTTTATCCACCTTCACCAGAACATCTTCTAAGACACCCCTCGGATGTTTAATTGATCGATTAGCTAGAAGTAGTGAAACTTTGGTAGGCTTCACCTCTCCAAGACCAAGTTTTTTGTAGACAGATAAAGACATGAGATTTACACTTGCTCCCAGGTCAAAAAGTGCTCTTTCAAAGTTACATTGACCTATGGTGTAAGGTATGCAAAAGCTTCATGAATCTTTAAGCTTTGGTGGTAATTTCTTTTGCAGAAAGGCACTGCACTCCTCAGCAAGTGCAACTGTCTCAAATTCCTCTAGCTTACGCTTATTTAAGAGAATATCCTTCATGAATTTTGTATAACTGGGCATTTAGGCAAGAGCGTCTACAAAAGGGATATTGATATATAACATTTTAAAAACCTCTAGAAACTTTTTAAACTGCTTGTCTAGCTTTGCCTTTACAAGTCTCTAAGGGTATGGAACTAGTGGTGCATATAGATGAGGGTTATCTGGAAAGCTGATTCTTACTGGTACCACATCATCCTCTTTAGGTTTCTATGCTTCCTCCTTCTGTTCTTCTTCACTTTCTTTTTTTTTCTCTGTTATTCTTATGTAGAATTACAAGATCTTTCAATTCTTTCCTACTCCTTAATGCAATAGCCTTCACATGCTCTATTGGGTTTCTTTCAGTGTCACTTGGAAGAGTACCTGGTTGTCTGAAATTCAGCATATTTGCAATTTGGCCCATTTAGATCTCCAAGTTCTTTATTAAGGCTTCGTGGCTTATAAGTGTTACGTCAATCCTAGCCATAAATTAAGATGTATTCATGGTTAGTTGAGCTAATGCTTCTTCTATATTTACTTTCTGTTGTGGTGGATTTAGTGGTTGAAGAGCTTGTTGCTGGTAGTTTCCTTATGGCTTGAACATATTTTGATTATTCCTCCAGCCAAAGTTTGGATGATTCTGCCAACCGGGATTATAAGTGTTTGAGAATGAGTCATTTCTTTGACTTTCGATGTAATGAGCTTGCTCCGACTGAGAAGGCATAGATGAGTGTCCCTCTTGACTTTGCATGCTCATATGACGTCCTTCATATCGATCACAAGTTTCATGAGGAGTACTGATTGCATTTGCTTGGCTTGTCAATGAGCTCACTTGCTTCGATATAGATGTAACTTGAGAAAACAAAGTTGTAAGGATATCTAGTTCATGCACTCCAAGTACCCTCTTTGAATTGTGACGTTTAGAAGGCCATTGGTATGCATTGTTCACCATCTCCTCAAGTAAATTATAGGCATCATCTAGAGTTTTTCCCATTAAAAATCCTCCAGCTACAGCATCTACAAGAAATCTAGTGGTATGCATCATCCCATTATAAAATGTTTGCATTGTCCACCAATCTGGTAACCCATGATGAAGACATCTCCTTAGGAACTCCATGTATCTTTCCCAGGCTTCATAGAGGCATTCTAGTTCATGCTGAAAAAATGAGGTAATTTCATTCCTACTAAAAATTTATGTGCCAAAGCGACTCATGTAGTTATGCTTCCCACTGGTAGAGAGTGTGACCAGCTCTTAGCCTTATCCTTGAGTGAGAAAGGGAAAAGTTTAAGTCTAATGGTATTATCAGTAACACCATTATGCTTGAATGTGTCGCAGATTTCTAAGAAGCTGGCTATATATGCGTTGGGATCTTCTGTTGATAAACCAACGAACTGATTTGCTTGCACCATCTAGATAATTGCAGGCTTGATTTCAAAATTGTTGGCTACTACTGGTAGGTTTCTGATTCCAGAAGTTGCCTCCATGACTGTTGGTGTTGCATAGTCTATGAGTGTTTTGGTATCTGATACTTCTCCTTTCGGATTTGCCATTGAATTGATTGAAGTAGACTACTTTCGAACTCTCCGATTTCTTCGACAAGTTCTCTCGATCTCAAAATCAAAATGTTGTAATTCAGTCTTCTTCGATCTGGTCATGTACTAAGCAAAAACCTGAAAAGAAACAAAAGATGCTAAAAAGAAAACAAATGTAATATGAAGATCAAATTAGTATTAAAATTACTTAGTTTTGATATTAATGACAACAATCCCCGACAACGACGCTAAAAACTTGTTACGAGTGTAGGATGGTGTATTTAGAAAGTTCAAGTGTACACTGTCGTAAACAAGTAATATAGAAGTAAGTAGAGTATCATTCCCACAAGGATTGATCACTAAGTACTAAAATTGGTCATCTTAGTACTATTTAGTCAGTCGATTAGTTGTGATTGAGATTGCAAGATAAAAATGATGAAATATGAATACAAGTGATACGAAAATAAATATGAGAAAAAGCCCTAGGGATTAGATTTCACTTAGCAAATTCCGAATTGAATCACTTATCTATTCTAGTCCAATTTATTCCATATGATTGATAGTCAAGTTTCGCTAATTTAATTACTAGGCTCTTCCAAGGTCAAGTAATTCTATAATTAATCGCTAACCCAATATATTCCTATATAAATTTAAGCAATTAATCATGTATTAGGATTTATGGAACTCATTAAGACTACATAACCCATATGAATATATTCCTATTTCATATGTAAATTATGGTTTTAATTATAGGATCTATACACATGCATCTCCTTCCGGTCTCAACATACATATTAAAATCATCCAAAAGGTGGCCAACCAATTGAAAGCATTAAGAACAATAATTAAAACGCAATCATGAATGAAAAATTAAAACTAGATTTAATAAGTTAAGATTCAATCCGTCATTAGTAGGCTACGTCATCACCCTAGGAAAAGGAAAATTAGCTCATGATGAAATTAAAAAAAAACAAAATAAATTAAAGACATCATAAATATTGCATAAAAATTAATTACAAAAACATAAAAATACAACTATAAGATGCATGAAAATGGAAAATCTAGCCTACCATATAGGAGGTAAAACCTTCCATGTAGATGGCAACATATACCATCCATAAAAGAGGACTACCTAGGCCTTCCATATAGGAGGTAAATCATCCATGTAGGAGGCATGCAAGAAGTAAAAAAATGCAAAAAATAAATTCTAAAATTAACAACTCTCTCTCTAAAATAGAAGCTCTCTCTCTCTCTCTCTTCCTTCCTCTCTTCTTCCTCGTCATTTTAGGATGCCAAGAAGCTCTATTTATAGGCTTGAATTTTTGGGTGCTACAGTGAACCGCACCGCTACAGTAAACCGCATTGCTACAGTCCCACGTCTAAACCACCGACCGCTACAGTTCCGTGTCTACTATAGTCATATTTTGCTACAGTGCCGTATCTGCTACAGTATCGTATGAATAGCATTTTGCTACAGTTTTTTCAATGTTTTTCTCAATATCTGCTTAATACGGTGATATATGGCCTATCAGAAGAAAATTATTATTTATTTATCCATTATACCCAAATTCATTATATTAAACTCCAATATCATCCCCAACATTATCATATAAGGGAAAATAAATATGCAAATATTTTCTTATCAATAATAATCAAGATAAACTTCTTTTCCAAAACTTGATATTTTCCTCTTCAAATTTACAAGTTCCACAAAACTTATTTCTTAAACAAGGAATACACATGCATACATACATACATACATGAATGCATACATCCATCCATACGTCCATGTATGCATGTATACATACATACATTAAATGCATACATCCATCCATGCGTGTGTGCGTGCATCCATACATACATACATTTACCAACAAAAATTCTCATGTCTCATTAAATTTTTCTCATATTATCAACTCTCTTAAAAGTAAGACATTAGCATATATGGCAAGTGGAAAGTAATAACCTCTTGCCAAGAAAGAAAATATTACCATAATAAAATTCATGTGCTTAAAACCAATAATCATAAATCAATCTACATAGTTCACATTATCACCTCTACTAGTTCACAACTAATTAAGTGTCTAAAAATAACAAAAAGAGGCCTTAAGACTCTCTAAAGTCCCCACTCTCAAACTTGGCCATCAACAATTATCCCAACATAACTATTAGATTCCAGTACTCTCAAATAACTTATTCAAACCGATAAACAACCTCCAATTACTCAAATCAGTCAAAAATCCTCAATTTATAACTTAGGGTTTTACACTAAAATACCCATTTGATAAAATTAAGCTTAGACTACAATCTAAATTGATTAAGACTCCAGTATAACTCATATTAACATAACCCAAACATCAAAAATCATTTCCAAACAACACATTATCATAACTTAGCAAAAATGTATCTCTAAAGTCAAACCCTAGGTCAAAAATCCATATAACATCAAATCCAACAAAACTAAACTGATTAAACTCTTTATCTAACCCAAATAACTCATTTAAACTTTAAATATTCAGTGAAATCATGGCCCATTATGAAACCTAGCTCAAACCCTAGATTTTCAAAACTTTAAGATATGAAAAATCAAGAAGAGAAGAGTATAATCAAGTTAGAATTACTTGATTTGATGTTTGGAAGCTTAAATATACTCCCTAAGGCCGAAACTAGCAAACCCTAGTAGAGAAAAATGGTTCCATCTTCTCCTAAACTCTAATTTTTGAGTCTAAAAATGTTGTTATATAATATTATTTTTGAGCATTCACTATAGGTTTGGAAGAAATAAGGTTGCAACCCATCGTGCCCTAGGGCTTTAAAAGCCCCCATTATGAAAGCTACATTTTTTACCTCAATTTTTGTAAATTTTCTTGTGAATTATGTTCATATATTGTGATGATATATTAAGAGAATATTTAATTTTCTCTAGCTTAAATTACCTCTTCTATCTCCTCTTTGACATGGTTGAGTAAATAATTGCATAAGTGAAACTATTAGTCATGTGTTGGCAAGTAAACTCACAACTATTGTCTTCCTACTTAACCCAATACCCTCTAAGTTAGTCACAATCATTCCCTGTAAGTTATGAATAGGCCTTAAATCAGCCTCAAGAACCTTAAAATCATAAGGGTCAGTAACTTATATCCATAATTTTTCCTAAAAGCACAGAACATTGAGGTCAAGGTATAAAAGGTATGTCTTCATGAGATGCCTTAAGAATTCAAAAAAAATGTCTTTATTATTGAAAATAATGACAGCTTAGTAACTAAAAGAGAATCAAGGGGCAAAACGTTCATAGAAACCAAATCGTCTAAGAGAAAATGAGCAATGATCATACTGAATCTCTTTGAGAGGTTAACAGTGACAAGGAATAAGTAAGTATTCCTCAGTTCACTAACCTGAGTGGAAGGGTTAAGGACATTTTTCATAAAAAGATGTAAGACTAAAAAGGTAAGAAGTAAGTTATAAGAAGAATACATGACCCATACATGAGAAGACAATCTTATGAAATTCCACCTCATAACAAATCATCATTTAGTATATGACAATAAAGGGCTAAATTCCCTAACAGATTGAATGCATTCTTTGTCATTAAGAAGGTGACGATGACTACCAAGAAGTTTATGAAAGACACTAAAAGGATCTACTTAGAAGAATTTCATAGGGCAAGTAAGAGGATATGGATTCTTTTTTAAACTAGCCAAGTACATGTTTGGCAATTTGTCACCTAGACGAAATGCAATTAAGGGCCAGTAGGTTCTCAAATACAAAGTAGGCAAATCAAACCTAAGACACTCAATGGCTAAGGGGCACCATAATGAGAAGGTATTGGTTAATAAGAAACCTTCTTGCTCGCTATGCACTTTAACTCTGAATAACCAATTTTGGATATAACAACAAGCTTAGTCTTAAAATTATATCAAGATGAGGTAAAGACTGCTTTCTAAATTGGAAATCAAATGATGAACTCTATATGAAGTAGCTTGAGGGCTTCATAGAAACAAATATCCAAGCAATAGTATTTGAGGTTTCACAAAGTGAAAGCCTCACTAACTTCAAGATAATTGAAGACCACTACATAAGTGCTAAACAGTCTCAAGATGATTCTTTGTGAAGTCATCCTTATGTGAATGACATATTTGTAGCCAGAAACAAGTCTTAAGAGAGTTAAAGTAAAAAAAATGTTAGAGTTATCCTTGAATTTTGAGTTGAAAAGTCATAGGTAGAATAGAATATATCTTGAATGATCAGATAAATTGAGTTTGCACAAGGAAGGTACGGTATGTCCATGTACAAGCATTTCAATATAATAAAATGCAAGCCTATGGATACCTTTGAAGTCAAGGGAATAAGCTTAGAAAGGTTATGCGTCCTACAAGGAATCCAACATAGAAACAGTGGATAGAGTCCCACAATAAGAATATGATTGGTAATTTGATTGTATACATGGTATACGAAACCAAATACATTTTGATCAAACTTCAAAACCTTTTTTTTGGTCCAGTTATGGAAAAGATTATGAGAAGAACCATGAATTGAGTTGTCAAGACAATAACTCACATTTGGAAGGATACTTCAACACAAGACCTAGGAAAATAATAATAGAGTTAGGGGTGTTCAAAGTGTCCATGTCCTAGTCATCCTAGCCCAGTCCTAGACATTTTGATCCTAGAATTTCCCGTCCTATCCAAGATCGAGACATATTGAGACCAAGATCGGGATTGGAATCAAGATCACCCTGAAGATCCTGGTCCAAATCTCGGTCCCCTTTTTTAATTTTTTTTATCTCATAAATTAAGCTATCATTTAATAAGATGTGTATCACATTTTTAATTAGATTTTAACCGCATATATCGTGATACTAATTCTAACTAGATATTGTATAAATATAATAACAAATATAACAATAACAACAATAACAAATGATGTTCTTCAATTCTAGATCAATTTATATAATTATTATGGCCTTATTAGTTGTTAAATGATCTTTTTAAACAATAGAATATAGAGAATTTAAATAAGATAATGATTTTTTTAAGTTTATTATGTTTTAAAAATATATGGATCACACCTAGATCGGGACTGAGATGCAAATTACACCCGAATAAAAAACTGGGACCAAAAACTGAGAACTGGGATTAGGGGATCCTGGTCTTGTCCCAGGGTTTAAACACCCCTAAATAGAGTTAATGAAGTAAAAAAATAGATAGTGTATTTCTGTTATCCATAGAATCAGAACACAAAGCGTGCTCTACAACCATTCAGGAGTTATATGGCTAGAGAAATTCCTATAAGTAAATGAGAATGAATTATGGATAAAAGGATTCACATAACAACATTTTATGATGTGGATATTAAGTATCACAACAAGTCAAAATATACATTTGATGTGTTTCTGTAAGAGATATGCTTCTAGAGAGAGAAAGCAACTGTTTAATAACCTTCTACTGACATAATGTTGGTAGATCTCCTTACTAAGCATGTAGCTTGATATTTATTAAGTTAGTAAAGATCTTGAGTGTAACATCCCTTTTTTTTATTCACCAATATTCATTGTATGTACTTGTGACATTTCATAGAATAAAATGGTGAATTGTGATGCACATAAAATGATAAACACTTCAATCGATGGTTATATACAATTTGGTTAAGTTAAGACACAAAGGAGCAACTCTTGTCCACTTAAAGGCCTAACACTATAACCTAAATTGTAGCATGGAAGGACACAAATATTGGCCCAATATAAGTGTTAAAATTCAGCCAAAACAAGGGAGAAAAGAGCAAGCCATGATTTATTACAATAAATCACAAAATGTAATGGTAAAATGGTAATTTTCCATAAAACAAGAAGCAAATATTTATCCCTTTTCCTCTTGATATTTTTGAACAAATGAGAGCAAATAAGATTAAAAATGATTATGTGGTAATAAATATATAAATTGGAGCATTTGTGGCTAAGTAATAAGTTGGAAAAAGTCAAAAAGTAAATATGACCAAAGTAATTAATTAAAGGAGGAATTAGGGATAATGCAAGAAGTATTTATTTATTCCCTCTCTTGTCATGATTTTTGGCCATAAGGAAAAAAAGGAAAATAATTTGCTTGGCTCACATTAATTCAAGAAGGAATAAATCATGGCCAAGTAAAATTGCATATGGTAAAAATTGCCATAATGTAATATTAAACCAAAAGTAATAAGAGATACTTCAAGAGCCTATTATCCCTTTCCTTCCTCATAATTTTGATCAAATTGGAAAATAGAGAGAGAGAGAGAAGAGAGCTTGAAGAAACTTGGAAGAGCAAGAAGAGCTTAGGGTTCAAGAAGACAAAATCAAGGCAAGTAGGCTTAATTTCAAGTGTTCTTGCCTTCTAACTTCATGAAAACCTCTTCTAATCTCTTCTCCATCTTGATTATCATGTTTAGCAAGTAAAATCAAGAGGGAAGAGAGAGAGAAAAGTGAGGCCTACAGAGAGAAAGTGTAATACCTTATTTTCAATAGTCCCAGATAAGTACAAATGAGTAGTAAAATTAGTTGTAGAACCAGGATTCGAACCCGGACTACCCAACTTTTGAAAATGTTCACAAATCCCCAATCTCAACTCAAGAGTTGAACCTAGGGTTGAGACAGTTTTTCAAAGGGTAGAAAACTTTTCAATTATTTCTACAAGTTTTACTACGTCACTAAGTCTCATTGGCTCTTAGTTCATCATATCAGAGTATGTGAGCGATTCTCTGCTTAAGTCTTACATTTCATACTTTAGCCATAATTTCTTTTAGTTTGGAAGCGTTAACCTAATATTAAATTACCATCCATTTACTAGTTCTTCTACTATACAGTTGTCAGAGTTACAAAGTTATACACACCATATACATATCAAAATATTCAAAATACTAGAAACAGACAACCAACATAAAAAGAATAGATTATGTAGCTTCTTCCTCTAGCTTTCCACGCTTACCCTCTTGCCCTTTGAGCTAAAACCTATACTATAAATTGGTTTATAAAAAAAAGGGTGAGATTCAAAAGAATCTCAGTAGTAACAAGTGGTCAATCATACAGATACAACATCATAAAGCATACCACACAGTCATCATACAACATAATTATCACCATAAAATTCAGAGCATAACATGCAATTCACATACCATCATAGTGTTAGGTCTATCACAAGGTCCCGAGTGTTACCTGTGCAATCGGCCCTGGGCATCTACTCGTGCATTACAGAATGTGCAAGACAATTCAAAATGAATCTACAAAACATACAATGTATCTTATAACATATACAAAAATAGAGTTACTACCTGGTCACTTCCCTTGAGCGATATCCAATTGCTATCCTGAGCTCGAGCAGGTCTTAGACTCTGGACAGCTGTCAAGTCCTCTACTTGTTTCCGTAATCGGTTTGGAAATCTGGCAATACTCTGGCTAGTGAGATGGAACCAAACACCTCCAAATGAAAATCCAAAACCATAGATAGGAAGCTTAGAATGAGTAGAAGAAGGTTTGTGAATGATACTTTGAGAGAAAACATCAATTCGGTAGTGTTTCGACCGATTGAAGTTCTTGGAAAATACTATTCACTCTTCATCTCTCCTCCACCATTTCTCAACATTTTTCTAGCATTTTTATGAGTTTTGGGGGCATCTAGATGAAAATGTAAGGCCATAAAGAGGTCTTAAAAGCATCTTCCACATGTCGCAATCCCATGGTGCCATTTGTCCAGTGAACTAATGATTTGGTGACACTTGTCACTTCCTTTAATAAAGTGGGTCCCATCTCTTTTCTCAGGCCTTTAACCATCAAGATGTTAGGGGAGTAGGGGTCTAATGATTTTCCCTGGCTCCGGGCTTAGTATTCAAAAAACTCAGTCAAGTGACCAAACAGGAGACCGGTGGATTTCCCCGGCTCGAGGTGAGGTAGCACCCCTTGGTGATGACAACTCAAAAGGCATAAAGGTAATGGTAACCATGAAGGACACTTGTCACCTCCTCAATCTTCCAACACAAAAGTGGCATTGTCCTTTGCAATGATTAAGGGACACTTGTCATCCTCTTACTTAGCCAACACAAAAGCTAGGTAATCATTACACATCATGACTTACTTTATTAAAGTTACTTTAGTGATGTCTACTCGGATTTACTCGGAACTTACTCGAGATTGTGTCACGCATATCGAAGCCCATCACATAACACCAAGTCAGAGTGTGTGTATGGGTTCCGCATGGCGCCACATACCGACGTCCACTTTAAAAAAATGCAGGGTACACATGTATGCCCTAAAAATGGCATGTGCACACCTACATCGGCCTATTTCACTAGATTAATCGGTTCCTTACTTTATGACATAGTTGGGTGGCATCCTTCTACCTACCTAATGGCACGTATATATGTCATGTACACATCTGCACTGACATTTTAAGCATATTGCCTGCAAATACTGAGCTCTTTGCCCGGTAAGGCCAAATCGCATAGTCCCTGAGAGTCTTTTTATATCTCATCATTCTTGGGACTCTTTCTAAACTAGGCTTAGTTGTTTACCTGATATAGGCGTTTTTCCAATTCTCTAGGCCCAAAATTTGGGATATTACAGAAAGTGAAGAAATTAAGAGGTAATCTCAAAAACCTTGATCCTCTTGGTTAGTATGTTGTTGTTGTTGTGGTTGGCTTGATTTTGTTTATTTTTTGAAATTTGGAAGATGAAACCCTAAGATGTTATGCTACCAAAATTTCTATGGATCATGTTTATTGAGTATTTATATGGTTAATCATATGATTATAAGTGAAAAAGAAGTGGTTAATCAAGAGAAATCAAGAAAACACAACTTCCCTTTTAGGGTTCTATGTTTCGGCCATGCACAGAACTAGGGGGAGGAGTTGGAACTTTGTAATTTTAATGGTTCCATTAGATTTAGAAGGGAGATTCAATGAGAAGGATTAGAGTAACATTGGGCAATTAAAGTAGGCTTCAAAGCCATGCATCCAACTTCCAGAATAAAGCAAGGAAGGGTAGACAACTTAGCGGTCTCTACTCTTGCTAATAGTTTAGCACACTCTTTGTTGTTACTATGGGGTCCTGAAGCACAAGGAGATTTTACCCGTTGGTGTCAATTAGGTGGTTTAACAGGAGATGTTGTTTGATTGGTTTCACTGGAAGCAGTTTTGTTGTGAAATGATTTTTCGTAACCAAACCAAGTCCAAATATTATGAAAATTTATAAACATATATTAAACATGCATATCTCTAATTATTTATGTGGAACATAATTTTTGGACTAGTGGATTAAAAGATATAATTTTTCAAAGTTAAGCCATGTTTCTAGAATGCAATCTGGAACAGAGGAGGTTTGGTGAATTTTTAGGAATAATGTAGTGATAATAGTCAGACTTAAGTATTTTCCATAAAATAAATCTTAAATATCTTTACATAGGTTTTAGAACCATTCAATTTGGAATTTCCTAGAATTAATTTATGAATTTTCAAAATCAGCTAAAAATATACCAATTTTCTAGAAAACTGTGAAATTGCAGGTGCAAAAACTGCTATAACTGTGTTAGATACCCAACAAATTGTGATTAAAAGATAGTAGTAATGCAAGTAATAACCAATTACTTATAAAATTTAATTTATATGGATTGATATTAGCCTGAGCCGAATCAAGGAATTGGACTGACAGTAGAACTGAAAAAGAATTCAGGTAGTAACTCTTTCTTTTATACACTATGTGAACAATTGTATGCTTTGTGTATACCATCTTCTGTAATATGACAGTGCCTAAGGCATACGACCTAGCTGTGGTCTAGGATATAGCTGAGGTACACAAGTTAAGCCAAAGATCCAAACAGTCGTTTGACTTTGGACAATGTGCATACAACATAGTATGAGTTTGCATCTTACATAACATGATGCATTGCATATTTATTTTCACATTTTATATATCTAATTACGTGGTACTATGATACCTCATTTCCTATAGCTTTAGTTGAGTACAAAAGTGTAATATCCCAAATTTTGGGACAAGAGGCTTGAAATTAAGCATGGATCAAGAGGACTGCTAAGCCCTGGTTTAGCAAGTGTCCTAGTAAGGCATGATTTTATTCCCTAAATTTATTTATACCCTTGGGGGTATTAAAAAGCATTAGGAGTGGCAAAATAAAGTAATTAGAAGTCACACACAATATAGTAAAGTGGAACTCAAAGTAGTATTGCTACCGGTTAAATCCCCAGTGTGGCAGTGGTGATTGTGTGATATTTTTCAATGAGTAAATAATGTAAAAAAATTATTAACTTTCCATAATAAAAGTATACTTATCAAGCTTTAATTTGATAGGTCATATAAGTCATTTGGAGCTGTACACAAAGAGAAATGAATTTTTGAAATTAACCCAGCGAAACTGGTATTTTTCCCTGCCAATGTCCAAAGATTAAAATTTTAGGAATATTGAGATTCCAATTAGCCAAAGCTTATATTTTTAATTAAAAATAGACTCAATAAGGGTCACATAGCCTTTAGCCTTTAGAATCACCCCAATTGGATATCTACACAATTAGATATGAATTTTCAAAGTTTGATGAAAATTATGCCCAGTTTTCCATTAAGTGCGAAAATGGGAATAAATGTAAGGGCAAAATGATCATTTGACCAATAAAGCAATCATGACACAACTTTTGTGTTGGCCAAATGAGAGCATGACACTTGTCCTCTCATGATGAAAAAGTAATCTTACCTTTTGAGTTGGCACCACAAGAAGTCGCCACCTAGCCCTCGAGTCGGGGAAATCCACCAGTCTCCAATCTGGTCACCCGACTGACATTCCCGAACACTGAGCTGGGAGCCAGGGAAAATTATTAGACCCCTACTTCCCCTAAAACTTTGGATAGCTAAAGGCCCGAGAAAAGAGACGGGACCGGCCTTATTAAAGTAGGTGACACGTGCCACCGAATCAATGGAACACCGAACAAATGGCACCACGGGATCGCGACACTATACATGACTTTTCCAAGACCATTAAAGGCCTCATAATTTCTTGAAGCTACCTAAATATTCAGGAAAAAATGCCAAAATCAAAGAAAAATGGTTAGAGGAGAAATGAAGAGTGAATAGTAACTTTTTAGAACTTCAATCCGTCGAAACACTACCAAATCGGTGTTTTCTCTCAAAGTACCCTTCATAAACCTTCTTTTACTCATCCTAAGCTTCATTTCTATGATTTCAGATTTTCATTTGGAGGTTGTTGGTGGCATCTCGGTTTCTGGAGTACTGCCGGATTTCCGAATCGACAGCGGAAACGCGTAAAGGTAAGGGTGGGCTTCCTTTTTCACCGATTGGTTTGTTGTTTTCAAGAGTTTTATGGGGGTTGGGTACTGTTCATTTTCAACCAAGGGATGTTTTTAGAGTTTTAATTATGTGTTTATGGTTAGATTATGATTTATAATGATATTAGACAAAATTCTATTTTAGTGAATTGTTGTAGAAAACTCTAGTTTTCTGGTCTGAACAGAACGTGATGAAGGAGTGATAATTTTGTAATTTTCATGGTTCCATTAGATTTATAAGGCAAAATTGTGTAAGTATATAAGGGTTCACAATTTTTTGATGCTTGTATATAAATTTGAAATTTTTTAAAGTTGTGGAGTAGATGCTGCGAAATTCATTTTCTGGAGGCAGTGCCATTGTAATGAGTTTTTGAGTGATCAAATGTTATCCAATGACCATGAAATTTTCTATTCTAAAAGTATAGACATAGACCTTTAATTTTATAGGTCATAACGGTTAATGGGATTTATATGCAAGGAGTTCTATATTTTTAAAGTTTGGGCATTAAAAACTGGGTAATTCTGGAGTAGGGTCCAATAAAATGGAATTTTGTACTTATTTGAGTGTACTTAGGATATGGATATATTTTTCCCTTAAATTATACTTAAATAATGTCAAATAAAACTTTAAACCACATCAATTGGATTTATTTAGATTTAATTATGATTTTTCAAAGTTGGTAAAAAATATGTCAGCTTTATATCTTATGCGAATTTAAAACTTACAAATGTCTTACAAATGTAATTGGTATGAACTCCAAAGGTGAAAATAAGACTTTAAGGCTAATGTGACCCATTAGAAATTCACTTTTCATGTCTCTAATGATGTCATTACTTATCTAGGGCCATGAAGTGATAAAGAAGAAGCAATGGTTGGAAGAGCAAGGGATAAGAAAAGGACATAAAGTCCAGGAGGTAGTGAACTTATCTTGTTTGTATTATTTGATATGTATGTTTGCATTGATTATGTGATTTCTTTGCCTAATTTTGTTGAACATACTTGATTGATTGAAGCTCTGTTATATCTGTACAATGGCCATGTGTATGTCATAACATTGAGCATGCAAAAATGTCATTATGTTGGCATGAAGTATGGTAGGCAAGTTTGTCATGCATTAACTATATATCTTATATGCATAGTGGTATTGTTTATTACTGAGATTCCTTTAAATCTCACTCTCCCCAAACCAACCATTTAGACAGGTGGCAAAGGTAAAGAATGCATGGAGAAATGCAATAGAAATTGCAGAGGTAAAGTGAAGATCATAGTGCAAGGCACTACTATTATATTAATGTAAATGTTTTGGTGGTTTTATGTGGAGTTATATATTTGATGTATATAAATGTATGAATGCAATATAAGCAAAGAATAACTCTAATTTCATTAAAAAGGTAAAAGAATCGCTTGCATACTCTGATGTAATAAGATTAAGAGCCGACGAGACATTGTGACATAGTGAAACTTAAGAAAATAATTGAAATTTTTTTTTACCTGCTGAAAAACCCTCTCAACCCTAGGTTCAACTCCTGAGTTGAGATTGAGAATTTTTAAATATTTACAAGAGTTGGGTAATCCAAGTTTGAATCATGATCCCACCAATGATTTCACTACTCATTTATACTCGTCTTAGGCTATGAAAATGAGGTATTACAAAAAGAGTAGTAAAATCATGCAAGAGACCAATATTTGAACCCGGAACACCCAACTTCTGAAAATATTTATAAATTTCCCGACCTCAACTTAGGATTTAAACCTAGAGCTGAGAGGGTGCTAAAACTTTCTCAAAACTCTTTTCACAAATCTTCACTAACTGGTTAAGACTCACCGGTTTTCCCTTTTTATTATTATTCATCAGAGTTTACGAGCGTACCTCCGCTGACTTTACACATTTTGTTAGCGATAGGAAGCAAAACTACTTATTTTCCACCATTCATTCACTAGATTACTTTTACATTGCTTGTCAAGCTTACATAACATATACATCATATACAACCCACAATCCAAAAGTCATATGGACTAGACAACCAAATGACTAAAGTCTTCTGCACCTCAACTTCTAGTCATCGCCGTTTACCTTCTTCTTGCCCCTCGAGCTTTCTCCCTGTACTAAAGGTGGGTTTTGAGGAAAAATGGTGAGATTCTGAGGAATCTCAGTAGTAACACATGTCAAACATATAGAGATAACATTACAAAGTATGCTTCATACTCATCAATCAACAACATTATCACAACATAATTTAGTGCATTTAATGCAATTCATAAACTACCGTAGCGCTAGGCGAGTTATTTGGCCCCGAGGGGTACCCGCGCAAAGATAGACGTTGGGCACCGCTCGTGCAATTATGAACATTATATTGGCCTGAGTGTCAACCCGCACAAAGATAGGCCCCGGGTGATCACCTTGCATAATCAAAATGTGTTAGACATTTTATGATGATTTCAAACAACACACAATGCATGTTATGTCATATGAAGACAAGTTACTACCTGGTTGCTCTTCTCTAGCAATTCCTTCCCACTTTTCCAAGCTCGGGCAAGTTTTGCTTTCCGGATGGTTGTTAAGTCCTGAAATTCTCAAACATATCATAAATAAGTCATTACTCATTCATCTACAATTCTAAACTTACAACATTGGTAAGCTTAGCCTAAAAGTGTTAAATTACCAAAATACCCTAGAGACCCGGTCTACTCCCTTTGTACCCGATCTCACTCTACTTTACCAAAATTTGTAGCTCTGGCTACTCCTATACAATTTCGCATGTAGAATCCATTTGTAACCTCGGATTAGTAAAAATCAAGCCCAAATGATGAAAATGCCCTTGACAACCCTTATTTAAGGCTTTTAAGGGGTAATTGGTCATTTCACGTTCTGTGGATTTCCTCACTTTTCCATTAACATAGACCCTACACAATTTTTCCTACTAAACTCAATGGAAGCATCGAAATTATCAAATTCATACTCATTTACCACATCCAACACATGGCAATCCAATAGGATTCCCATAAAAGTTGTGTCGGTTTCTCGTTTTCTTTAGCCTAATCACCTCCTTTCTACTTATAATCACACTATTAGCTATTTAGACATTTATTGGACTTGATTTGAAGATACTTGACCATTAAGGTCTTTTAGGCATGAGCTATCTTGCACTAAACAACCAAAATCAAGTCAAGAACAACTCTAATAGCATTAACCAAGCAAGAAGAACAAGTTTGGGAAGTTACCACTTGATTTCCACCACTTTATCTCTCTACACATTTCTGCCTCTCTCTTCATAGCTCTTGAATCAGCTGGAAATCCATGGTTCCAAAGGTGGACAAGAGAGTAGGAGATGTTATGGAGGGATTAGGAAGCTTAAGACACAAGGTAACAACTTCCTTACCTTGATTCTTGAAGAACCCTAGCCTTCCTCTTCTCTTCACCGCCTTCAAATCTCACTCTCACTCTTTCGGTATGTTTTTCACAGGAATGAGTTGAAGAGATGGAGAATATGATGATATAATGAAGTGATTACTTAGTCTTCATAGGTGTCACCTTCCTATTGGTCCAAATATATAATTTCTCATTTAATATTTCATTTCCTCTTCTCCATTCATGTTCAGCTAAGAATGTTGAGAATTAAGAAGGAAATATTAATCCCTAACTATCTCATTGCCATCTTATAACTTATTGACCAAGCCTTTGACTTTTTGACTATTTAACCTTTCTTGATAATAATTCACCAAAATCGGTTTATTAATTATCAAGTAGCTATTTCCTCTTTTTTTTTAATTCTCATTTAGCTAGAATTATTAAGAATATTAGGGACAAATAATTATTTCCCACTTTATGGCAAAATTATCGTTTTTCCCCTATATTTCATGATTTACCGGAATAAATCATTTTTCTCTCATTTCTTTGGCTTAGCCCAATCTTAACACTTGAATGAAACCAATATTTATGGCATCTAAATTCTCAAATTTTGGTTACCATAATAGGCCCTTAATTGTACATTAATTGCCTCTTTGTATCCTTGTTCGACCAAATTATATATAACCGGTGATTGAGATTTCTCAAGAAATTCAAGCTCACCACAATTCACCATTTTATTCTACTAAATATCACAAATATACATATAGAGAATATTGGTGAAAAAGTGGGGTATTACAGTTACTACTGAGATTCACCCGAATCTCACCCTTTTTCATCATCTAAAAACATTACAACGGAAGGCAGCAGTTCTAAAGGCAAGGCAGTAACTACTGATGAGTAAGACTCCCGGTGCAAACAGAAGATGATGTTGGTTATCTGTAGCTGTACTTTTTTTCTTTATGACTTTATATATATATTTTTTCAAACCCTATAGGAATTGTCATGTATTGTAAACAAATACTCAATGTTAGTATGTTTCCGCTATGTCTGTATGCCTTAGAAATTATGGACTTAATACTCTGCAAATATCAAAATGTTAAGGGGTTTGACATTGAGCACAAATAGAATATAAGTTATTAAATTTATTTTATCTGAAGATAAAAGAAATAGTATATATTTTATGAGTAAATACATGTAAGGTATACGATTCAGTATGTCGTATAGGTCAAAAAGGTTGGTCCAATCACATGAACAACCATCTTCCCACGTTTTGTAAGGGCATGAGTGGGTAAGACAAGCAAATGATCAACATGAGATGGTCAAGAAGAATCTTTGTGTTTGAGTTGTCTCACTTAAACTAAGAAGAGATTCGTGTGTATGTGTGCACACGCACAAGCATAATAATGGATAGAAGCATGAATACATAGAAGTATTCTCAGACCTGTAGCCAAGCAAAGAACTCTTTTTCACTAATGAGATTGCAAAAGTGTGATTGTGAAAGAAGTTTTGGTTTAAATGTTGAGTACAATTTGGAACTAATGTTTGTACGGTGAAAAATAATATAAAATCAATGTACATCACTAATCAATCACCATGGCATGGAATTTATAATGCATGTGATTGAGTGTAAGACTGCAACATGGGACGTAGGTGGAAGATCCCTAGTCTACTACAGTATGAGTTTCGAAAGCAAAATCCTTCCATGGTGTCCTTAAGATTGAGGTGGTATCATGAAAGCTTGGTTTAGTACAAGCTACTTTAGCTAAAGCTCTATGATCACACACAATTTGGTCAAATGAGTGAAAACTAGGAACGCGACCAAGTCAAGACAAACTGATGTTTGGTCAAAAAGGAAGATTTACTCCTAGATACACGAGTTGTGCTAGTCTCTGTGGTCGACCCCTTATTAGTTCTCTATGTAGCTTGTAAGTGCAGATATTATGCGCATGGAAGACAATCTGAATTAATCAACATATTAACTCGAAAATGATTTGATATGCCATGAGTGATGTGTATGAGAAAATCTAAGGTATTTGAGGCAATGAACAAATAGCTTATAGATACATAAAGGGTATCCTTAGAAGCTGGTCCAATGTGAGAGATTTATAGTATCACAAGTACTAAATTTTGAAGATGTTTTATCCACGCTGTCACGACATACACTAAATATGAAATAAGAAAGAGTAACAAACACATGATGGGAGGCCCATTAAATACAAGTGAGAGTTGTTGGACTTTGGGTCCAGGTTAGTTCTTGATAGGTTGAACTATTTGATCAGGAAATAAGTAGCCTTATCAAATAAGAACAAAAAATTAACATTAATTATGGATTTTTTAATTGAGAAACAAGTTATTGTATATCAGGAAATTAATCAAGAATTAATTTCCTAATTTTTTTTAGAGAGCAAGCAGAAGTGTACATAACTTCATAAATCGTAGTCTCTCTAGACCTCTATAAATAAGATGTGCCTCCCTCAATTAATCTCACTACTGTCATTGAGCTATCAGACAATATATTCTCTCCTATCTTCCTTTTTTATTTTGGTGAACTACTATGCCAATGATATTTAAGTTATAATAGTCTAATAATTACATGAGCATTAGCTTGTATAAGTTATGGAGCATTGGAGTTTTGACTCAGATTTGTATATAGATCCATCCCGATACGCAAGTCTCTTTTTTCTCCTTATTTTCCTTCTAATAAAAATATGATTCAGTGATTCATTAGTAACAGAATGAGAAAAAACATACCTTAGAGTCCGTCATACACCGTTGTCTCCATATGGCAATGTAGGTAATATATCGGAGAGATTTTTTTTTTTTTTGCCCAATAAATTTCATTTGGATAAGTTGTTATTTTTTAGAGGAAAATTTAAAGGAAAAATATAATAATATAAGAAAATATGTTGATAAAAACAAACCTATAATTATTAAATAATATATTTTTATTTATAAGCTGACTATATAAATTGTATTAAAATAATATTAAAAATATAAAAATAAAAAATAATTTGAAAATGTTAGGAAAATAAGAAAAATACAAGAGATTTGAGATGAGAGGGAGGAGTAAGACAAGGTAGAATTAGGGAGAAAGATAAAGTATTCCTTAATTAAATGCTCAAAACGTACCTTGTATTATTATACATAGCCTCCTATTTATAAGCCTCTAAACTCAACCAATTTTAAATATTTATAATAGAAAAAATTTATTCTAATTGTATATTTTATATGAAGTATTAAATTACTCTTTAATCCCAATCATTTTGATTTAAATATGTAGCCTCAAAGCCTTACCAGTCCTTAATATCATAGCTTATCCTATGGTTGGTAGGATGGACAGATGGCTATTTTCCCAAGCGTTGCTTACCTTCTAAGAAAAACAAAATTAATAGGTTTTTGAGTAAGTTTGCTCTCAAATTACTTTTAAAAAAATTATCAAAAAATTTATTACTTAAAGGAATCTAAAAACTGCAGTTTTTGAACTAGTATAATTTTTCATGTACAATATATCTTTAATTATGTGTAAATATTATTTGTTCTACATATACAATTGAAGATATGTTATAGTTATATGTAGTTGAAAATAAGTTGCGCTTACTACACATACATACATACATACATACATACATACATACATACATGTATGTATGTATGTATGTATGTACACACGCGCCTGCTTTGTACTCGAATCTTTAGATATTTTGGTTAGTAAGATTGGCAATGAGAGATTCCTTTACTAATTTTTTAAGGGGAAAAAATGGAAGAGCGAAAATATACTTGGAAGATGTTGGAAAATAGGTTTTATTCATCCTTGATGGATTGTGCCTTAACCTATTGATTTTGGGGCCAAACTGAGATATATAATTTCATAGGGTATCAGTTTATAATATTTATGGACACAATTTGATGACTCCAGAACAAAAAAGAAGACGCTTCTAAATATTCTCTCTGACTTTTCTCTCTAATTCCTCCAGTGCATTTGCTGTGTGATATAGCCAGACTCCGTTGTGATATAGTTCATATGGGTATCTCGAGAGTATAGAACTACACTCCAGGTACACCTAAAATCCTACAATATAAAATTCTGATAGTCTAAATTTTTTCCAGGGAGAAAGGGAATCATGAGAGAAGTAGAATTTTGTCAAAAAACATAGACGCGCAGAATTCTATTTCTCTATGCCAAAAAATGCAGAGACGCGCAGAATTTTATATTTGAACCGATTAAAAAATTTAAATTTTTTACAATTTTTAATCCGTTAAAAGAAACATTAGATTTTTTAAATCTGTAACAGAAAAAATGTAATTTTTATTTTAATCGCGTCTACATTTCTCATGGCATTAAAATTATATAGTTTATCTTTCCTCAAACAAACTTGAAACAATAAACTAATCGGTTCAAATGGAAAAGTTTGAGGAGTATAGCGGTAATCCTAGTTTTCTATTAAGTGGGTTAGAAAATGGAAGATGGTGTTATATTATTGACTTTTCTTTCTCTGTGTGGACGGTGAACGCGATAGCCTAGTGTGTCATAGCTCATAGGAAGAAGAAAGGTAGGGTTTCCTTTCTTCAATATTAATAACCATAATATTCGGGCCAAAAAAAATATTAATAACCATATTTGTTATGAATATTAATTATGTGAATGTCCATTAGTTCATATCCAGGCCAACCTACTCTTCCAGTCAATATGATATGTAAGATTAAATATCACTGTTCATCCTGTAGCAAATACTGTTCATACTGTAGCAAATATTATTCATTACTGTTTATCACTGTAGCACTACTGTTGCACACGGGGGAGGTTACTGTAGCATCACGAGAATCATTGTAGCAACACGGAAAAGTTACTGTAGGAAGTTACTGTAGCACTGAAAAATTTCTATAAATAGGGGTCTTGGGTTATGTATTTTGATGTACAAGTGAATGAGAATATCTCTCTAATTTATCTCTCTAAAATTTCTCTCTTCTACTCTCTTATTATCAACATTTTTATAACACGTTATCAGCACGAAGCTCTGCCAAAGGTATGACATTCTTATAGTTTCTTTGATAATTTATACTTTATTTTATAATATCTTTATTTCATAGATCTGGGATAATCTAAGCCATTATATGGAATTAAGAAATATATCTTTACCGATTGTTGTGAACATCGGGTTCCATGGCTAAGATTGGAGATCACTATTGTTGTTATATCTTATATATATCATTTACAAGTTTATTTATATTATTATTATTATTATGGCCAGAAGCCATCTACATCCAATTTTTGAAATTATATGACCAGAAGTCATATTATTTGAATATTTATGATATGGCCAGAAGCTATATCTCTATGATCTCTTATTATATGGCCAGAAGTCATATCTATATGATTCCTTATTATATAACTAGAAACCATATATATCATAGCCAGAAGCTATGTACAACTTTTATTTATCCTGAAGATAAATAGCCAGATGCCATATATATATTTAATTTCTCATCATGAGATTAATTAGCCTGAAGTCATGATACAAATTGGCATGAAGCCATGAGAACTAAATGGCCTGAAGCCATAAATTTTTAATTTTTGTCGTAATATTTTACTTTATGAATTATTTATTGCCTTTATGAATTTCCTGTTATTATATTGTGAATGTCCTTTTTATTACATTATTCTGAACTACGTTAAATTTTGTAATATATAAATTTATGGCTCTTGTTATTATCAAAAAGAACTATTTATCTTAAATGTCTGATCCATAATTTTTCTAGACCACCATTTGCATAAAGGCCTTAAAATTCAATATTTGGCCATGAAAGACCCACTTGTTCTTTGGAACAATTTAAAATAAATGTATGATCACCAGAAGATGGTCATCCTTTCAAAAGCTTGTATAAATGGATACATCCAATTTGCTCCTGCAGTAGCAATATTGTGAAAAAAGGTTTAAGAAATATGTTAAATTAATTTCTTGTCTCCTTGTGGCTGAACAAAATAATGAGCTTTTATTGAAAAACCATGAATCTCATCCAATAGGCTTAACTCTATTCCCAGAAGCGAATGTAGTAATAAATGAATCTAATTGTGGCCGTGGACGTGGCTATAGCCGTAAGCATGGCCATGGTCGAAAACGTGGTGGTTCAAATTCCTACCAGAAATAGGGAAAAGATTGATAAGAACCATAAAAGAGAAAATAGTGGGCAAAATAAAAATGCTGAAAGTCTATGTTATCACTGTGGTGGTAAAGGTCATTGGTCTCGTACCTGTCGTACACCAAGACACCTAGTTGAACTTTACTAAGAATCAATAAAAAATAATGGTAAAGGATCAACAACTGAAGTAAATCATGTGGATCAGGCTGAGAATTCTGAGTATGAAAACATGGATTTTACCCATTTGGATGTTGCTGATTTCTTAGCATAATTATTTATCTATTTGAATTTTTATGTTACTTTTATCGAATGTATTTATCTTAATTATGTTTTTATATTTCTTTTAATGAAGAATGAATCTTACCGGCATCAATCCTGAAGATTTATGTCTCGTTGATAGCGCAACAACCAACACCATACTCAGAAATGATAAATATTTTTCTTCCTTGATAATGCAAAAAGCTAATGTTCAGACTATATCTGGTAGTATAAATTTGATCGAAGGCTCCGGAAGAGCTAATATTTTGTTACCGGAAGGAACAAAATTATGTATTGATAATGCAATTTATTCTACCAAGTCTGGAAGAAACTTGTTAAGTTTAAAAGATATCCACAAAAATGGATATCATATAGAAACAACAACTAAAAATAATAAAGAATATCTTGTTGTTACAAAAATAGTTGCTGGTAGAAAATGCATATTAGAAAAGTGTCCTTCTTTTTCTTCTGGCTTATATTATACATTTATAAACACAATGGAAACACATGTTATTGAGAACCAGAAGTTCACTAATATAGACCAGAAGTCTACTAATGTAAACCAGAAGTTTACTAATGAATTTAATGTTTGGCATGACCGGTTAGGCCATCCCGGTTCAATTATGATGCGACAAATAATTGAGAATTCATGTGGACATACCCTGAAGTGTAAACAAATACCACAATCCCATGATTTCTCATGTGCTGCATGTTCCAAGGGAAAATTAATTATTCGTCCCTCACCAAGCAAAGTAGAGAGTGAGTCTCTCACATTTCTAGAACGGATACAGGGAGATATTTGTGGGCCAATACACCCACCATGTGGACCATTTAGGTACTATATGGTTTTAATTGATGCATCAACTAAATGGTCACATGTGTGTTTATTATCTTCTCATAACCTGGCGTTTGCGAGATTACTTGCTCAATTGATTAGATTAAGAGCACATTACCCTGATTATCCTATCAAGAAAATACGTCTTGATAATGCTGGTGAATTTACTTCAAAAGCTTTTAATGAATATTGTATGTCCCTTGGAATTGATATTGAACATCCTGTAGCTCATGTTCATACACAGAATGGACTTGCAGAATCATTGATTAAAAGGTTGCAACTAATTGCAAGACCTTTACTTATGAAATCTAATCTCCCAATTTCTGCTTGGGGCCATGCCATTTTGCATGCATCAATGTTAATTCACATCAGGCCAACAAGTTATTTAAAGATTTCCCCTTTACAAATGGTTTTTGGTCAGGAACCTAATATTTCCCATATAAGAACTTTTGGGTGTGCGGTATATGTGCCAGTATCACCACCACAACGCACTAAAATGGGTCCTCAAAGAAGGATGGGAATATATGTTGGGTATGAATCTCCTTCAATCATAAAATATTTAGAACCATCTACGGGAGATTTATTTACGGCACGATTTGCCGATTGTCATTTTGATGAATCACTTTTTCCAACATTAGGGGGAGAAAACAAGCAGTTGGATAAAGAAATTAGCTGGAATGAATTATCATTGGCTCATTTTGATCCTCGTACAAATCAATGTGAACTGGAAGTTCAAAAGATAATTCATTTACAGAATTTAGCTAATCAAATGCCAGAAGCATTTACTGACCCTAAGAAAGTGACAAAGTCACATATCCCAGCTGCTAATGCTCCTGTTAAAATTGATGTCCCTGAAGGACAATCTACTATGAATGAATCTAAAGCACGCCTGAAGCGTGGCAGACCCATCGGTTCCAAAGATAGAAATCCTCGAAAAAGAAAAGGAGAAAAGAATATAGATGGTCAAATTGAGGATAATCAAGAAAATTTAATAGCTCCAGAAGAGCCATCTCCTGAAGAGTTATTATCTTCAATAGAGATATCTCCAAAAGAGAATGTTGTAGTCCCAGAAGAGACCCAGGTACCTAATATATGTGAAAATAATGAGATCTCAATAAATTATGTTATGAATGGAATCCGATGGGATCGAAATGAAGTCAACGTTGACGACATTTTTGCTTATCATATAGCAAAAGATGTAATGAATAATATTGAGGATCATGAGCCAAAATCCATTAGCGAGTGTCAACAAAGAAAAGATTGGCTTCTATGGAAAGATGCTATTAATGCAGAATTAAAATAATTAGAAAAACGAAAAGTGTTAGGACCTGTAGTCCTTACACCTGAAGATGTAAAACCAGTTGGATGCAAATGGGTTTTTGTACGAAAGAGAAATGAAAAGGGTGAAATAATAAGATATAAGGCACGTCTTGTAGCCCAAGGCTTTACACAAAGACCTGGCATTGATTTTGAAGAAACGTATTCACCTGTAGTGGATGCGACTACTTTTCGTTATTTAATTAGCCTAGTCGTAAAAGAAGGGCTTAATCTGCATTTAATGGATGTCGTGACTGCCTATTTATATGGGTCACTTGACAATGATATTTATATGAAAGTCCCTGAAAGACTTAAGGTGCCAGAAGCATCTAATTCAAATTCTCGAGAACAATACTCAATTAAATTAAATAAATCCCTGTATGGCCTGAAGCAATCAGGGCGCATGTGGTATAATCGTCTTAATGAATATCTGTTGAAAGAAGGATACAAAAACGATCCAATATGCCCATGTATTTTTATAAAAAGATCTAACAGTGAATTTGCTATAATTGCTGTTTATGTTGATGATATCAACATTATTGGAACTCCTGAAGAGCTTCAAAAGGCAATTCATTGTTTGAAGAAAGAATTTGAGATGAAGGATTTGGGAAGAACAAAATTCTGTATTGGATTACAGATTGAGTATCTCAAAAATGGGATCTTTATATATCAAGAAACTTATACAAAAAGGGTCCTAAAGAGATTTTATATGGATAAATCTCATCCGTTGTGCACACCAATGATTGTAAGGTCTCTAATGCCAGATAAAGATCCATTCCGACCACGAGTAATCAGCGAAGAAGGTGATGAAGAACTACTTGGTCGAGAAGTACCATATCTTAGTGCTATTGTAGCACTAATGTATCTTGCTAATCACACACGTCCTGATATATCCTTTGCTGTTAATTTATTAGCAAGATATAGTTCTTCACCAACACGAAGGCATTGGAATGGAATAAAACATATTTTTCGTTACCTCAGAGGTACTATAGACATGGGGTTATACTACTCAAATGTATCTAAGCATGAACTGGTAGGATATGCAGATGCTGGATTCTTATCTGATCCACACGAAGGTAAATCACAAACCGGCTATTTGTTCACATGTGGAGGTACAGCTATTTCATGGCGATCAATGAAACAGACTATATCAGCCACATCATCAAACCATACAGAAATTCTAGCAATACATGAAGCAAGTCGAGAATGTGTATGGTTGAGGTCAGTAATACATCATATACGAACAACTTGTCATTTATCTTTGGGCAAAATGGCACCAACAGTTCTATATGAAGATAATACTGCATGCATTACTCAACTTAAAGAAGGCTATATCAAGGGAGACAGAACGAAGCATATTTCACCAAAATTCTTCTTTACTCGTGACCTTCAAAAGGATGGTGAAATAGATGTCCAGCAAATTTGTTCAAGTGAAAATCTAGCAGATTTATTCATAAAGTCACTTCCAGGTACAATCTTTGAAAAACTTGTCTATGACATTGGCCTTCGGAGATTTAGAGATATCAATTGATGTTGTGAAGAGGGGGAGTCGATACACGCTGTACTCTTTTTCCCTTATCTAGGTTTTGTCCCACTGGGTTTTCCTAGAAAGGTTTTTAATGAGGCAGCACTGAACAGTGTATCAATGAATGATGTACTCTTTTCTTTGGCTAGGTTTTTATCCCACTGGGTTTTTCCTAGTTAAAGTTTTAATGAGGCACATTCATAATAGACATCTAAGGGGGAGTGTTATGAATATTAATTATGTGGATGTCCATTAGCTCATATCCAGGCCAACCTACTCTTCCAGTCAATATGATATGTAAGATTAAATATCACTGTTCATCACTGTAGCAAATACTGTTCATTAATGTTTATCACTGTAGCATTACTGTTGCACACGGGGGAGGTTACTGTAGCATCACGAGAATCACTGTAGCAACACGGAAAAGTTACTGTAGCACTGAAAAATTTCTATAAATAGGGGTCCTGGGTTATGTATTTTGATGTACAAGTGAATGAGAATATCTCTCTAATTTCTCTCTCTAAAATTTCTCTCTTCTACTCTCTTATTATCAACATTTTTATAACAATATTGTATTTTTTATTATTATTAATAACTAGAATGCAATACTACAGGGAAGTTTATAAGAAATTTCGGCAAAAAAAGGTTTACAGGACATAGGAGGATCTTTAGTAAAATATCTAACCACACTTATGGTTTGTTTTAATTAGACGAACTTTCTCTTTATTTTAAAAACTTATATAAATTTTTTTTAAAAATCAAAATATATGCCATGCTATTTTTTATTTATTTATATTTTTAACATTTTTTCCATCTATCTACCCGTTAGTAGACTGTTAAGTTTAACTCAAACTATTTTGACCAAAATACCCTTCTTTAACATAAAAATTATTTAAGCATTTATATTTTTCAAAAAAATATACTCCCAAAAAATAATTCTAATATATATTTTCAAAATTTCTAATATTTTATAAATTTTTTTAATTTTGATAATATTATAAAACTTTATAATTTAATTTCTCATCATATTTATTGAGACATGTTTATTTTGGGGTTTTCTTAAACGGATAAAAACATTTTTTTTATCAATGTATAAAAATATATTTCAAACACATTTTTTGTTACCATATAATGTAAATAATATAAGTTCAAGGTATTATATAAATAATTTATCACTGCGGCCATTGATTTTTTACATGAAGTTTGCAAACATTCAAAAACAAATTAGGGTTTTGATGAAGAGAAAATTATCAAATAATATAAATTTTAATTAAAAATATTTTCTTAGAATCTTTTTAAAATATTATTAACAGAGTTAATGGTTTGAACTTAAGAGTATATTTTCAAAATAGAGGAAATGTGATATAATTAGGATAAAATAGAAGGGTGATAAGGCTATTTTACTCTTTCTTTTAAAATCATATTTACTCCTACTCAATAAATGTAGAGAATATTGAATGTTAATCCAAATTTCCTTCTAGATGGGGGCTCCATTAATGGAAAATATAGTGTTAGAGGTGGCTTCAAAATATCAATCAATTCATATCTCCCAGTCCCTGAGCTTTGAATCATTTCAGGGGTTTCTTGTGGGAATTGAAATTGCCATTGAAACATATTTTTATTTGGAAGCTTGTTCATTAAGCCTCTTAATTAGAAACAATAATATTGTCCTTTTGGTTGATTTGATCTTGAAACCATTGATAATCTCTTTGCACATTGTAGTTATTCCAAAGATCTTTAGTTTCCTTGTTTTGCCCATTTTGCTTAATGGTTATTAATTATGCCCCCAAGATAGACCAAAATGCGACATCATCAATGATTAATTGAACCATTCCTATAAAAAGTAAGGCCACAGAGCAATAGAAATGTAAAACCTAACTTAGGAGAAGAGTGAAGAGGAGAGCTCAGGGCACACTAACCATGTCCCATGCATTGCCTTTTATAGGTTGAGAACGCAAGCAAAACTGCTGGGCAACATAATGATGATTAAAGACATCATATAAATACACAGTCTCTAATTGTTGGTAATAATGGTGGTTTACGATAATTAAATTTGATTAGTGAAGGAATAAATTTGGCTAATTAAAATCTATAAAAGTTCCAACAGTCATTTTAAAAGACTCCTCTTTGTAACTCTTTTACTAGCCTAAAACTCACATTTTAGTATACACTAAGGATTCTTTAATGGGAAGATCCCTACAAAATACTTCTTGAATTCCAAAAACCCCAAAAGCTCACATGAACTTACAAAAAGACAGATTGGTGAGAGGGTAGGATTTTGAGATTTTAAAGGTTAGGTGTTTTTGTTGCCCCTTAATTTGTTTAAAAAAAAAAGAGAAAAAAATCCCCTTCCAGAGCACCACTGCCGGTTGGCAGCCACCCTCCGGCTAGTGGATTTTTTAGAGGCATATAATTTTTTTTTATTTGAGGGCTAAGGTGGTGAAAGTGTGATTTAAACTAACCTCACTTTGGTTCCCAAAAAATTGTTTGGTGGCTATTGCACCACCAAGCCTCTTTTGTAAATATATTACATGGCATTATATAATAGAATTTAAAAAAATGTAATCTTTTACTCATTAACTATATTTATAACTTGAATGAATATATTTACCATATCAATAATGTCATTTATTATTAATTTTAACAAGTTTCACCTTTGGAAAAACTCAAAATAATTGCATGAAGAAGTGAGAAATTGACTATAAATGACATTTTTTACTAGTAAGAATGTAATGTTTTAATCATTGACTATACTTGTAATAAAAATGATATTTGTAAAGGCATTTACCATTTCAGTAATAATAAGAATTACTTGTAATGAAAATGATATTTGTAAAGGCATTTACCATTTCAATAATAGTAAGAATGCAATTCTTACTATTATTGAAATGGTAAATGCCTTTACAAATATCATTTTCATTACAAGTATAGTCAGTGATTAAAATATTACATTCTTACTAGTAAAAAATGTCATTTGTAGTTGTAAAAAGTGACATGTATAGTCAATTTCGCACTTCTTCACCCAATTAGTTGAGTTTCCCTAAAGGTAGAACTTGTTCAAAGTAGTAGTAAATAACACTATTAAAATGGTAAATTCCTTTTCATATATTATCATTCATGTTATAAGTGTAATTTATGATTAAAACGTTACATTTTTTTGTAAAAATTGATATGTGTAATCAATTTCCTACTCCCTCATTGAATTAGTTGAGTTTTCCTAAAAGTTGAACTTGTTAAAAGTAGTAGTAAATGATGTTATTAAAATAGTAAATACATTTATAAATGTTGTCATTTACATTATGAATGTAATCAGTGATTAAAATATTACATTCTTACTAGTAAAAACTAACACGTGTAGTCAATTTCTCACTTCCACACCCAATTATTTGACTTTTTTCAAAAGTGGAACTTTTTAAAAATAATCGTAAATGATGTTATTAAAATAGTCAATACATTTACAAATATTGTTATTTGTGTTATAAGTATAGTCAATAAGTAAAAGATTACATTTTTTAATTGTACTATATGATGTTATGCAATATATTTATAAAGAGGTTTTGTGGGCAACTAAACACTAAACTTTTTGGGAACTAAGGTGAAGTAGGGTCAACATCCACTTTCACCCACTCCCCCCCCCCCCAAAAAAAAATAAAAGATATTATATGCCTCTAAAAAAGCCACCAGCTGCTAGCCGGCTAGGATTGAAGCTCCAATGATGGGGGTTTTCTCTATTTTTAAAAAAAATTGAAAAGAATTTTGTAAAACTTCTAAATTTTAAAATCCTAGATTCCTACCTTCTTGCCAATATGTCATTGTGTGAGTTCATGTGGCCTTTTAGGATTTTTTTAGAATTCAAGAGGTATTTTGTACATATTTTCTTTTCTTTAATCTACCTTAGGGTGTTTTGTCTAGTGTGGGATGAGTTAGACTATAAAGTAGGCGATATGAGTTTAATACCCACATTGTTAAAAAAAAACCCCCTCCCTCCCTCCAAGAGAGGCATCCTCGACATAAAGCCTCAATTCAGAATGATCAATTGTTTAGAAACTTAGTAATATGATCAAGAAAAAACGTGACCCAATGACTCAAAGGTTATTAAAACTGGCTTCTTAAATCTTGAAGAATGTGAGGCTCCTTTTCACACACACTCACACTGAAACTCCAATAATAATAAACTATAGCAATATAATATATGCGATCTATTCTGCGGGAAGACTCACTCGAATTACTTCGGTGGTTCAAGTGATCTCTTTTTGCCCCCATGCAAACATGTGAAGTCCCTCTAGCTACTTGTGATGAGACTGAAATAAATGCTAGAGGCTTTCTTTGGGATTCTAATAAAAGTTAAGGTGTAATTTTAGTAATAAAGTTTTATTTTAAGGGTGTCTGGTACAAATAAGTTTTGAAATGAATAAAAATAACGATGAACAATTAAAAATGATATAAATTTAATCTAATATCGTTAAGGATTTTCTTCTCTTATAATTTAATATCGTTAGGTCAAATTTAACAGTTTTGTTAAATTTACATACTTTTTAATTGTTTATCATTATTTTTGCCCCTTTTCAAAACTTGTTTGTGTCAGAAGCTCTTTAGAAAAAACCTAGTTGTTAAATTTACACCTTAATCATTCCAATAATAAGAGCATAAGAAGATTCATTCAGTGGCTTCGAACGAGGTATGCAAGGAAAATAAAAGAGGTGGTTTGGAGGTTGAATTTGTCATAGAGTTGCAAGCCTTTTCTTTGGCTTACACTACACAACTAATTACTCACCGATGAAGCGAGAATGAGACGTGGCATTAGTGAGACAGCTTCATGCTTTTGGCGTAATTACGATAATGAAGATTCCTTACATGTTTTATGTGATTACGTTGAGGTCAAGTACTTGTGGATTTTCATTGTTCAACCAAGCCTCTGCGAGAGATTTTTCAGCTGAGTAATGGACTTGGCCGGTATTGTATGAATCTTAATGAAAGGTGTGGTTGTGTGATGGGCATTGGAAAGAGTTTTTTCACACTGCCTTCTAGTTAATTTGAAAAAGACACAATGAGAAAGTCTTTAAAAGCACCAACTCTAGTGTCTTCAGACTTCTTTCAAAGGCTAAAGCCATGTTGTCTAGATTTTGCAAAACCAAGATACAGATGAATCAAGCCAAAATTTGAGGTATTACAAAGATAGACAAAGACATTACTAGAATAGGGATGGAAGAGTAGATGACTATCAATTTTGATGGAGCTTACTCTCAAAAGGATGGCACGGTGGGATGTGACAATATTATTAAAGACCATAAAGAAAATCTGATTAAAAATTTCATGCTTAATATTCATAGTGCAGATCCTTTAATAGCTGAACTTTGAACGTATCAAATATGTCTTAAAAGGGCATGAGATAGAACCATAGAAGAGTTTCCTTGATAAATGATTCTTCAAATGCAATTAATTTTATACAAGATGGAAATAACAATATTCAAATTGATTCTTTATATTTTTTTTCCTCTAATTTAAAACTTCATTTAATATGGATAAAGTTGAATAAGATTTTCAATTTAAAACATATTTCCTTCTCTCTTTTTTAGAAGAGTCTAAAATTTGAATTATATTAGTACTTTTTATAAGAATATGATAAGAATTGTTTGAATATTTAATAAATTTTTTTGCCACATATTAATTATATGAATTGTATGAATTAAGGTTGGTGATATCTATATTTACCACATTTTTCTCTTTTATCTACCCCTCATAAATAAGGGCATACTTAAAAAAAAGTTTATTTCAGACATACTTATTATTTTTAATTAATTTTAACTATTTTCTTAAATTGTATAATTCAATTATCAAACCTTTATAAAAAAGATCGGGGAGAGTGTTTAATGAATTATCTATTATTTATTGATTTTGATAAATTAGTTAAAGTAACTTATATTGATGATTGATTGTAGAGTATTTAAATTGATAAGTGAGAATGTAAGATAAAATGAGGTGAAAAAGGCATATTCTTCCTTTTAAATAATTCAGAATTGTTTTAAAAATAAAAACAATAAACGGAGAAACAACAGTTTCCATTTAAATATTAGGAATTATCATGTAATAAAAAAGGAAAGGTTTCTTTTTGGCCCCTTAGTAATCACGTGCGTAATAAAAAGAACAAAACAAAACAAGAGAAAACAAAAGACGGTAGGTTTATTAGCAAATGAAAGAGAAGGCGGACTTAATCACTAATAGAATTGGTCCACGTTACATGTTGGTGGGGTCAATCCTACAGGTTCCATCGTTTTCGCACCCAGGTCCTAAATCCTAATTGGCTAATTCTCATAATGGCTTTCTTCTCTGTATAAAACCGCGAACCCACGAACTCATTCTCGTTAATTATCAAATCTCATACCGAATATCCACTAAGAATCCGATTCGATCACGCGCAGCAGAAGCCATCTCTGTCTTTGCTTAGCTCCACATTTTTCCTTGTCGTCGTCTTCCTCCTCGCAGAAAGAAGGTTTCTGTTTCACAGGGCCTCTTTCTGCGTCGTCGTCATCATCATCATCATCATCTAAAAGAAACGTATATCCTGAGTTCTTTCTTTATTTCTCGGGATTATTGCCCTTTGTTGGAGGAAAAAAAAGAAGAAAAGGAAAAAGAGTGTTTTTGTACCCGCTTTGCTTTTCTTCGGATTCTGCCTTTCTCAGAAATTCCTTGTGTTAGTTAATTACCTTTTCAATTTTTGCTTTTCGGTGATACCCACAGAGGAAGCAAAGAATTTCCCCGTTTTCCCCCCTAATTTCGATTGGTGCCGCGGATACCCAGAATTTCATTTCATCACTAATTCGCGGGCCTTTTGCCATGACTTCCTTAGGGCTTTTCCTGATCTTGTCTTTATTTTCTGTTTCGTTCTCTCTGGAAAATGTCGATAACCGTGTCCTACCGAGACCATTAATTATTGAATACTCGGAGAATATTGAAAGCCAGTTCAGGAAAATTGACGATGAGGTTAAATTGAGATGTACGAGCTGGAGATTCGCAGCGGAGGCCAACAATTTGAACCCATGGAAGTCGATTCCGCGAGAATGTATGGAGTATGTGAAGGACTACATGTTGGGTAAGGGCTATGCTATTGATCTGGAAACGGTGTCTAAGGAAGCAGGGGATTATGCGATGAGTGTAGAATTGAATGGTGATGGGAAGGATGTGTGGATATTTGACATTGACGAGACTCTGCTCTCAAATCTTCCGTATTATGCTGCACATGGATATGGGTAATTAACGAGTCTTCATTTTCACCCAAAGTCTGTGGCGTTTCTTTGGTGTTGGAGCTGTTACATTCTGTAGTAAGATTGGTTTTTAGTCATTTTAATGTGCTTGCAGGTATGAGCTTTTTGACCATGCGGAGTTTGACAAGTGGGTGGAGAAGGCTATAGCACCTGCAATAGAACCCAGTTTAAAACTTTATGAAGAGGTTTTGAATCTGGGTTTTAAGGTTATATTGCTGACTGGAAGGAGTGAGGCGCATAGAAGTGTTACTATTGACAACTTGATCAATGCTGGGTTTCAAAATTGGCACGACCTCATATTAAGGTAATTCTGAAATATTTTTTGTCTAGTACTGACTGTAGTGTGCGGTTTATGCTGTGAGAAATATTGTCAGGCATCCTATTTTTGTCTGAATCTTTTTCAACTAGTATTACCTTTTGAATCGCCATTTTGTGTGTATATGTATGTTCTATGATCTGTTGTGATCACAAATCACCATGATTTATGCCTTTAAGTCCTTAGCGTATTAGGCAAACTCTTAGTCACTGTTTGTTATTTGCAATTTCAACTGTTGATCTATATAAATGAATCTTAAATTCAAGTGGTCAAAAGTTAAAATTTTCTGTGCAAATCCCATCAATCAGTGCTGTCCTGTTTTTTGTGCAATTCTCTTGTTCCATGTATCTTCGAGTGGGCAAACTTTGGCACTTCTGCGAAAATTGTTCATATCTTAATTGTCAGATTATCCAAATAAGATATGACATGTTTACGATTCTTTCATAAGAACATATTTGTCATATTTTGATTGAGAAGAGCCTGGTAGCAAGGATGTACAGAGCTGCATATAAGTCTGGTACTTGTGTAAAATTTCAAGAAATGATAATCATATTGCTCTGACCATGTCCCTTTTTTATATAATAGTAGTGCCTTGAGATGTCAAAGGTCTTCAATGTGCTGCCTGAAGTGGCTTATTAATTTTAACAGTAGTTTAGGAAAAACATGCCATAAGTCTGCAACTGCCATACGTAGATAGATGCCAGTTGTAAGTACCAAGATTGGATTGTCAAGAGACGATGTGAAAGATTACAAACGAAAAGATAAGCCTTTTTTAATTGATGACTTCATAAGGATTGCCACTAATCGAAATCACCACTTTATTAGTTTGCCCAGCATCTTTTCATTTGCACCTTTATTTCTGAACATTCTTTTTGCTGGGAGAGTTTAAGGAGTAACCATGAGCAGTCTTCTTTGTTGGATCCAGCCACGGAGGAAATTCTTAGTTAACTCTGTTGAATTTTAATCAGTGTATTTAACTCTATAACAGCGTAGCCTTTGATGATATATATGAAGTTGGCTTCAGTGTGGTTTGAAACTCTTGCAACTTTACTAGAAGCCTATTTGCTTGTTGCTAACCACAAACGGAAACCGCTACTTCTATCCTATCCACCATATTCCACACCACTTGCACTATCACGCAACGTTTACGAGTGAAATAAACAATGGATGTCATGCCAACATTAGTATTGGATGTTGGGATTTGGAACATCATTTTAGTGACTTAATAGGGGTTGGATGATATTCTGAAAAACCTGCAAGTTTTTACTCTCATCCGGGGGAAGCTTACAAAGTATGGAAATCTTGCGAATTATATTTATTATAGTTGTTTTAAACAGAGCATGTTGTACCCATAGTTTTGCACCTTATTTTGTAGGCATCATGGTTTTAAGCTGTGACAATAGAACACCACCTGTATCTGGTATTTGAAGTGAGGTACTTGAACTAGCATATTGTGTGGATTGCGACAAAATTTGCATGGTTTGCCTTCATGTAGGCTACATGAATTAGGTTTACATAGCTGGTGTGAAGTAAGTAAACCGCGGCATACTTTTTAAAAAGGTTTTCTGTTTCTTTTGGGTAGTCATCTGCTATCTATAGTTGATTTATTCTTCTAAGAGATTCATTTTCTTTCTTGCATTTACATACATTCAAAATTCCCAGGATTCCACTATCTCTTTCTATTCATTTGTGATGAAGAATCTCATTTCTGTTTTCCATAAATCGTTCTTATCACTAAAAGTATGGTTAAAATGGATCGAAAACAGATGTTAATAATGTATTGTTTGACAAATTAAAAATTGGCGTTAGAGCCAATGAATCAGCGGAGATAGCTTATCAGTGAAGAAGATGGAAATGGTCTGACTTTTGAGCCTATTTCCTGTATAGAAAAGTTCATGTTCATTGTTTGAATATGTTACCGGATATTTGCTTATGTGTGGCTTTTCTTCTCCATAAATCATTTCCTTCAGTTTAATCTCTTAATCATTGAAGAATTATGTTCTTCTATCCTATCTCCATCCAAAATACAAAAATTAATATAATATGTTGCTAACTTGGAATGGGCAATCTAAGGTCAGTTGATAGGTCCAGGTAACTTGAGACATTCAAACCAACTTGTTAGGTTTGCAGTATTATTTAAACGAAAATAAGAAGGAAGTGCAACATCGTTGAATGACTAAATTGGGCAAAAAAAGAAAAAGGAAAAGGAAAAAGACAAAGCTGGGATTGTGACCAAAGTATTTAGGCCTATGTAGTTTCTCATTGTTGAGAATAGAAAGTTTAGTATTAAAATAAGTAATTAATATTATTAGGGTTGATTATTTAATGTTTATTAGGATTAGATATGAATATCTTATCATTATGATTTGATTTAATTATATTTGATTAGATTTGTTTCTTGGGTTACGGTTAGTCTATTAGCTTGTCTATATAAAGTCCTCTTTGTACTTCATTTATTTTAAGGATAAATAATATTAGTATTTTTCCCTGTGCTTAAATGTGATCGTTAAATCTCAACATGGTATCAGACCTCTAGTGTTTCTTCTCTTCTTTGAGTTTTTCTATGTCGTTGTGGGTATTAGAGAGAGAGAGAGAGAGCATTTGATTTGTCGAAGCTCCACAGTGCTCAATTGGTGACACGTGCAGGCTAGAAGGCTTCTTGGGTTAGGGCTAGTCTATTAACTTGCTTGGCCTCTTTGTACTTCATTGATTTTACGGATAAATAATATTAGTATTTTTCCCTATGCTTAAATGTGATCGTTAAATCTCAACATGGTATCAGACCTCTAGTGTTTCTTCTCTTCTTTGAGTTCTTCTATGTCATTGTGGGTATTAGAGAGAGAGAGAGAGCATTTGATTTGTCGAAGCTCGCTCAATTGATGACACGTGCAGGCTAGAAGGCTTCTTGGGTTAGGGCTAGTCTATTAGCTTGCCTATATAAAGGCCTCTTTGTACTTCATTTATTTGAAGGATAAATAATATTAGTATTTTTCCCTGTGCTTAAATGTGATCGTTAAATCTCAACATGGTATCAGAACTCTAGTGTTTCTTCTCTTCTTTGAGTTCTTCTCTGTCGTCGTGGGTATTAGAGAGATAGAGAGAACATTTGATTTGACGAAGCTCCATAATGCTCAATTGGTGACATGTGTAGGCTAGAAGGCTTCCCCACCCTTCGATCGGCCAGATCTCGAAATCTAGCCACCATCCAAGTGGCGCACGTGTCTCACGTACTGCCTGAAATTTTGCGTGGAAGCATCTTTCCACCAGCGACTTCCTTCTCCGGCCTCGAATCTCTGAATCTGGTTCATTCCTAGTAGTTTCATGCTCTAGTTTTGAGGTTTCAGTTGTAGGTCACTTTTTTAGGGAGATTTCGATGGCAATTTCATCTTCTGGCATTGTCTCTTCTTTTCCAACGTGTCCCTGATGGTCTCATGCTCTGGTTTGTGTTCCCAAGTTTGGGTTCATTTGTTAGTTCTCTTGGGATCTGATTTGCATGTTCTGGTTATGTTCTTTTTTTGTTTTTGGCCCCTTTGTGAGGCTGTTTTGCTTTTTGGTCGCTGGTGAAACGTTTGGAGTGTTGTTTGGTCCCTAATAAGACCTTTGGTGGTTGCTTTAGCCCCTTGTGAGACCGTTGCTCTTGGTGAAGCTTTTGGATTATTACCTTAGTTCTAGGCTATGGATCTAACGGCCATGATGGTTAGTTGCTGCTTATATCCAAGCTGTTTCCAGCTTGAGGGGGAATGTTGAGAATAGAAAGTTTAGTATTAAAATAAGTAATTAATATTATTAGGGTTGATAATTTAGTATTTATTAGGACTAGATATGAAGATTTTATCATTATGATTTGATTTGATTCTTGGGTTAGGGTTGGTCTATTAACTTGCCTATATAAAGGCTTCTTTGTACTCTATTTATTTTAAGGATCAATAATATTAGTATTTTTCAGTAAAGGTATTGACTAAAGGTGTAAAGGCCTTCGATCACAACACAAATCAAGTAGTATAAACTGGTATAAACTGCATTGAGCTATTTAAGTAGGTTGGTGTTACTGCTTCAATAGCTTTGACTTTTAGAGGAGGATTTGTCACCCCACATAGTGCCCATCAAGTTGTGAAAGTGTACCTATCTATCACAAACAGCTATGGGATTATTCTTATTGTATTTGATTTTGACCTCTTTAGTTACTCCATAGTTTAATCTCCCATTCATTCAATTTCTATATGGCAATAGTTTCTCCGCGAAGAAACCTGTATTGTACATGTGATCAAAATATAGTTTGAGGAGTCAAGAGCTAGTTGGCCTAGCGTCAATATCACCCGCCACGCTTAGATGATGTCCTACTTTCAAGCTTGGTGTTGATATGTTTGTGTGTGTGCATGCCTGTGTTTAAATTGTATAAAATCAAAAGAAGAATATAGTATGAGGAACATGTTGCTTATAATTAGTTTAAATGTGGATTCTAAATCTTTTTGTGTTGGCATGATCAGAGGCCCAGATGAACGCGAGAAACTGGCGACAACATACAAGTCAGAGAAGAGAAGTGAGATGGAGAAAGAGGGATACAGAATCCTTGGGAACTCCGGAGACCAATGGAGTGACTTGTTGGGTTATTCATTGTCTGTTCGCTCCTTCAAACTTCCCAATCCCATGTACTACATCCCCTAAAAACTATAAATGCTTCATTCCTGTTTAACTGGAATTGTATAAAATGCAAGTGTATGATAATTGTTCATGTTATCATCTTTTATGGCATTGGAACTCTCGTACATAACAACTTAGTGACTAAGAATATCATGGTTTAGAATCTTGGATATAATGATATGCATTATTACCTATACGCAAAATATTATTTATATTTAATAATTAAAAGTCCCATGTTTGGTGTGCATCAAGATATATGTCTCTTTCTATCTGTTTCAAAAAAGATGGCGTGGATTAGTATGGAAGCTCTTGGACGGAAGGCCTTGTTATAATGTGGAGGAACTATTGAACTGTATTTTTAACCACAACCACGAATTATGATTTGATAAATAATTTGTGATTGCCGTGCCTTGAATTGATAGTATAATTTAATAATATTATTTATGTCATAATAAATTATTCTTAAAATTTATTTATATTAGGTTTAAGTTTAGTTCTTTAAGTTTATAAAGTGTATTTTTAATTTTTTTAATCTTAATGCTATTAACTCTCACTGGTGGAAAATGTTGACTCTGCAATTGAATGCTAACAAAGCATCTTTAAAGTATAATTACTTAAAATAACAAATTTTATATTTTAAAATTAAAATGAAGAAAAAAAAAAGAAGTGTTCGTCCTCTACAATGTCTCCTCCATCTTACCTCGAGGCTTCATCTTTGCTCTATCATACACAGCTCCCTTAGTCAACAACGTCCATCCATGGAGCAAATTATTGTCCCTAAATTGGAAGAGGCCCTACTAATTTCAATGAAGAAGGTTGTTGCTAAATGATTCACCTCCTAAGAGAGAGAAGCAGTAGAATTTGGGGATGGAAATATGTCAGGTCAAACTTGTCAAACCCCTTAACACTTTGATATTTGCAGAGTAATAAATGCATGGTTCAGAGGGCACACAGAAATAGCGGAAATATACTGATAATAAGTGCTTGTTTATATTACAGACAATTCCCATAGGGTTTTTAAAATATAAACAAAATTCAAAGAAATAAATATTACAACTAAAGATAACCAATTGTACTCCGTTAAAATCGGACCTTCAATCACCGGTAATTATTGTTTTGCCCTTAGAGCCGCTACCTTCTGCTGGAATATTTTTAAATATTGAAAAGGGGTGAGATTCGAATGAATCTCAGTAGTAACATACAATCCGACATATAAAATGTGAAAATAGATATGTAATGCACCATGTTATGTAAAATGAAAATGCTGTGTGTACACTGTCCGAGGCCAAACGACTGTTTGCAACCCCAGCTTAACTCTGCGCCTCCGTTGGGTCCCAGACCACAACTAAGCTAATATGCGTGTCCCAGACACTGTGCTCATATTACAGAAAATGGAATATACAACATATAAATAATCACATAGTGTATGAAAGAAAGAGTTACTACCTGGGTCCTTTTTCAGTCCGATTCTTATCAAAACTTTTAACTGGCTCGGGCTATTACCAATTCCTATAAATTAAAGTTAACAAGTAATTGGTTATTACTTGCATTACTACTGCTTTAACCATATTCTAGTGGTTATCTCAGTTTCAGTGATTTCTGCATAGTATAATTCTCCACAATACAACTTTTACTATTTTTCATAAAACTGGCAGATTTTTCAGTCAACTTTGAAAAATCAGAATTAAATCTAGAAAATTCCAAATTGATTGGTTTCAAAGCCTATGTGAAGCTATTTAAATGTGTTTTAATATAAAAATACTTATATCTGATCAATAATAACACAATACTCCCAGAAATTCGCTAAACCTCCCATATTCCAAATTTTCTTCCAAAAATAAACTCAACTTTGAAAATTCATATCTTCTAATGTACAAGCCCAAAAATTATAATCCACCTATAAAATTAATTCTCTTACTGTATACTATAAATCTGAAAATTTTCATAATTTTTGGTAAAGTGTTGGTTTTCCAAAATTTTACCACAACCAATCTGCCTTCCAAAAACATAATCTGGCAGTACTTAAATTCAAAAATTCATAACTAAATCCAAAAATTTCCAAATAGAGTGGTTCAAAATTCTGTGTGACCCTATTTAATTATAATTTAAGGGAAAAATACATACTATTAGAGATTACATGCCTAAAGTTCCAGAATTCACAATTAATACAACTATGCCAGAATTTGTTCCAGATTTAGTGCTTAAGCTTCACAAATTCATTTCTTCCAATATACTAATCCAAATGGTACATATTATATATCAAATTAAAGCTCCTTATGTCTATATTATGTCTGTAAAGGTTCATAATTTTTGGACTAGTTTTAACTAACGAAATGAATTTTATAACCAAAATGATTCCAGAAAACTAACCGAACAACATCTCCTCTTAATTTCTAAAAATTCCTGATTTATACATAATCATCCAAAAATTACAACCACATGTATTCTCACATAATTTTTCATGTAGAATCTATTGGTGATATCAAATTTATCAAATTCTTACTTCTTATATATCTACACCTTATTCTGACCATAAATAATAGCAACTTAATTTCAAAATCACTCAACTTCCAACAACTATAAATCCTCATAAACAACCCAAACCAACTGTATAACAATAGAAAAAGATATAAAAGACTTACCTAAATAATATTCAAGGCTTGCCTATGGTGACTGACTTCTCCTTCTTCCACTTCTCCGGCAATTATTCTCACCTTAGTCTTCCTTCTCTCTTACTCATGTCTCTCTCTCTCTCTCTATATTTTCTACTTCTCTAGTCTTCTATGCGACTTGACCGAATGGAATGGAAAAATGAGAAGTGTGTGTATGTTGCCTTGTATTTATAGTGGAAGGATATGTATTTGTTTATTAAATAAATGTGTGTGTGTGCCATGAGGTGTTTATTTTAATGGTTGTGTGTGTAGTGTGGGAAGTGTGTGCCATGAGTGATGTGTGAAGAGTATGTGAAGCAAGGGTGGCATGGGAAGCATGGATGGCATGGGAAGCATGGATGGCTTGGGAAGCATGGGAAGTGTAGGTGTGTTTTTAACAATATATTTATATAGGTATATTTTTATCCTATTAATAATACACATTTAGCCTTAATATTTTCCCTTATCTAATTTATGACCATTTATTGTTGTCTCATGAATTTTCAGGAAAATAGGCATTTAATTCCTAAAATAAATTTTGGGATGTTACAAAACTAGACCTTCGCTAAATAAGTTTGAGCATGTAACGGCCAACAAGAATCTAAAATTTAAGTTTGGATACATACTTTTTTAGACTTAGGCTTTAGCTTTCAAAAAGCTTGTATTGACCTAAATATAACGTCTCTCTTCCTTCATTTCTCCTCAATTTTATGCTGGCATCTTAGGTGAAGAATGAACCTTGAGTTAAAAAAAAAAAAAAGATTTCAATGAAGTTCAAATAAATAAACAAGCCACCATAACCAAAATTTTTATCATTGAGGGACACAATTACTTCTATATATAATATAACATGGCCGGTGAAGTCTGCTATACGTTGCCAATGAGGGTGTTTTAATCAAATAAATTAGGATTTTAAATACCCTTAATTTAAATTTTTGAAATGACACCTACCCTCATTTGTACATTGTTTGAAAAATCGGATCGGACCGGCCAGTTCAGACCGAAAACTGGTGAACCGGGCAGTGGTTTGATCCGGAGAGCTGAAGAAAACCGGAACCGGGTCGAACCGGTCTGACCTGGTTAAACCAGTGTGAACCGAGGTGACCCGGTTTGCCCTATATATATATATATTTGACTTTTTTATACTTCAAACGACGTCGTTTTGACTTTTTTTTTTTAGAAAAAATTATTTTTCTAACATTTTTTTATTTGTAAGGAGTTTTAAAAGAATTGTAGAATACTTTTGGCATTGGTTGGAAAAAAAATCCTTTTGTACTTAATGATATTTTTGTGGATATTAATAATATATCGAAATCTATGGTCTTTGATAGAGCACAATAACGTCGTGCGATCCATGTAGCCGACCCCACCTAGTGGGATAAAGACTTTGTTGTTGTTGTTGTTGATATTTATGTGGATATTAGGTTTATAAGGTTATATTGGACTACTTGTTGAAAAAAAAACTCTCATGTAGTGTTTTAAATGGTATGCATAAACCTTTAAATTATATATATATATATATATATATATATATATATATATATATATATATATATATATATATTTTTTTTTTTTTTTTAATTGACCCCGATTTGACCCCCGGGTTGACCGCAGTCTGAACCACTGACCCTTAACTCAGTACCTCGACCGGTTCAGTGTCTGACCCGATTTTCAATACCTTACATTTGTATAAGGTCACTTTCTTGGATAGAGGCTCTTATGACATAGAATCTTCCCACAAAAACTCTATCTTTCTGCACGCTCTTCGATATGAAGCTCCCAAAAAATTTGTTCTTGTAATGGAGTCCTAACACAATTGGAACCATTGCTTCAACATGCGAAACCTGAGGGGGCAAAAAAGTAATAATCAAAAAGAAGTAGAAAGAAAAAAGAATATGAAGAAAGAAGGAAAGAAACGTCAATACCAATGCAAAAAATATTCTCATCAATTTCTTTTTTTTTTATGAGTTAGAGTTAATTTCTTTGTTAAATGACCTAATGTTGGGAAAAATTAGTGGGCCTGAGATAAGTTTGTCATTAAGTTATCTAAATAATTTTTAATTTGATACACGTGATTATATTTGTATCAATATCTTGTCATTTATATTTAATTAGAAGTATTTTGGCCAAGTATTTGGTTCGCCAGTCACTTGGTGGTTGTAAAATCATTTCCTTAATACTGTAAAATCCTATTATTATAACTCAATTCTCTAAAAGTCTACCATGGTAGAAAATATTACAGCTCATCTTTTAAAAACTTAACCATGGTAGAAAAAGAGTTCAACTAACCGTTTGAAAACTCTACCATGGTTTATAAAATTTACTATAGAAAATAAAATCATTTTTCCTTGCTGAATAATATCTCATCAGATATTAAAATATCCTTATCAGATCAAATTGTGGATCCACAAGTTTAGAACACATCATAAGCCATACAGGCCTTCTAACATCATTAGAAGCAATAATATATCAAGTTCTCAGAAATATATCAGAGTATGCAAGATGAGCCCTAATGTGACATTATACAATAATCCAACATATATTAAAAAGATGGAAGCACTACTTTTATCAGAAGTAGTTTAAGCTTCCGGAGTCTTCCCTGATGAACCCGCACGATAACTATCACCTGGAAAAATGTTAAATCAACGGGGTGAGACAAAAGCCTCAGTAACCAGCAATCCATCTCATCGGGCATACAAGTATGTGCCCATGAGTTGCCAAGTGGGACAGTTATAAAAGTATAATATTATTAAAATATCACTTATCCATACGAATAATTTCATAATAATTCACAATATCATATTGTCATTCTCATATTTACCATATAAGTGTATAAGAGTCAATACATAATAATTTATTTTCTTTCCTCCCTTATTTCCTCTCCACCTTATTTCCTCTGACTGAACCCATGGGCTAGTACTCACCCATATAACTGGTAGCTAACTCAACAAGCTCACCGATCAAGTGACATGGATCAGCCAAAATCCACAGAGCACAAGACCGGTGTAAAATCCTTTCCTTAATACTGTAAAATCCTATTATTATAACAAATTCTCCAAAAGTCTACCATGGTAGAAAAAGAGTTCAGCTAACCGTTTGAAAACTCTACCATGGTTTATAAAATTTACCATGGAAAATAAAATCATTTTTTCCTTGCTGAATAATATCTCATCAGATATTAAAATATCCTTATCAAATCAAATTGTGGATCCACAAGTTTAGAACACCTCATAAGCCATACATGCATTCTAACATTATCAGAAGCAATTACAAATATATAGATAATATATCAAGTTCTCAGAAATAGATCACAGTATGCAAGATGAGCCCTAATGTGGCATTATACAATAATCCAACATATATTAAAAACATGGAAGCTCTACTTTTTATAGAAGTAGCTTAAGCTTCTGGAGTCTTCCCTGATGGACCCGCACGACAACTATCACCTGGAAAAATGTTAAATCAACGGGGTGAGACAAAAGCCTCAGTAACCAACAATCCATCTCATCGGGCTTACAAGTATGTGCCCGTGAGGTGCCAAGTGGGACAGTTATAAAAATATAACATTATTAAAATATCACTTGTCCATATGAATAATTTCATAATAATTCACAATATCATATTGTCATTCTCATATTTGCCATATAAGTGTACAGGAGTCAATACATAAAAATTTATTTTCTTTCCTCCCTTATTTCCTCTCCACCTTATTTCCTCTGACTGAACCCATGGGCTAGTACTCACCCATATGACTGGTAGCTAACTCAACAAGCTCACCGATCAAGTGATATGGATCGGCCAAAATCCACATAGCACAAGACCGGACCATGGGTTCCCCCTCTAAATACACTAGTGGGGTGTCATAGCCCTATGGAATACAAATGGGCCAAAGGACTAACCAGTGTACACCTGGACGTCCACCACCTTATTTCCTCTTTTGTACAAGAATTCACCCCCTTATTTCCTCTTTGAGTAACCTCCCATTAATTCCACATCCACCATCCCCTATCTTATCCATATTATGTGATTATGACATGTCATTATCATTTCATAATTATCAAAAAGGATCTTTCCAATCTCATAAATAAATACCAACTCATATAATATAATATTGCTAGTCATTTTCTCCATGAAAATAAGTCCCACAAGACAATTTCATTAACCACATATTTTCCAAAATCACATCACATATCAATAGCCAAATTTATAAATCTGCATAATTAAAATCACTCACAAACATCATACAAGCATGCACAACAAGAGGAAAGTGATTACCTCTCGCCAAAGCTATTTATTACCACACTGCTCCTAATCCAAGAGCTCAAGTAAATGCCAAAATCAATCTACCATAATCAATTTACTACCCATTAATAACTCTCCAAAATTCCACATAATCAAAATTATAACTTATATATAAATTTTCAATAATATTATACAATATATTCTAAAAACTGAAAAATAACAGTTTGGGGTTTAAATTTTAGAAATGACCGTTTAGTCCTTCAAATATCGAAAATGACAGTTTAGTCCTCCGAATTTCATAAATGACAGTTTAGTCCTCAAAATTTCATAAATGACAGTTTAGCCCTCCGAAATTCATAAATGACAGTTTAATCCTCCAAATTTCAAAACTAAACCAATTAAAATTTCAGTAATACCTTCATTAATTCAAATAAAGCTTTTAACCCAAATTTAATCGGTTAAAAAAGTCCTATATAGAATTATTCATAGACTAATTATATAAAAAATTCGTTATAAAATCTTATACCAACTAAATAAGAAAAATAAACCGATTAAAATTAGCTATTAATTATTCTCTACATTTTTATAGCCTTATACTAACAAAACTCAAACTTGTCCAAAATGCTAATCTTAAAATATTCTCTAATCTATACAATATTATCCTTATTAGAAGGAGAAAAATACATGGAATAATTTTCATAAAAGAAATTTGCTGAAATAAGTTATTTTAGCTATCTAAATAATCTTATAAGATTAATAACTTACCTCAGAAAACTCAAGTGGGATCTCTATTCCCTTCTCGTTCCCTCTCTTTCTCTCGTTCTTCTTTCTCATAAAACCGCACATCTTGTGCGGTTTTATAGAGGAAATGAGGGGGAAGGTGGGAGTGGATAACCACTCCCTCCATCCTCACAATTATTAATAGGTGGGCAGCCCACGTGCTGCCCACCTTTTAATATAATAATATATATATAATATAATATAATAATATATTAAAATATAATATAATATAATAATATTATAATAATAATAATTTTTTATTATTTATTTATTTATTTTTATTTATTTTTTTTAGTATATTACAATTCTCCCCACCTAAATAGAATTTTGTCCCCAAAATTCAAAATATAAAATTCTTACACAACATTACACCAATTCAATCTCAATATAATATAACATAAATATCACGTTTATACCTAAGCAAACAAATGAGGAAAATCACGTTGCATACGCTCTTCAGTTTCCCAGGTAGCATCACCTGGAAACATTCCCTTCCAGAAAACTTTTAGGAGACGGATTGTTCTATTCCGTAACTGCTTGTCCTTTACATCTAAAATTCTTTCTGGTTCGGTTACATACGTCAAATTCTCTCTTAACTCAACCTCTTCAGGCTCAATGATATGAAACGGATATGGATGATACTTCTTTAGCTGTGACACATGGAACACGTCATGCACCTTAGATAAATGTGGGGGCAAGGCGATCCGATAGGCAACCGATCCAATTCGCTCCAAAATTTCAAATGGCCCAATGAATCGTGGAGTCAACTTCTTTGCTTTAATAGACCTCCCAATGCCCGTAACAGGCGAAACCTTCAGAAAAACATGATCTCCCACACTAAATTCCAACAGTCTCCTTCAACGATCCGCATAACTCTTCTGTCGGCTCTGAGCTGTCAACAATTTCTGCCGTATCATTTCAATCTTCCGTGATGTTTGCTCTACTAGATCTGGTCCGATAATAGTCCTTTCACTCAATTCGATCCAACATAACGGCGACCTGCACTTTCGACCATATAAAGCCTCAAAAGGTGCCATCTGAATACTAGAGTGATAGCTATTATTGTATGCAAATTCTGCCAATGGCAAGTGCTTGTCCCAACTACCTGGAAGCTCGATAGCGCAAGCTCTCAACATGTCCTCAAGTGTCTGAATAGTTCTCTCGGTTTGACCGTCTGTTTGAGGATGATAAGCGGTACTGTACTTTAACTTTGTACCCATGGCTTGTTGTAGGGACTTCCAAAAGTTCGAAGTGAACCTTGGATCACGATCCGATATGATACTCTCCGGCACTCCATGCATACGTACAATCTCTTTAATATACAACTCGGCCAATTTCTCCAAAGAATAATTTGCCTTAATAGGTAAAAAGTGTGCTGACTTGGTTAATCGAACTACGATCACCCAAACAGCATCATAAATATTCCGGATTGACGGTAAGCCCATGATGAAATCCATAGAAATACTATCCCATTTCCATTTAGGGATATCTAGATTCTGAAGTAGCCCTGGTGGTTTCTGGTGTTCGATCTTGACCTTCTGGCACGTCAAGCACTTCAAGACGAAGTCGGTCACGTCTCTCTTCATCTTTGGCCACCAATATTGTCGCTTCAGATCGTTATACATCTTGGTGATTCCTGGATGTATGATATATTTGCTCCGATGGGCTTCTTCCAAAATGGTTTTCTTGATTTCATCGTTATTGGGAACACAAATTCTCCCCTTGTATCTCAAAATATCTGCATTCCCAACGTCATAATCCGGAACTTCCCCATGCTCTAATTCTTCTTGAATTTTGTCAAGCTGATCATCTTTCGTTTGAGCGTCTTTCAAGTCCTAATAAAACCCATATTCACCAATGACTGCATTTAAAGCAACTATCTTCTTCTGATACGGAACAATATAAATGTCCCTCAAGCTTTCCAACCAATAGTGCTCATTTAAACTCATACAGAAAACATGAATAGATTTTCGACTTAAAGCATCGGCCACAACATTGGCCTTTCCAGGGTGATACTTTATTTCGAAATCATAATCTTTCAAGAACTCCATCCATCTGCGTTGTCTATTATTCAGCTCCTTCTGGTCAACTAAATACTTCAAGCTCTTGTGATCACTTAAAACTTCAAATTGAGCTCCATATAGATAATGCCTCCAAATCTTTAATGCAAACACTACAGCGGCGAGCTCCAAATCATGAGTCGGATAATTCTCTTCATGAGGCCTCAACTGCCTTGAAGCATATGCAACAACCTTGCCTTCTTGCATCAGCACACAACCCAAACCCTTAAAGGAAGCATCCGTATACACTGTGTACGGACGTCCAGGATCAGGAAGGGTAAGCACAGGTGCTGTAGTCAACTTTGCCTTTAACTCTTGAAAAGTAGCTTCACACTTATCTGTCCATATAAACGGTTGATCTTTCTTGGTCAGCTTAGTCAAAGGCATAGCAATTTGAGAAAACCCCTTAATGAATCTCCTGTAGTAGCCAGCCAATCCCACAAAACTTCTTATTTCAGTCACCGACTTCGGGGATTCCCATTTTAACACGGCATCAACTTTACTAGGATCAATAGCTACCCCCTCAGCAGACACCACGTGGCCAAGGAAATTCACTTCTCTGAGCCAAAACTCACACTTACTCAACTTAGCATACAACTGGTGGTCCCTCAATATACGCAATGCAATGAGTAGATGTTCTCGGTGCTCCTCCTCATTCTTAGAATAAATGAGAATGTCATCAATGAAGACAACAATAAAACGATCTAAATACGGCCTAAAAATCCGGTTCATATAATCCATGAAAACAGCTGGAGCATTGGTCAACCCGAAAGGCATAACCAAAAACTCATAATGTCCATAACGAGTCCGGAAAGCAGTCTTTGAGATGTCATCAGCCTTAACTCTGAGCTGATGGTAACCCGATCTCAAGTCGATCTTAGAGAACACCGCGACTCCTTTGAGTTGATCCAATAAATCATCAATCCTAGGCAACGGATATTTATTCTTAATGGTGACCTTATTCAATTGTCTGTAGTCAATGCACAACCGCATACTTCCATCCTTCTTTTTGACAAACAATACTGGCGAACCCCAAGGAGAGACACTTGGTCGAATGAAACCTTTCTCAAGCAACTCCTCTAACTGTTTCTTCAACTCTGCCAACTCTGATGGCGACATTCGATAAGGGGCCTTAGAAATTGGAGTTGTGTCTGGTACTAACTCAATGGAGAACTCTACCTCTCGCTTCGGAGGTAGTCCTGATATCTCTTCTGGAAACACTTCTGGAAACTCCTTTACCATTTCAATCTGATTGATCCCAATATCCTTGTCACCATTAATTGAAAAGAAGACCATATAGGCTTTACAACCTCGTCGAACACACTTTTCTGCTTTAGTGGCCGACAATATCAAGGGGCTAGAAACCACCTTAATAGATGCTAGACTTAAGGGAAAATTCACTTTCTTTCCCTTACAGTCAAGATGAGCATTATTGGCAGACAATAAGAGTAAGGTTTAAACAAGCACGACCGGTCATAACAGAAGCTCCAGCAGGAGTGGACACTTCCAAATCATAAGGCAATTCACAAACATGCAATCCCAATCTTTGAGCACAGTTATCAGAGATAAATGAATGTGAAGCGCCAGAATCAAATAACACGAATACATCATGCCCTTGAAGAGAAACAGTACCTCGGATCACATTTGGAGATGCTCCTGCTTCTTCTCGGGTCAAAGCAAACACACGACCAAGAACGGTAGGGCGACCACTCTATGGGACCTGTGGAAACTCAGGGCAAAAGCAAGCAATATGCCCGTATTTGTGGCACTTATAGCACTCCCAGCACTTCCCTGCATGTACTGTACCACAATTCTGGCATGGTCTACTCACGCTGGGTGTAGACATAGTAGAATCTTGACGAGATGCCTGACTCCTATTATAATGACTCATCTGGGTCTGGAATCTTTGCTGTGGGGCTTTATTACCTTGAAACCCTCTCTGATAAGACCCTCCAGTCTTCCTTGAGCTCCTGAAACTTCCTGTACTAAAACTTGGCTTCTTCATCACATTAATATTTGGCCTTGGAAAGCTGGAGAATCTGCCAGAGCTATCACGGCACTTGGAATCTTCCACCTCTCGTACCGTACGTGCAGCAATACGTAGTTTGGTACAAGCATCCTCAAAATTTGTGATGTTCGAAGACCTCATAAATGACTTCAGTTCTGGCCTGGCCTTATCAATTAGCTGTCTAATCTTCCAATTAGGGTTATTGTGCTCCTTCAAATATGTGACATATTTTGTCAATCGAATGAAAGTAGAGATATACTCATCTTCACTCATATCACCTTGACGAAGAGCGTAAAATTCCAACTCCTTCTCATGTTGCAACTCCTCTGGAAAGTAGTGCGCATAAAACATATCTTTGAATTCCGCCCACTTCAAAGATGACACATCCGCTGGTCTCACACTCTTCCACCACTCATTCGCGTCACCCTTAAGAAGAATGGTGACTGCCTGTACCATCTGTTCACTAGTACAATCCACAGCCTGGAATAACGTCTCTATGTCCTCAATCCACATTTCTGCCTCAACAGGATCTGGGTTTCCGTTAAAAATAGGAGGGTGATGTCGAGCCAAATCTTTATATACATTGGAAATGGAACGAGAAGCCGGAACATGTGGTTGTTGGGGTATATAATCACCATGGCCCTCATTAGTAGTTTCATGCATTTTTTTTGAATTTCCCACGCTTTGATGATCATCACAATTCCCCATAGGGGTCTTGTCCCTTGCTTGCCGCCCACTATCTTCTTTAAATTTCTTCAATCATTCGTCTACAACATCTACCACAACTCCCTTCAGTTGTTGCATAAAAGCGTCCTTATCAAATGGGAGTTGTTGCTGTTGCGGCGGTTGGACAGGTGGGTGTGGAGGCCTACTACCACCAAAACTAGTACGACGAGTTTGAACCATCTTCTCCCCACTTAAGGATGCACCCCACCATAACTAGTAAGTAGTTAATAAAATCATAACAGATACAACTAACAAGGAAGATATATGTGAATTTTGTATATTGCCACTATAATGCATGCCACAAAGTTTGCAGAATCGTTGGGCTCTGATACCAAATTGTAAAATCCTTTCCTTAATACTGTAAAATCCTATTATTATAACAAATTCTCCAAAAGTCTACCATGGTAGAAAAAGAGTTCAGCTAACCGTTTGAAAACTCTACCATGGTTTATAAAATTTACCATGGAAAATAAAATCATTTTTTCCTTGCTGAATAATATCTCATCAGATATTAAAATATCCTTATCAAATCAAATTGTGGATCCACAAGTTTAGAACACCTCATAAGCCATACATGCATTCTAACATTATCAGAAGCAATTACAAATATATAGATAATATATCAAGTTCTCAGAAATAGATCACAGTATGCAAGATGAGCCCTAATGTGGCATTATACAATAATCCAACATATATTAAAAACATGGAAGCTCTACTTTTTATAGAAGTAGCTTAAGCTTCTGGAGTCTTCCCTGATGGACCCGCACGACAACTATCACCTGGAAAAATGTTAAATCAACGGGGTGAGACAAAAGCCTCAGTAACCAACAATCCATCTCATCGGGCTTACAAGTATGTGCCCGTGAGGTGCCAAGTGGGACAGTTATAAAAATATAACATTATTAAAATATCACTTGTCCATATGAATAATTTCATAATAATTCACAATATCATATTGTCATTCTCATATTTGCCATATAAGTGTACAGGAGTCAATACATAAAAATTTATTTTCTTTCCTCCCTTATTTCCTCTCCACCTTATTTCCTCTGACTGAACCCATGGGCTAGTACTCACCCATATGACTGGTAGCTAACTCAACAAGCTCACCGATCAAGTGATATGGATCGGCCAAAATCCACATAGCACAAGACCGGACCATGGGTTCTCCCTCTAAATACACTAGTGGGGTGTCATAGCCCTATGGAATACAAATGGGCCAAAGGACTAACCAGTGTACACCTGGACGTCCACCACCTTATTTCCTCTTTTGTACAAGAATTCACCCCCTTATTTCCTCTTTGAGTAACCTCCCATTAATTCCACATCCACCATCCCCTATCTTATCCATATTATGTGATTATGACATGTCATTATCATTTCATAATTATCAAAAAGGATCTTTCCAATCTCATAAATAAATACCAACTCATATAATATAATATTGCTAGTCATTTTCTCCATGAAAATAAGTCCCACAAGACAATTTCATTAACCACATATTTTCCAAAATCACATCACATATCAATAGCCAAATTTATAAATCTGCATAATTAAAATCACTCACAAACATCATACAAGCATGCACAACAAGAGGAAAGTGGTTACCTCTCGCCAAAGCTATTTATTACCACACTGCTCCTAATCCAAGAGCTCAAGTAAATGCCAAAATCAATCTACCATAATCAATTTACTACCCATTAATAACTCTCCAAAATTCCACATAATCAAAATTATAACTTATATATAAATTTTCAATAATATTATACAATATATTCTAAAAACTGAAAAATAACAGTTTGGGGTTTAAATTTTAGAAATGACCGTTTAGTCCTTCAAATATCGAAAATGACAGTTTAGTCCTCCGAATTTCATAAATGACAGTTTAGTCCTCAAAATTTCATAAATGACAGTTTAGCCCTCCGAAATTCATAAATGACAGTTTAATCCTCCAAATTTCAAAACTAAACCAATTAAAATTTCAGTAATACCTTCATTAATTCAAATAAAGCTTTTAACCCACATTTAATCGGTTAAAAAGTCCTATATAGAATTATTCATAAACTAATTATATAGAAAATTCGTTATAAAATCTTATACCAACTAAATAAGAAAAATAAACCGATTAAAATTAGCTATTAATTATTCTCTACATTTTTATAGCCTTATACTAACATAATTCAAAGTTGTCCAAAATGCTAATCTTAAAATATTCTCTAATCTATACAATATTATCCTTATTAGAACGAGAAAAATACATGGAATAATTTTCATAAAAGAAATTTGCTGAAAGAAGTTATTTTAGCTATCTAAATAATCTTATAAGATAAATAACTTACCTCAGAAAACTCAAGTGAGATTTATATTCCTTTCTCGTTCCCTCTCTTTCTCTCGTTCTTCTTTCTCATAAAACCGCACATCTTGTGCGGTTTTATAGAGGAAATGAGGGGGACGTTGGGAGTGGATAACCACTCCCTCCATCTTCACAATTATTAATAGGTGGGCAGCCCACGTGCTGCCCACCTTTTAATATAATAATATATATATATATATAATATAATATAATAATATTATTATAATAATAATTTTTTATTATTTTTTATTTATTTATTTTAGTATATTACAGTGGTGCTAACTTAAATGTATCAGGTATCAATAAGTTATTGGTTATAGTAGTAATAGGCTTCACTCATAAAAAAAACATAAATTTAAATTTCTAAAAACGTACTTATTGAAAGAGGTAGGAATTTTTTCTTTTTAAAGATTGAGAGAAAAACATTCATCTAATCATAAAAAAAACTTAAATGTACACAGTATGGTATGTGTAAATATGTGTTCAAGTTTAAATCCTTTAGATTCTAAAATAATAAAAGGTTTTAATAAATTAGAAAATCGCGGGTGAAAGGGAAAAAAAAACGAAAAGAATTGATTTTGGGTCTTCAATTTGTTTTTTCTTTCACTTCTATCGGAGGGGGGAAAAACAGAGAGAAAGAAGATGGATCTAATATCTGTTTTCTTGGGCTAAAATGATTCTAGCTCTTTTAATAATTTAAGGATATAGAGGTGATTTGACTAAATTTCTAAATCCTATTCTACTCCATATGGTGTGATTAATGATTTATTAATTTTATTGACTTAAATTAGAATTTGAATGTTTCTTATAGCTTTTAAGAGAATTTTTCCTAATAAATTATTATAAATTAGACTTTACCAACAAAAAAAAGTATTATAAATTAAATTAGATAATGGTGAAGTACTAAGCATGATATTAACTAAAATATTGTTTATGTAGACATTAGTTTACTAATTATTTTGACTTAAAAACTGAAATACGGGTTATTACATGTCAATAATGTGACATTTATATTTTATATTAATATTTTATATTACATGTCAATAATGTGACTTAAAAAGAAAGAATGATGATTAAAAACTTTGTAAAAGGATTAATGAAAAATAAGGATATCTAAATAGTGGGATATGGGATAAGGAATAATTATGGTTTTATCTCATAGTACAAAAAATCGTACCGGATCGTCCGGTGAACCGATAAGTTGTCTGATTTGATTTTGTCATTGGGCCGTGAACCGGTTAAAATCGAGAAAATCGATGGTTTAACTAGTTAGACCGATTATATTGTTTTATTCTTCTAACTACTATCTCGCGCTATTTTTAAGGGAAAAATGAAAGGTTAGAGAGTAAGATGAAAAAAAAAAGTAGGTAAAAAAAGAACAAATCTAAAAAAAAAATGATTGAAAAAAATTATTTAAAAAGATATAATAATTGTAGGAAATAAGATATCATTGCATAAGTATATGCATCATAACTAATACTAATAGGTTTTAAGCATTTTTTTCTAAAGATTTTCATTTTTATCTATAGAAGTTTAAAAATATATTAACATATATATTGTCACTAATAAATTATAATATTTTAATATGGCCGGTTTGACTACCAGTTAGACCCCGGTTGACCCATTAACCCTTAAACATGTGCTGTGACCGGTTCATTGCCCGATCCAGTTTTTTGTTCCTTATTTTATCTAGATATTTAAGGTTATTTTATTGGGATTATTTGAATAAGGATATTTTGAATATCCATTAGATTAATTAGAATTTTGGTAGATTGTCTTATTATTATATTTTTTAATAGGAAAAATCCCAAAAAAATGACACTTGAATTTCAAAATCTCAAATTAGTCTTGTTAACAATAAGAGTAATAAGATTGACAAAAAGAATAATGAAATTGACAACTCAGATTTTTGTCAAATAACTGATTTGTGATTTTGAAGTTCAAGTGATATTTTTTTAGAATTTTTCCTTCTTAATATTATTTTAGATTTATTTGTTTTCAATAAAAAAATAGTATATCGAAATTAGTTAGATCTTATCATTATCCATTATCTAGTTAAATTTAGATTTGGATTTTGAATTCAAATTATTATTACTTCCTAAACTCTATAAATAGAGCTAAGGCTTTCAAAATTGAATACAATTGAAAGCCATACCCTAACCCATTTTACATTAATTTATATAATGGCAGTGAACAATAGCTCTTCCTCCACCAACAAGGGCCTCATTCTCACCTTTTGGTGAGATGCTCATTGATTTCTTCTCACAATCTCTGGCGTCTCCTTGGTTGAGGCTCTTGAATTCCTAAAAGCCCCTAATGGTGCTCTTGCCAATGTCGCCATCGCCGTGTTGAGTCTTGGTGGTCAAGCAGCCTTTGTCGGCAAGCTCGGTGATGATGAGTTCGGTGACGTGCTTGCCGAGATCTTGAAGCAAAACGGAGTTAGATATTATGGCATCACCTTTGACCAGGGTGCACGTACTGCCTTGGCTTTCATGACCTTGCGTGCTGACGGCAAGCACGAGTTCTCTATAGAAATCCTAGTACGAGTTCTCTATAGAAATCCTAGTGCTGATATGCTCCTCAATCTTCAACTCATTAGATCCGCAAATGTATTCCATTATGGATCAATGAGCTTGATCATGGAGCCGTGTAGATTGGCGTACACCTAAGGGCAATGGAAGTTGCCAAGGAAGAAGGGTGCATGCTCTCTTATGATCCAAATCTAAAGCTGCCCATATGGCCTTCGACTGAGGAGGCCCGTAAGCAAATATTGAGCATATGAGATAAGGCAGATGTGATCAAGGTGAGTGATGTGGAGCTAGAGTTCCTTATTGGAAGTGACAAAATTGATGATGCTTCAGCCATGTCACTATGGCACCCAAACTTGAAGTTGCTGCTTGTCACTCTTGGTGAGCATGGTTGCAGATACTACACCAAGAATTTCTATGGATCAATGGATGCTTTTCACGTCAATACAGTTGATACAATTGGCGCTGGTGATTCTTTTGTAGGAGCCCTCTTGTGCAACATTGTTGATGATCAATCCATACTTGAAGATGAAGTAAGGTTGAGAGAAGTACTCAATTATGCAAATGCATGTGGAGCAATCCCATAGAGGATGACGTGCCCAACCTCATGAACATGATATAGGATAAGGAGTAATAAAGTTTTATCTAGATTAGTTAGATACATCTATCATTATCTTTTATATTTAAGTTAGATTTAGATTTAGATTTTGAATTCAAAATATTATTATTTTATTATTTCCTAATGTGTATTCAATTTTGATTGATTAAATAGTTTATTTTCCCTCATTCCTTTTTGCTCCTCCCCTCCTGTCTCTTCTCCTTTCTCTCTCTTCTCTCCTGTCTCTTCTCTCTCTTCCCCTTAACCAACTTGTTTTACATAACTAAATTTTAAATATAAAAATTTAAATCGTAATTTTAAAAGTTTGAATTATGCTCCAATATTGATTTTACGTTAATAATCCTATAACGTTTTTAAATAAAAAAAACACAAACTTATTTTCTCTTTACCATTTGGCTTCACAAATTAATTGATTTTTGTTGATTACTTAAAATAATCAAATTACCCTTGGTTGAGTTAAGGGGAGAGAATTCAATTTCTCTTAAATTGAGTTTCGAGTTCAAGCATAGAAAAATTGAAACAATATTATTAGAGTTAAGGAAGATTTTAGTCATAGAATTAAGAGTTAAGCGGCATTTCAGTCTTGAAAATTTTCATCGAGAGGTAATTTTGCTCTTGAAGTGTAAAAAATGGGGTAATTTTATCATGACTGTTATCTTAGCTAATTTGATCGTTAGTTGACTAAATATGCTGAGCGAATTGTCCACATATCATCTATGTTATTTTATAACTGATGTGATACCATGCTTTAGTTCTATCGTCCATTCCTCTCTACCCTTAATAGGAATTGGGTTGGGTGCTCATCAAAAAATATATGCCCCCAAACCCATCAAATCTATATCATCTAGATTTAATTTGAACGATTCAGATTTAATTTTTTTCATCTTTCTTTTTCGGAGAAATTATTTTAATAAGTACATAATTTAAAATAAAAATAATCTTTTAACCATAATTTTTTCAAGAAATGAATTTTTTATTTAAAAATCGTCACTTAAAAAATATTAAATCTAAAGTGTCCAAATCTAATCTGAATCATCTAAATAAATTTGATAGGTTGAGGGTGTTCATCATTTTGATGAGTGCCCCAAACTTGATCCACCCTTAATAGAATTCGATCTAGCAATTAGCATAAATAGCAGTTGAAAAAAAAAAAAGCTTCTTTCAATACCATCTTGAGAGGTGAATGAATTGATCATTGTAAGCCGGCACTTTTTTTCCCATTTACATCCATCTCAAAGCACTCACAATCCACCACTGAAACCTCTAGCATCCACAATTTCATTTATGGCTAGGTACTGGAAACTGAGAGCCCCACACACAAAATGAAATTGGATAATTATCTCACTATATATACATATAGATTAAAAACACGTGGAAATTAGAAAGTGGTCCACCTTGTATCTTTCAATCTGTTCTTCAGATATTGTCTCTCAAAATTTAAACCCAGAACCCAAGTACATCCAATAATAAAACAAATTTTATTTACACTTCTAAATCAGCTTAACTAAGCTAACAAAACAGCCACCTCAAAAATTGTAAAGCTGAGCTACACTGCAGAAATTAATGTCAAAATCAGCATTGGCCATGGCTGAAGTTGAAATCATTTTCCTCCAGACTTCCACTCCATAATTGCTGATAGAAGTGTGTAATTAGGGATTATGTTCTTATGAGGAAGTTCCATATTAGTCATCGGTGATTTGTCGTTCTCTTGAAGCCATGTTTCGATCGCTTTGCGATCGTATGTATATCCATCCGCAGCAACACAAGGATCATCCATCACATCCTGTGGGATACCAAACATAACTATTTCAAACAACTTCAAAGAATGGAAAATCATCCAGCCAACCAAGCAACTGGACAAAATTTATAACAGAAAACCAAAAAAAAAAAGTTGTTGAAAACCATATACACTATCTAAAAGGCTAAAACCCCAGACTTATTTTCATGGTGGTCTCTCTCTGCTTTTCATTCTCATTTTGATCCTTTACGCTCCAAAGTCCACCCAAACTAGTACATCTGTAAAATCAGGCCTTGCTAATGATTCTAGTGACATCGCACTTATTTTGTGAAGTGGGATTGTTATATAATGCTTAATCAAACTAAATAAACATTGGCTGACATTAGTAAGATTTTTGACCTTCTCATGGCCAAAAGCTTGATTAGTTGGAATTTGATGACATCACATGTGCCATGGCAAATTTAACAATTTGCCAATGAAGGGACTAGTTTGGATGGATTTTGGATTCAGTAGGAAGGGCCAAATGGATAGACAGTTAGGTAACCTATACTTTCCTATTGAATCAAAGATAGTGAAATATTGTCAAAACTGAATTTTTTGACTACCTGGAGTATTGGGCAAATAAAATGATTAGGAGGTTTTGATTTAACACCAAGACTGGAACTTTGGGCTCTGCCAGCAACTTCTTTCAATCGTTCCAGTTCAGGAATCACATGATCTAAATTTGGTCGGTCTCTACGACGGAGTTCTGTACAGCTTAGTCCTAATCGGGCCAAGTCCATTGTCTCCTGAAGTGGCCAACTCCCTGCCTCCGGGTCCAATATATCTGTGAGTTTTCCATCATCAACCGCTGTTTCTACCACATGAGTGAGTGCTATAGCTGGTTTTGCCGTCAATAATTGTAAGATCACCATTCCAAAAGCATACACATCGGATTTTGGAGATACCAATCCGGTCCTTTGATACTCTGGATCTATGTAGCAAAGGGTCCCAACAGGTGCTGTGTCCTTGTACATGGTAGAGGAGACATCTGAACTGAGCACAGTAGAAAGACCAATATCACCAATCTTGCTCACTAAGTTACTGTCAAGCAAAATGTTTGCTGGTTTTAAATCGCGGTGGATGATGGGTGTCGGCTTTGAGCTGTGAAGAAAAGTAAGGGCTGATGCTACTTCCCATGCAATCCGGTACCTATCATACCAAGGAATTGGGGCCGTGCTGTTTTTCCTGAATAACCGATCCTCCAAGCTACCATTCTCCAAATACTCATATACAAGACATCCATTATCAGGACATGCACCAAGAAGGAGCAGCAAATTAGGATGACGAATTCTGGACAAGATTTCTAGCTGCGAGCAAACAGAAGATGTAAGTACCGGCAAGTAGTTTTATTATCCATCACAGTCACATATTTCTGAATTTCTATACTTTCATTTGCAAATATCATTTCTTGTTTACGTCTCTCTCTCTCTCTGTTTTTTGGGAGAACTCGTTCTCAGGAAAGTTTGTTCAAGGCCTGAACTTCACTCTGAAAATGGCATGGTGCATGACTGCGAGTAAGGAAAAACCATGGATGCATGTCTTCACCAAATGTACTAATTTGACTGAATTAGTGGGTTAATCTCCTAAGTAAATAATGTTGACCTGTTGACCTGAATTGTGTGATTTCAACAAATAAACAACTTATTTACAAAATAAAGCAACCTAGCAACAGCAATATGAAAATAAACAACCCCAATCTGTAGCCAGTTTCACAAAGATCTCCAGTATAATAATTTTTTATGTGATAATTAGTATAATACTCCTCTAGCCTTTAATATAAAACCTATTTAACTAATTTGATTAGATTAAGGATGTTAGTTAAATTAGTTAAAATAACATGTTTTTCCTCCTAAAATGCCCTAATCATATCTTCCTTAATTCCCTCCCCCTCTCTTACTTGATTATTGGTGAAGGAACATCAATAAGGATAATTTGGGAAAATTCGATAAATATGGGAATATGTCTTACATTCAGAACTGAGATCAACTCTCAATTAGGTCCTATATCAAGAACCGGAGGAGTAACATTATAGATATTTTTTATTTTACTAGCATTAAGAAAACAATATTTTGCATATCTATTGTTCTGTTCATTTCTTCCATACCTCCTGTTGGAATTGCTTGCTTTTGTGGCTTCCTTTAGAGTGGAGTACTTTAACAGCTACAACAGTATGATGCAAATTACACTTATACACTGTACCATATGCTCCCATTCCGATTCTCAGATCTTCAGAGAAAGATAAGGTAGCAGACGCTATCTCGTCCCAGGTAAACTTATGGTACTGAGGTGTCGAACCAGTAAGAGCAGACTCTAGCTTTTCTTTCTCTTGTGCAGCACGAACAGCTTTTATCTCCGCGTCTACTCTTTCTGCAGCTTCCCTTTCAACACACTCTTTCATATATTCAGCTTCTCTTTTTGCAGCTTCATATTTCTCTCTCTCTTTCCTTAATGATTCTTTTGCCAACTCTTCCTTTGCAATAATCGCATTGTGTTTCATTAATTCGTCCAATCGTCTCTTGTTTAGATCATTCAGCTGCTAAAACCAATGGAGGATGTTAATGTGTTTGGCAATGGCAGACAAGAGAACTCAATTCCATGCATATGATGGGACCAAATTAAGAAAAAGAAAACAATAAAACACATGATGAGCAGATCTATTGTACTAGCAAGACAAACTTAAGCAATCTGCACTTAATCTTCAAAAGTTATAATTCAAGAAAGGAAATAAAATAATAATCTCATCACTGGATAAGATATGCAAGACCAGTAAGTTTTAAAAACCCCTAATAATTACACCATAATTTCCTAATTATAGAAAAAGGTAGGGGGCAGCAGTAAGAAGGATAATAAAAGAAAGTGCCGATGGCAATTGGGAGAGAAACATCAGCAGCAGCAATTTATGAATGACAGTATCAGTTTAGTTATCCTCTTCAATTGGAAGAACTTGATTTTCATATTCTTCAGCATCTTAATCAATCACTAAGGAAATCATAATTTATAATAAGAAACAAAATATGATAAGATATCCAAAGACGCAGACTAATGCATATAAAAATTGTAGATTTACTGATAAATTAAGACTAATTCCTCAACAGAACCCTAAATTTCACACTGGAATGATTTCATAAACTAATCAAATGACAGAATATTTAATATTCCCTTCAAACAGCATCAAAATGGTACAATAGCAGATAAAAGATAAAGAACAATTCCTAGAATCCAGTGATTCTTTTCCTTGGGAAGTGTTTGGAATACCACTCCGGTTTTTAGTCTAATACAGTAAAACTATGGGGTTGGCGGCAGGAGGGAAAAGAAAAGCCTCGTACTTACTTTGTAGCTGATATGGCAGAAAAAGTGAAGAAAAGAATTTCTGGCTATAAGAAATTAATATTACCTTCCGTGATGCATCAATGTTCTCACTTTGAGCTATTGCATGCATTCCTTGGGCATGTCTTAATTCTATCCTCAACTTTTCTAGCTCAAGGGTAATATTTTCCTGATAAAACAATCGACACAATAAATAACACTGCATTTGTAAATGGAAGCTGCATTCAATTGAGAGTTGCTCAAGCAGTAGTAGTTTATTCTTTAAAGAAAAACTATCTGAAGGATTTCATTTTGGTCAAAAACAGTCCTTGGCACACCATATTTTAGAGGATCAAGATGCAGAAAAAGCATACCAAGAAACACAAATAAACATAAAATATGTCATATGACTGCATTTTTTTTTGTAACAAATATTGCATATTTAATTAAAGTACTTTTACATATGACAAGGCTTAGTTCAAGAAAACACCATCACCAGGAATTGGAAACTAGTTTTATCAAGTAGAAAGGAAAAACAAGAAAAATTGATTACCTGCCTAACAGGAGAAGGAGATTCAGTTGCTGGCGACACATCAATGGTGGAATTTTGAACATGAACACATGATTCTGTTTCTGATTTCAAGCTTTGGCAACTAGAAGCCCGACTGATACCATAGCCAATACTAGAATTTCTAGCAGACAATCTTGTAACATTAATCTCTGTTCCAATATCAAGGGACTGAGATCTAGAATGGTTAGATTCAATAAAACTAGGATTTGCACTTAGGACGGTCTGATTAATAGAGGAAAGAGCTTGAAATCGCTGGTCTTTTAAAGAGGAATTTGAAGGACCATATGAAGCAACTGTGAGAGAGTCTGCAAACCCAAGATCATAGAACATTAAAACTTGTTTTTTGGGAGACCCAAAAAAAAAAAAAAAGTTATTCAGCTAAAAGAGAATACAGTTGGAGATGCTTCATCATGCAATGCACAACTAAGATTTCCAGAGAAAAGGCGAGCAAAAAATAGAAACAGAATGCTAGGATAGAACCTTCATAAGCTCACAATATGAATTCCTATGACTACCACAGTCCACAACCACATGATAGAACATGCAGATTTTACTGTATTTTCCCTAATTTCTGGGGTGGGACATCGAAAGTTAGATGATTGAGAGGTTATCAATTAAACAAAACATATGAAAGACATCATCAATTGGTGCATAAGATATAAGGTTCTGCAAATGCTGAAAGTACAGGGCGCTTAACCGGCAAAGTTCTAGCATGGCACAAGTGACCAGAGAATTTGTTGTTATATGCAAATGATGGCAATGGTAACTTGTACTCTTCAGTCATCAAGATCTTCTATAAATTAGATTTATATATTAAAAAAAAATAATTTAAGAGTTTTAGCATGATGAAGACAATCATTTGAGGCTTTATAGTAATTAAAAACCTTAAAAGACATTATGCTTATTGTAAATAGAGTTCCTTGAATCTTCCAAGTAGAATACCTGATTGAGAGGTGGAAGTGTAGCTTGATGAACTGGTGGAAACATTGGCTTCACTACTGTTATCTATAAAACTCTCATCGATCTGTATATCTGATGGCCGTACAGAAGACAATTTTCCTTTGGAAATAGCATAAACTGTACAAAATCTTGGAGTACAAACTGATATTTTTGCAGCAACGCCCTTAAGCTTGCTGAAACCAAGAAATAATTTAAAATGAAAAAAAAGAAGACCTCCAAAAAAATTTAAAATGGAAAATAAAGCATAATAATCAAGAATTCAATAAGAAAGACTCTTAAAACAGCACCGTAATTTCATTACAGATCACAATGTCAAATATTTATACCTAGAAAATATGCTACGAGATGGTGCTCCAATAACGAGTTTGGTCACAGCACCCTTAGCAATTTCTTCGGCTATAGAAGTTGCAACATCATCAGATTCGATCACCACTGTATCTACATATACCTGCAGCCACAATAGAAGGATACAGATCCTATTTTTTTATGGTACTAATTCTAACTAAATTTCAAATTTCTCTGAGATGTGATATTTGACCTTTTTCTGATCACACATATTTTTATAGGGTAGAAGCATTTGACTTTTCTGCCACTCAACTTCCTTTTTGAAGGCATCTGCTACATCAGGACGCACTTGTGAAATAGGGATAAAATTTCCCACTGAAACAAAAAAGACTTTCAATTAGCACTTGTGAAATAGGGATTGAATTTCCCACTGGAAGAAAATAATGATAATTAAAATATTCTTCAAACCTTGTACAATTAACTAATAGGTCAAACCTCCTATTACAGATTTCAGGATTATAAGAGTAACTTTAGCAGTAATTGTTTGGGCACCCTTGGCCATTAAAATGTTAACAATCAACCTCAGTTTTTTTAACAGTTAGGGCGACTTTGCTGCTTTTTTTAAAACTTCGTTGGCGAAATTGATCCAAAAAGGGGGAAAAAGCTTTTGAATATCCACGGAAAAATTAGACCATAGCCAATCATATTTCTAGGCGATATGAAAAAGCTTGAAATTAATTAACATTGTAAACTTCTAAAGCATTAAACTGTCCCCAAAGGTAATAGAAATGAAGAAAAACAAAAAAAAAACATATATTTACTTGGTGTTGGTACTCCTTTTATGCTGGCATGGACATGTATCAGCTTAAACATGATTCTCCCTTCAGGCACAAACCTCTTGAGTGCCCACTGTAATACACTTTTGCTTTTCTTGCTACCCTTGATACATACAGCAACAACTGAAGATGGCGCATTCTGTAATTCAGCTTTTCCTTCTGTCTTATCCTCCATCACTTTTTTCCTTGTGGATGCAGTAAATTCTCTGAAACATGGCAAAAGAATTTTTTTTTCTTTTTTTTTTTTTCAAAGTGCTTTACAATCAGAGGAATAATCAACAGGAAGCAGATAAGGGTTCTCCACATGTATATAACAAATCCTCATGAAGACAAAAGCAGTTATACTAGTTAACTTATACCTAAACAGCTATGGCTTTCAACAAAAAAGCTATGCAAAAGTGAAGTAGTACTAGACTATTCATAAGCACAAGCTAAATGATTGAGGAAATAGAAAAGATATTGGAAAAAAAAAAAAGCACAAGCTTTTTCTGTGTATTGTTTTCTTCCTAATTACTCCTGTATAACAGATTGGCTTTTCAATGAACGAACTATGCAAAATGAAGAAACTCGTTAAAATCACCTAAAGGGATAAGCACAGATTATAACAATACAATTTTTAGTAGAAAAATAAAAGATTTCCCAATTTATGTCACAGATAACCAATTATATGAATTACGTAAATAACTGGGTTACACGTAAAAACCCAGGCGCACCCACAAATACAAGCAAAAAGAAATTGAAGAAGGCAAGTTATAATTCTCAGATTTTGAAGCGCAAGGGAGGAGTCAAAGATTCATAAGAAACCCCATGGTTAAAGATAAGAAGAATTCATAAAACTGTAAACAGATTTTGAACTAACCAATCAAAGCCAGCTCGATTGAACGTTGAAACCCAGCTTCAGACCCAAGAGCTACCAACCAACCATTCTTTCTCTACGAAACCATAAACAAATATTCAAAATCTCAGAAGAGTTTGGGTTGGATTCCGAAGGAGGAGGAGGAAGGAGCAATGAGAAGTTTGAACTTCAACGTTGCTTGTAGGTAATGCTACGTGGTAATTAAATGAAAAACTCAACTAACTATATAATACAAGTTTAACAACACATTTTGAAGTGTTTTAACCAATCAGAGTCAACGATTCTTCTTCGACGAAGGTCTCGCCGCCAAGAGCTAAATGATAAAATTTTGTATTTGTTGGTTGTGATTTCATTAAAAAAATCGGATCTTTTTGTTTCCATGTAACTGTTTTTAGAAAATCATAATATAATAATATCGTCGACCCTAGCGCCAGCTTTCTTGGACTTTTTAGACCGTGACAGATCTTGTTCGTGTTTCTCTTTATCCCTCTCCCTCTTCCCCCTGATCCCCTTTTTTTTATCCTTTTAAGAAAGATATTTTAGACAGATTCAAGCATTCGCCTTCAGAGTGTGTTTGGATTTGTTTCTGGAAATAATTTTTAAGAGAAAAAATAAAAAAATAATTTTTATAATAAATTCTGAATAAAATAGATTATAAAAAAAATGATCTTGATAAAATAAGAGTATTTGTGTATTGTATTGAGAATAGTTTTTTTTAATGGTCAAATTATCAAAAATGACATTAATTTTTGTGATAATTAGATATAAAAGAATAATATTATATTTTATGTATTATTTAATATAAATTTTAAAATAAATATAAAAAATAACATAAATTTATCCGAAAAATTTTAAATTATAAAATAAAAAAATAGATCAAACATAAATATATAGAAATATATATCTTAATAAATTATACAATGAAAAATCATTCATAAATAGTTAATATCTAAAATATAAAAATGCAATAGGCTCATAAAGTTGATTTTGATCTAAAGGTTACATTTTCATATATGATTTTACAGATATCAAAAGTTAATATATATATATATATATATATATATATATATATATATATATATTTTGATAAAAAAAAAATTACACTGAGGTCCCAAACAAAAAAGAATATGAAGAAATGATCCTACGAAATCGCAAAATGAAAAAATGATCTCAAGGAGTTGTTAATGGAGCATCATCATGTTGTCAATTAATAACCTAAGGATGCTTCATTAAAAACTCGTTGGGACCCTTTTTTCATTTTGCGATTTCGTGAGACCATTTTTTCATATTTTCGTTTGTTTGAAAGCACAGTATAATTTTCTCAAAAAAAATGACAAGAAATTGGTTAGTTTGAGGTAAAAAGATGAATGAAAATGTAAATAAATCATAATCTTCTTTGCTTGCATGGAGTAGAATAAAATTTCACAAAAAAAAAATCATTTTCATTGCTCTCATGACATTATTAAACAAACAAAACATCAAGCCTAGGGAAGGTTGGATTTGACCAGGAACAGAAAAAAGAAGAGGGAATCACGAACAGAAGGGCATACACACATAGAGAGAGTGATAATTATTAGCCCACCAGTAATACCTCACAGAGCGGAAAATAGCAGCTTCAACACAAATTATGGTTTTGGACGGTAAAATCATGGTTTGTGCTGAAAACGGGATTCTACAAAAATAATGGGTGTTTAGGGATTTTTTTTTCTAAAACTAAGTTCTTCTTCCATAATCATTTTTTCCCCTTCCATCCAAACACTTACTGCCTCTCTAATTAGGAGGGAGCTAGATAAGTCTGATTGAACTGAAAAAAAATATCTATAAATTCTGTTTATCTTGTTTAGGTAATTTTTAAAAAAATCTCGATCAACCCTGATGAATTATAATTTTACCTTCTAACCACACGATGAGCATAAGTGATAAATGGTTGTTTAAAATTCTGATGAAACTTCCACAACAAAAATTTCTTTAATTTACCCTTAATCCCTTCTTCAAAATTTTCTTCAAATATTTTCTACACATATGTTGTGTATCCTTTTTTAATTAAAGTAATTCAAATAATATTATCTTCAATATTTTTTTGCCCATTATTTAACATTAATTTTTAAATTATTTTAAATAATATTTTGTCCATATTAAAATTTTATTATCAACATTTTTTATTAAGAAATTAAATTAAAACCTTATATAAAATCAAAGAATTAAATATAATGTATGTTTTTGTCTAATTACATATTTCTTATCTGTTTTCTTTACTAGGTGAAGGGGGTAAATTGGAAACTGAAATCTACTAGACTTGGATCATGATAATTGAATCATTGACCATAAAATGATCGTGTGTAGACTTGTCAAGAATGACCATATTAAAATTATCACTAATAATAGGATAGTTCTCTGGACAATATCCTCTTTACTAAAGGATGTAGGTACTATATTACGTAATGCATAGTTACTGCTTTATGGAAAAAAAGAAAAAGAAAAAAGAAAGTGAATGATGCTTTTCCCCCTTTTGGATTAGAGGTAAGTTCCTACTCCCAGGTGCCTTAAATTTGTAAACTATCACCCCTCTGCTTTAAAATATATGAACTACAAATTTACGACGTGATTTAAATTTTTAAGTGAAAAATACAGGGCTTTTAGGCTTTAGCCCATCTCAATTATTCTAGAATCAATTGTGGGAGAACAACTCTCACCTTCCGAGGTGGTTCCTCAAAAAACATAACCACCTCACCCATGTCTATACTAGACTTAGGAAGACATTTCGCCCTACAATTGCCTTCCCTATAGACATGCTTTATCCTAAGATAAGCTTACATTTTCAATTCAGTTTTTACAAGCTTTAGAATACTAAGACATTATCTCAGATACAATCCTAGTATACTCTCATATTTTCAACCAAAACAGAGCCACTCTACTTAATAATATGTGTCTGATTTTTTATACAAGTTACAATTTGTTTCTACCTTGCTCCCTTCATTCTTTATTACAAAAAACGTTTAATTGAATCTCATGATTTAAAGTGGCGGTTAAAAGTAATAAATATGTTAAAATTGTATTTTTTTTTTGTTGCTAAAGTGCCCTTATTTATGAAGAGATAGAAAATAAGAAAAGTAGAAAAAAGAGATGCACGGAGGAGAGAGAATATGTGATGGGGAGAGTGTGAGGGAATGCAATAAATACAATGATATTAATATGAGTAATTAAATGAGGGAAAAATGAAAAATCAACATAAAAAATTTGAGACATTCTCTAAATGTTTCTTATAAATAGAAACAAGCTATAGGTGATAGTTGTTTCTTATAATAAGAAATGAGGAAGTATCATTTAATATATTTTTATCAATTTTATTCCTAATTAATTATATATCTTTCACGCCTCTTTTTTTTTACTCATTCTCTCCTCAAGTCTCAACACTTTTTCTACTCCTTCTCCATCCACTCACCCTCTCCATAAATAAGGACATTTTATAAAAATAAATTACATGTTTTAAATAATTGTTTTGTGTTAAACCAATTTTTACTAACTTTTTGAATAGTGTAATTTAATTATTTGAATATTATATTGTAAATTGGAAGAAGTACTAACTTAAATAATAAATATATGACTTTGATAGGGAGTTTACTTTTTTCTTAAATATAAGATCTCAGTCCACACTATGCCTCTTATATAGTTATAATTCTTAAAAAAGTATCTTATTAGTTGCACAAAGTAAGAGATTTTTTATTAAGAATAATTATAACATACATAATTAAAAAAGACAGTTTAAAAAATTCAATACACATTTATTACATTTAACTGATTAAAATATATTCCATCATGTGCTTACTTGTTTGGAAATCATATATTATTGTCAATCTTATATGATATGGTATTAACTAATATATAAGAAAGGTTGTTAGAGTTGACTATTGACTATATGTCAATAGGAGTTGGCGCTTGTCTAGTCTTCCTCCTCGGTGAGATTCACCAATTTTTTCAAGAATATATGTATATGTCTGGCAAACTCTAACCTTATAAAATAGAAAAACATATGTATGTCTTAAATATAAAAAAGTCATGTATTAATTAAAAATAATTTTTAAATTTTGAAAAACAAAAAGCTAACCAAAATAAGCACCCATAAAGTTGGTGAAAAATTAATTCTCAATGAGTACAGGAACTTAAAACAAGTATACTTTTATGACAAATTTATCTATGTTTATCTCTATTAAACCTTTTATGATCCTAGTCTTTAACACTAACAATTTTTCGTGTTCGCCAAAATTAACAAGACGGTTTCAATCCCATCAATTAAATTAAAGTTATGTTTGGATTTCGCTTATCCAAGTCAAAGGAAATTTTGAAAACAAACTTTTTATCCTAACTAATATTTGAATATTTTTGGGAGAATTCTAAAAAAATATCATTTAAACTTTAAAATCCCAAATAGGTGATTTAACAATAAAATGATTTGTTAATTGCATTACCATTCTTGTTAATCCCATTAACGAACTTGTTAACGAGATTTTGAATTTTAAATGATATTTTTTTGGCATTCTCCCAATATTTTTTAGAGTTACTTTATTACAAAATGAAAAAAAAAACAATAAAAGCCAATTTTATTCAGGCAAAAAAAAAAAAAAAGAAAGAAAGAAAGCCAATTTTATAAAATGCCAATCAGAATGGCTTTTGGCAAATTTCAGTTCAATTTGTCAAATGTCTGTTAAAAACATTAATTAAACCAAATCAAACCCATATTTAATCATACAATAGAATAAAATGTTAAAACCAAACGTCATGTCCCACATTGGGAATGTTAAGATTTTGGGTCGAAAGCAAAAAAAAAAAAAAAAGGTTATAAGATTTTGGGATCTCCTAGTCTAACAGCTTATTTTTTTTTCCCTTGAACCGACTCTATTTAGGGTCGGTTTGGTATACTGAAATTGATTTTGATGGATATGAATATGGATATGGAAATGGATATGGATACAGATATGGAAATGAGGTTTAAAATTGTTTTTGGTATGTACATGGAATTCAGATATTATTTTTATTTAATGTTTGTATTTAAAATGAGAAATTACTAATATGCCCTTATAAAAAACCTAACCTACACCTCAAACATCCAAACCATTTTTTATTATTATTTTAATTATGTTTTTTAATAATAATTTTTTATATCCTCTTCTCTTTTTATTTCAAAAATTACCTATTAATTTCATTTTTTTATTTTTTAAATAATTATTTTCAAATTATAATTATATTGTAGAAATAAAACTAAGGATGTTACAGTTGTCGCCGAAGTGAGGAGTGGTCGCCGTTGTTACTGGAGGAAAGAGGATAATTGATGGAAATGTGAAGGTGGAATTACAAATCTTAGCTTTTGAGATGGAATTCTTTTGGTGGAATTGATTTATTTGACTTCCACATGGAATTAGAATTGAGAGTCAATTCCATCGTACCAAATACACCTCCTCATAGAATTGAGACCCAATTCTATTTCCACCCTCTACAATTCCAACGTACCAAACGGGCCACTAAGGTTTGTGCTCAATATAATCTTTTTTTTTTCCATTGAGAACCAACCAATTGAAAAGAGCTAACTAGGCAAGGTTTCTGACTGAAGCGGTTTGAAGCAAGGCCATTACAAGATATTTTAGTTCTTTAACTCCAACAACTAATTTTTTGAGTGTGATTCTCATTAAGGTTTCTATTGGTTACACATTGCTTATAATTAAAAAATAGAGTTGCACTAATCTCATGAAGATATCTATTGGTTATACATTACTTATAATTAAAAAATAGAGTTGCACTAAACAAGTTTATGTTAGAATTTTTTAATAATAAAAAATCCCAATGACAAGGCAACAATAAAAACCTAACTTGTCATTAAATGCTTCTTATTTATTATCGGAATTTTGGTTGATTAAATTATTTCCTCAAGACTTTATATATAGTAATTTCCCTAATTTATATCATATATCTAAATTTTTTTAGTATTACACAAATGCCGAGAAGTAAATTGCATTAACTATAATTGGTATAATAAATAATAGGGTGAAGGTGCAATTCTACCTATAAACATTTTATGAAAGAGCTACCAGCGCCATAAATATTTTTGAGGTGCAAAAATACCCATGAACTTTAAAAAGTAGACCGATAATGATAATTCTGTTAACTTTGCTTGACGGTGTTAGTTTTGCGTTAACAAATAGATGGGGCCCATATGAACAAAAAACTAACGCCGTCAAGCAAAGTTAACAGAATTGGCATTATCAATCTATTTTTTAAAGTTCATAGGTATTTTTACACCAAAAAAATGTTTATGGTGCTGATAGCTCTTTTGAGAAATGTTTATAGGTAAAATTGAACTTTCGCCCTAAATAATATTATTTGTTACATACATACATACATACATACATACATACATACATATATATATATATATATATATATATATATATATATATATATATATCGCGTGCATGTTAATGTATTAATAAAAAACTAAGGGTGATTAATATAATATTTTGTCCTTATAGTTTACTCTCATTTTGGTTCTAGTCCTTGTTGTTTCAAACCATGGGTTCTGGTTTCCCCTAGTTTTATTTCATTTACAACGTTAATCAATATAGTTTAATAAGGATCTACGCCTGAAGATAATGGCGTTAAGTTTTTTGATATATCAATAACACCGTTTATTTTACTAATATGGCATATGCTGACTTGGACATTTGATTTTAATAAAAAAATGCCATCATCTTCATTGAGGAGACTGTATAAAATATCCAACCCTCACCCCTATACTTTCTTCTTCTTCCTCCTCCTTTAACAACTTCATCATTGCTCTTCATATCTATTCAACCTCCAAAAAAAAAAAGCATCCTCTTAGTCCCACAAAAATTGGGTTAAGGTGCCTTTTCACCACGAAAGTTGTCTCAAAAGAGCAATTTTGCCCCGAAAGTTTTTAAGGATGCAATGTCACCTCGGAAGTCTTAAATTAGGAGAATATAGACCTCGATGGATGGAGACCTAATGTTTTCCTTTAAGAGTACACTTGGCAATGGAAAAATATTGTGGCACCTTAAATGACAAAAACGTGGCAGGAGAGTCATGAAGTGTAACAGAAACGTGCTATATACACAAGGGAGAGAGTGATTAAAATTATAAAAAAAACACCTAAACCCTTAAAAACACGATCGATCGTGAAAACATAGAATTGAGTGAAGTAAGACATGATAATGGAGAGAATGATCGTATAATCATGGGTGAAGGTGATACTGAAGTTGGTGACATTGAAATTGAAAGGGATGATAATGAATGTGAGAGTGATGAGAGTGACAGTGAACATATTGATGAGGCATTAGTGGATGATGGTGATGAAGATAGTGAGTGTGAGGAAGAGGATGAATTGGGCCTAGCTGGTAGTCATGAGTGCTTACCTATAGTTTTAGCCTAAGAACAAGCTATTAGGTCAAAAAAGAAGCCTCTTTTTTTTATGTTAGGTGGGTCATATGCTAACAAGACTGAATTGGTTGGTGCAATTAGTAGGTATGCAATTATTGAGGGAGTGAATGTGACCCTAAAAAAGAGTAAACCCTACAGAGTCAGGGCAATTTGTCAACAGGGTTGTCCTTTTGTCTTGTATGCATCGAAAGAAGGATCTAATCAATGACTGGTTGTGAAGACTTTTACATTTGGAACATAGATGCAGCCAGATTTGTAAGAACCCTATAGCAACAATAAGGTGGCTAGCTACATATTTCAGGAAGAAGGTTTATGAGAGGCCAAAATACAAGACGAAATACATGAACCAGGACATGGTCGATGAGTTTAAGCTCAGTGTAAACTTACACAAATCAAAAAGGCAAAAGAATGATTATGCATCAATTAGAAGGTAGCTATATAGATGAGTTCAACAATCTAAAAGCATATTGTTACAAGTTGAGGATGTAATATCCCGGATTTTGGGACTAGAAGCATAAGATTAAGCCTAGATCAAGTGGACTGCTAAGCCCCGATTTAGCAAATGTCCCTATGAGGCATGTTTAAATTCCCTAAAATTTCTTAATATCATTGGATATTAAAAGAAATCATATTAGTGAGCTAAAGAGCTCGGGGAATAACAAAACGAAGTGATTGAAAGTCACACATAATATAGTAAAGTGGAACACAGTAATTTTGCCACTGGTGAAATTCCCGGTGCGGCAATGGTGATTGTGTGACCTTTTTCAATGGTAAATGATAGTAAAAAGTTGTGAAACTTTCCAGAATGAAAGTAGACTTATCAAGCTTTAATTTGATAGGTCATATAAGTCATTTGGAGTTGTATACAAAGAGAAATGAATTTTTGAAGTTAGCCCAGCGAAATTAATTATTTTCTGGGGCAGCATCCAAAGATTAAAATTCTGGAAAGTTTGAGCTTCTAATTGGCCAAAGGTTATATTTTTCCTTAAAACTAGACTCAATAAGGGTCGCATAGCCTTTGGAATCACTCAAATTGGATATCTACACAATTAGATATGAATTTTCAAAGTTGATGAAAAATCTGCAGAATTTGAGTATTTTGTGCGAAAATTCAATATTTGGGCCAATGAGCTTCTGACACGTGGAAGCTGAAAATATCTGATCATTTATCCATTAAATCCTCATCTTCTTGCTCAGATTTCCCGTGGAAAAAAACCAGAAGAAAGAGAGAGAAAAGAGAGAGAAGGAAATGGAGAAAGAGGAAAGAGAAAAATATTTTCCTCCGAAACACTGCCGAAACGGCATCCTCTCTCAAAATACCCTTCAGTAAACTTCTTATACTCATCGAGATCTTCATTCCTACAGTTTCGGATTTTCATTTGGAGGTGTTTGGTGCCGTCTCCCTTACCGGGGTGTTGTTGGAATTCCAAACCGTTTGTGGAAACGGGTAGAGGTAAGCGTAAGCTTCCTTTTTAACCGATTGGTTTGTCGTTTGGATGAGTATAGAGGAAGTTGGATATTATTCATATTGATTTAAATTGGTGTTTTGAATGGCTAAATAATGTCTAATGAGTATTTAAATAGCTAATCACTTGATTATGAGTAGTAAGGAAGTGATTAGGCAAGAGAAATATAAGAAACAACAAACTCTTTCTGAGAATCCAATTTCCTTCTATTTCTGCCCTGTATTTTTCGTGTAGGAGGAGTTGGAATTTGATGATTTTAATGCTTCCATTGGATTTAGGAGGCAAAATTGTGTGGGTATACAAGTGTTCATGAATTTTGGACACTTGTACATGAATTTAGAAATTTTAGAAGTTAAAGGGGAAATGCTGTGTATTCCGTTTTCTGGAGGTAGTATTATGGTGACGAGTTTTTGAGTAATCAAATGTTATCCAATGACCATGAAACTTTACAGTCTAAAATTAGAGACATAGACCTTTAATTTGAATGGTCATAATGGTTAATTGGATAAGTATACTATGAGATATGAGTTGTTAAAGATATGCCATGTTTTCTGGAAGAATCTGAAACAGTTGGTGTTTGGAAATATTCTGGGAATGTTGTGGTGGCAGCGTTTAAAATCGAATATTTTTATACAAAACTACACTTATAGGGCTTCAAATAGAGCTTTGAGCCACCTCAATTGGAGTTCTATAGAATTAATTATGATTTTCCAAAGTTTGGTCAAAAATGCTGGTAGATTGAGTACCATGCGAATTTGAGTAAGAAATTGGCCAAATATGATTGGAATGAACTCCAAGGGTGAAAGTAAGCCTATAGGGCTAATGTGGGCCATTGGGTATTCACTCTTCATGGCTCTAATGATGTTATCACTTGCCTAGGGCCATGAAGTGATAAAGAAGGAGCAATGGTTGGCGGATCAAGGGACAAGAAGAGAAGAACATAAAGTCCGAGAGGTAGTGAACTTACCTTTTCTGCATGTATGTGATATGTATGTCTTGCATTGATTATGTGACTGCTTTGCCTATTTGTGTGGAACATGTATGATTGGTTGAAGCTCTGTTATATTTGTGCAATGGCCATATGTATGTCATAACATCGAGCATGCAGCATGTCATTATGTTGGCATGAAATAGTGTAGGCAAGCATGTCATGCATTCATATATATCTGGCATGCATAGTGGTAATGTTTGCTACTGAGATTCTCTCGAATCTCACTCCTCCCAAACAACCATTCAGACAGGTGAGCATTGGAAACGTGCTGAGATCAGAAAAGAGGTATGCACTAAGAGGACTGTTGCTGGTTGTTTGAATGTATGTAAATATTGTGTAAACCCCTGGTGGGGAAACTTTTGTATTATAATCAAGCTATATTGTATTAATATTATCAGTATATTCATATTATTCCTGTGTGCCCACTGAACTACGCATTGCTACTCTGAGTAAGATCAGAAATAAGGGACATATGAGGAGGCAGGTCGTTACAGTTGGTATCAGAGCAAGCGGTTCTGGCAACAGGATAGTATACTGATATGCTTGATTATAACATGACAAGAATAGCGAAGTGGATTACTTCAGCTAGTTCACAATTAAGCCCGGTGGGCGGTATAAGATTGTCCTGGATCCGTTGGGTAAGGCTAAAGTTTGAGCCTTATTCTAGAGTAGGATCACCAATGGGCTGACCAGAGTCAGACAGATAAGTCACAGACAACCTTATGGACTTTTGGGAGTATATTATAGGGTATGTGTCTAAGTACATCTACCAATACTAATATGCGGGCTAAGCATAGTATTTTGATGCCCGGAGGCGGTGGGCATAATGGTTGGGATAAGGGCAGCCATGGGGTACCGGTAGTCAAAAGCAGCTCAAGCCGGTATCTTTATATTTGCATGAGTACACAAAAGTTAAGCGTGCTCAACCCAGGAAAATCTCAGGATGGGTGACCTCCTGGGAAGTACCTTGAAAATTTCAAATCTTTTGAATAAAGGTTTGGAATCGTGATTGGAGGCTTTTAGATGACCTAAGGAATGATTATAGATATAGAGATGATGAAATATGTGTTGATCTTTAACCTGACCTATTTCTGTTGCAGTGAGTACTGCTCAGAAAAGTTCATTTGATTGGGTTATGTAAACTTGAGGCATAGTAATTGTTTTGAGGTTTCTCCATATTAAGTAATGATCCTCAGTAACTCGTGGGGTTAAAGTCATATAGGCATGTTATACGGTGATGCATGATGAGTAGTGATTATGCCATATATTTATCCTAGAGGATTTGAATTGAAGATACTGAAAGTTGAGGATATGGTTGAATCATATCTAAGCTTAAATGGTGCTTAGGTCATAATGTGAATAAGATTTCACTATGGTTCTGTTCCATAAAGGAAGTTTAAACCTTGTGGACCTTATGGATAATGTTGAACCTTCATTAATTGTTTGAGGATATTACCCGAAACCGTGGAGGTTAGAATAGGCGCTATTGATTTTGATTCTTAGCGTGCCTATTGGGTATGATTGAGGAAAGTGATTTTCAGATTTACATGATGTTGAGGTTCTAAGAGTTGAACCATAACCTGAGAATCAAATGTCATAGTTGAATTGATTCTTCAGGAAGTTAAGATAGCCTGAGTGGCTTGAGGTACTAGCATATAGTACATAATTGTGTATGAGGTTATTGGAGGTTGCTAGTTGCTAATCTAGCATAGGGAAAGATCTTGATCATAGAATATTCCCTTAAAATTGTGATGATTGCCTGGAGCTGGACTGATATTGAAAGTCCATATTAAATTACCCCAAATGAGATAGCAGATTACAGAACTGCTAAGGAAGAAGGACCTTATGAGATTTAGATCCCGTTATAATGATGCTTCCATTCAGAGGCGACCAACCGGATAGTGCTACTTATGGAGGATTCTAATCAGAAAGGGCTACCTACAGGGAGTTCTAATCGGAAAGGGCTACCTATGGGGAGATCTGATTGGAAAGGGTTACCTACAGAGGGTTCTGACCGGGGGGCTGACCAGGTGTATGGGCGCCTGTGTGAAGCACCGAGTGCAGTACTGTAGTGTGAAGCCACCATGACATCAAACTATAGTGTGTAGCCGCCGTGACGACAAACTGTGGAGTGAAGCCGCTGTGACGTTAAAACTGTAAGGTAGAGCTACAGGGATGTCAACTCTCAATGGTAGTATCTTATAATGAGTCTTCTATCGAATAAGTTTCCTTGAGAAGAAGGGTCGAGTGACCCAGTAAATTGTCATGGGGTGCTCCAGTGCCGAATGATGACAGAGATTAAGGAAAGCTACTTTTGCTCTCATATCCTATGTAATTGTTCTGCATGTATGTGTTTACCATCACGTGTATTCGTGTTATGAATATACGGTAGGCAGTAAGACCTTTTGGGCCAGCGTGTCCTTAGGCAGTCAGACCTGACGGGCGAAGGCCCGAGGCTGTAAGTCCCACAATGCCTCTGGCATAGGGGTGATTCCCTGGGCAGTAAGACCTGATGAGCATTCAGAATTTGCGGGGTGGTTGCCGGGGCCTATTGCGCGGGTAGACGCCCAGGCCATAGAGATTCCTATTTTGCACGAGCAGTCATCCAGGGCCTATTGCGTGAGTAGACGCATTGCGCGGGTGGACACTCGGGGCCATGGAACTCATGTGATGCACAAGTGGAATCCCGGGGCCTATTGCGCGGGTGAACACTTGGGGCGAATGCTCATGTGATTATTGTTGTGATGATGGTTTGTTTAGCATGCTTCGTGAACATTGCATAAGAGTATGAATGGCTTGAGTAGCAAGAGATGGAGCCTGAAATGAGAAGTTGGTCGGATGTCCCGTGCGACTGCAACGTGAGTCGAGCGCTGTTGTAGTGGGCCTAGTGGGGCAGTCCGTTACATAAAATGTTGAGCCTCGTGGAGGGGTGGAAGTTGGTCGGATGTCCCGTGCGACTGCAGCGTGAGCCGAGCGCCGTTATAGTAGGCCTAGTGGGCAGTCCGTTACATAAAAATGATACTAGTGTTTTTCGAGCGCGATTTTAGTGGCAAATGTCACGTGCTTGATAGCTTAAGAGGTTGCCTTTTGGGCATAATGGGTGTGATTATCCCATAAGCTTGCCGCACTCAGACCTGGTGAGCCAGGGGGTGTAGGCCAGACTCCCGTGCGGCTGCAGGGGCGCCCAATGAGGGTAGCTCTGCAGTGGGCCTAGTGGGAGAGCTATATTCAGCAAGGATGATAGATGGTATGTCCTAAGGCCATAAAACCTAATGGGTTATTAGATCCTTAGGCTGGTAAAATATGAGATGTGTTGAGAATGAAGCCGAGTAGAGGCTTGAGGCAATAAGACCTGAGATGCAAGTTTACATTGGACAAATGTCCGGGGGCCATAAGACCTATATGTCTAAGTGCTATGGTTGTTACCGAGCATAGTGACATGGACCAATGTGTCCAGAAAAATATATTGAGATTGATAGAGCGTATAGATTGTACTAGATTGTAGCAGAGACAGTAAGCCTAAGATGCCTATGGCATAGAGGGTAAATCCCTAGGCTGTAAAGCCATAATATCCAGCGTCTTGGAAGTTGAATAAGCCATAAGGCTTGATGTGCATGCAGTATGATATGGGTGAATCCCAAAAGGGCCGTAAAGCCTAGTATGCATAAAAGATGATTCGTGATAGTCCCGAAGGGGCAGTGAGGCCTAAGAAACCAAGTGCTGTGAGGTTGGACTAGTGAGTCCTATGTGAATGATACATAATGGGTACAAAATGAATGAAAGTATTACATAGTGAGTACAGGGGTACAAAATGAATGAAAGTATTACATAGTGAGTACAGAATGAAAGAATTAGAATGAGAGAAAGATAGACTAAATGTCTAGAAATGGTTCTCCGAGGTACAGATAGTACCATTTGATGTCGAAATTTCGAGGACGAAATTTATTAAACGGGGGGAGAACTGTAATATCCCGGATTTTGGGACTAGAAGCATAAGATTAAGCCTAGATCAAGTGGACTGCTAAGCCCCGGTTTAGCAAATGTCCCTATGAGGCATGTTTAAATTCCCTAAAATTTCTTAATATCATTGGATATTAAAAGAAATCATATTAGTGAGCTAAAGAGCTCAGGGAATAACAAAACGAAGTGATTGAAAGTCACACATAATATAGTAAAGTGGAACACAGTAATTTTGCCACTGGTGAAATTCCCGGTGCGGCAATGGTGATTGTGTGACCTTTTTCAATGGTAAATGATAGTAAAAAGTTGTGAAACTTTCCAGAATGAAAGTAGACTTATCAAGCTTTAATTTGATAGGTCATATAAGTCATTTGGAGTTGTATACAAAGAGAAATGAATTTTTGAAGTTAGCCCAGCGAAATTAATTATTTTCTGGGGCAGCATCCAAAGATTAAAATTCTGGAAATTTTGAGCTTCTAATTGGCCAAAGGTTATATTTTTCCTTAAAACTAGACTCAATAAGGGTCGCATAGCCTTTGGAATCACTCAAATTGGATATCTACACAATTAGATATGAATTTTCAAAGTTGATGAAAAATCTGCAGAATTTGGGTATTTTGTGCGAAAATTCAATATTTGGGCCAATGAGCTTCTGACACGTGGAAGCTGAAAATATCTGATCATTTATCCATTAAATCCTCATCTTCTTGCTCAGATTTCCCGTGGAAAAAAACCAGAAGAAAGAGAGAGAAAAGAGAGAGAAGGAAATGGAGAAAGAGGAAAGAGAAAAATATTTTCCTCCGAAACACTGCCGAAACGGCATCCTCTCTCAAAATACCCTTCAGTAAACTTCTTATACTCATCGAGATCTTCATTCCTACAGTTTCGGATTTTCATTTGGAGGTGTTTGGTGCCGTCTCCCTTACCGGGGTGTTGTTGGAATTCCAAACCGTTTGTGGAAACGGGTAGAGGTAAGCGTAAGCTTCCTTTTTAACCGATTGGTTTGTCGTTTGGATGAGTATAGAGGAAGTTGGATATTATTCATATTGATTTAAATTGGTGTTTTGAATGGCTAAATAATGTCTAATGAGTATTTAAATAGCTAATCACTTGATTATGAGTAGTAAGGAAGTGATTAGGCAAGAGAAATATAAGAAACAACAAACTCTTTCTGAGAATCCAATTTCCTTCTATTTCTGCCCTGTATTTTTCGTGTAGGAGGAGTTGGAATTTGATGATTTTAATGCTTCCATTGGATTTAGGAGGCAAAATTGTGTGGGTATACAAGTGTTCATGAATTTTGGACACTTGTACATGAATTTAGAAATTTTAGAAGTTAAAGGGGAAATGCTGTGTATTCCGTTTTCTGGAGGTAGTATTATGGTGACGAGTTTTTGAGTAATCAAATGTTATCCAATGACCATGAAACTTTACAGTCTAAAATTAGAGACATAGACCTTTAATTTGAATGGTCATAATGGTTAATTGGATAAGTATACTATGAGATATGAGTTGTTAAAGATATGCCATGTTTTCTGGAAGAATCTGAAACAGTTGGTGTTTGGAAATATTCTGGGAATGTTGTGGTGGCAGCGTTTAAAATCGAATATTTTTATACAAAACTACACTTATAGGGCTTCAAATAGAGCTTTGAGCCACCTCAATTGGAGTTCTATAGAATTAATTATGATTTTCCAAAGTTTGGTCAAAAATGCTGGTAGATTGAGTACCATGCGAATTTGAGTAAGAAATTGGCCAAATATGATTGGAATGAACTCCAAGGGTGAAAGTAAGCCTATAGGGCTAATGTGGGCCATTGGGTATTCACTCTTCATGGCTCTAATGATGTTATCACTTGCCTAGGGCCATGAAGTGATAAAGAAGGAGTAATGGTTGGCGGATCAAGGGACAAGAAGAGAAGAACATAAAGTCCGAGAGGTAGTGAACTTACCTTTTCTGCATGTATGTGATATGTATGTCTTGCATTGATTATGTGACTGCTTTGCCTATTTGTGTGGAACATGTATGATTGGTTGAAGCTCTGTTATATTTGTGCAATGGCCATATGTATGTCATAACATCGAGCATGCAGCATGTCATTATGTTGGCATGAAATAGTGTAGGCAAGCATGTCATGCATTCATATATATCTGGCATGCATAGTGGTAATGTTTGCTACTGAGATTCTCTCGAATCTCACTCCTCCCAAACAACCATTCAGACAGGTGAGCATTGGAAACGTGCTGAGATCAGAAAAGAGGTATGCACTAAGAGGACTGTTGCTGGTTGTTTGAATGTATGTAAATATTGTGTAAACCCCTGGTGGGGAAACTTTTGTATTATAATCAAGCTATATTGTATTAATATTATCAGTATATTCATATTATTCCTGTGTGCCCACTGAACTACGCATTGCTACTCTGAGTAAGATCAGAAATAAGGGATATATGAGGAGGCAGGTCGTTACGGAGGACATCTAACATTAGGTTAGATATCATTATGGAAATAAGTAAGGATGCCTTGGAAAATGGTAGAAGGGTGTTCAATCACATGTATGTATGTTTCAATGCATCAAAGGTAAGGTTTCTCTTTGTATTTGTGTTTAATATATTTTATTTATCTATTAATCATTTGATAATTCTTATGCTTTTTTCAGATTGGGTAGAAGGATGGATTCAAACCCATAATAGGGGCTGATGGAACTTTCCTTAAAGGTTTATCATGAAGCATTATGCTAACGGCTAATGGTGTAGATGTGGATAATTCTTTGTATCCAATTGCTTTCGCTATTAAACAAAAAGAAAACACAGTGAACAAGAAGTGGTTATTGGAATAGTTGAAAAAATCTTTGAATCTAGATGAAGGAGACTGTGTCACTATAATATCATATATGTAAAAGGTGAAAAAAGTTTATATTTTATATTAAGGCCACATAAAAGAATCCATTTGTTGCTATGATTATATTTTGTTACTGTGACTAATTAAAATCTTTTGAGTAATAAAAAGTTTTGAAGTGTTGGTTGTTTCCTGAAGTTTGCTATGAAAAAGAGTTCAAATATAAGTTTTTTTTCACTATGAGTAATTAAAATCTTGTGAGTAATTAGAAGTTTTGAAGTCTTGTTATCACTTGTTGGTTGCTTATAGAGTTTGAGTTCTGGGAAATTGATGTACTCTGCATAGTTGCTTTCTAAGTTATGCATAATTGTGTTGACTGTCCTACCTAGGGCCGAGCACATCTGGTTGTGTTGATTGTCTTACCTAGGGCCGAACATAGGTTGTGTGTAAGGCACATCTATACAAATTGGAGTAAGAAGTGGCATGGAACTAAATTGAAGAAGAAGTTCTTCGCATGTTCATGGAGCACGTTTAAAGAACAATTCATAGACAATATGAACATGATGAAAGAGCTACAAGAAGAAGTGACAGTAGTTGTCTCGTAACCTACAAAGTGTTGGGTAAAAGTGTACTTTAGTACTAGATGTCTGAATTGGATGGTGGATAATAATCTAAGTGAAAGTTTTAATGCATGGATAGACAATTTGAGGTTTCTACCTATAATTAGTATGATTGATGGTATTCGAGTGAAGTTGATGAATAAGTGGGTAGAAAGTGAAAGAATTGTTAGTTAGTGGAAGGGAAACTTTAGCCCCAAGTGTGTCACTCTTTATGAGATCAATAAAGAATTGTCAATGGGATATTCTCTTAACTTTAATGGTGATGACGGTTATGAGGTGGCTGAAGGAGACAATAGATATAGAGTTTTCATAACAAGAAATGCACATGTAGGGCTTGGGACTTAACTAGCATTCCTTGCCAACATGCAATTTGTGCCCTATATCACGTTAAAGTGGAACCAATCACTCAAATTTCAAGGTACTACTACAAGGACGCTACAAGGCTAGTTATAGAAATAAGTTTCAACTAGTGAGGGACAAAACTTTTTTGAGGTATGAGAGGTTCCAACCCATGCAGCTACCTCCAGTTTGTAGTTTACCTAGTAGACCACCGAAGAAAAGGAAATGGACTGATGAAGCTAGTAAGAGAATAATAGTGAGGATATTTTAACAATGATCAAAACAAGGCCAAGAGCTTGGTGATTTCCCTCTAGCTCCACCTAAGAAGTTGAGTAAAAGAGGTAGTGCATCAAAATGTACAATTTGTCATAAAGAAGGCCATAATAGGGCAACATGTAAATATGTGAGCCTGTAAAATTTTTTGCTGCATAAATTTAGTTGAAGTTATGTATATGAACAATTTCTTTCACTTTTTGTAGCGCCAAGATGCAAATAGGGATGGACCAACTATAAGGAAAAGGACTAGTCAGCCCCAATCCTCTAATGTTAGTTGTACTTCCTAGTCTCAAACCAGTACCTTACAATCTCAACTCACTTCAAGATCACTAGGGGGATGATCTTTCTATAGGAATTAAACTAAAATTGGCATGGGGGTCTTGATAAATGAAGACATAGGAAGGACTATATATAATATATATTCCATTCACTAATGCATGTACTAGCTTATTACATTTTTAATGTACTATGTAATGTTTTGTGTTCTTATTTTTTATAGCTTGTCATGAATTTATATGTTCTTATTAATAAGGGAACTGGAGAAGAGTATATGCAGCATCATGCAGATGTTGAAACCAAATTTCTTATCCCTAATGAGAGAGCTATGAGGATGACACTAAGTAAGTGCTAATTCAAACAATAATGAGCCTCGGTAAATTCAAATTCGAAGTGATATAGGATTTGGACCAACTCCTTTTGACTTTCTATTCACACCACCAGGGCTCATGTGGATGGGATAACAAGCAATGACCACTTCATAACTTCTGGCACACAAGGAGTCAATGATTGCTTCCATAAGTCAAAACATGGTCCTAACGAGGAGGGTTAGCGGATAGTTGGCATCAGATTGCTTATATTAGTAATATTATTAGTCATATAATTTCAACTTATGTGACCATATTTGATTTTTTTATTAATGATGGCCAATTAGGACTTATATTATGAATATGATCTTTTTGTATTTGGTGAAATGATTAGGTTCATTGTCTTTTGTCCATAACCTTTTGTATTTGGTGCTATGGTTAGGAACATCTTTATAATATGACATGTTTTATGTTCCAAATGTTTTCTTTACATTTCTTAATTACACATGCTCAACTCTTCCAAATCTTTTCCATATTTAAGGGAATGCAATCCTCTGTACAAACTTATAGTCCTCTCCTTTTACATCATTTATACATATAAAAGGCTCCCGTTAGTACCATATACGCAAGCATCTCTGTCTAAATTGTAAACTAAAAACAAAATACAAAACCACAAATATGTTGTGAACCATAATAAAAGATCAATCGACCTTCCAACATAACACTTAATTCATTTACATTAAATTTGTGTAACATATTAAAATTTGGGAGACCGGTATTGCTTGTAAATGTAATTAGTAGGAAGAAATTCATTGGTGCCAAGTAATATATGTGTATGGCGCTATTTCAATAAAGAGGACACTTTGTAAGATTTTATTTGATGATTCATAAAGTAACAATTGATTAAAGTAGTCTTATTTTGTGTGGGGACCACAAGAGATGACACCTCGTAGGTGGACCTAAGGAAATCCCTTCACTTTCCTTTCCCTGATAAAGTGGATAGTAGGTGGAAGAAAGAGAAAGAGCGTGGGGCCCACACAAGGGACACATGGTGCCATCTTAAGGAGGAAGAGCAAAAAGTGCTCTTTGACTTTATGTGTTAGTGTAATTGGGGAGTAGCATATGTCCCATTAATAATAAAGTTGCTTTTCTCTTTTGTGTTGTTGGCATACCTAGAGGGCACCACCTAGCCCTCGAGTCGGAAAAATCCACCAGTCTTTGGTCTAGTCACCGGACTAACTTTCCCAAACACCGAACATGGAAACTAGGAAAAATCACCAGACCCTTTCTTTCCCTGACAATTGGGACCTATTTATTAAAGGTAAGGGCCATGTGGTTAGATCACCGGACATGTGGCACCACAAGATTTTGACACCTATGAGATCACTTTTCAAGACTCCTTATGGCCTTAATATTTCAGCTAGCATCATTCAAACTAAGGGAAAAATCATAAATTCATCAAGAAAATGGAAAAGGAAAGAGAGAGCGTGAATAGTAACCATTCTTGAGTTCGATCCCTTGAAATACAACCGAATCAGCGTTTTTTACTGAAAAAACCTTCTATAATCTTCTTCTCCTAATCCCAAGCTTTATTTTTACAGTTTCAGAATTTCATTTGGAGGTGTTTGGTGACATCTTGCTGGTTGAAGTACTGGTAGATTTTAGAACCGGTTATAGAAACGTGTAGAGGTAAGCGCAAGCTTTAATTTGAACCGATTAATTTGAGGTTTTCATGAGTTTTTGAGGGCCTAGGATTTTCAGCTAGTATAAGGTTTTGAATATTAGTGGTACTTTGATCATGTATGCATTGTTAGATAATGATTTATGATGATGTTAGACTAGTTTGATGGTTAAAATTCTGCTTTGGTTGGTTATGGTTAAAAAGGGTTTGTTTGGCCAGACTTGGTAGGGGATGAAGGCATGTGATTTTGGTACCTTTGATGTTACCATTGTGTTTAAAATAAAAAATTATGTAGGAATAGTTCCTGGTTGTAAATTCTGGACTACAGGAAATAAACACTACAACTGAAATTTTCTGCCAGTGTGAATTTCCTGTGTGGCAGTCTGGCTGTATGATGTTTTTGAATAGAAAAATGATGTCCAATAAATTTTAAACTATTCATTCTAAAATTATACTTATCAAGCTTTAATTTGATAGGTCATATTGGTCAATTGGATCTGTACATACAGAGTTATGCCTTTTTAAATTTTGTCATGTAAAACTGGCATGTTTTTAGGGAAGTGAACAATGAATGGTAATTATAAATTTTTTTGCATATAATTGGTAGTAGGAAATATTTTTATCTTGAAGTAGACTTAAATAAGGTCACGTAGAATTTAGAACCACTTCATTTGGAATTCTATAGATTAAGTTATGATTTTTTTAAGTTCAACCAAAAAATAGGGGAAATATGGAAGTCCAGATCTTGGTTACGGCCAGAGGATTTCTTGGCGTGACCTAAAAGCTTTCAACCTATTTTTAGCCGCGGCCAAGCATCCTTGGCTGTGGCCAAAACCCCATTTTTCTGCATTTCATGTTTTCTAAGAGATATTAATTGGTATGGCTTTTCCTAACCCCATAGGCATTTGTTTGAGCTTCCAAAGGCTACCTAAGTGACTCAAATGACAACCAACAAGTTAAAACTAAGGATAAGCATATGAATGAGTCAAGAATAAGTTAGTTTACATTATACCAAAAGTATTGGACTAAATAATAACTCCCCATTCGTAAATTCTAATTATAGGACTTGATAGTTATCCGGGATCTAAGACCTGCCTGAGTCAGGGAAATAATTGGATACCCCACAGGAAAGGTGACCAGGTAGTAATTCTTTCTTTCATATACTATGAGATGCTTTGCATGTTTGTGGTTTCATCATGAATTTTTCTGAAGCATTCAAAACATGGGGGGTGGTCGGCGAAGGCTAAATGCACGGGTGGACACCCAGGCCATGGAAACTTTTGTTATGCACGAGTGGATGCCCGTGGCCTTTTGCGCGAGTAGACACTCGAGGCTATGTGATTTATTATACCTAGTGCTATGGTAATATGTTGAACTACATGTCGTATACTAAATATTGATGTGATAATTCTTATTATATGATAACTGTGTGTCATATTTGGTGTTCTTGTATATATATGATTGACTGTTTATTACTACTGGGATTCTTTTGAATCTCACTCCTTTCCTATAACCAATCTACAGTACAGGCTAGCAGCTTAAAAGGCGGGAAGGTAAACATAGACAGCTAGAAGATGAAGTTGAGAGATTTTATTTTCCTCTTGGTTGTCTATTTTGGTTATGTATATGATGTATATAACTTTATAAGCCTAACAACACTGTAGTGGTAGAACTAGTAGTACCGATAGCCTAGAAAATGAATGGTAACCTAATAATAGAATTGCTAAGTTAGATAATGCTTCTGAACGCTAATGGAGCATGAACTAACATATGCAATGTGAGTTTTAAGCATAGAAACGCTCCCACACTTTGATATGATGGAACTGAGAGCTAATAAGACTTAATGAGGTGGTGAACCTTTGTGAAAATGATTGAACTTTTTTTTTATCCTCCAAACCCTCTCAATCCCAGATTCATTTCCTAAGTTGAGGTTGAGATTTGTGAACATTTTTGAAAGTCAGATTTATATGGGACTGAATCCTGGTTTAACAACTCATTTTACTACTCTTTTGCATTCATTTAAGTCTATGGGATATAAGGTATTACAATTTGACTCTCCTTTTACAAAAAGGATAATTAAAGATCCATAACATACTTATAATACCTATTACATTTTAATAAACATTCATGACAGAATCTAAGCTACAAACAAAATACCAATTACATCTTAATCAAGATTCATGACAGAATGTAAACTACAAATAAAACCCAAGTAAGCACTAAAGCACCAAATATGAAGCTTAGCCTTCTTACGATCTTCTTCACCTACGCATTTATGGAACCAATCTTTGCTTCAACATTGTTCAATCCATTCTCATCATGTACTCTCTGCCTCATACTGTCATCATATGACCTATCAACATGCCCAAGTAACTTGTTTATCACCTTGGTTGGCCTTCACTCATCTCTTCATCAAGCCATTGAAAATACCTACATCCTCCCTGTAAATTTACAATATTTGTTCATATAGCAATACAAATAAGCAGAATGGTAATTACAAATTTCCACCACTTTCTTATTTGATCCTCATATTTCTTTTACTAAACAACATCAATACCTAATCAATTCTTAAACTTTATCTATATATATATATATATATATATATATATATATATATATAAAAGAAGGGTTTAAAGCTGGCTTCCTGTGCATCCACGTCATCCATTAGCCCTATAACCTCCTTAAAAAAATTCCTTCGTTAACTGAACATCCTGGTTCAAATCTGGCTCCTTGAAAGGCCACGTCATCACCAGAATTCCTTTCTATTCCTCAATCGATATTTTTGACAGTCGGATGTTTTTCATCGCTACACATCAGCCCTTGCTAACTACCATATCTGTAGTGGATTTAGGTATACACATTCTCTCTCTTCTCTCACGTTCTGCACCACCTTCATTAACAGTTACTATACTACACGTCTGTAATGGTTTCTCACTATTCCAACGTGTACTCTTCATCTGCAATTTATGACAACGTGTGTTGGTTGGTTATTATTCCTAAAGCTCTATAAATTCATATTCACTTCCGTTTTCCTCTTCGATATCTTTGGAAGTTTTACGTTCCGTTGTTGCATTTTTTTCAATGAGGAGTATTGTATACGATCATGTAAAAGACGTTAACACCAGTCATCAAGGTTGGAAGCTCTGTGTTCGTATTATTCGTTTGTGGAAAATGCCAGGTTGATATAGCAAAGGAGACGTGGCTTCTATTGAGCTTGTGCTGCAGGATGTTGAGGCAGGGGTTTTTTTATGTTTTTTTGTCATGAAACTTTGTTGTCTTCTTTCTCTGTTTCATTTTGTTTCTCATCGTTCATACTTTGTTTTGATTACGTACAGGGTGATCGAATCCATGCTTCTGTTCGAAGTGGTTTTGTGCACCGTCATGAGAAGAGCTTATGTGATGGTGCGATGTGCATTATTTCACGCTTTAATGTGGCTCCCTCGACAGGGTCTTATCGTACTACAGAACATGCTTATCGAATTAACTTCCAGTTTCAGACTGTTGTTCGTCCTACCAAGGATGATTGTCATATTTCGGTACATGGTTTCAGTTTTGTTCCTTTTGCGAAAATACTGTTGGAGGAATTTGACGATCGTTTTTTGGTTAGTGAGTGTCGCATTTCATTCCCTTTGGGTTCTTTTATTTATTCATGGTAGATTGATGTTACATTTTATAATTTATCGTAATAAATCATTTCTCACTCATTTCCATTGGTTTAACCCCGTTCATTTTTTTGTAAATAGATGTTATTGGTATGGTTACTGGAGTGGGATCTTGCAATGAGCACACTGTAGATAGACGAAAGGAAACTCGTGTTGAGATCAAGATAATAGATGAGGAGTATCGTCTGTCTATCATAAATACATTTCAAAATATATTATCTTTGTTTATTGATTTCTGTATTGTCTCATATATTTTGTGTTTGGGAGGGTCATTTATCTATGATTTATGCAAATATTAGGATGCAGTGGGTTCATTGCACGTTGTGGGGTGGCTTTGCAATAGAGTTTTTGGAGTATATGAATCGCCATGTTTCTGGAATTGTAACTTTTGTTTTACAATTCTGTAAAGTAAAAGAGTTTCAGCGTAAGCCACTGTGTTGTTTTTAAATATGCTTCAGTTGCATATATTGTACAGCTTTCTAATGCAAATGTTTTTGTTCTTATTGTTTTGTTATAACAGGGAGGAACAAGTTGTCCAACTCTATGTATGCTTCACGTATGTTTATTCAGCCATCCATGCCTGAGGTTGAGGGTTTTGTTCAGAGGTAACTGTTTATTGGGTTGTTACTGTTTTTTTTTCATTGACCTGCGTTTATGTTCACTCTCATTTGTGAGTGTCTTTGTTCAGATTGAAGGCTGCTGGAGTTGACCCTGACCAAATGCCTCATCATATTTCATCGCAAGCCACTTTAAGTCTTGCAGATGAATTGCTTGGAGTTATGGACAGGCGAACTATTTCTTCTTTGCGTCGTGGTCCTGTTGTGAGATCAGTGTCTCTTTTAAATTTATGTCCTGATAAATTATCGGTAGTTGTTGGAATTTGCTAACAGTATGACGATTAGAAGATGACTGATATTTTAATATATTATATATTCAACACGTGTTAACTCATTTTGTGTTCATATTTTATTGCTTTCATTTGGTTAGTATCCGAACTGATGTTTTTTATGCAGGATGCTGTGGTCGCTCTTACGGTTTCCATTGTCAATGTTAAGCTTTCTAGAGGCTGGTTTTACACGTCCTGTAAGATTTATGGTAAAAAGGTTATTCCAGACGGTGATGGATATTACTGAGCCAAGTGTAATGCTGTTATAAAGGCAATTGTTCCTAGGTAATTCTTTTTTAATGTATTGCTTAGTTTTCTTTTCAGCTGATGGTTTTCTTTTGTATTGTATGTGTTCAGTTGGTTCGGTTTGAGATTCATTTTTACTTACTTCTTTGTAGGTTCATGTTGTATACCGAGGTCATTGATGAAACTGGTTGTTGTGAGTTTGTGCTGTTTGATAGAGAAGTATCTAGGTTGATCGGTTGTTTTGCTTTAGAGTTGAAAGACACTATAGGTTAGGCCAATGCCCAGGTTGATAAGGTACGTGTGTTGTTTTCATTATGTTGCTGGTTTGTGTGCCATTATTATGTTTCTGATGATTTTTTGGTTTGTAACAGGTTGATTATGATAACAAATTCCCATCTGAATTTGTGGACAAGATTGTTGAAAAGAAGTTCCTCTGCAAGGTTAGGATACCTTATTACTACATTCATCAAAGGTCAGAGTCCTGTGTTGTGACCAGGCTGACTTCAGATCCTGAAATTTTGCAAGCGTATATTGCTGACTGTACGGAGGGTCCCTATGCAGAGGATATCTGTCCTGATGAGTGTGAGGATGAAGATGTGTGTTTTTTTTCCTCTATTGATGTTATCCTTTATTGCCTTTACAGAATTGTTACCCTTTTTGCATGGCCCGTTTTTTACGCCTAGGTTATCTGAACTGACTTTTGTTTCTGTGTAGGATATCGATTTGTCTATTATTAATTGTAAGGATATAGAGTTGTCTAGGGTTGTTTCCAATGAAAAGGACAATGCTAAACTCTCGGAATCAAATGATGCTATCGGCGATTCGTTGTCTTGCTCAAGGTCTATTGGAAGGAGGAAATTACAGTGTATTATACATTGGAACTCATTCTATTTTTTTCTTAACTTGTGAGAATATTATCTTGAGGCTTGCGGTGTTACTTTATTTTATTTTTCCAATTCATCTACTTACAGTTGATGCTGAGTCTGTTGCTGCTGCTGATTCTGCTACATCTGGTGCCGGGAGTGAAAAAACAATGAGGGTCTGTGGCACGAGGAAGAAGAATCGTCGTGAAGAAAAGTGATTGGCTATTGATTGTTCATTTGTTTCATGTATCTTCTGTGCTATGCAAGTTCCTTTCAAGAAGGTTGTTTGGCTGATCCACGTTTAGAGCGCTTGACTGTAGAGTTACTTTATTACTTACGTTTGTTCTCTTTTCTGTTTTTGTTGTGGGGTCTCTCAAAGTTGTTTATGATAGTCTATTTTCAAATACCATTTGGTTGTTAACGAACTCTGTCATTATCAATGTAGCAGCACTTAATATTGGGTTATACACAGTCTCTGAATAAGTCTAAGTCAGTACACATATGAGCATATTTATTGCCTCAATAAGTTGCTTACGTTTCCATTTCTTTCATATCTTAAAAATTCATGTGATGTAAGATTTTGAATAATAATTACAATTTTAAATGCGACCTCATTAACCAACCATAGGAGACTTAAATACTTTATAGTCCCGCGTCCTTTTTTTGTGTGGACGTTCATGTTCCAGACGTTGTGTGAGCGCTACACAAAGTATATATAATTGATTTGAATTTGTTATTTAATCATATGATTTCGATGTGTACAGGTTTTAATATATGTTGCTCAGTTACGTAATCATTGGAATACTTTACCGTTTCCAAAAGAAAAACATATTTAAACTTTCTGTTACTAGGAATCTCTAATCTAATTGACGTTGTTGTGTATGCTACGTTTTGACTTTTATTATATTATGCTAGAGAATTCTAATATGTTAGAGAAAAATGTCATTTAATATGTTTATTGATGGTCTACGGCGTTTACGTTTACGAGATTGATGAACATCAGAGTTCCTTTTTTTCTCCTGCTTCCTGTGGTAGATTATTTGAATAATATTTATAACCAACCTCAAACAACGTGAATTTTCTACTTTATGAATTAAATCTGACCGAATGTATGCCTTATGTACGTTACAGGTAATGTATTTACCAAGTCTCCGAGGCACTAAGAAAGTAGTTACAATTTAACTGAACATCATAATTTAACAGTTACTATTGTTCGTCAGAACTTATCGTTTAAGAATCTTGATCTACTTCATATTCATTTTCCAATGCTTCATTTATTTCTTGATCCTCCCATTCATCAATGCCTTCAATTTCTTGTGGTATAACAATCGGGCCTTCTGGTTCGTTTATTAATTGATACAGCCAGCTTACTTCTGCGTCGTATATGCATCTCTTGCATCCATACTCGCATGGTTGGTTCTCGCAAAATCTATACTTCGGTTGGTCGAAAATGTTTCTGTTAAGTCCCCAGTTTATTGACTGCAATCGTGGTGTTAGTCGATTTTTTATTGATCCCATTTGTCCTGAGTTTACAGTTGTTTCAAATCTTTGTATTGCTTCATTCCCTTCTTCTGAGTTCTTGAACTTACTCCATCTTGCCATCACTAATATGGCAAATGAGAAACTTGCCTCAGAGTTTTGTAGAACTGCTGCCTGACGTATTTGTGAGAGTCCTTTATCTCCTGTGTCTGCTGTTCTGGTGTAGTATTTAAGACCTCTAATGAAAAGACTAAATGGATTCTCCTTATGGAAGCATGTTAGCAGAAAATGAACAACTTGCTCATTCCTTGTCCATCCGAAATGATTATAGTTGTCCAGTGGCACGTTTCTATAGAATTCTGTTGAGTTTCCTGTTGTCCTTAGAAGCCTGCATGAGTTCTTGAAGTGATAAAAGTCTTTTAGACTGGTCTTTACTATGGTACACATTAGTTCTATCAGCAGTTATACAGGCAGTTTTAGCAGCGGAGAATCTTCGACGGTGGTCGCTGTTCTCTGTCTGGATTGGTCTTGTGCGATGGTGGCCATGTTTTTGTCTGTTTTCTGACAGAGGACTTTTCTGTTCCTTGACAAATCAATTATTAGGTGTATTTATAATTTATAATGTTGAATAGAGACGTGACGGTTGAGAACGTGGGGTTGTGTTCTTCGATGGTGTGTTATTGTTTTCGTGTTGGGGGTGGGTGGTTTTGAATGGTTGCTATTTTGTGATGTATGGCTTTTGGTCTCCTGCGTTATCTTATGGTTTTAACTGTGGTTCGGTTATCCAATTTGTTAAACGGTATTTCATGGTGTCTGTTCCGTTGCATGTAACGTGTAACGAACTTATCTTCTTAATACCTGTGCGGTTTCTATTGTGAATGTATTGGGATTGTTGTTTCGGTGTGTCGCTTCGTTACTATTCAGTTTGATTATTTGCAGTCAATTTCTCATTGTTTTGCTCTTCAAGTCTTATTTTTATCATATCTTATGGTCAATTATTTCATTATGTGTTTGTCCAAAAAATTGGTTTCAGGACTCTCATTGTGATGAGCACGCATTCTCACTGTTTATTCTCTTTGTTAGTTCTTTGATTGAGTATATTGAATTAAAGCATGTGATATGATATATCGCTATCTGTATGATTTTATGAATTCAAACTAATATTATTACTTCTCTTGACATAAAATGAAATTGTTTTTTACGCGTTACGTTTTCCAAATGTTATTATTGTTTAACGACATATAACATATAATGGCTTTAAGTCATCCCTTTGATTTAATTTTGGTTCCTCATTAATTATTTTATTACCTAATGTTACATTAATTTGAGATTGTTTTACCAATTTATTCTCTTTCTTGAGCAGATGATTACTGTGTGTTTGTTGTATTTTTTTTAAAATTGTAATTATTTATGGTGGGTCTTTCAGTTGGATTTTTTTATGTTTCACTTCTATATGTGGTTGGAAAAAAATGTTTTTTAGTTCTGTGGTGTTTTTGTGTGTTGATAGTAATGTTATATTTATTAATTAATGTTTCATGGTGTTGTATTCCTATGTCGTTCTATTATGGTGAAAAGTGAGGTGTGTGTGTAGTGTTTTTTATTTATTTATTTTTTTCCCACATTAGACTGCTTTGTGCATTCGAGCGTTTTATTATCGCAAGTGTATTTTCTGAATGATTGTGGCTATTCATATATCACTCAAGGTTATTATTATAAATGTAGATGTCTTATTTTAGTGTTCCTTTGGTCTCATATGAACATCATTCTTGTCGGTTTTTGACTTACCTTGAGATTTCTACAAGAGACCCATTTTCTTTCATCCGTTTTCGCAAGGATTATAGTGCGCCTTCATCATTCCCTTATGTAGGACCTTTTATTCCAAGCGCAGAGCCTTGAGTTAAAGTGTTGTTTGCGTTGGTATGGTTTTTTGTTCTTAAGTCTATCCCTAAATTGTTGCTTTGAATTTATGCCATATATTTGCAGGGTTGTGTGTTTTGTTTATTTAGGGTTTATGTTTAATTATATGCTTACCGATAAAGTTTATCCATTGTTTGGTTGTTTGAATTATTATTGTCATGACATTTTGATGGATGCGAAAATGCTCTAGACCTGCGACGTGTACATATATGTTAGTTGTATTGGTCTTCTGTTGTAATTTATATTGTCTAAGTTCATTTTATGCGTCTTGATGAGGGAATTATGTTAATTGTTGTTTACGTTTTTTAGGAGACTAAATTAACTTTTTTATTATCAACTGTTTTTGATGGTGTTACCATAATGCACATGATATACGGAACAGTTGCATGAAGTACTGGTCTTAAATTGTTTTATGATAAAGCTTGTAATATGAGTTTTGTCAGTGTTGTGCAAACTCTTTTATATATTGAATCGGTGGTAACTGTAATTTTAGCAGTAGAGATATTGACGTTTGGTTTGTTAATTTGTTTTTCATGTTTATTGTCTTTGTTTGGGTTTTGGCCGAACGCTGGGCTGTGTTTGTTACGTTGGATCACAACATTTTTTTTATTTATGTCATGGAATTTTAATGTGGAGTATTTTATTTAGAGTTAATTACTGATAAATATTCTGTTATGTTTCTTTAATGTATGCACTATATTATACTACTAGGTATCTTATCATATGTATTACATTTTAATTTGTTAATTTACTTTTGGTTGCGTTTAGTCTATTGTCTGTATATAATACTACATATCAGTTTATGTTAAATATAAGTCAACATTGATTTTTAATGGATATATTCAGAAACATGTAGTCTTTTAAACATACTACATGTTGTCGATCTGTTGTTCCATTTTCGTAGAAGGTTAATCTCAATGTTGTTAATTTTAACCGAAAACCACTATTATTTATTGTTATATGAATTATTTTCGTTCATATCCATGAGAAAGGACAACTTAGATTGTTATTTGTTATTAGGGGTAGTAAAAGTCAAATGAATATATTTTGTGGTAAATTGGATTAATTATTTCATGCTGCACTTAACATGTTTAGATAGTCTTCATAAGTGCTTTTCATTTGTAATTTACAGAATATGAGGTAGCTTTTATGATTTACGAGGTAGATTTTACTATCTACGAAATAAATATGTGGAGATAGTTTATTTCGATTTACGTAAATCATGCTTATACATTAACCCGATTCAAACCTAACAACTCTATTAATATTTCCCTTTTTTCTGGTACCGATAGCAATTATCATTTTTTTTGGGATTGTGTGTGTGATCATTGCACTGACGGTTTGCTTTAGATATAATACACGTGTTAGAAGCTCTGTTTTCTTTCTTGGTGTCTTACTTAATTGGCTTCGGGTTTGATTATTGTTTTCTCGCCATGAACGGCCCAGATTGCATGCCCATCATCTCCTTCGTTCATGGATGGTGGATATTTGTTTTGACAGAAGTTCTACGGTCAGTCGTGTGTGTTCGAGTTAATTAACTGTTTAAGCCTTTGCTAAACGCACCACATCTGGTATTTTGCTTTTTTCATTAGAGGGTACAAGTTGTGGGAGAGCAGGAGTCATTTGTTGTTTCTCTGTGAAGTCTCTGTTTTGATTGTTCCTTTCGTTTCTGTGAGTTTGGCTGAAGATGAATTCTCCAATACTGACACTGCTTCCACCAGAAGTTCTGGAGATTATTGCTGCCAAGGTTGCGTCGGAAGGGTATGTTTACTTTTTCAATTTTATTTTATCCTGTAAGGCTTTTCTGCGGTTCTGTGGCTCGCCGTTGGTCTTGTCTGTGATGAATTTTACCGCGCTTGGGATATATGTCGAAACGAAGAGTGTTAGACGGGATGAGTTTTTCAAGTCTTGTAAAGCGGTGGAAAACAGTGATATGGGTTTCCGAAGTGGTATGTACCACTTTCTTGTAAGGCCTAGGTACGAAGTGAGTGGACTTCAAACGCTGGGGAAGGAGGCGCGTAGCGGTCATGTCATTGCTATGTATGTTTGTTCTGTCCTTTCTTTTATTGCAAGGGATGTTTGTTGTTCTGTTGCTCAGCGAATTGGTTAGGATTACTGGGGGCAATTACGTCGTCGTCGGTTGATTGGGTACTATCGGGAACGGCTTACAAGCTTGCTTTCATCGGTACAACATGTTCTTCCAGAACGACCCCATCTTATCTTTCCTAGAGTACATTACTGTCTAGGTTTTCATTGCCCAAAGAGAGGTTCTGTTCGTAGGAATAACAAGCATGTAATGATGGATCCGGATGATCCCATTACTCTGGAATATTGCTTTGAGTGCCGGGTTGATGCTGAGCTGATATGGTTTTATAAGGTAAGCCTTTTACTATGTTTCGGTGTTTCCGTTCTGATGTTTCTTGTTTAAACTTTTATAATCAAACTGTTTTATTTTGTTTAGTATATATGTTTGGTTGTATTTCATATCTAATTATTCTTATTATAATTTTAAATACATTTGATTTTATTTCTTTTAAGGTTTTATTAATCATATAAAGTATTCTATAGTTTTATGTATTTCTTTTGTTTGAATTTGATGTTATTCCTTTTACATTGGCATGATAACTCCTTCGTTTTTATGTTAATTGTTAATTTTCGGTTTTTTTTACAAGAGCTGTCAACAAACCTCCCAGAGTTCAAACGAATTAATGCGCGTAGAATATATCTGGAAATTTGATGAATTTGAACTTATATTAGTTTTATGTTATTATGTATATGTTATAATTCAGATATGATGATATTTTAGGTGTACTTTTGGTTATTGTATGTCTGATAAGTCATGGGTGTTGACGTAGTAATTATTTATTGATGAAGTGATTAGTGGCTTCGATTGGTATATTGGAAATTCACAATTATGTGGGTGTGCTGGTATCATTGTTCTCTTTATCATTGTCGTGTCAATATCATTTTTTGTAATCACCGTGTTCTATTAATTCTGGTTTTAAAGTCAATGTTACATCAGTGATTGAGTTAATATTTTTATTTGGTTTTATGTTAAGATTGAAGACGGCTTAATTTGGAATTCTTTATTACTAAAATTTAGATCGGATATATATATGATCACTAACATGGAAGTCCGCAAATCCATACTACATTAACTTTAAACTCTCAAATATATGTTATTTAATAGATTATTTGCGCTGTTAATTGTTTTACTACATTTATTATACCTGGTACTTTTATTCTGAAAGGAACAAATACTGTAAGTTTTAATTTATGTGTTGTTTAGTTTTTTTTGTCCGTTACTAATATTGTATTAACTATTATGAGCTCATTGATTATTAATATAGCAAAGATATTGCATTTCGTTTTGGTTTAGTTATACTTCTTAGATTGATGTGTCTAATTTTATTATGTGACGGCGATAATTGAATTTGATTTTGCAGATTTTATAAATTTCTACAATTGATCTTTTATAAATTTTGGCATAAATATAAATCATGTTAACAAGACTGTAGATAAAAAACACATTAACGACAGAAATTGAAATAATTGCCTTTTATTAAATATGTGTTGTTAATGGATTTGTTTTTTTCCACACTCAAAATCTTATTCTCAAGAGAACGGATTTGGTAATATGTAATTGTCGTGGTATTTAAGTGTTTTTTACTTATCCGGTAATGGTGTGTGTGGGTATTTCATAATTTTTTATTCATATATCATATTTATTCTATTTTGTTTCACATGAGTATTGATTTTTAAACTTATGTCTGCACAGTCATTGATTTCCATACTTTACGTTTCTTACAAAATTGGGCTTTGATTGAATTCCTTTAATTAATTAAGATTTAAACATCGAGCATGTCCTCCAGTAATAACCTGACAGAGTGTATAAAAGGGCGCTAACCGAGTCTGAGCTTAGGTCCAGACGTTTGATTGAGGTCCAATAACTGTGTAACAAATGGTTAGTTCATTTGTATTCAGAATCTGAAATGACTAATGCTAACGAGACAACGAGTGAACGAGAAAGGCTGTTTTTGTCGTTTTTCACAGTGACGACGTAAGTTTTACCACTTATTGTGCTAGGTCAGCACAGGCTAAGACTGTGAAATCGGTGTTTGCCTTTTCCTTTTACACTTTTTTGGGGTTCTTATTCGTCATTCCATTGGGATAGCTGGCCGGATTTTGCTTGCACTGTCTTCTGAAATAATTGAAATAATTAATGTCGCGGATTCTTCTCAAAGCTTGTAATCGTTCTTCTTCTTGACTATTACCTGTGATATTTTTAACGATTAACGGCTAATTCGAGGGATTCTGTCGATCCTTTATTTCGCTTCTGTGAAAAATTTCGATGGCCTGAAAAATTGAAGTTAGGCTTCTATTCAGCGGCGAAATGGATCAGGTAATATGGATCTTTCCTACCTTTGTTTTACTATCCATTAGTTCATTTTATGGTATGTAAGTAAACGTTGCACTTCTTGCTATGTATTTAGTACATTTTTGGTATGTATGCGTGATTATATGTGGCACTGTGTATGAAATACACTGTCATGGTATAAAAAGTATGTACTATCGTATAACCACTGCATACAATTGATGGAGACGTGATTGTACATGTATGCCAACGTACTCAAACTGGCGACACAGTTATTCGAAAATGGGTATGTCGTGCGATTAAGCCGCTCTATACAGTTCACGTTCACCTTTGGCATACAGTTGTGGTTAGTTTTAACAGCCTATAAATATGTGTTACGGATGATACTATATTTGCTTCATTACGCTTATGTAAGTCACTGCTAGATAAGTGTATTATTTATGTTCAGTCTTTGTTGGTTTATTTCTATGTTATATATACTTTGTTTTTTTCATTATTAGAGAATTAATTTTATACTTTCTTTTCATTAGTCCTGTGTTTTTTAGTTATTGATTACTGTTTACTGTATTTATTACCTTTGTGTAAGTGAATGCAGAGATATGGAACTCCCTGTTAGTTCTGTAGGTGTTGTGTCTGATGACAGACCTATATGTGTTTCTGTTCTTCGTGTGTTTTGGGATGAGTTGACAATAAGTTCTCGTCAGAGTAAAACACTTAATTTCATTCTAATGGATCGAGAGGTATATTGTGGTTTACATCATTAATTTATACTTATTGCTAATAGAGTGTCTATAACGAGTTTAGTATTTTTCTAATTTTGTTTGCTACATATATTTTCCTCTTCAATTAACACTCCTCCTGTTGATTGCAGCTAGATAGAATCCATGTCTTTATTGTTGATGAATCTGTATTCTCCCATTTCACAATGATAGTTAGGGAAGGAGGGCGGTATTACTTTTCAGGCTTCACTGTCCTCAAGGACGATTGCAGTATTAGGATTATCGACTTTCCGTATATTATTTTTTGCGATAAGTGCACGCAAGTTGTGATGTATGAAGGTTGTGACATACCTGTTAATGTTCATAATGCTGATCCTATGTTTACTTTCCTTCATCTGGAACCTGCGACTGGATATCTGACAGGTTGCTTACCAGTTTTGAAACAACTTTGATGATTAGCAAACTATAAAATAGTGGGCTTTTGTTTATACTCGTCTCTGTTGTTTTTAATATATAGATGTTACTGGGTTAACGTTGAATGCTGGTCGTTATCAGCTATTTGAGGATGGAGATTCATTTTCTTCAAGCTTGACTTTAAGGTTGTTTGATTTAAGGTATTATGTTTCTTCAACAATATGCTGTCTACTACGTTGTGTTTTATTTTAATTTTTTGTGTGTTTATACTCCTGACGACTTTGGGGTTATTAATTTAGAGGCAACACCATTTGGTGTGTTCTTTTTGATGAAGTGGCTGATTTGACCCGTCAAAAGTTAAGGTATTTGCCGGACAAGTTGACTTCGTTACTCATTCAATTCTTTGAGATTTTCAAATTAGACGGTGAGCTAACAACACCAATTAGTGATAATCTAATCCATATTTTTCATATTATGTTATGGGGTTTGTATTTTTTGTTCATGATGATTTATTAAGTGTGCTGATTCTACAGGAGTAGTTTTTGTTCGTAGTTATCGCAAAATAACGAATGTTATTGTTGATCACCTTAGTCCGGCTAATATTCAATACAAATATCTATATGGATGTAACAAGTAAATATTTGTAATGTTTCAAAAGTCAATTTGTGTGTATTTTGTATCCACGATAGTTGGTTGATTTAGAATATTATTAAACTATGAGTCGGTTGTTACTGAATTTGCTTTTATTACTTACTATTAATGAATATTTTTAATTACATATATTTGGTTGTTCTATTATTACTGAGTTAAATTGTTGTTACTTTGTATAATTCCTTTATGTTAATAGTGCTATGATAATTTTGTTGGTGCAATCAATATTTAATATGTTCCGCATAGTTGTTCATATGTTATATCTATTAAATCCATAACTATGGTGTTGTTATTGTAATATATTAATGTAAAGGTTGCCAAGAATAATTTATCTTTCTTATAAATTCAATTTATATTAAAACTACATTATTATTACATTCTTTTGGGTACATAACTTTCATACTTTTCGCCAACCGATTGTATTCTATTGGCATGTGTTATTTTAATTGAGTGGGCTGGTGGGATGAATGATGTTTAAGCAATATAAATGTTTCAATACAAAATTAAAAAAAATAATATTACTGGATTTGTATTTTTTATATTAACCAAGCTAAAGTTTTTTGTAATACTACCATAGATTATGAATGATCATAAATATAGATTATTTTTGGGTCTTTTTGAACAAAACAATTAGCGTTAACTATAAATCTTAAAATAATTACTTCAATATGTTTAAGAAATATACTTTATTTTATATTAAGGAACCGAATGTTAATGGTAATAAATATTTCCTTTTCTGCACAAGCAATTAATTACACAAAAATTTTTCTTTGTATATTATATTGGCATGAATTAAATATATTATTAAATTTCGATATATATATATATATATATATATATATATATACACACACACACTTTCCAATTACTTGCTTCAATTCAGCCGTGATTGTCAGTCGTACGTTTCCTGTTTAATAAAAGTGTGATGTTGTCTCAGTGCCGACCTTTTCATCTTACCCTGTTTTTGGGTTCTCTTCCATCTATCAATTACGATGCCTCGACTCGAGCTAATTGCGTTGTCTCCAGAAATCATTGAGGTTGTTGTTATTAGGGTTGTATCGCATAGTGTGCTTTCTTCCATTTCTTTGTCGGTGATCTGTAAGTGTTTTAACGAATTTCTGATGAATGCCAAGATTTTGTCTGTCGTTGAGTTTGCTTCTTTGAAAATCATGGCCGTCAGTCAAAATTCAAGGAGAGATGCTTTTTATACAGCGGTGTAGGGAATCGGGTAATATTGATATTTGTTACCGAACTTTTATGTACCAATATCTATGTCGTTCCAAAGGTTCAAACCCTGGATTTACAATTATCAGGGCAACTGCGAGGGCGGGCCATATCCACGCTATGTACATGACTGCCATGGTTGGGTTCACTGCTACGGAGACAAGGGAGGGTAATGTATTCGTACGCGTTGCTTGGAAATATTGGTCGGAGTTATGTCAGTGTAACTTGATTAGCATTTGTCGTCGTCGTCTGAGGGTTACTGTTTTGTTTTTTTGTCATGTTATGAGGGATGGTCCTTTTTTGGTATGTGAGAGAAGTTGTAATGACAATCCTATGGAATCTGAACATACTGTGAACTCGCGATCCTGTGTAAACTGCAAGATTGAGTCTGTTGCTATTGTGCTTCTTTTTTCTGTATTGTGGCTAGCTGGTTTTATTTCTACTTTATTCAGCTATGAGTTTGTTGCTATTGAGCTTCTTTTTTCTGTATACTATTAACAAATATTTTTAATTAGGTATATGTGTTTGTTGTTACATTATAACGGACTGAAGTCGATTTAGTTGTGTATAGTTTGTTTATGTTAGTACAGCAGATTTACTTTTTTATGTGCTCACATCGTTTGTTGATAAAATTACCAGTAGGTGTTGATATGTTATATATACTAAAGCTATAACATATTTCTGTTGTTCATTTTGGTGAACAGAACTATAGATAGGTTTAATATGCCGTTATTGTTCGTTCTTACGATAAGAATTGTGTATTCGTAACTTGTATTTTCACACTTCTTGGCGTACTTGAATAATATTGCTCTATTAATTCAAATTTCTAGATATCCATTATTTCAAGGTAATTGAAAGTATGGTTCAAGAATATAATAAGACACCATTACTCTGAAATTGGAGAGATTTGGACCATTTTTTCTTAAAGTACTTTAATTTAATATTTCTTACACGTCTTAAAAAATATACTAATCTTATCAATTTAAATATGGTGCTATCATCTATAGATGTTTGTTCTATTGCGTACACTATCTTAATTAATTGTGTCATTATTTTGCTAAACATTTAAGGTCTAAGGTAGATACGTTACTAATACTGGTAGAAAACGTTCGTTATAATGTAGACACTATAGTTTTGGTTAATACATTTTGGTATGTGGTATAATGTAATAATATTTTATATTTTTTTGGGACTGATGATATCACACTTATATTTTGATGTTGTTCGAGTAACAACTAATGCCTGTAAAATAGGTTCTAAACTAGATAATTTAGCTGCCCCTGGTATGTTGTGGTTTTTTTTTCTTCATGCCCAAATTATGTTGTGCACATCAAATTTTTTTTAGTCAGTCTACAGAGTCCCGTGTTATATGAAAATTTGAGTTTCTTAAAAGGAGTTTCCTGTTCACCTTATTCAGGTTACAATAATCTAACTTCTACCATCATTGGCGAGAATAATCTTTTGGTGAGTTGTGATTCATTGGAAAAATCGGCTCCTTTTTAATCTTAACAATACCGTAGTAATATTGTTTATGCGTTGTTTATAAGTTCTGTATGTAGAATATTGATAGTTCCGTATATTATGTACATGTATATGGGAAATTCGTTTGTGCCTTAAGCCATCGGTGTTGTGGTATTATATTATTGTTTGTGCTTCTGTAATCTGTTATTGTTTCTGAATTTATGTCTCTATATACTATTTCTTCTTGGTACCCACATAAAATGATTTAAGGAAACCTTATTAAGTTAAGTCGTAAATTGTTTTATATTTGTCAAGTCATGTAAATTATCATTACAAAATTAAACAGTACTACTGATAGGGGCCAATAAAGGGTACATTTATGTTATTGGTCGTTAATTGTTACAAAACTTTTGTTATGGCCATTTATTTAGCTTAATCATCATCTAAAAACACTGATAATTGAATAATTACTTCTTTATTTATTCAGCTGTGCAATTAAGTGGCGAATTCCTATTACACATTACCTAAGATAATGATTTTCTTTAAACTAACTATTTTTTTTACCGTCACACGTAATTTGATAGACACATAAATGAATGTGTTATGACAGACATTGATAAATATGGTATAATTATATTTTGTTGGTTAATGGTAATTTTAGTTACAAATGGATAAAAACGTGTCATATAATTAAAATGGAATGGAGTATTTTTCATTTTATGTATGGTGATGTATAATTTTGTAATGGATTAAAATGAATTATTGTTAGATGTTTTTGTGGCTCCATTTTTTTTAAGATTGCATTCTATTTCGACCACATTTAATATATTATGATTATAGAGTGAACAAAATTATTTCTATACTTTATACATCTCGCAGGAATTACGAACGTATTTCGCACTGCATTCAATCAGTCGTCGATTTCAATTAGATCAAAAGGTTTATCATTTTTGTATAAACTGTCGTACAGCCAATCTACCTCAATGTCCCACCTACATTTTATACAAAATGGTATACATGTTTGATTCCTGCAGAAGATATGTCTGTCAAGTGCCAGAACCTCTGAATGCATTTTCCAAGCAAACGCTTCTATATATGGCTTGAATCTACTCTTCATCTGTTCCAGATTACGATTGTTTATAAGTAATGTCATTTCATGAGTTGCTTTGTTACCCTCTAATGTATTTTGGAAACGATTCTAGTTTCCTATGACCATTAGTACCTGTATATATTTTGCTGGCTGATAGCCTCTTAAGGCTGCTTTATGTATAAGTTTAAGGCCATCAGAACCCGTATCGCCTGTCTCAAGGTAACGTTGTAAATCATATATGCTCATTAATTCTAGGTTGTCGTTTTTTTCACATTCCCGTAGAAATACGGCCTTCATCCTGCTTCTTCCCCAGAAAGGTAGATTTAGATTTCTCATTGAGGCATTTTTGAATAAAATGCTTGAACATCCTAACTGATTCATCTTGGTACATGTACTCCGTAATGAGAAGTAATCGTCCAGACAAAAATCTGCCATAATAATAAGAATCGTTGTTAAAATATCGTCCGATGTTTTCAAAAACCTACATTGAGTATCAAAATCGTGAGATTTTTGTTTTAGGTTGTGCATTGCAGTTCTATGAAAAATACGTGATATGGTGTTGGTGATATTTGTTGTACGTATCTTGTGGTGTGTTTTGATATATATATTACGTTGGACATACCACATTGGCGCAATGCTAACGTGAACTAGATCATGGCTTTAAACATGGACCAGATGTTTGTTACTCCCTATGCATGGTGGGGTCCACTTCATGCTCTACATGTTTATAGGATAAATAGATTTTTTCTACATATATACAAACTGTTAAGAATACTCTTATTTATTGATTTTTATTCTATCTTTGTAGAAAAATCTTCATAGGTTTTCATGTTTCCGGAGTTGGCTCATAGATAATAAAGTGATAGATTTCAGCTTTTTTAAGTGAAAGGAATACAAATCAACACATCAGTATTAATTGTATATGGTCTGCTTACTATATATAATATCGTTACTGCGTTGGACGTCGGTATGTGCTACAAACATATGTACAATGTTAACATGTGGCTGTACATTAAATGTGTCTCCATGAATTTCATTAATGTCTCTATTTTGTAACCAAAAACTCAGATAGTTGAACATGGGATAATATGTGGAGGAATTATCCATGACACAGTTCACAATTGTTTAATTATGTTTAATCGTAAGATCAGTCGTGTATGTATGAATATGGTTCTAAGTTCCCGTTCTGTAAATTTCAGCTGTTTCATTTGTCGTTTTGTCCGATTACGAAGAGACTAATTATTTTCTAAAATGTCAAACAACATTGTGTTTATTTTAGAGGTCAGTGTAGAGTTATTGACTGATGTTTGTTACGTTGATTCCCGCTGTAATTTTTACGTTTACTTTAATCACTTGTATGTGACTTCCATTTTCATGCCAAAAGATTAAGACCAACTTTTTGATCCATTCATGTATATTCTACAATTTCAATATGAAATTATTTTAAAACTATGTTGGTTATATTAGTTTTATTGATTAGTTTATATAATGATTGTATAGAGAAGATCTTCAAAAATTTGTGATCCCTCCCAAACTTATTCCAATTCAATATGACATTTTAATATTATGTCTTGAAGATGACTCGAACCTCCTCACTCTTTAGCATACGATATTACATATAATGACAATTTAAAACGTTAAATGAATTAATTGCTGAGCAATTTATACGTTTATTTAAGTACTAAATATTGATGAACACTATAACGTATTATAGATCTTTTCAGAATTATATTCCAAATTTTTGGTCGCTGAAATTTTTTTGGTGTCGAACCTATATTTTAAAATCATTGCTATTACCAGAGATTCATCACTTTTGTCACGACAATAAGTAAAAGTAAAGATGAATATATGAGTACAAGGATATAATAAGTTATCTGCGTTTATACTTATTGTAATCTTACATGCGCGAATTATTTCTTCTTTAAGATCTAAATACATGTACTTATGTTAATGATTGACTGACTGCGCATAATTTACAATTAATTAACAGGTTTTGTTTTCCTTTATGCTACTAGATTGGAATAGCCATGAAACAGCGTAACAAGTTTATAATCTATTAATATATGCTTTAATGCGGGTACTACAGTTATAGATATTGTACAACAGTTGCTAATTCAGGTAATTGCAATTGATACTTAAAAATAAATATCAGATCTATATATTGTCAGAATCTGTTTGCTGATGTGCGAGGTACAGTACATGATAAGCCCATTGTACCTCATGATCCAGCGCACACTTGTCGCACCGTCTTTCGCACGACACAGCATCACAGAAAAAATCCGTGGGGATGGACAATATATTAGAGTGCATGTTCCATGAGAGCAGCTCGAGCATTGGCTTTACTTCATTTCTTAATGAATTAATTGTGTTTAATTTCAGCAATTCTGACATCCATTCCACAGCATCTCTTCCCACTGTAGTCTCCTTGAATTTTTTCCAGTTGGATATAACTAACAGAGAGTACACGTACTTCGCTGGTTTGTGCCCCTTGTCTGCAGTTTCTCTGACAAGTGCCAGCCCGAAGACGCCTGTATCTGCTGAGCGCATGTAGATCTGTAATCCTCTCCTGAATAGTACTTCCAAATTCCCACGGTGAAAACATTCTAACATAAATGCAGATTCTTGAACCGGTCTTAACCAGTCTAGCACGTTTATATTTTTCAGAGAGGCATTTTTAAAAAATATCCTGGACTCACCTAATGCTTTAAGTTGACGACATGTATTTCTGAACCGATAATAATCCTTCAAACTCCCCTCAGCGACAAGGAACATGATAGTTAAAAGCAGGCCTGTCGGTAGATCCATTAGGTGCTAACAATTGGTAGTCATTGTCTTTTGTTGTTGGAAAGTACGGCTCATACGTTCCACAGATTCTAGGATATGTTGATTTGTAATATTCGATGTTGTGGTGATCAATGGTTCTTAAATAAGTACACATGCATCAAGTGGGGTTTAACCGCCACGCATGTTCTCCAAATGCAGCGACAGTTTAAGTGTAGCATTGGTTTGAAATTGGTTGTTTTGTTTTTTTGTAACGTACCATGTCTTAAATGTAGCCCGATATTACCGGACTGGATTATGTCTCATTTTGTTTCTTTCACAATTGTTCCTTCCACGTCCTCATCGGCCATTTTTCGTATGTGTATTTAGTCGATGGTTGTTTAACGCTAGCAACCTCTTCAGTCACATAAGCATCTACTGTCATGTGTCTCCCTCTATTGTTATTTCTGACCGTTTGATGTTGCTCATCAGATGCTATGTGAACACATTGACTTGCTTTAATCTCATTACTAGTGCAGTCAGGTGAACACATTTTCTCCTGTCCTCACACGTTCTTCATTTCTGTCGTACATGCTCTTTTAAAATAACGGTTTCTTTAATCCATGTCTTTTAGGGTCATCCACTGACCGATAGTGGGTTTGGTGAATGTAGTTTATTTGAGTTGTAGGTTGGTTTGTATTTTAGTCGTTGTATTTGGACAGTTTTTGGGTCTTTTATGCACGCAGTTCCCCGTGGTTAAAAGGCAGATGTGTTCATGGGATCGCCCCACTTTCGAATCATTGCATGACACATCCAGAAACTCATAATACCATGCACATCTTATTTGGCATCTGGTATCTCTATTTGAACTTATAATTTATGAAGAAGATCTACATAGTTTATTCATAATAATGACTGTCGAAATTTAAAATGTTCGGATACCTTTGTCCATTAACTCATGGATATAAATGTTACATTTTGATCTGGTAGAAATAATACTGAACAATCGATGTAACAAAAAAATGATAATTTAAATTTTAGACTAATATTAATGTGCTGGTGTATAAGAGAAGTCTTGATGTAAAGGATCGAATCACATGTTTACTTAAAGTTTAGTGAGTGCTTTTAATTTCACATTGTTTGCCCACAAAATTGGGCCACCGTATTCTCCACTTACCTTAGTTTTAATATATAACATACATTTATTGTTTGTGCTCTGATGTATATACTCGCGTTGTATATGTTCAACCTGCATTTTTTATCCAAACAAATACGTTTGAATGTTGGTTGTTTTGATGAAAAATTCAATGTGTCCTTGAATCAATTAAATCATGTTATTTATCAATTAAACTAAAAGAGGTAATGTCATTGTGAACAATGAGAGGAGAGTAGGCAAGGTAGATAGGATTAGGGTATATGGTATAAATATCAAATAACGTATAATGGATGGATTTATTGTCAACCTTCAACAATGTTTATTCATTTATTATATTCATTGTAATTTTGCACTGTCTGTATCTGGAGTGAAAGTTGTTGTGAAAAGAAATTCAGTTTGATCAAATGCAATAATCATATGATTCGTTTAAAAGGTTTTAACAAATACTAAAATGTGTACTAAGAACGAATTACTGCCATACACGATTTTAGAAAAAAAACAAACTGGTTTTCCATTTTAGGTACACTTTGACAGTTTACGATTTCAATTGGATGATGGCGTAGTGAATGTCAGACCGTCTTGGCTTCCAAGGAGGTATTTGTAGTTGATGTATGCTACGTCAATAGGGTTGATTATGATCTTGGTTACATTACGGCAGCTCCTGATCCAAAGTTGTCCTATACACCAGATATAAACAAACATGAATTCCGTTAAGTATTATATTTTTGACGTTCATTACCCTAATAGTTCTATCAGCACATTATTTAATGCATGCGGAAAATTTACAGTACCATTGATCACAGATGTTGCGGAAAATTGAATTATTATTGATGAGACCAAGTCTTTACTTTGCTGAAATTGCTTGTATGCTGTTTCTGCTACGTTATCTACGAGCATACACGTGATTTTGGTCCCTCTGTTAATGTTTGGTTAGTGGAGTTGTCAGCGATATTATATTAGTAATGAAAACTAGTCTTATGTACTGTAATATATACTGTATTACACTTACCTTAGATCCGACAGTTTGAGCTTTAGAGATGTCTTAAACGATTCCCCCCGTTCGCTGAGCTTGAAGCGTCTATTCTCATGCACGATTCTAAACACGTTTGCCATGTACAAAATGATAGCTTATATTTTATGGGTTACCGATGGCTGTGTATTCCGTATTATAAACAACATAAATCACATAATCTCAGTACCTAATAGATAGGAATTTGACGTATCCCCAGTTTCCAATGCATATAGTGGTGATAGGCTGAATGCATTGCGTGGAATGTCCCTAAACTCGCATAGTAAAACTTCCGTTGTTTCTGTAAGTACTATGATGAATGGATGGTTAGATACTCTCATGTACGTATACGTGTTGTAAAAGTCAAAATTCTTGAAATAGTAACGCTTTCCTTCTTTAACGATGTTACTGAATTTTTCAGTTATGTTCTAATCAACTATGGCAGCATGGATTTTTGTCAGCTGTAATAAATATTGGAACACTGTCAGAATGTAGATTTATATTGCACATTTCAGACGATGATCTTATTTACATAGATGTTCTACTGAGGTCGACTGTTTTGTGGATATAAGGTTCATATGTCATACCTATTTGTCCATTAGAATGAAGTTCAGCAGCATTTTTGCTTTTCCATTAGTGTGTACTGGTTCGCTATAAACCCTGATTGCCGACACACGTATTCTTTTGTAGTAGTGTCCCAGATGCAAGTCATTCAGCCAAATATCTCCGTCGGAAGACATAGTTAATCTTGAGACAATAAATGAAACTTATGTCAGGCAATCAATTTTACTACATACTGGGAATAGCATGCACAACGGAAGAGTGCTTTTGTTAGTACCTTTGTGGTTTATCTGGATTCCCTGATATGTGGTTCATCCGCAACTATTCCGTAAAAAGGATGTGATGGTTATATACAGCTCGGATACGTGGTAGCGCGTGATTACGAGTAATGGTTGGTTATTATATTTCATGGGAGTGAGGCACTTTCATTGTCAGGTTATGGCTAATGTTGTGCTTAGTGGTTGCACATCCCACTTTGCATGTTCCATTGTAACAGATGTCGTGCTTCTGGTGATCATGTGTTTGGTATTCATTATGCAATTTTAATTCTTATGTGTTTGCCCTCATTTTTACTTTGATGTCATTTAAACCGTCACAATTAGATGTAGCAAATATAGGCAAATTAACAATTCAGTGTGAAAATAAGTTAGTCTTTTTAAACCTATACTTGCATTTTTTAAATTGAACGACTAGATACTGGTAATAATCATATCAGTTGCATTTATAATTGAGTGTCAACGGTTTTACTAAAATAAAACAACATAACAACTTGCTCGCTTGAATCTGACGTTAGTTTGTGCGTCAACATTCTCTATATTGAAATAAAATTGCATGGAGGTCACGTTTTGCCTGTGTCCTATCTGTTCGCATATAATGATTAACTTTTTCAACGCATAATCTAATCTATTGCGAATCAATGTTAATGTAGTGGGGTTTCTATGCCCGCGTCTGTATCGGGTGTTTGTGGATCATGATCATTGCCACGAAAATAATGCTTAAGCTATGTCATAACCGCCTAACGTTAACCGCGATTACAAATCATTTAAATTTAACTCACGCGGACGGTTGTGGTAGCATAACACGATGGAGAGTCCTGTTGAAGATTGCAAATCAGGTTTACTTGCTCTTCCATATGCTATCTTACTCAATATAATGATACGGGTCGCTGCTTATGATTTGAAGGCTTATTATCTTTGTCGCAACTCATGCCGAACTCTAAAGAAAATCGGACAGTCACGGGATTTCTACAGAAAGGCACACGTCGAACGTTATGATGTATTCCACTGTAGAAAACCCGTTCAGGTTGCTGTTTTTTTACTCGAATGCTTTCATAAAGGTAATCCATGTATTTTGCTACAGAAAGGTTTGCGTAGGTACATAATTAGAGCTGATGTTGGCGACAATGGTCTTGGTTTAATGGATACAAGTGCAAAAATGGGGTACATGACGGCTATTTATATTCATTCCCTCCTTATAATGGCAAACTAGACTTCCTATGCTAACACGAACGTCGGTAATGTAGCTATGTCGCGTTTAACAGTGGCTATGGCAGTGAAGAATTTGTATGACATAAAGAGCCAACTATCGGCTTATCTATATCCTCTGGCGCAATATGTCAACACCAATGTCCTTCCACATCCCCGTGTTTATCTGTGCAGTGGCCTTTTATGTGCACGGATGTGTGCTACTTGTATATGGGATGATGAAATTGCATGGCTGTATAGTGTTCAAGGGATGGACATGGATACCTCGGACAGTGGTGATTTCTAGGTTTATGTGGTGAAATTTAGTTTTTAGTGGCAAAATCTAATAGTGACATTGATGTATTGTGTAAAATATGTTTTATTGTTTGTGGTTATTTTGTTTTATAAGTATTCTGTATGTATTTGGTTCATCAGTTGGTAATACGCTTGCTTGGTATTATGCGATCGATCAAGTTTGTATGTTGCTCACAGTTTTAGGGTTTGCTAGAAAGTGAGATTAGTATGTACTATCGTGCTGGTGATATCCGGCTATATATTTAGTGTACTGTATTTGTGCGATGGTAGTGGATACATGATTTAATGAAATTTGATCTCAGATTAATTTTTTTAATCTATTATGTACATAAGGTTATTATGAATATCAGCTTCAGTACTATTTTCGAATTTATATGGAAATCCTTTTTTTTGCTTGTTGCTTTGGTTTTTTTAAGTGTTTATTTATCTCGTATGACACACATAACGTGGTATATGATCATTGTTCCTTCGTTGGACCCCAATTGTGTCTTCATTTAAGTATGCAATAAAGTAAATGAATAACAATACATAAAACATAAGAATATAGTGGATATATTCATCATTTTTTATTTGAATGTTGGGCATTATATGTTGTGATCTGTATTTCATTTAGATCGTGTAATGAAGTGAGTGCGGAATTTAATATCTACAAAGTTCTTTGATGTAATGACTGTTTTCATCACTAACATTACTGATTTTGTATTTATTGACTTTTAGTTGTTTCAATACTAATAATCTGGCTGTAAATTCTACAATCTTTTGACTTCAGTATTTTATATGTATGGAAGACATTGGATAAATGTGCTGCGCTGACTTCGCATAGTCAGATTGCAATCATATTTTCATTTCTTACTTTTTAGGTAGTAGACGTCACTGATGGTATTGTGATTGTTGTATGTTTCATTCCCTGATAGTATACATGTGGCTAAATACCAACTACGTTGACAATAATATAGGTTACCTAGCTGAGAATACAATATAAATCAGGTTGATTCATCTTATAAAACTGTAAAAAAACGTTTTACACTCGCGAAAACATACACTTAAACATAACAATATAGGATGTTTTCCAATGCAAATTTATAATATAATTATTTGTGGATACAAAATTGTAGCATAGTATCTCAAAAAAATATGGTGTATAAATTAAACATGAAATATCAGAAATACTCAACTCTAATATGATTGAAAACAAAGGTTTATTTTTTGCAAACTAACGTTTGTAATACTAATTCTGATTTTTTGTAATTTATTTACTCAACGCATTTTTTTAAGTAATCATTATTTTCCTTTATTACCATGATTTAAAAAATATATGTCAACATTTTGTCAGTTTGCTCTTATTATAACTCTTTTGTCAACAATTATATCATGCTCCCGTTATGGGTGCTTTAAAGAACATCACTGTGATATTATAGTTAATACATCCCAAAATAAAAGTAGAAAATCTTTGACTTTATTGATGTAATGCAATTTATATAAATATTTTGTGTATTAATGAAACAATAGACCTCTTTATGCATGACTTGTGAATTATGCACATGATTTATGTGTTTATAAGATGCAAGGTATGAATAATCCCAATTTAGTTAGTGATTTTCCTTTTATAAATGAACCAATATTCAAAATAATACAATGTTTTGTCGTATGTTATAACAATAGCGTTAGTATATCCTATCATCAAATTTAATTTAATGTATTACAGTTTTGTTATAACGGGTATATCTTATCTATATCTAGCTTGAAATATATATTTATCTAAAACATTTTTGGTGCACTCAGTATTTATACAGTCCATTTTTAAAGAAAGAATTCTATATATTGACAAAAATTGTCAAAGCTGACAATTATGGCAGGGCACCCGTATAATTTGATGTGCATCCTCTTGTTTCTATAGTTGGTTGCAAACAATGGCAATATATGCATGGGTAACTAATGAAATATGCTGTATAGGTGAGTACGCTTGCGTGTCTAAAATGGCGTTACTTTCTATAATAGGTTTGAAGGCGGTTATACCTCAAGTTTCTTATTGTGGCACACGTAATAGCGTAAAAATTGGGCATGGATAGAGATAAAACTAATTTCCTGTCTTTAACACGATGACTTTTATTTGAATTCTATATTCAGTCATTTCTAACTAGGGTCGCCACACTTATAGTCTTAATACATTCATGGATTGATGCTCTTTTACGCGTCAATGTGAAAACGTGTCAATTGTTAATTAGCATTTTCCAGGACCTTAACGCGGTACGTTCTTATTAGTCTTTGGTTTAGGCTTCGCTACATGATAAACTTTTTCACAGCCAGTGGTTACGAATTTAATTTCTATTACATACAGAACATATATTTATGATTAACAACATCGATCTGGATTTAGATTGTATAATATTCTCAGGCGTTGTGATGCACTTTTAAGCTTTGTGTAGAATGCATAACAACGTCTTCACATTTACCATTCACTTTTTCATCTTTCACTTAGCTTTTCAATGGACAACATGGATGGAAATCTCAGCTTAGCATCACCTGCTGTGAAGAGAGGAAGGAATAAAAAGATAGCCGTTAATGTTGGACCAAGAAGTGATGAAGATGCAAGAGAGGGTATGTCTATAACAATGAACGTTAACTACAGTGATTTGTCGTAAACTTTTCTTTACGTTGTTAATTGTTACTAACTAAATATGGAAATTATTGGTCATCGTTTTGCATTAGCACGCGCTCGCAGGATGCATACGAAACAAGAGAAGTCGACAAGGTAACATCAGTCATACCATTAACACTATTCATAGACATTCTATAACCGTCGGTATATGTTGTTGTTGTATGAACGGAATGTTGATTTATTGATTTAAAAGTTTACATTATGTATCTACCTGTTGTCAGTGCTACAATATATGTAATGCATTTTTGTAGGTCATGGCGGTGTGAGTTTTGATAACTTTATCTCTACAAGTCGCCTGGCTGATGTTTCCCTATCGGTGTTATCAGACATCACTAACATTCAAGGCATGTACAAAAAACATCCGATCGAAATTGATGTAGGTGTTTTTATTATGCTGTCTTCTAATATATCTTTTTGTCTGTCTATGGTTGCTTTAAATCACATAGGTCATGAGTCAGCCTTTCGACGAAGTAGTGTTAATGAAGCTGGTTGTTCAGTTCCGGTGTGCCGTGCATCTGCAGTAGATTCAGGTATATACAGTCTCTGATATATTTGTAAATATATACAACAGTGCCAATATGATTGAATTTACATGCCTTATTTAACATATACGATAGCTTGAATACATTGTACAGGACAACGTAAGCTTTACAAATATGATTATGAGGCCTCATTTCTTTTGTTTACAGTTGCAACATTGCTATGATTACTTTGCATTATTACGTGAAAGTATTAGACATTTTAAGAGTAAATTACTCTGTAATTTTTTTTTGGGTCTTAATTATATGGAACTTTATCTATTTTTGAAAACCCACACCTAAGTCGGATTTGCTAACTCCATTAATATTTATTGTCTTATACATTATTTTTATATTAATGCTTATGTTTATTTACTAATTTATCCTTCATTATTATTAGTTACTTTTTTTTTGTTGAAATTGTTTAAACAATATCAAATACTCTTTCTTACTTTATTTTCCACTCTAGCATTTGATAAAGATTGTTCGTATTGTTATAAATTCTTAATTATCAGAATTTATACACACATTGAAGGCGTACTTATATATATGCATATTTATTCTTAGACATTTATAGGTAGATAAATTTTTTTGTACATGTCTATGAACAAGATGATTTAAGAATATTTACATTAATAAAAAAAATAATATACACAGTATGTCAAACTTAATCTTTAATAAATTATATAACTAATAATATATACGTTGCAGATATGTTTTTAAATATGTCGTCATTTTTTTAAAAAATTATGAAACAAATATGTTTGTTGCTGATATTATCATACTAATTTTAATGGTATTGAAAGATTGAGTATGATAAGGAAATAATAAAGTGTAAAACATGTTTTGAAATATGTGGGAACATTTGAACATTTATTTATCATAAGAAATTTTGATTGTATGATAATTAATTTTTTAGCAGATTTGAACGTTTTTTCATTTATTGAAAAGGGATTATTGTTGGATAAATTAAATGCCCTTTATTCAATATTAACGGTGAATTATTATTTGGCTACATAAAACTGCACTATGAAACATGTAGGGGAGATTCATATAGCATATATTTGAATTTTTAGATGGGATGTACATACATATTTAACAAAGGAATATGTTTTTGTAATTATTTAAAACATATGCATAGTCAATGTGTTTTCCTTATATATTTCCATCATATAATGTAATTTAATAGCATTTAAATCTTACATGAATTGGTTGGATAGATTGAAAAAAATATCTCTTTTCTTTTTTATTATGTTATCAGAGTATAAGTAGTGTTTATGGAATTGTTTGTCCAAGATATACCAATAATAACGACTTCATTTAAGGAGATGGATATTAACTAGAATGCATATTGAATCGTGCATAACATATTGTATTGATATGACATAAATTTTGTGTATATATCTTACTCATGATGTAATGTAATAGCACCATGACTTTATTCTCAACCAAAAGTATTACTCATGTGCATTATTATTGTTACGCTGTCGTCGTGTGTTTGTATGGGTGTTGTTGACATACTTTAATATAAGTCTTAAAAAGCTGAACATTTATACCATTTTAGAATAATGCAGATGTTATATTATATTTCGATTTAATTTATAATTAGTGTTTGATATAATGTTTGTCATGATGGTGATTTTTTTGTACTATGCCATTTAAATTTTTTTTAAATACTTTAACTTTATAACGTTGGAATAAAAATGTGTTCTTTCTATGTGTGGAAGTAATATGTTATAATTCAATAGAATGACCATATTGAAAGACTAACATTACAGCTTGAATTTGTGACCAACACATACTTTGTGTCTATATTAAAAAACATTTTAAAAAATAAAGTACTCTACAACTTGTCAGTTTTTTCCCATTTCATGGATGTTTAACTTATGTAACCTTATTGGAATGTGAAGTTTGGCCAAAGTATGAAGACCTGGGTGATCATGATTATACATGTACTCACTGCAAAACAAAGTTTTGGTTGAATGAAAGGCTACATAAAGAAAATCCAGATTGTTCACCTAAGTTTAGAGTGTGTTGCCTTCAAGACAAGATATGTTTACCTGATGTCAAGCAAGCTCCCCAATTCCTAAAAGATCTTCTGATAAGTGGAAGCCCGCATTGTGCAGAATTCAGACAAAACATTAGGATATATAATTCTATGTTTGCATTTACATCCATGAGAGGTCGAATTGATACCAATATAAATTTAGGACGTGGCCCTTTTGTTTATAAAATGACAGGGCAGAATATGCATATGATAGGTAGTATGCTTCCTATTGATGGTAGAACACCAAGATATGCTCAATTATATATCTATTATACTGACCATGAGATTTCTCCAAGATGTTTGCAATAAAGTAAGTGTTTTTATTCCTTTTATATGTATTGTTGTGTGTTGTATTTATTGCATTATTTTCTTATAATTTGATTCATTTATGATACCATTTTCTATGGTTTTGATTTGCAGTTCTCATGAAAATCGTGCACGGTATAATTTGAATGAAGATACTGTAAGGGGTCTTCAACATATGCTAGACAAAGATAATAGGTTGGTTAAGATTTTTTGGATGGCGCGTGATTTTGTCATGTCCCATGAGGGTCAATCAATAAGAATAAAGTTAATCCATAAGAGAGGTGTAGATCCAAATAGGTACAATATGCCTTCAGCACCCAATGAAGTTGCTGCTTTGATTGTTGGAGATATTGGTATTACAGATGAGGGATGAGATATTATTGTTAAATATAAATCAGGTTTGTTGGAGAGAATTAAGGAAACGCATCCTGATTTTCTACCACTGCAGTATCCTATGTTGTTTCCATTTGGCGATGGTGGTTATAATGAAAATATACCGCATGTTTGTGCCGATGACGCCTCAACGAGTCGGGTTAAATATGTATCCATGCGAGAATACTTCTCTTACATTGTTCATGAGCGTGACAATAAATTTTCTACTATATTAAGGTCAGGGAAATTATTCCAGCAGTTCATTGTTGATGCATACACGATGATAGAGACATACAGATTACAGTACTTACGGTACAATCAGAAACACCTTCGTGCAGAAATGTACAAGGGACTCACTGATGCTATATTTGTGGGTGAGACGGAAGCTGCAGCTAGGGGTAAGCGCATTATATTGCCGTCTTCCTTCACTGGGGGTCCTCGATATATTATGCATAACTACCAGGACGCCGTTGCCATATGTGGATGGGCTGGATATCCAGATCTGTTTATAACATTCACATGTAATCCAAAGTGGCCAGAGCTTACTAGGGCTATCTCATCTTTTAGTTCCAAGGTTGAAAATTGACCTGAACTTGTAGTTAAAGTGCTTAAGATGAAGCTTGATAGTTTGATAAAGGATATAAAAAAGGGTCATCTCTTCGGTCCAATCAAAGCAAGTTATTATGGACTTTCTTTTCATTCAATAAATAATTTTTTTACATATAATGGATTCAAATAGAATGATCTTAATGATTATGAATGTCCTAATTCTTCTGTATAATGTTGTATTACTTTTATTACTAATTTTGACATGTTTTGTGCAGTGATATATACTATTGAATTCCAGAAGCGTGGTCTGCCACATGCTCATATCCTGTTGTTTCTTGGCAAAGTAAATAAGTTGTCCACTCCTCAAGAAATAGATGATGTTATAAGCGCAGAGTTACCTAATAAGGAGGACAATCCAACATTGTTTGAGGCAGTGAGTAACTTTATGGTGTTAGAACTGGCTGACACCCAAGAGGGGGGTGAATTGGGTGTGTGATAAGAAAGTATGATCTTCTAAAATCTTTTCGCAACTTATCAAATCAATACATGCGAAAGTATAAAATCATATATGCTGGAAATGTAAAAGCTTAGGGAAGAGAATATGCAAACTGTGATTTATCCTGGTTCGGTCCAATCTACGATGACCTACGTCCAGTCCCCAGGCTCCTCCTGAGATTTCCAATCCACTATCTTCTTGTTTATCCGGGCACAAGAAAAGCCTTTACAAATTCACACGAGTTACTCCCCCTTACACACTGTAAGGTTTACTCCCTCTTACGGTAAGTTGAGCAAAGCAATCCCAAAGTCCTTTCTCTCTTGCTTACCCGTGCAAGTCTTATGAGAAGCAACGTTCTCTCCCGCTTACACCACTGTAAGTCTTATGAGCAGCAACTTTCTCTACTGCTTGCACCTTGTAAGTCTTATAGGCAGAAAGTACTACTAGCAATTCTCTCTACAACTTTCCCGTAAGGTAATCAGCCCTCTCAAGGTCCCTCTACCTTGAGTTCAATACAGAAGTATAGATGGTGTGTTTACAGACTCTCTCGTAGAGTAGATAAATCCTCACTGAAGTACAATCAAAATATTTACTCTCAAATGTACATGATATATAAACAGATAAGAACAGAGAGTATGTGAGGCGGACGACTTATGATATCAGCATGTTGGCAGTTGGGTTCTCATTGCTCATGTGTTTGGTTACTGTCGCATCATCTCCTCTGATCGTTTCTTGTTTGAATACATTGGTTTATATAGAAGATGGTTGAGAGCCGTTGGAAGCATTCAAACATTCTCCTGTTGTAAGCTGATCATGTGCTTAGACATAAAGTTCAATGGTTATGCCCATTGATCATGGTGTTCTGACAGATGCTTCAGTATTTCCCGTTGTAATCTGTTTGTGCTTCTGACAGATGATTCATACAGTTGCTTTCTGTTTGCACGTTCTTGGTTGTTCATTTTAATTCTGTTGATAGCATCTCAACATACCCGTTGGAGTCGCACTGCTTGTTCTGACAGATTTCCACTTCAGAAAACTAGCCGTTATCAGTGGACGCTCGGCTTCTCGTGAAACATCTTTTTGGCTCTTCTCATGATTTCTTCATGGTTAATCTGGAGAGACACCTTAATCATTGATACAATGAAATATTAGACATGAGTATATTGAACCTTTGGTCAAAAGCTGGTCTTCTGCTTTCTGGGTCTCATCATTTTCAATTGACGAAGACTGCCGTGAGTCACTCCAACCTTGAAGATTCAACCCAAACATTTGATCTCCTGTTTCACACTTGAAATAAATATCAAATCATGTTTAAGTTATAGCAACAAGTGTAAACATACTAATTTAGAGATTGAACTCTGAAATCCACTCTTGATTCAGTCAGCTTCTGGAGGTGCTTCTGATAGGAACTGAATCACTCGAGTGATTATACAGTCTACTGGAAGTGATTCTCTCAAACCAACATTTCACTCAAATGCAGAAGCATTTCATTAGAGGTGATCTGGGATGTCCGGATGTGATTCTGATTTGCTGCTACTGGAACTGATTCTCTCACAGTGGAGAGTATACTGAGTGATCACCGGAAGTTGTGTATCAAAATACCCATATCACTCAAATGAATCTGATCTGACTTGGAAGTTATTCAGTTTACTGAAACGACTTGGATATCAGTAGAATTTCATATCACTCGAGTGAATTCTATATCACTGGAAGTGATATTGAGAACAGTGAAAAATTCCTCCGGTGAATTCTGCGCCACTGGAAGTGAAATGCATTCTGACGCATTTCACTCGAGTGATTATAATGATCACTCGAGTGATCTTCCTGATCACTCGAGTGATTATAAAAATCACTCGGGTGTTCTCTGTCCAGATCACTTGAACTCGAAACTTCACTTCCAATTCGACAGCAAACAGGGGTCAAATTATAGATGTCATAACTCTTCGAATATAGCTCCAAAATTGTTGAATTATATATCAATGGAAAGCTCTTGAAGTCTACTTTTATATGGCACCGGTTTCAGCTCAATAGGATCAGTGGGTTTGAGAGTTATAGGCAAAATACCAAGACTGTTCCAAAAAGTGACGCTGACATGAAGGTCCAATTCGAACACTTATATCTCCCTCATCTGAGCTCCTTTAATGTTGTTTCTGGTGTCCAAATGACGCATTGGGTGTCTAGTTTCATATTCAATTGGTTTGGTCTCATTTGGAGTTGTATTGTGAGAGATATGATCAAATAACCAGACCTCGCTCAGCTGGACAAAGAACAGAGTCTGAAAAACTGCATATCACTCGAGTGATTTACTGAATCACTCGAGTGATTTCTATTTTTTCAGAATCACTCGAGTGATTCTGAAAATCACTCGAGTGATTTGTTAAAAATCACTCTGCTACAGTTCCAAACAGTGCCAATTGCTACAGTAACCGTATTGCTACAGTACCACTGCTACAGTACCATAAAAACTTGAATCTTCATATTTTTCATTAATTCTTGCAAGTTCTTTATTCCCCAATTTCTTTCTTCCATTGCTTGACTAATCTACAATATATGCAACATCAAATAGTTAGTCAATGTACTAGAAAAGTATACTATGCAAGCTTCTTATGCTTAATATTTGACATCTATATTTGTCATCATCAAAACTAATCATATCTAACATATGGTTCATGGACCTTGTGGATTAACCAACAAGAACTCTCCGTGAGTGAAAGATGGGAAGTGTTCTAAATATTTTCCAAAAACTTATACACTAGAAACTTTCATTTATGAAGATGGGTATGTTCGATATAGAAGACGAGATGATGGAAGGGAGGTTCTAAAGAGTGGAGTTCCTTTGGATAATAAAAGTGTTATACCATATAACCCATACCTCCTCTTAAAGTTCCAAGCGCACATAAATGTTGAGAGATGTAAGCAAGGAGAGTCAATCAAGTATTTATTCAAATACGTCAGTAAAGGTCATGACCGTGCAACAATAGCATTCTATGCAGATTCTGAGTTATCCGGACCGGATGTGGTGCATGATGAAATTAAAATGTATTACGATGTTTGTTACTTATCACCTTGTGAAGCAATATGGCAGATCTTTGGATATGACATAAACTACAGGCATCCATCTGTTGAACATCTTGCGTTTCATCTTCCGGATCAGCAAAATGTAATTTACGAAGATGACGACGATATAGAGGAAGTAGTTAGTCGACCAACTGTACGTCAGTCTATATTTCTTGCCTGGATGGTCACAAATAATGAATTTGATGAAGCAAAGTTGCTTACCTATGCAGAGTTTCCAACCAAATTTGTGTTTAAGAAACATCTGTAAAAGTAGACACCTAGAAAGGTGGGGTTTTCAATCGGACGATTATTTTATGTTCCTCCGGGGGTAGGGGAGTCATTTTACCTTCGGTTGTTATTAACAACAGTAAGAGGACCTAAGTCTTACAAAGAAATCAGGACAGTGGATGGTGTTGAATATAATAATTTTCGGGATGCATGTTATGCATTGGGACTTTTAGAGGATGACAGGGAGTACATTGATGCATTTAGGGAGGCTGGAGAGTGGGCAACTGCTGAGTATGTTCATCGTTTGTTTTGTACTTTACTCTTTTGCAATTCATTCGGTAGACCGGACATTGTATGGCAGCAGTCATGGAGGTTAATGTCATCTGATATACAACACAGATATGAGCAAGATTCAGGTATGCATTAATAAACATTTATAAGGTTTTTTTTGTTAGAATCAATGTATTGTTATCAGTTTTCAATTTTTTATTCAACACTATTTCATATTCATTATGAATTCATTAGCCTTTAGTGTATGTTTATGAATCTTATTGTCCCTATTCAGGTTTTACTCTGATGGACAAAGAACTTAAAGATGCCGTTTTGGTGGAGATTGAGCGTCTTCTAAACTTGAATGGCAGAAGTCTTAATGAGTATGAGTCACTCCTATTTCCATCTTCACTTTCTTTCCATGGCCGGGAAAATAGATACATGAATTATGGGTCCAATTATGACTTCGACACTATGAGGAATGAAGTTCCAGATTTAGTTGCTAACTTAACTGGTGAACAAAAAGAGATTTATGATTCTGTTAGATCAGCTATCAACATCTCGAATGGTGGTTTGTACTTTGTTTATGTCCATGGTGGTACTGGAAAGACATACTTGTGGAAAACACTCTCAGCGTCATTGAGATGCGATAGACAAATTATGTTGACAGTAGCGTCTAGCGGTATTGCAGTTTTGTTATTGCCCGGCGGTAAAACTGCACACTCACAGTTTGCTATTCCATTGAATATCAATGAAGATTCAGTTTGTAATATCAAACAGGGTTCACGTCTGGCAAAAATACTCATCCATACTTCTCTCATAATATGGGATGAAGCGCCCATGGCAAATAAGTTATGTTTTGAAGCATTAGATCGAACACTGAAGGATATATGCCGTCGTGTCCGTCCAGATGCGTCTGAAATGCCTTTTGGTGGTATAGTCGTTGTATTAGGTGGAGATTTTAGACAGATATTACCGGTCATTCCTAGAGGTTGTAGGGAGGACATTGTCTTGTCAACAATTAATGCTTCATATCTTTGGCAACAATGTAAGGTGTTTACTCTTACGAAGAACATGAGGTTAATGAATTCATATGTATCGGACAATGATACAGATATAAAGGAGTTTGCAGATTGGGTTCTTGCAATAGGTGATGGAACAGTTCCAATAGTTGATGGCACTACAGATTTTGTTACAATACCTATTGAATTTTTGTTGTACCCTACTTCATCCCCATTACAATGCATTGTACAGTCAACATATCCAGAATTATTGGAGCATTTGGGTGATGGTGACTATTTCAAGGATCGTGCCATTTTGACTCCGAGTTTGACGGTGGTTGAAGAGGTTAACAATTATATTATTGATAGTTTACCTGGTGATGAGAGGATATCTCTAAGTGCTGATAGCGTGTCCCGACAAGACGTGTTGCGTGATTCCCTTGCTGCTATGCATTCTGGGAATTTTTAAATACAATTTCTATGTCTGGGGTTCCTAATCATCAATTGAGGCTTAAGGTTGGTTGTCCCATTATGTTAATGTGAAATCTTGATAAGTCAATTGGATTATGCAATAGTACAAGGTTGATTGTAACTCGGCTTGACAGGCATGTCATTCAGGCAGAGATTATGATAGGTGACAATGTTGGACTTAGGGTTATAATTCCTAGAATAACGCTATCACCATCTGACACATCATTACCATTTACATTGTGTCGTCGTCAGTTTCCAATTATGCCATCATTTGCAATGACAATAAATAAAAGTCAGGGACAAAGTTTGATGTCAATTTGATTATACCTTCCAAGACCTGTTTTTACACATGGGCAATTGTATGTTGCTGTGTCAACAGTGAGACATAGATATGGACTGAAGATATTACTTTTGGATAATGCTGATAAAGTAACAAATATGACAGCAAATGTTGTCTACAAGGAAGTTTTTTACAATGTTGTAACTTGAGTATGTCACTCATCAAAATTGTTATATAAGTTGCGGTGCTCACTTGATATACGTATGCTTTAATCTTATTTTATTATGAAAAAGTATCATTTTATTTATTATGTCCTACATTATTTTGGTTTTACGTTGTGTTTGCTTGTCATTTAGCTTCTAGATTCTCAACTTTTAAAAATGTGGTTTTGTGTGTTAACATGCTCTTACATCTTTATAAGGTACCTACATTAGTGTTTTAAGTCTATTGAAATAACAAAATTCTCTTTCCGATAGATAACATATTAGGTGTTTACTTTTATACACTGACAATATTGGTTAACCACCTTAAGACACATGGTTCTTAGTGAATACTATTAAATAATTGCTGAAATGTTATCAATTCAATACATTATTTTTTATAATATAGATGACAATCTCCAACATTAACAACAATTATATATCAAACTAAAAATGTAAATGACTTTGTCTCGTGCATCGCACGGGTTCTGTACTAGTTTCAATTAATATGAACACAGACTTCCCCTAAATTCTCCACCTCTTCCATCATCCCACAAACAGTTCACATTTAGGTTCTATTTGTCAAACCTCTTAATATTTTGATATTTATTAGAGTATTCACACATAGTTCAGTGGGCGTACAGAAATAGTTTAAATATACTGATATAAAGTAGTTGATTACATTACAGGAAATTCCCATAGGGTTTGTACATAATAATTTATAAATCCCAAAATACATTAAAAGATAGGAAGAAAATCAATACTAAAGTCTTGATCATCACTAGAACCCTCAGTTGCTGGTATATACCGATTTGCCCTTCGAGCCGCTTCCTCTAGCTGAATTAATTTTATTTATGGAAAGGGTGAGATTCAAACAAATATCAGTAGTAACATGCATCAATCATATAAAATACGAGAGATAAACATGCAATGCAGCATGTAAAGTAGCAGATAATAATGTTGTGCACATGTTTGTCAATCAATGTTCATGATTAAACGACAATTTTGTCCGGATCAAAATGGCCCTTTGTCCCTACTTGCCTCATAGTGATTACAATAATATTCTAAAGTAGGCACCAACCTACCTGTACTTGTCACAATAATATTTCGAAACAAGCACCAACCTATCCGTACTTACCTCAACTGGGTCCTATTAGCCTTATGGTACTTGTGCTTTTCTCATAGGGTGTTACTTGTGCTTTTCCCACACCACAGTGAGGACTTATGCCATACAAGCTTCACATTGGCCTACCTAGACTGGGTCTAAATTGGCCTAGTGGTACTTGTGCTTTTCCCACACTATAACTTTAAGAATTACCGCCATATACATTCCATATTACAGAACATGGCAATACAGTGCATATAAATAATCACATAGTATATGGGAAATAGAGTTATTATCTGGAATCATTTCCAAGGCCTAGTTAAAACTGGTTCTTTAACTCTTTGTTTGGCTTGGGCAAATATCAAATCCTAAAATTCTAAATGGATAATAAATAAGTTATTACTCATTCATACCTTATTCTAAGTCTCATAAAGTTGGTTATCTCTACCTAAAATGTGTATTGCTAACATGCCCCTAGGGAATCCGGTTTAATTCCCTTTATACTGGTAAAATTGTACTTTTTTAAAAATTATGACCCAGGCTATTCCTACACAATTTTATGTGTAGAATCCATTTTTGACAAAATCACACTGTATTTCTAGAATTACCCTTAACAACTACCAAGTTAAGGTTTTAGAGGTAAAATTGTCATTTCACACCCTAAAGTCTTTATACTCCATATTCCACATGTTTCCTACACAATTTTTCATTCTAAACACAATGGAATCATTAAATATACCAAATTCTAGCTCAAAAACACCCAAAAAAGATCTAGACAAAAATCTGGAAAAATCAAAGTTTCTTGATTTCTTCCAACAAAATACCTTTTTTGCACTTCTAATCACTTAAACACCTCTTGAGCATGATTAATTAAAAATTAGGCAGAACCTCCCCTTAGGGTTTATGAATCCCAAATCATAAATTCAAGACATACCAAGCTAATAACTAACTAAAACCACCAACAACAATCATAAAACAACAAGAAGAATCAAGTTTTCAAGCTTACCTTGATTCTTCCTCTTTATCTCACTAAAACTGCCACCTTCCTGTCTCCTTTTTTCTTGATTTTATTCTTTATTTACATGATTTCAAGAAGAATATGAGGATTAGAGAAGGTTTATATGTGATTAAAGGAAAGAACAAGCAATTTTAACTACTATTTACTTATTTTTGGCTTCTTGAATCTATTAGCTCTTCCTTTTTGCTCTTATTTCTCCAAGCTCTCTCTCTCTCTCTTCTTTTCTTAATTCCATCTGAAATATGGCCCTAAAAAGAGGGAAATAATCTCTTATATTATTCCTTCCACCTCTTTAGAGAAATATTATATTTTATTGCATAATCTTTCCACATGACATTTTCTTGCTTCTTCTTTTTCCATATGGCATATAATCCTACCATATGGCATAACATGTGTCCCAATTGATATTTTCCCTTGCATTTTCTCCTCTTGGATGTCCTTTTGCATAAATAAATGGAAAATATTGGATTTTAATTTTATTTAGCCAAATGTACTATTTTACCCTTACATTTTCTTGAATTTTTGCACCAAGTGTTATCTTCCTTCTTCCTCTTTCTTTTTGGCCGAAATATTTATCATAAATTGGGCCAAAAATAATGCTCTTCTATAATTAATTTTAGGCTACAATGTTAGGCCTTTAACAAGACAAAAATTGTGATTTATTTCTTACTTGGCCAAAATTTCACATAATCACTATTTTCCACATTTTGGCTACTTCAAGTGCATCAAAATTCACCATTTTATTCTATTGAGTATAATCAAATATACAAGAAATTTTGGTGATTAACATTTTTGGATATTACACTCTTCTTCACAAAGATTTTATTTTAGACTTACTTAAAAAAATTCTTTTTCACTGAAAAACTGTAGAATTTCAAATAAGTGTAAGTACAACACTCAACTGGAAAAATGCCTACATGTTGGTAATTTTAACAACGAGGGGCACCACACCACAACGATACTTCTTCATTAATCCCTCTTTCTGAACCTCATGACCATGGCAGCTAAGAATTGTGACCCTCCTCTTGCTTCCCGTTGACGAAGATGCAGCGGTCTAGTCCCCTATTGCTCCGTTCTCCTCCATTACCAAACCTTACTCCTCCATAAACTCCATTAATGTCTGCTCAATTTGGTGGGGCTTAGTCCTCTTCTCAATTTTTCCCTAACACAAAAAAAGTTAAATGTTTAAAAAAAGGACACACAAGTTTAAAAAAAATCTGCCTCTCAAAATCTTTGAATATACATGGATTTCGACATGTCCATTTCTCCTACGTGAAAAATGATAGATCAGTGCTCTGTTGGCCGAGGTCCACATTACTCTTAATTTGAGACTTTCAGGGTGACATTACACCCTTAAAAATTTCGGGGCAAAATTGCTATTTTGAAAACTTATAGGGTAAAATTGGATAATAACCCCATAAAAATTAAGCAAAATTTCATCATACAGTTTTATCCAACATAGACAAGCTCCACACTTGGCTTCTGGTTGAAACCAACAACTTCTAAAACATGTAACAGAGAACACCCAACCGCTTTTGACCAACAACACCTTATTTTCTATAAGTGGGTTTTCCAGAAGAACTTTCAACTACATGTGTTTGATCCCTTTTAGTATTGTCTCTACGTTCAATTTATTGGTTCTGATTTTTGTTTCATTTAATGTTCTCCTTTGAAAGCAACGAAAATGGAGGAAATTCCAAAGTTGGTAAGTGTTTTTTTTAGGTCACTTCTGTCAGAAGATGCTAGCAATGTTAGATATTTTATTAAAATGATAATATTATATCCTTTTGGTTATTCAAAATTGTATCAAGATATATTTATTGATTGATCATATAAAGGATATTTTAGTTTATTATTTTGATCAAATTAAATATTCTAGATATTATCTAATTGCTTTAAATATTATCAGTTTAATATATTTTAGATAAAATATCTCCTAATTATGTCCCACACGTGATTTGGATAAAGATTTATTTTAAGGTTATTTTCCTGGCTGGTAAGATATCATAAGCCTTGTGAGAGGTTATAAATAACGTAGGCTGGTTCTTAGAGTAGTAACATTGAAATATACTTATTGGCTCCTTAAGGGTTCCTTGTTAGGTGACAACTATTCTCAAACCATCTCTGTGCCTCATCTTCCTGTTGGAAGAATAATGAGTTATTTTCTTCTAATCTCCTTTTCTCTTTTTTTCAGTTCTCAGATTATGAGATATAGTGATCATAGTTACTATGACTAGAGGCATTACTGATAAAGTTTATCGCCGTTAATCTTTATTTTAGAATTTATATATTAAGTTTTTAGGAATTATTTATGTATTTATTCCAACATGTGGTATCAGAGCTAGATCAATTCTCCTATGCCTAGTGTCTTATGCATGTTATTATTCTTCTTTCTATTCTTTCATGAATAACATGATATCTATGAATCTATATAAAAAAACATGATATCTATGAATTTTTTCCTGTTAATCTTGTAGGACTCCTAGTTATATTTTATCCATGAATATTATTCTAAATCACTATTAATATGTCAGTGAATTGAAATCTTGTTTCCTCCTTTTTTTTAAATATAATTAAAGATTTTATTCATGGATGTTGTGAAAGTTTCATGCGTATGAAATATCTCAATATATGCTCTGTATATGTAATTGTTTTTTTTATAGAGAAGGGAATTTGGGATTGATTTTAGATTATATATTTTTCTTTGGTTTTGAATCTTTACTTGTCTTTCTTGACCGCAAATTACACCTGCTTTAGCAATCATCATTGCTCTGTTTGATATTCATTCATGTTTTGAATCTTGAAATCTATGACTAATCTTGATGCTTAAGTATTGAGTAATCTTGTATGTTGTGTTTTGGATTAATTTTCTCAATTTTTGCTGTCAGAATCATTGTGTTCCAAGCTTTGAAATCATTGGAAAAGGAGTCACATATGTTTGTAGGTCTAGTAGGTGGATTAGGGTAGCGATCAAATCAGACACAAGTAAGCGGGTCAGGTTAGGGCTCTAGGTGGGTTGAAAGAGACGCCTTAAATGACGTCATCCTGAGCTAAGACACAAAATGTGTTGTTTCACTTATAGGCGCTCACTGGGCTTGCGTTTAGGCCTAGATTTTTGGATCTTTTATTGCTTACTCTAATCTGGGCTGAAACCCATTTTTGGAATTGTTCAATTTTTCTTGCTTTGATTAATGGGTGTATCTGCACTGAAACCTGCTTTGTTTTAGATCTTAAAATTTTTCTTTTAATTTAAATCATATGAGCCTTATGAATTGTTTGAAGTTGCATGAATTTATTTTATTCAGGCCTAAATACTGGGGTTTTACTTTATAGGCCAAAGTTTTATTTAATTTTTAATTTTCTGGATTTTTCTGTTGGGCTTTATTTATTTCTTTAAGCCATATGCTTTATTTTCTTAGAGATTATAACACCTGTCCTTAGACCCCTTTATATTGTACTACGGAAGCATGACCGGCTTATGGGATCGTTGTTTAAGCCCCCAAACCCAGACTTCCACTTTTTCTTATGGGGTCACTATTCATTTGGTAAGTCATATTTACCATATTACTTTATTCACGGGGTTACTTTTCAATTCTTCGCTCCATTCATTACTATCAGAGTTTTTCTCTGCTTATTAATTCCTTTAACTAGTAGGCTCATATTAAGGGATTACCCATTCTTAGGTCAATTATCGCACTTACGAACAATTAATCCGTCATACAGATTATACAATTAGTCACTTCTAATGTTAATTACATAACAGAACATCGCGTAAATAATTGTTCTCTTCTTCATCACAACTTCTTCTTCTTTTGACATAGCGTCCTACAATCCTCTTCTATGCTCAGCTGCCTATATGGTTGATTGGGGGAGGGTGAGATTTGGGAGAATCTCAGTAGCAAACAATACCACTATACATACAAGATATATACTTAATGCATGACATGTTTGCCTTACATAAATTCATGCTAACATAATAACATATCTGTATGCTTAATGTTACAACATATGTATGGCCATAGTATAAATATAACAGAGCTTCAATCAATCAAATATGCTCAACACGATTATGCAAAGCAGTCACATAAATCAATGCACAAACATAGATATCAAATACATGTATTTGTATTTGATACATATGTTTGTGCATAGATTTATGTGACTGCTTTGTGTAATCGTGTTGAGTATATTTGATTGATTGAAGCTATGTTATATTTTTGCTATGGCCATGAGTAAGTTGTAACATTGAGCATGCAGATATGTGATTATGTTGGCATAAATTTATGTAAGGCAAGCATATCATGTTTTAAGTATATATCTTGCATGCGTAGTGGTATTATTTGCTATTGAGATTCCCTTGAATCTTACCCTCCCCCAACCAACTACTTAGGCAGGTAAGTACAAGAAAGGAATACAGGATGATGCCTCGGAAGAAGTTATGGATGAAGAGTTGAGGAATTATTATGCATTATTTCATAATGTATTAATATTTGATGTGGTTAACAGTATAACCTAAATAACAAAGGGATTAATTATCCGAGCACATTAAATAAACTAGGAATGGGTAATTGTACAATACGAGCCCATTAGTTAAGTAAGTAGAAGAATTGATAAGCCAAGAAAAATATTGATAATAATGAATGGAAGAATTGAAAAGTTAAAGTGAATAGTAAACCCATGAATAAAATTAAATATTCTAGTAAAAATAGCTTTACCAAATGAATAGTGACCCCACGAATTGAAAGAAAATGGCTGGTAATGCTTTCACAATACAATATAAAAGGGTCTAGGGACAAGTGTCAAGTGTCACACTTAGCACTGTTATCTTCAGACCTAGATTTTTATTAAATTATAGGGACTAATGTTGCAAACGGAATAAAACAGAGGGACTAAAACTATGGAAACTAAAACTAAAATGAAGGTAAACTATAGGGACCAAATGTTGTATTAACCCATAAACTTATATTAATTTATGGGTAAAGTAACATCTATTTGTGTCAACACCTTACATCGTACATATCGTCAACAACAACACCTATAGAAACATAATAAACTTATTGTTCGAGTCACGCCCGAGGGCACTATCCTTAGAAGATATTCCACAACCTACTTTGTAAATTAGGAAGTGTCACCTTAATATAAAATGAACCCTTCCTACAAAAAGTAGGGTGACAAAACAACAAAAGTAATAGTGTAATTTAGAAGAAGAGAGAGGATAGGAGCTCGAGGATAGAGCTCATTGTCACCTGACCTCAGTCCTCTCTACTCACCTTAGGCCATGCACTTTCTTTTAGAGGCAGAGAAGATTTTATTGTTGCATAGCCATAATGATAATTAAAATGGCAGTTGCAAAACAAGGATTTTAATATAATAAAACCATTTAAATGTTATTAAAACCAACTAATAAAATCACATTAAAACTCCAACAGTCATCATAACAATTGGTTTAAAGACTCATCTTAATATACATACGGGTATTCCCAATCTTGAGTTATATGAGACTTCATCCTTTGACATACCCACACACAGTATTTACAATAATTCCCCAGTTTCAAAAGAAGCTCACAATGTCATTAGCTAAATTACACACATGGATATAACCATTGTATTTGGTAGTCCTTTGAACTATGAACCATACCTAGACTAATAATAATACTTGGTGCATAAAGGTGCCAGTGAAGCTTGCTTTTATGAACTAACAACCCTTGGGTGTATACCAGAGGCATTAAGAGTCATATTATAGATTACACCCCCACATTTCCTAATATTAGCGCATTTTTGCATGTTAAAATAGCCATGCGTGTGTTCTTGGTATTTGATGAATGCTCTAGAAATTTTTCCACGATCTTATAAGAGCGGCCTTCTCATTTGTATAGGCAATTTTATGAAATGCACTTGCAATGATCACATTATCCCATAGAATTATGAAATCATTAAGAACTTTCACCCAGCCTCACCATATGCATTCTAGCACTTTCTCATGCCATAGGAAGGGTAATTTATTTTAGTGCTAGCAAAACTAACAAATAAAATATTATTATATATTAAACATCCTTTATGGGATCCATAATCACAGAGGTTAGGTTGTCATTACTGTTAATTTGAAATTGGCTTTAATTCAATTTCCTTTAGCTAATTTAATTCTTTTTAGGGTTTGTTAATGGATCTGGAGGTCAACTTTTTGACCTCAAAACAACAATTGAGATAAATCCACAATTATTTAGTTTATTCACATAGTATCTCAAACAATTTCCACTTACACCAATTTTTTCAATGGATATTGTCATTTGACAAAGTCAACTAATCGACACCAAGTGCCAATTTTACACCAAAATATTCTCACATAAAAAGAAACTCAGTTAACATTTGTGTATCTCAATACAACAAGAATTCCTAATGAATAATACCAACATTTATAGCCTTTAAATATTTTATTTCTATATATTATATATGCGCAATCTCTATATAGCACAAGCTATGTCATAGGGATTAAGATCCTTTAATGAGATAAATTCTCAACAATTTGTACATACCCAAATTGATATGTAAAATCACTTAAAAAACTAAGTTAGCATTATAAGAAATATTCACATATATATTCTTACATAGAGATAATTATATAGCCTCAAATTATGAAACTCGTTTTTATCTACTATAGATAAATAATTAAAATTTCATACCACATAATCTTGTTTCAAGCAACAACAAAAAAGATCATTTTTCTCTCAGCAGCAAATAACAAAAATTTTTAAATTAGAACGCATAATTTGGCATTTATCGAGTAAGGATAATAGCAATTTTGCAACTTTAAAATGAAGCAAATTTTATAAGATAACCTCCACATGTTAGGCACCCTCGTACTTTCAAATATTTCAATCATATTTAGCAACTTTCTAATAATAATTCTAGTTAAATCAGAATCTCATTATATAATAATTCCCTTCAATTCTAATTAAATTAAAATTTATCTGTATTATTTGAAAATCAAGTCACCAATATCCAATAAAAAATCACAAAATCAACGACACACTAAGAGTTATAAAGCCAACATGTGTACATACTCTTATACAAACATATATAAAATTGCAAGGGCAAATGGGTGCATTTTCAAAAAAACACCTTTCACCATATAATAAGGAGGTCATTATGCATTATATTCATTTAATGAAACCAATAAAATCATAGCATTATCATAGCTAACAGTTTAGCAAAGTTGCTGATAGAGCCTCCAATGGTATGGAATTAAAATTCATCAACGAGCATGAAAGTAAATTATAAACATGAATAATACAATCATGGTTTAAGCAACATGAAACACTAAGGGCTTTGGTTGGATCGCATTGTACCCCTATAATGTTAATCTTTATCGCATTACCATAGGTGGCCTATTCAGTTGGACTTATTGACAGTAATATAGATTGCAAATGTAAAAAAGATTGCACATTTTTCGATAATGTATATTCATAGGGGGACCCCTATGAATACTCATTGCAATCCTGCGGTCATTGATGAAAATCTCAATTTTAACCTCAAAACATAATGAAAAGATAAGGTTTAACCTTAATAAGTAAATCATCTAACCAAATCATTTTTTTTTCTAAAAGCTCTATGCAGGAGCCCAAACACAAGAACAACAAAGTTGAGAGCAAGGTGGTAATAGCTATGTCGCTATTCCAATTATAAATTCGATTTAGTCTATTTTCCATCTTTCTCTTTACTTTATTTTTCTTATTATAGCTTTAGAGGTATTTGGAGCTTTCACAACAATCATCAAAAAGACACTTGTCATGCGGAATTCTTTACATTATATTTATGTATTTCTAGAATGTATATGCTATAATCATTAAGTCTCTTATGGAAACACATTTTTGTTTTCCTCTAATTCTCTCATTCTTCTACTCACTTTGTCATTAGCCACTTGAAAACAACATCTATGTTTTAGATATTAGTTATTTTGTTTATACATGTATGTACTTGCTTCTTGCTTGATTTATCACTACTAGAAAAAAGCCTATAAGACTGCCATATCTAAAATTCTATAGGTAAAGATGGTTTAAAAAGTACGACCGATAGTATTTTTGTAAATATTGATACAACTTAATACCAGTCGTGCTTTTGCGCGTTCTAAATAATATTTTCTAAACCAGCTGAAATGTAATGAGGTGTTGATAAGTATTAAACATTAAGAAAAATTTAAAGATTTAAATTCTTGTTAGACCAGACTCTTATACATCTGATGTAAATATCCTTTTAGATACCATCGTTTCTTTATACCTAGTGTTAAATGTTTCAGAGTTTCTTCAGGTTCCAAGGTAAACTTTCCAACTACACGTCTCTTCGAAATTTGAGGCCACTTCAATAAATGTAATCTTCATATGTCTTGTCTATTTAAACTCCTCATTGCTTTTGTTTCCTTATATTTAGCTCATTTTCCTCTCCTCTCTAGAATATCAATATGGTACATGTTAGGGTTAATTTTGTTCGTCCTCCTTTTCCTCCTCCTCCTTTACACCCTCCATTACCTTTTGTAAAGCAGCTTTTGCAATACCTCCATGCAAGGGTGGATCATATTGATAGATGCCTCGAAATACTTTTGGCGATGCTCCACATTGTCAACAACATGCTCAACCTTCTATTCGACACCAATGATGTTGAGTACAATTTATCAAATGACCCCTCTTCCCCTTCCCCTTCCCCTTCCCCTTCCCCTTCCCCTTCTTCTTCCTCTACCTCTAGTGATGAGGAGGAAGACTGAGCGATTCTTTTATTATGTAAATTAATATTTTTGTCTTTTTTTATGAATAAAATATTTTTATTTCTAATTTGTCTTGATCTTGGTCTTGTTTATGTCTCTTGCATCTTTATTTCATTGTTTTTTTTGTCTCTGGGTTGATGAGTTAATTCTATGATAGAATGTATATACTTTATTAGTAAATTAAATCATATAATTTGATTACATTCAAACCAGTTGTAAGTTAATCTGAACCATTGTTTAAGTCTTTCCTAACCTAAATATCATTTATTTTTCTAACGTTACATTTTTATTTACATAGGATAAGATGTGCATCCAATCTTGTATTTATTATTTAAACCACAATTCAAATTCAACCAGTCTAAACATGTAACGTTTCAACTTCTAACACCTATCATCATGTCTCATAAATATGATATAAACTATCCAATCATCATTGACTGTTTGGACTAGGCACGATGAGTCTCTTGAAATGATGATGGTCTTTTGAAGGTCTAGGTTTCAAGAACCCCCGTTGTTATAATATTTGATGTAGTTATTATTTTGTGACTGATCATTATCATATATAATATTTTGATATTATTTTGATAATTCATGCATGTATACTACTGTTTTAGGTGATAATTAATGAAAAAGTTTCTATCTTTTATATCTTTTGATTTTTTTTTTATAATCATCATCTATCTCTTGTTATTAATCTGTTGTTGATAAAAAAATTTCAATGTTTGGGCAAAAGTTCTTGTTTCTAAAATTTTATACTCTGATCTATTCTAAAAATTATATTTTAAACCGGAGAATTTGAAATATGATGTCATTATGAATTAAAAATGTTTTTAACATATTGACACTGATCTTTAATGATAACCAGTCTAGAAAATTTTATTAACACCGATCTTTAATGAGAACCAATCTAAAACATGTTGCTATTGGGCTCTCACTCTCTATCATCACCATTTTGCTCTCACGTTAGTTGAAAATAGTTCCTTTTTACAAACTCTTAATAGATGTTTTACTATCCCATTTTGTTAGTGTTCTCTTTCATTGTTTTTCACAAACCCTTGATACTCCTTTTCCTTCTTTATTGAAACCTTGATGCTCACTCCTTTTATTTCTTTGCAAAAACAATTATGCTTACACCTTTTCGTTCTTACACCTGTTATCCTCTTAGCAACGTACACACACCTTATGTCTTCTACTGAGTACCACATATATCACAAGGTTGAACTGATAATGGAAATAGACATACAAGGTGTGCATATATTACAAAGAGGCTAAATGGACATACAAGGTGTTCTTGATCAATATTCTCTGTTGTTGGTTGTGAATTTTTTTTTTCAATTTTGCATGGCAGGTGACCTTATGATATATGCAGTGGTACCCCAATCACCTGGCTATAATTAATTCAGGTCCACTAACACCACCACATATATTATAAGGTTTAGCCTGCAATGGAAATCTATACAAGACATGCATACTTAGCATAGAGGCTGGATAAGTGCTAAAAAGACCATATATTCATGAGTTGAGAAGTGTCCAAAATGTGATATAAGTGGTGGTGTAGGTAGGCCAGTATATTCATGCTTGCTTCAAGTTCAATATAGCTCATGAACATATGGTAAATACATAATACATTGAATTTGAAGCAAGTAGTGATAATTCTAGTTAATCAACACCACCACACATAGCACAAACGGTAGATAAGTGCTAAAAAGTCCATATTTTCATGAGTGTGAAGATTTTATAAAAAGGCAAGTATTATTTCATTTGCTACTTGCTCCAAATGCAATGCAGTTTGTCAACATATGTAGTGCATTACATATACAGTAATTCTGTTATGCAATACATATTTTGATGAGCTTCATTACATTTACACAAGGGAAATATTCAATATTCATTATAATGGATTTGTATTTAATATGATTATTAATAATATTTTTTCTTTTTAATTATAGAGAAGAGTATGAAAAGCACTGAAAAGACATGTAAAGAGCTTTAAGTTGAGTATTTTTTTGTAGCTATCACTTATGGTTTTGTACATATGTGAAGAGCATTAAATGATTTGATCTAATATGTAACTATGTGTAATTGAAAATAGGTGATCGGATGAACACATATAGAGGTTGCAGATACATGCAAGCCCTTCCTTTTACAGGTATCAATATGATATTCCTTTTTTGCTTGTTGATTTCTTGTATGTTCTTTGTGTGATACATGAAATTTTATATTTTTTATGCTAGATATATATTCTTTGTAGTTGTTATAGTTAAAGTATGCAAACATTTCCATGGAATTTGTTATGGTTGAGATTGTGAAACTTGTGATTATGACAATAATATAATTTCATTGTATCATTCTCATAATGGCAAGTTTCACAAATCCAATCATTATGAATTCCTTAGACAAAAGTTTGCATACACGTACATTAATTGAATCTTGTTTTCCATGCCTTTATTCTTTTCAAGTATTTTTTTGTTTAAATGCCCCCTCTTGGAAGGGCTTAGATCATTATTGAGTATTAGGTGGGAGAGTCAATTGTAATTTTAACCCTGACATGTGAGAGTTGTAGATGTATGGTTTGTGTCATGGGTGTGACCTCCCTCATTCCAATATGGAAAATACTCAGAGTCGCAATTACATGAAATACAATGGCCCATTAAAATAATCGTAGCACTAATATAATGATATAATGACATGATAATGCTTAATACCATACATAGTGTTCATAGGGGTTTACAAAATAGTTACAAACCTTAAAATATATTACAAAGTCTTCAGATAACCAACAACTCTTCTTGTACTCGTCCACAACCTCCCGTCGACGGAAAACACCCTTTTGTTCTCTAAGCTATTACCTGCTACTGGAAACTTGCGTTTTTATGGAAAGTGTGAGATTTGGGGGAATCTCAGTAGTAGCATGCTTACATACAAATAGAATGTGAAAATAGATATGCAATGTCATGGCATGTATGATGATCAACTTTTCATGTATACACTAGCCCAAGACCAAACTTACGTCTGTACCATGGTCGACTTGGTGCTCCTATTGGGTCCATGACCACAACATGGAGAAATGGTGTGTCTAGGAAACTAGCTCATGTTACAATATATGAAATTCATGATTTAGTATCACATAGTATAAGTATGAAGGATGTACTACCTGGACTAATAACCTTTCCTTGTTCGTCCTTGATCCAGCTCCGTTTTTGGCTCAACTATTGATATATCCTAAAATTACACATTTAGGATAAATGAGTTATTATTTACTCATAACTCATTCTAGACTGATAGTGTTGGTTATCTCAACTCATAGTTGTATAATTACCAAAATACCCCTAAAACTTGGATTATGCCCATTTGTACCCAATTACTTGCACTTTACTCAAAATATTGACTTGATGTGATCCTACACAATTTCGCGTGTAGAATCCATGGTGACTTCCATTTACTCAAATTCAGATCCGAATGATGATAATACCCCTTGACAGTCATTTCCTTAGTGCTTTAAGGGTAATTCAGTTATTTCACACCTTAGGCCTTTTCTCACTTTGTCATCAACATAACCCTTACCCATTTTTCCCTTCTAAACTCAATGGAACCATCCAATCGATGAAATTCCAACTTGTTCTTCGTGCCACACAATTAGTAGAAATTATAGAGTTCTCAGAAGAGTTATGTCGGTTTCTCATTTTATCTTGCTTAATCATCTCTTTTTTACTTCTAATTACAAGATTAGCTAGTTAGGCAAGCATTAGACATCTTTTGGACCATTAAAACACTAATTGAATGAGGAGTAAATAGTACCCGACTTCTACCATACTCATCCAATCAACAAACCAGATAGCTCAGAAGGAAGCATATGCTTACCTTAACTCGTTTATAAATTCAGTTCGGAATTCCTACGAGACAGCACCAACGGCCTCGAATCAAGAATTTGAAACTATATAATTGAAGCTTGTGATAAGTATAAGAATGTTCGTAAATGGTACTTGGAGAGAAGACATCATTTTGATAGAGTTCCAGCAATCAGAAGATTTCTCTCTCCTCTCTCTCTCCTCCGTTCTCATCATTCTCATTCTTATTCTATTCTGTTTCTACGTTTTCTTGTTCTTTCATTCTTGCATTCTCACTATTTTGGCCAAATGAATCAAATGAAATGGATGAAGAATGATATTGATGAGTCACTAAAAGTGACTCTTATGTAGTCAAACTTATTAGTCAACTTCTTTAGCTTTCTTGCGTGATAATTCATTTCCTTTGTCTTGCTTCTTCATCCACTAAATTAATGAGACACATAGGAAGAATTATTATTCTCAAACTATCCCATTATACCACCTTACAAGGGGTTAATTGTAGCCTTATACTTTATAGCTCTTGACTTTTCTTGAGTATTAATTCATTTAGTATTCGTTTCCCTCCTTTTTAATTCCCATCTCATTGAAATTATTAGGAAAAATACTCATTCCTTGTTTTATGGAAAAATTACTATTTTGCCCTTACTTATTTTCCCATTGACTAATCATCACACAATCACGACTACCATATAGATATTTATTGGTAGGAACACTACCTTGTTTTATAACATAATTATGTCGTGTGTGAGTTCCAATTGCTTTGTTTTGTCATTCCCTGAGCTCTTTAATACCCCCAACGTATAAATAATTTGTGGAAATAACTTGTGCCTATCTGGTACATTGGCCAAACTAGGGCCTAGTAGTCTTCTTGAATAAGACTTATTTTCAGTTCTCTTGTCTTAAAATTTGGGATGTTACATTTCTCCCCTTATCAATAAAATTTCGTCCTCGAAATTTGAACATCATATTCCCTTAATTGTGTAGACATTTACCTACCTCGTTGCTACACTATTCGTTTGCTAGGCCTCATTGCCTATCTGTCCATTGGCATTCAGGATTAACCATTTGCATCCCTAGTAACTATATTGTGTACCTTGCTCATCATAGGACAAGGTGCTCGTCAGGCCTTAATGCCCAAGGACATTGTCCCATGCCATTATGCACATCGAGACTTATCGCCTTTATTTTCCATTCGACATTGCCCCTGTTTTTGGTTTGATATATTGTTGATTGCTCAATGATCCACTAGCCTATCCACAGGCTTTACAATCAGTAGACACATAATTTACTATTCAGTTTACCTTTGTTTACTTCGCGATTTGCTAGTTTGTGGACATACTAGTCTAATTGGTCTCATGATCTGTGGACACAAAATCTACTTGCAACTCTAGTGCTTTTTATTTAGTCTGGACGCTACCCAATATGTTTATCTTTAGTACACTGCTCAAAATCCAATTACTACTTAACTCTTGTTGTTCATATTATGTGCATCACTTATTGTGTATAGCATTTTGAAATAGGCATCAATTTGTCTGTAATTGCCTCATGTTCTCAATCAACATTTATTGTCGTTAGCTCTATAATACGAGTGATTGCCTCATTCTCAAATTATCATCAATTGTTGCTAGCTCTATAACTTAAGTGTTTTAAATTTGCTTTGAGAGGCTACAATTGTTATGATGTATGTGCCATTACTTGGCTTAGCTACCTCAAATCGCATCCCAATTTGCACATGCTCGCAATCTTGTAGATCACTAAGATCAATTATGGTTCTCAGTTTACCATCATTGTATCATTGAAAGGAACTCGCCACCATCGTGCCCTATTGCTTTAAGACTCATCCCAATCTTTATTCACATTTGTCACCACAAATCATATAGGTAGTGTGTCTGTTGGCTACATAGGTAGTGTCACGGTATACCTTATTGGTTATATTGTTACCCCATCCCCGACGTGCAATAATCAGACTACGGCATGGTGCTCAGACCGCAGCTCGCAGCAAATAAAATTTACCTCATTGTTGACTACCACACTGGTGTCTCATTGTAACCACATAAGTCATACTATACACCACGTACTTCGTTCCATTATTGGCCTTAAGTCAAATCGTAGTAGACCGCACAGGTCTTATTGCAATATGGGATGATTATCACTGGTGCGATTACAACCTCTCTTGTAACTCACGAGAATGGTACATAAATCCTTTATGCTTCCGCTACGCCTCTTTGATGTGTATTTCCTCATAAGAGCTAACCATGATAGCCACTTCACTCAATCGTGTCTAATAGGCATAGTAGAACAATCGTGATCAATTATTTCTATACCAACTTTCATGGTATTTGGGTAATATCTACGAATCATTACTGAAGGTTTGACATTGTTTGCAAGGTTCATCTTCTTCATAGAATAGAACCATAGTGCAACCTTAATTGCATTGTGATCCAAGCGCTATTCATCCTAGATCTTGTTTCCAACTTATTCTCACCCTTCAGTATTATCAGATCGGTTCCTCTAGGTTAGATACATGACATAATCATCACACCGCATACATTACCACATATCATATCTATATTGCGTTAATCCCACGGAATAAGTAAAGATTATTGCTTAGCATGGAGAAACCTCAAAACAATTTTTGAACCTCGAGTTTCATAGTCTTATTGAATAAACTTTTATGGGAAGTACTCACTGCAACAGAAATGATTCAGTTGAAAATCATTATTTCTTTCATTAACTCCATGACTTTAATCATTCATTCACTTGAGCACACGTGAGCATGGAGTTCCCAGAGTATCTGAGGCATCCGTGCTAGCATCATCTCATATCATTCATCACTGGGTATCGGTATCCCATAATACCTTAACCCCTAATTGTGCTAGACATCGTCCCCCATTGGGAAAACATTAGTAGTACTAGCTTCTTATCATTGCCCCTTATTGGGTTAAGTCTTTAGCAAAGCATAGCACTAGATCACATTCCCTTATTTATCAAAATCACTCTGCACTCGAGTTTTGGTTTTACACTCGAGTTCTATTGGTTTTTCGCTAAGACTTGGCTGATTCTCTAACTTTGCACTTAACGCACAGGGATAGCACTCGAGTCCATAGAATCGCACTTGAGTTCTGTTGCACTCGAGCATTGAGAGTGTGGGTGTGGGAGTTCATTCGAGAGATTTCTTGCATATCATCAAACATACGTTGTACTCGAGTTCATCATGCAGCACTCAAGTTTTGATCAGGTTTTACACTCGAGCTTGACACATAGTACTCAAGTTCTCATTTCTGCACTCGAGTTCTCACGGCAACACTACTCGAGTCCTAGAAGTTCTGGGGAGAGAGTTTGTTCCAGAAAGTTCTTAATTGCCATCGATCAAGCATTGCACTCAAGTTTACTCATTAGCACTCGAGTTTTGGGGATTTCACACTCGAGTCTGGCGAGTTCTGGTGATAGAGTTCCTTCTAGAAATGCTTCCAACTTTCCAAATTATGAGGAGCACTCGAGTTTTGTCTTGCACTCTCACAAGTTAACAGCCAAAATACTCATTACACTCGAGTTCTCTTGCCATAACTCGAGTTTACCACTGATTGCACTCGAGTTTTCCTCCATAAACTCAAGTTCTCACCACCAAATACACTAGAAATTTCCTTATGAACTCCAGTTTTCCAGCTTCCACTTGAGTTCATCAGCTACCCAAAGCTGATTTCACTTGAGAAATCCATCTAAATCCATCCGTGGTTATCCAAATTCTTGATTCTTCATTCTTGGTCATTCTTAGGCATCTAATACTCATTGTTCGAACGGGTATAACTATGGACTGAGAGATAGCCGAAGTAACTCACTCCGCTATTCTTATCATTATGTAATCAAGCATATATCAGTATATATTTCTAGCACCTAAACCGCATGCTCAGTAGCCAAAACCACTGCTCTATGATTCTAGCAATTACCATTTGTGCTAGAACCACTGCTCTAATACCAAAAATGTCTCTGTGGCACGTCCAGACAGCCTTTGGCGACAAATAATACCTCAGCCACTTATTTTACGCCCCACCTCTCAATGGTAGCAACCAAGGCCGGATTCGTCATGAGTCCCTGGTCATGTCGGGGTAAGAGCCAATCCTTCGCCATAGATCATATTATGAGAACCCCCGATCATAAGGTTAAATAACAAGCTCTGATACCAAAAATGTCTTTGTTCTGTATCTGCATTTTTTCGTTCTTTCGTTCTTGCGTTCTCATCTATTTTGGCCGAATGAATCAAATGAAATGGATGAAGAATGATATTGATGAGTCATTAAAAGTGACTCTTATGTAGTCAAACTTATTAGTCCACTTCTTTAGCTTTCTTGCGTGATAATTCATTTCCTTTGTCTTGCTTCTTCATCCACTAAATTAATGAGACACACGTAGGGAGAATTATTATTCTCAAACTATCGCATTATACCACCTTACAAGGGGTTAATTGTAGCCTTATGCTTATTGCTCTTGACTTTTCTTGAGTATTAATTCACTTAATATTCGTTTCCCTCCTTTTTAATTCACATCTCATTGAAATTATTAGGAAAAATACTCATTCCTTGCTTTATGGAAAAATTACTATTTTTCCCTTACATTATTTTCCCATTGACTAATCATCACACAATCACGACCACCACATAAATATTTACTGGTAGGAACACTACCTTGTTTTATAACATAATTATATCATGTGTACGCTCCAATTGCTTTGTTTTGTCATTCTCTGAGCTCTTTAATACCCCCAAGGTATAAAGAATTTATGGGAATTACTCGTGCCTATTTGGGACACTGGCCAAACTAGGGCCTAGTAGTCTTCTTGAATTAGACTTATTTTCAGTTTTCTTGTCTTAAAATTTGGGATGTTACAATTGTCCATACTTAGAGTTGAATGTAGCCACCCTTGGATTAGGTGCTAAGTTTACTAATCTTAGCATTTTAGTTCTTTTGAGATTTCAAATAGAATATGGTTCTGGCTTTCCTCAGTTTTAGGTGATAAAGATAGAGTATCTTATTTAATGAAGTTGAGTCTAATATGGTTGATATACAAACTTGAGAATTCTATTTTGTATGGTTGAATTTGGTCATCGAATGAGATCTTGGTTGAGATAGAAATCAAATTGAAGACCAATAATAAGGAGTTGCCCGACTAGGTGGAGTTACTAATGACAGGTTGTTGATTAAGACGTCTAAATTAGATGATGAACAAGGTAGGGCCAGTAATGTAGTCTTAGAAGGAAAAATTTGTCAAGTTGGATGACCTAGTGATGATTGGGCAAGTCAACTTTTAAATGAGTGAATTGTTACAAGCAATGCCAGGTCATTTAGATCAACAAATTTTTCCTTCCAAGTCCAGATCACCAGCCCTATGTTTTTCATCTTCCAATTTAAAGTTATTAATCCTCACCTCGTTACTAGTATGTCTACTTAGTCGGTTATTACTTCCTCATTATTTCCTTTAAGTTCGGTTTCCTTCTCAACCAAGACCTCCCCACGACATTATATTCACACATATAAAATCTAGTTCTCATAATTGTATATTAATTATGTTATGCTCAACTTCATTAAAAAAGAATCTTCTTCTTTTTCAGCTGAGACTGGGGTAAGGCAGAGTCATTTCATATTTGAGGTCTAGAAAGATCAAAATATATAAGTATCAAGGATCAAAATATATAAGTATCATAACCTAGCAACCAATCTATGGATAGATGCATTCAACTATAGGGATGGTTACAATATAAATCATGCGTCAATAGCATGCAGATGTCAAGCCTAAAATTGCATCCATTAATTCCAACACTAAAAAAAATCATATAACTCCTTTGGAGATGTGGAAAATGCAAGCAGATAAAAGTAAACCTTGAAAAAAAATGTTGAAATTAAGATTCAGTAATTATCTCATAATATAGGGCTTTAGCTTCATAGTTTAGTTATAATTATTTTTTATGTCGATTGCATTTGTATTTTTAGGGCTATTTATATAATTTATATTGCATAATATATCTCTTAAATACAATAATATCCAACAAGGCTTATGTGAAACAAAATAAATTATACATTTGCCTATTTTTTAGACTAGGTATGAAATTACCTATTCTTAAGAGTGGGCATTTTTTATTATAAATTGAAACTTCTTAACACCAGTTATCTAACTAACCATTCTGAAAGTTAACTTTTAAGACTGGTCATATGTTCAGTCTTAATAATAACACACTTTTTACATTGATCGATATAAGATCGGACATAAACTCAGTCTAAAAAGCTAATATCAACCAATGATGAAAGCCTTTCTCTAGTAGTATATGCTTTTCATTGTTATATTGTTTAATTAACCTTTCACCTTTATTATATGACTATTAAGTTGTTTAGATTTTGGATTGCAATCAATTTAATTGTCTTAAAAAATACAAGGTGAGGCTAGGCATATGAATTTTTCTTCTTAAATTTGAGCTCTGATCATTTACTTTCTAGTTATCATAGAAATTGTGAAGATGATTGACGCAGGGATATTACCAAGATGATTGATGTAGATTTTGGGGGTTTTGGCTAAGGAAGAAGACAATTGGGGATAGAGAACTTTTTTTAGTTGAGAACATTTTAGACTTTTAAAAATTCCAATTAAACATTAAAAAAAATATATTCTCCCTATCTTGTTCATAACAAATCAAACATGCTTATGGTAATAAATATTGTATTGAACCCCATTGCATTACTAAGAGGGCTTGAAATTGAACCAAAAAGGCCCTAATTTCACATTATAAGAGACCTCCTTATTCAATTTAATGTATAGCTCTCTTATTATTATATCAACATCTTTTTCTATTGATATATGTGGCACCCTAATTTTCAAAGTTATTAAATGAGTTATGTATATAATGAATTTAAACCACTAAGCCAATCTTTATCCTAGGACAAAAACACTTTTGAAAATAATTTAAAAACCCAACCAAAACACAGGGTTCGAACCTATAACTTATCAAACTCCTCAGTAATTTGACATTTAACAGAGTAACAACATATAGTTAAGTGGACATACAGAAATAGCATAAACATACTGATATAAATTTTTTTTATTACATTACAGAAAATCCCCACAGAGTTTGTACATAATAAATTACAAAGCCCAAAATTACATAAAAAGGACACAGATAACCAACTCTAAACTCCTCATTAGGAACGAAACCCTCAGTTGCTGGTGTCTACTTCCTTGCCCTTAGAGTCGTTTCCTTTTATTGAATAAATTTTAATTTATGAAAAGGGTAAGATTCAAACAAATCTCAGTAGTAACATACAATCAATCATATAAAATGTGAAAGATAAACATGGTAATGCAGTACATGATGTAACAGATAATAATGTTATGCACATGTCTGTCAATCAATGTTCAAGATCAAACGACGATTTTGTTAGGATCAAAATGGTTGTTTGTCCTTACTTGCCTCACAGTGATCATAGTAGTATTTTGGAGCAGGCACCAACCTGTCTATACTTGTCACAATAATATTCTGGAGCAAGCACCAACCTGTCCGTACTTGCCACACTACCTTAGCTGAGTCCCACTAGCCCTATGTACTTGTACTTTTCCCATAGGGTGGTACTTGTGCTTTTCCCACACCACAGCGAGGAATTATATTAATCACATTGGCCTACCTGGACTAGGTCCAAACTGGCCTAATGGTACTTGTGCTTTTCCTACACCACAGTTCTAGGAATTACCGTCATATACATTCCACAACACAGAACATGGCAATCACAATGCATATACACAATCACATAGTATTTGAGAGATAGAGTTACTACATTGACTCATTTTTTGTGCCTAGCTAATATCGGTTTTTTAATTTTTGGTTCGGCTCGGCAAATATCAAATCCTAAAATTCCCAAATTTAAATAAATAAGTTATTACTTATTCATACCTTATTCTAAGACTCATAAAGTTGGTTATCTTTACCCAAAAATGCGTAATTACCAAAATACCCTAGGAAATCTGGTTTAATTCCATTTATACACGGTATAATTGTACTTTTCCAAAAACTATGACATATGCTATTCCTACACAATTTCATGTGTAGAATCCATTTTTTACCTTAGTTTTAGAAAATTCACACTGAATTCAATAAAAATGCCCTTGACAGCCACCAATTAAGGTTTTAGGGGCAAAATTGTTATTTCACACTATAAAGCCTTCACCCTCCATATTTCACATGTTTCCTACACAATTTTTCATTCTAAACATAATGGAATCAAAAAAATCCATAAAATTCCAGCTCAAAACCCTCCATTTAGGTCTATCTAAAAGTTTGTAAAATTGAAGAAAAATGAAGTTTTTCAATTTCCAACTAACCAAACAACTTATTTTCACTTCTAATCACTTATTTAACTACTTTAACACCTTTTGTACATGATTAATTAAAGTTTGGGTAGCACCTCCCTTTAGGGTTTATGCATCCTAAATCGCAATTTGAAGGTAAACCAAGCCAAACAACCAACCAAAACACCAACAATAAGCATGAATCATCAAGATAAGACAAGTATTCAAGCTTAACTTGTGTTCCCTTACTTTCTCTCTCTAGACGTGCACTTCCTCACTCTTTTCCCTTGATTTTCTTCTTGATTTACATGTTTTCAAGATGGATATGAAGATTGGAGAGAGTTTACAAGAGATTGAAGGCAAAAACAAGCAATTTAACCTACTACTTACCAAGTTCTTGCATCTTGATTCTTCCTCCTTCTTCTTTGTTCTCTATATTTTCTCCTGCTCTCTCTCTCTCTCTCTTCTCTTGCTCAAGTCTGGCCGAAAATAAGGTCCAAATGAGCTGAAATGTGCTTATAAGATATCACCTTCCACCTCCTTAATTTATTATATTTTATTGCTAAGAATTTACACATGGCATTTTCTTAGCTCTTCATTTTTCCATATGGCAAATAAGCCTACCACATGGCATGATATGTGTTTCAATCACATTTTTCCTTGCTTTTCCTCCTTTTGGCCATCCATATGCATAAATAAAGGGAAATTATTGGCTTTTAATTTTATTTAGCAAAATGATTATTTTACCCTTACATTTTCTTGAATTTTTTAACCAAGTGTTGTTTTCCTTCTTCCTTTTTCTTTTTGGCCAAACATTTTCATCATGAATTGGGCCAAAAATTGTCCTCTTCCATACTGGATTTTAAGCTACAATGTTAGGCCTTTGCTAAGACAAAAAAATTGTGTTTTATGTCTTACTTGGCCAAAATTTTACTTAATCACTATTTCCAACATTTTGGCTACTTCAAGTGCACCAAAATTCACCATTTTATTCCATTGAATATAATCAAATGTACAAGGATATGGTAAATCAAATTTGAGATATTACATAATTGAATGGGCTTTTCTAAAAAAATTAATACTTTCAAAACAGTTTTATAGTGGTTTATCAATTCATTATGATTCTAAATCCTTAACTTCATTTATTATTATCAAAGTGTTTCTTTGCTCTTACCTAAATTTTTCATTAGTTAAGTTATGGGCTTGCATCATGCAAAAGCTCATCCTCGTTTTCGATTATTGAGCATAATAATAATACTGATACTACTACTATATGCATTGATACCACCACTTTATGTACTGATACCATTACTATGTGTACTAACATGCCACTTTGTATACTGATACCATTATTAGGCATACTGATACTACCATGTACATGTACATTTATACACACACACACACAAAAAAACCATGTAGCCACACGAGGCTACCAAAATACCGAAGTCTAATCAAAATGCATACACAGATAACCAACATAAATATGATAGCTTTTCTTCACTACCTTCTTACTTATTTGATCTGACTACCTCCTTGCCCTTTGAGCTGCTCACTTTAACTGTACGTCATTTAATGGAAAGGGTGAGATACACAAGAATCTCAGTAGTAATAACAATCAATTATAAAGTATGAAAATTCATGAAGCATGCTAAATAAACCATCATACGATCAACATTCAACAATCAAGAGGCATCACAATCAGCAAACATGGGACACATTGGTCCAATACAACTTTGATGGCTTATAAGGTTTTACAGCCCTGGGGACACTGCCCCATGCATATATGTACTTTCAGAACTTATAGCCTTAGGTCACTACCTAGTACAACTCTGAATGCATAACAGGTCTTACGGGCTCAAGACACACTAGTCCAAAATGCATAACAAGTCTTACACCCTTAGGACACACTAGTCCAAATATCAATTCCATATATTCATGAAATGAATATAATCAATGGTAAAAATATACATGCAGAATAATACATATTATATGAGAGAAAGAGTTACTACTTGACAACCTTTTGCGTGATTTACCTTCACCAATTGGCTTTTTCTTCGACCTCGGGCAGATATCGAATCTTATAATTTAGAATTCATGAATAGATGAGTCATTACTTATTCCAATTCTAATGACATAATAAAGATTATGTTATTATTGACCTATTCCAAATTCTTATCCGTTATTTTAACTTTTGTTGGTTATCTTTAATACTCTTATGTGCTATGTGTAGTATATATCTAATTTAAGACATATTATATGTCTTCTTCCCTTATGATTTGGGTATTCAATATGGTCAAATTAGTCTTTAAAACATGTCTCTAATCCTTATTAATCTCCTAATCACAATTTCCTTAAAACTAGAAATTCCATAATTAAACCCAATATACTATAATTCTTTAGGAAACTTTGAAAATTCATATCTTAACCTAGGAAACTCCAATTGAGGTGATTCAAAATTCTATGTGAAGCTCTTGAAATCGATTGTATAAGAAAAATATTACCAGTGTCAACTCATAGACTTAATCCCTCAATATTGATAATCAAACTGACTGCCCAAAGAGAGTCAGAATTTCCCAAATTTTCCACTCAAACTTCAAAAATTCATAACTTATAAATCACAAATCCAATTCCTAAGTTCTAATATTCAATGGAAAGCTATAAATGTCTATTTTAAGGAAAATATAATCATATAGAGAAATTACTAGATTAACCCTATGAAATTCACCTATTTATCCACTACCAGAATCTGGAATCTCAGAATTTCCCATTATTCTTGACATAACTTCTAAAAATCATAAATTTCTCTCTAGATATCTAAAAATGTGTTCTAGGACACATGTTAAATATTTGGATGTGACCTATTTTCCTTTAAAATTTCATAATTATTGAACAAGGTTTGATTGATCAAAACCAAGCCCGTAATAACATGACTCCCTGGAAAATACAAATCCGAAAGCTTGCATTCAACAATCAATAACTTAATCATTTTCACTTCAAATTGTGCTCTTCTTGATTCTATTACCTACTAAATATCCTAAAATTTTAATACCAAAAAGAATCAGAGAAAATTCCTCCTATATCCTTTGTTTAAGCTTCTACAATTTTTCATCAAATGCTCTATTTTTTTTGGTGACCTAAAAGAATAAAGAAAACCAACCTACAACTCTTAATTTTAGACTCCAAACCTCTAGAGATTCGACCCTAAGAACACCTAACATCCATCCCTGTTTGATGACTACAAGAACCGAACCAAAGAAGTCCAAAAATTCCTCCAAAACTGACATACAAGCTGAGTTCTTAAGATGATAGAGTTGATTTCCAGAGACTTCACAACTTCCTACAACAAATCAACCAAAGAACAACCTCAAATCCACTCAAACCAAATGGTAGAAGTAAGCCTAAGGTGTAAGAGAATCACTTAAACACATTTACAGTACTGAACATGGCATTTCAAGCCTCCTTCTTCCTCTTTACTAACGTCAACTTCCTACCTCCTTACCTCTGACTTGCCTTCTCTCACCTCTCTATAATATCTCAAATTTTGGGTATAGAGACTTGAGGATAAGCCTGTATCAGGAAAACAATTAAGCCCATTTTGGGAAAAGTCACAAGAATGATGAGATATAGAAAGACTCTCAGGGACTATGCAATTTAGCCCTACTAGGTAAAGGGCTCGATATTTACAGGCAGTACGATTTGTAGGTGCAGATGTGCACAAGACACATATACGGTGCTATTGGGTTGGTAAAAAGATGTCACCCAACTATGTCATGAGGTAGGCATCTTTTTATATAATGGATGGCCCCCTGCCACCGCAGGCTGGCCGGTACGGACTAACTTCCACCCTCCTCTGGGGCTTAGAAGGCCAGGTATTGTCCTCTCCCCAAGGGGATTTAATAGGCCTCCCCAGAGACTTGAGGTCATGACCTTGGGGTTAAGTCACGCTTTAAGTGCTCCTTGGTAACCATTTGCACCATGGTTTGTGTGTGTGTGTATGCGTGTTTTTATCCTATTAATTACATACACTAGACTCTAAATTTTCCCCTTTGTCTAATTTAAGATTCATTTCATTAAGGTAAATCATAATGCTCAAATTCATATTCAATAATGGCCGGTTACTAAATAGATAAAGCTGAACAAGATTAAGTAATCAGAATTAATATTAATTATAACTAAACAATGAAAATAAAGTCTAATACACCAATAAGTTTATAGCTCATTTAAGTTGCACAACAAACTAAATAAATATAACTAAAGGAAAAAAAAATCAACAAGTTCATAATCCAAAATCTCAAGGAAAAGAGAAAAGAGGAAAAGAAATAGAGCATTAATTTAAAGCCTCATCTTCAAGCGCTCGAGCTACTCATCTATCCAAGCGGCTACTCTAGTCTCTTCTTTTCTTCACACTCCTCTCTCGTCCTCCCGTGAAAAAGAAGAAGAATGAAACTTGAACACCTTTCTCTCTCTCTTTTTATGATTGAAGAAGATGATGGATGATGTTTCTCCATTTATTCTACAGTTCCCTCTTTCCTCTCTATTTATCTTCAACTCGTTGCTGGCTAGAAAAAGAAAAGAAAACTATTATTATAATAATATTAATAATAAAATAACTTAATCTTTTTTTAATACTTTTTATAAAACTTCCCATTATTATTTATTATTGCTTCTTTCCTAAATTTAAAAACTTCTATTTTTTTTGTCAAACAAAAAACTTTGATTTTTATTTGAAATCCCACAAATGAAGCATCAAATCAAGATTTCATAAACTCTCAAATCCTTTTAATTTAGTAATGATGACTCCCAAATATATCAAAATATATCTCAAATCTATTAAAAATGGGAAGTCATCATATCAAATACCCGGATGTTAATTTTCTTATACTTTAAGTATCCTAATTTTATTTATAGTGCATCTAGCACCCTAGACCATACATAAGATTATGGTGCTCGATGTAATTGAAAAATAACATCAAAGGGTGTTTGAAACAACAACAAAATAATATCAAGATGGTAGATGTATCATAAATAATATCATATGTGCTGGATATATTACTTTACCTTTTATTTATAACTAATTGATAGTAAATCACTTTATTAATCAATGAAGAGTTGGACATATTTTAACTTTCATTAGCTAAAGTTTGAGTCTTCTAGTTTAATATTGGAAGTCGTATTATAATTTATAGCTATGTAAACAATAGATCATGCAAACATTTAATACATTTATATATAAACCTTTCAAGAAATTGCATTATTTATGCATGCATACATGCATGTGAAAACATACATTTGATCATTTATATTTGCTTTAAGTTTCATTTGAATCCCTAAGTTTATAAAGTATTTGATCATCATTTAATTATACAGTTATAACTAAGTTTAATGATTCAACATTTTTTGTCAGATAAAACTAAAGGTGTTAAGATTGAAGTACTAACAATGCACTAAATAAACTTAAGGAATTAAAATATAACTTAATGCAAACATAAGGGAACCAACATATACTTTACTTTCTATATACAGGAACACAATATATATAGCGTTAAGGTTCAATTTTTCCCTTTTTCCTTGGAAGTTATCATTTAGGAGCAATATTGTTCTAGAATTTTTTTGAAGAGCAATGTTGCCTTGAAAGTTTCCAAATTGTAGCAATTATAACCCAATCGTTATCGATGTTAAGTTTAATTGTTAGTTGACCAAATATGCTGAACTGACAAGTCCACGTGTCATCTATGCCATTTTTATCTTGGGTTAAGGTACAAATTTCCCTGAAAGCAAGATTCTGAAACCTAAACCGGCCACTAAACCAGCTAGGGTACTAGGTCTAAGGTCAATAGGTCAAATCGAAGTCAAAATAGAGCTAACTCGGGGTCAAACCAGTGCGAAATTAAAGATTTCAGGGTTATTAATATAAAATTTTAAATAAAATAAAAAATCAATTTTTGAAAAAAAATAAGCGAACGGGGTCAATATCTGGACTGGACCAGTTTACCGGCTGTTTCGTTGAGTCCCAGTGCAGATCGGCCAATCCAGTTCGGGTTTTGAAACCCTGTCTGAAAGTTTTCACTGAAGAACAATATTGCCCCAAAAGTTTCCAAATGATAGCAATTTCACCCCAATTATCAACATAGTTAAATTTGATCGTGATGTGACTAAAAATACTGATATGGCAAAGGGTTTCTAATAGCCTTCTTGGCAATCTCCCTCAAAGTGCCATACAGTCAATAATTTTATCCTTTTCTTCCATACTCTTTGGCAAACGTGAACTCCTCTTTTATCTACTACTCCTTATTCATTGTTGAGTACATTGCCAACTTAATATATTTGGTTAGCTAACGAGTAAACTTAATATAGATAATGGTCAAGACGACATTATTACGACTTGAAAACGTTTGAGACAATATTGAATCTAAAAAACTTCTCGGACAACATTACTTTTAAATAAAACTTTCGGGACAAATATGCACCTTAACAAAAAATGATGTGGATGACATATCGACCTACCAGCTTAACATATTTGATCAATTAATAATCCAATTTAACCTGGATAAAGGTAATGGTGAAATTGTTATAATTTAGAAACTCCTAAGGTGACATTATTTATTAAAAAAAAACTTTTGACGTAATATTACTTCTATCTAACAACTTTTAAAGTAAAATTGGACCTTAACCTAGTATGTGAGCACCATACATTAAAGAAAAAAAAAACTTGTGATACCCAAATATTAGAGCCTTCAAAATGGGTTAAGCAATTTAAATACTTTAATGAGGAAACCCTTCACAGATTGCGGGTTAAACGAACTAATTTAGGTCACCTTAATTTGGTGGGTTAAAAGTGGAAACCCAACTCATCAAGTAGGTTGAACAGTGAGTCCACCCGCTCTTCATAAACGGAGAGTCAACCCGCTTAAATCAACCATAGGGGTCATTCTTATGTCTTAAATTTCAACAATATTTAAATTTTTGTCTTCTAAAATCCGGTCACCATCAACAATCTCCTTCTCCGCTATACACATTACCATTTTTTTATAATATAATTTAAAGAAAAATATATTATTTAATTAATAATATATAAAATTAAAAGAATAACAAGAAAATTATGAATGATAACACTGAAAAAAAACACTTGTACTAATAAATTAACAATAGCAAGTAGAAATAAAAGGAAAGGAGAGAACTTATATATTTATTCAAGACTCGAGAGCCAATACTAAATCTTTATCCACACGCAGTAATGAGATGCTAAGAAAATTAAGAATAACTATCAAAATACATTTAATAATTAATTTTTAAAAACGATGATGTATAATTTGGATTTAGAAATATTGTTTTAAATTTCAGATTTTTATTTTAATATTATAGTAAGTTAAATAGGCCAATGCACCTAACTCACGGGCTAATTTTAAATTTTTAACTATTCTTTTATTAATGTTATTTAAATCTTGTAATAATTGGGGAAAGGAGTGTGTCCACTAATACATCTCTTCACTTTCTCTCCACTTTTTTTTTTTGTCATGATTTCATTAGTTTTTAATAGTTGACATTTTATACTATATTAAAAATATTATTGTAATATTAAATATTAAATGATAATAATATTTTTATAAAATAAGTCTTAACTATTAAAAGTCAATCAAATACCAAGAAATTAAATAAAAAGGTAGTGAAATGACAAATTGGCAGGGACCCTCTGTTTCTTGGGGAAGCGGCTTCTCTCCTATGTATTACCATCCGCTGCTCTCCTTTGTCATTAAACGACGTTGTTTTGGTGCAAAAAACTAAAGGACCAGATTTTTTGTTAAAAAAAACAGTATTCATCATTTGAAATATTTTTTTAGTATCAATGAGTTCCCTAAAATATTTTTTCAAGATCTTAAAATAATTTTTTAATATTATCTAGTATCCTAAGTGCCAGTCAATAATCTGAAATTTTTTTTGGTGTAATATTTTAGGATGTTGGATGCACTTAAGATATTATCCATTATCTTGAACTAATCTTAAGTGCATCCAACATTCTAAAATATTGTATTAAAAATATTTTAGAGTACTGACTGATACTAAAAAAATATTTCAAGATACTGGATAATACTGAAAAGTTATTTTAAGATTTTAGGAAATTGATTGGTACTAAAAATATTTTAGGTTACTGAAAAATTATTTTAACATCTTAAAAAAATATTTTAAAAAATTTATTGATACTAAAAAAATATTTTAAAATATTGAATACTATTTTTTATTAAAAAAAATTTAGTCCTTCAGTTTTTTGCGCCAAAATGGCGTTGTTTAATAATAAAAGAGGACAACAGACACTTACAGCATAAGTGAGAAGTCGCTTCCATTTCCCGAAGAGTATCCCATGAGAGGAGGGACCACAAATTTTGGGGCTATTGCGTGGAAGTGTGGATCACATGAGAAGAGGGAAGAGGGAACCGCACGTTTCTTCCTCATGCGACATGCCTATGACTCCTATGGTAGTTGGTAGTGAAAGCAATCCAACCATGCCATTTGGTTGTATTATGATATGATACTGTGCAGAAAATAATAAATGGTAGATTGTGACGTGAGGGGAAAATGAAAAGAAATTAGAATTTATGTAAATAAATGAACCCGTTTCTTTTTGTCATCCTGTTTGTACCACATTATCAGACCATCGATAATTAAAATATATCAATTTCTACTAAAGTATCCGAATAATAAAAAATTTGGCAGTTCAAATTTTATTTCTTTTGTATTTTAAAAAATTAATAAAAAACTATCATCTAATATTTTTTTTATAAGAGGAAATTTCATATTTTCACTTGACCATACTTCCCTGATGAATTAAGCATCGTGAGGTGAGAGAGTTTAGAAAAATTCAGTGGATTAAGGTGTATTCAGCATCTTAAAGTATTTCATTATAAAATATGTATAACATCCAGTATTTTAAAGTATTTTGTAATGCATTTAGTATTCTGAAATATTTAATAATACATCTAGCATTCTGAAATATTTTGTAAGTGTGTTTAACATCTTAAAGTATCTTTTGATCCATTTATAACCTTGTAATATTTCTTTCAGGTGCATTTAACATTTTAAAATATTTTTTGGTACATCCAACTCCTGAAAGCATAGAAAATACTTTAGAATACTATATGCATCTAAAAAATATTTTAAAATATTAGATATACTAAAAAATATTTTAAGATATTAGATACACTTAAAAAAATATTTACTGAAACAAAATAGGTAGATATCTTTGATGATTGTAAAATGAAGCCCTGATGATTAAAATATTAAGTATAACGGGCCAAGGCTGATGATTAGTTGGTGACAACCACATGTTATGAAACTCCATTTTGTGGATGAGGCCCAAGTCTATTAATCATGGTTCAAGTGTGAACAATATAAAGCTCGGTGTGATATTCCTCAGTTTATTCAATTTTTTTTTTTTTTTGGTCAAAATTTATTCAAATTTGAGTTAACTGATCACACTCCAACTACGCCGGAAAAAAACTCACATTGAAATCGGAGCAGAGTTTTTCGTGAAGCCTGTCGTACATGATATTAGTCTTTTTTCCCCCTTTCTGCTGCGTATCTGTGCATATCATTGCCTTTTTCTTTTTTCTTTTTTCTTTTTTTTGCCTACCATTGCCATGTTATTTCTTTCACATGCTTTTGTGTATATATGATTTATGCTTTTTCTGTACTTTCTCAAGTTGTGATTCGCTTCTCATGAAAATTCAGCAAATCCTGCATTTGTATTTAGTATGTATCAATTAGTTTATTTATTTATTTTTTAACTGAAAAGAGTCAATTTTATTAATATTCAAAAACATATTATACTCACTAATTCAATAGAAAGTAAGAAATAACACCTATACATATCCACTATGAAAGTAAACTACAAAAACAACACAGACAAATACAGTAGGAACTAGTACATATAGTAAACAACATTATAACTCAACCTATACCTCCTCTATCAGGTCCTTCATTTGCATCTGCTACCATCTGAATCAGCCAAGATCAACTCACTCAAGAGGATTGGTGCCGTCACCAACCACCCATTCGGCTCCACCCCACTTCTACTAGCAGCTGCCAGAAAATCTGCAGCACAATTACCTTGGCGAGGAACCAAGGAAAAGGTAATGCTTGGCCTTTCTTCAAGTTAAAATCACATACTCAGTTGTTTCCACTTTATTCCCACAGACTTGACACCCATTATCCTGATCACACTTCCTTTTCTTCAAAGCCTCTTTAGTTGCCAGAGCTCCGTTAAGCATTCTCCAAAGGAAATGCTTAATTTTTGGAGGAATATTAAACTCCATATACATTGCCAAAGCTGATTTGGAGTCTGATATGATGTACCTAGATCCAAATTCAAACTAGATTCTTCCTCCTCCTGGGCTACATGACAACCAAATTTGACAGTGTATTTTCCATCCCTACATTTCAGCCATATTGCTTCATCTCTTTTCCCTACAGGTCTGTTTGGGATCACGGTGAAGGGGAAAAAATCACTTTTCCACCTTGAAAAGCTACTTTTGGTATTATAGGAGCGTTTAGGTTAGCGGTACAACCCACTACACTTTTATTTGAGAAGCCACAAGAGGTGAGAAGCAACTTATTGTTACTTTTTTTCAATGTTGCGGTATGATTGGGTTTAAAAGTTCTTATATGTCCATCTTCTCCTCACAGCGTCATCATTTTTTGCACATGAAATGAATGCAATGATTATTCATTTATTCATCATGGAGGTAAGAGAAAATCAGTAAGTCACTATTATTTGCCAATTAATAACTGTAGTAACATTTTATTTTCAATTTAATTTTTATATTTGACTAATCAAAATCAAAGTTATTAATACTAACATTTTTAATTAAAATATGACAAGTATAAATTCAATAAAAAAATCCTATATGTATTATTTAATAAGATTCATGCTTTTTTTTGTCATTTTCCATCTAAACTTACTTTTCAAATAATTATCCAAATAAGTTTTAGTTTGAAAAAAAAATCACTTCTACCACCGTCAATCCAAACATAAAATACATTTATAATATGACTTTTATCCTATCTAGCTTTTGCAAAAGTCAGAATGCAAAAAAAAACCACTTCTATCACCGCTAATCCAAAGGTGCACTATATCTCTAATATCAATCTGCAAAATCCTAATTTTCTCTTCATCAAAAATCTCATATGCTATACCAGTCACAATCCCACCTACCTTCTCTGATAAGCAATTTGACTGACATACTTGGCTCTTGATCATTTGTAGGGACATATTATAGTTTATCATTCTTTTAACCTGGAATCTATCTATCCTGCTAGATCTTAATATCATTCCCATTCCCTATCTTCCAAAAAACTTGTCCAGCACCAAGTTGCCCTACCTCCTTTCTCATCTTCCATAAAGTTGTTAGAATAAATGTTTTGAAGATAACAGAACTTAGAAAGATTTTATAAAATGATACTCAATTCACCAAAAGGTAACTGGCCAGTAATTGAGTTAATTTGGAAAAACACTGATGAGCTCGAGTGATATCCTAAAGGAGCAACATCACTATCAAGGTACCAACTAATGAGTAAAGGTATAAAGACAAAGTTTCCCAATCACTCGAGTCATGTTTCTGTCACTCGAGTAATAAAGAAAGTAAATAGTATATCACTTACAAGTTATCTTATGGTGATGAATTTAAATCTACTAGTCACTCGAGCGATAGAGTCAAAAATGCATGTCACTTACAAGATTCTTGATGGTGCTTCATTGAAAATACTTCTTGCACTCGAGTGACAAATGTAATACTCAAGTGATTCCTAAAACTATGCAAGGTACCTAATGGTAACTGCCTGGTTTTAGAGAAAGTACATTCAAGTACTCGAGTAATACATTTTGGCACTCCAGTGACATCCTAAAAGGTTGCAAGGTACCCAATACTAACTTGCCAATTTTGAAAGAAATAAATTATCACTCGAGTTACAATGTGGCACTTGAGTAGTGCCCAAAAGGTTTGCAAGTTACCTAACGGTAACTGGCCAAGTTTTGAAAACAAACTTAATGAATCACTCGAGTGATACATAAATTTTTTCAAGTTACCTCTTGGTAACTGGAAGGAGAAAACCTGAGAAATGTTTTAAAATTAAATATCACCCGAATAGTAATTGATCACTCGAGTGGCACCTATAAACCTCATGTTATCACTCTTAGTTACCCGCTAGTGAAAAAGTCTTTTAGAGAGGCACTCGAGTGAACCTAAGTGACTCTAGTGATCACTTATTTATTGCAAAATAGAGCATTGTATCATGTCTTTCAAGAATCATTATATCAATCATATGAAATGTTTTTGTTGCATCTAATCAATCTACTTTGTCATTATATTAGTTCTTAAAGCTTTTTCAGGTGATCAAACAAAGATTAACATACAAACTGGAAAATGCATGTTGTTTGTCAGAATCATTAAATGTGTAGCATAAATAACCAACAAAAACACTCCTCTCTTCAATGGTTGCAATTACTCTCTAATAAACAGATTTGAATGCTCAACACGGTCATTTAAGATATTCCACCTATAAATATGAAAGCATTCAAGATGGAGGAAACAACTAACGATAAAAATTAATTTCATTCATTAAGTACTCTGTTATTCTATCTGATATTCTCTATTATTATTATTATTATTATTATTCAATATTCATTTATTTACTCTTTGACAGAGAATTTACAACATTATTCATTACTTGTGTAAATAGAACTCAAGGTAGTGGGACCTTGAGTGTGGTTGTCAGGTCACAGAGTATAAGGGGGAGTGAGTGTTCTATTGAGAAACTTGCTTGTACTATAGTGCCAATAACCCATCAAATCTTGGAGGCTTAGTGAAAATCTCAGACGCACTCTGGAGATTGGACATAGGTCAAGAGGTTTAGACCGAACCAGTATAAACCAAAGTATATATTTCGGTGATATTTCTCCAACTCTTATCTTTTAGTTAAGTGCTTTAATCATAATATTTTAAATTTTTTAATATCATTGTATTCACCCCTTCTTGGGTGAAACCGTTGACACTAACAAAAATTACTTTTTGGAAAATAAATGCCTTTTAAAATCCGTACCATAACTCATCCAGATTTTCCATTATTCTCTGACCTATCTTGGCCAATAAAGCTTTATTAAATGCTTGGAAGCTTCTAAACCCCATACCACCAATTTTCTTAGCATTGGACATTATACTCCATTTCTTCCAATGAATGCTCCTTCCCTCCTGATCCTTTTGTCCCCACCAAAAATTAGAGATCAAGCTATCAATTTCCTTGCAACTCTTTTTAGGAAACAAGAAACTTGTTATTAGACAAACTAGATCAAATTAGCAACAGCTTTTATCAAAACTTCTCTTGCAACAAATGTCAAAAGTTTCTACTTCCACCCTTGCAACTTTTTACTAATCTTATCTTTAACAAAGGCTAAAGCTATACTCTTAGACATTCCCTATAGTAGAGGTAGACCTAAGTACATTCCAGGTTCATGAGTTGCCCTCACTCCCAGCACCCCCTCAACCTCTTCCCTTATTTCTTGAGTAGTATTAGCAGAGAAAAATATGCAAGATATATCTAAATTCATCTCTTTCCACGAGACTGTATGATACATGCTTAATATCATCTTCAAAACCATACAATTCTCCCTTTGTGCTCGCATAAAGAACAAAGCATCATCAGCAAAGAAGCAGTGGGATAAAATACGACCTCCTCTAGACAATCTCAAACCTCTAAATCACCATTGCTTATATGATACTTAATTATTAAAGAAAGCACATCATCTATAATAATAAAGAGATAAGGAGAAAGAGGGTCACCATGCCCAATCCCTCTATATGGTTTTATCCTGACAACTTTTTCCCTGACACCAACAATTCAAATTCTACAGATAACACGTACTCCATGACCCACTCAACCCATTTACTATAAAATCTCATCCGCAACATTACTTCCCTAAAAAAACTCGAATCCACTCTATCATAAGCCTTACTTAAGTCAATTTTTAGTGCTAAATCATATCTGATCCCCTCCTTTCTCCTCATGAGATATTGGAAAGCTTCATATGCAATAATCACATCGTCTTGAATTAGCCTTCATAACATAAAAACCCTCTACTACTCTTGAGATATATTTGCTCATTAAACCACTCATCCTTGCAGTCATAATCTTTGCAATGATCTTGTAAGAGACATTGCAAAGACTAATTGGGAAAAATTGATTTACAAACTCAGGAACATGCACTCTTGGTACTAAAACAATTTGCTTAAGGATTAATTTCCTTTGGTCAAAGCTACCATCAAAGAATCCCTTCACCATCTCAAAAATTTCCTCTTTAACCTCTTTCCAAGCAGACTGATAGAATAAAGCTATGAAACCATCAACACTTGGAGCAATAGTTGCTCCCATGTCAAATACTACAGCTTCAATCTTAAAGATAGAAACAGGTTTGGTTAATAGTTTATTTTCTTCTACTACAACTACCTTTTGAACATAACATAAAACCTCTTCCAATGTTCAACCACCTTAGAAGAGAACAGGTCTTTATAAAATTTTTCAAACATTGTATTTATATTCCCTTAATCTTCTACCCATGCTCTATCCTCATTTTTCAACTTTAGCACCTTATTCCTTAACCTTCTTTGAATCACAATATTGTGACAAAACCTAGTGTTTGTCTTCAAATTTGATCCAGTTAAGCCTCAACTTTTGCCACCAAAATACTTCCTCACGATCCTAAGCTTCTTCAATTATCCTTACAATAGTTGCAGCTTCTTCTACCTTTGCCTCAGTCCATGGTCCCTCAAATACTACAGCTTCAATCTTAAAGATAGAAACATGTTTGGTTAATAGTTTATTTTCTTCTACTACAACTACCTTTTGAACATAACATAAAACCTCTTCCAATGTTCAACCACCTTAGAAGAGAACAGGTCTTTATAAAATTTTTCAAACATTGTATTTATATTCCCTTAATCTTCTACCCATGCTCTATCCTCATTTTTCAACTTTAGCACCTTATTCCTTAACCTTCTTTGAATCACAATGTTGTGACAAAACCTAGTGTTTGTCTTCAAATTTGATCCAGTTAAGCCTCAACTTTTGCCACCAAAATACTTCCTCACGATCCTAAGCTTCTTCAATTATCCTTACAATAGTTGCAGCTTCTTCTACCTTTGCCTCAATCCATGGTCCCTCATAACAAGCATCTAACCTGCCACACAATTCATCAATCACCTTCTTGTTATTTAGGAACTCCTTTTTACTCCATTCAATTAGCAATTCCCTGCAAATATTCAATCTTTTGACAAAATCATCAATCTTATTTTTTGTTACTCTATCATTACTATTCCAACCTGATTCTACTATTTGATGATACTTCTTATGAGTAACCCAAGTGGCATTGAATTTAAATGTTTTTGGGATTTTTTCATCTTGGTAACAAAAATCAACAATAACCAAGCAATGATTAGAGCCAATCAGTTCAATATGAAATACCTGAGCTTTGTTGAAGGATTCTCTAAAAGCCACATTGACATAGCTTTTATCAATCCTTTCTTTAATGTTTACTTCACAATTCTTCTATTATTCCACGTGCATCTTGATCCTTTAAATCCCAAATCCATTAAACCACAAGCATCAAGCAATAATTGAAAATTTAAGGTTTTTCTCAATACCACCAGTTTGCCTCCTTCCTTCTCATTATGAGATCCTACTTCATTTAAGTCACTAACACATAATCATGATCCTACCACTCTTCTGGCTAATTTTATAAGTCTTCTCTAAACCATCTCTCTATCCCCTTCCTTTAGTGCACCATACACAAAAGTAATGAATTCTGGTACACTCTAAACAACAAATTTGAAGTTAGCATGAATAAGGTTTCTTGATTGATATAGCACTTGCATCTCAATCCCATCACATCACCACAAAGCTAATCCACCTAACCTGCCTCTCAATTCAACATAAAGTTCTTCGTTCATACCACATGTCATTGTAATTCTTCGTAACTTCTTATTCCTCAATCTAGTCTTCATCAAAAATATAATAGAGGGTTTATATTTCCTATTACATTCCTTCAAGTTTTTACTGTCAAAGCAAACCCCAAACTTTGATAGTTCTATGATAGGATCTTCATGTCTCTATGGGGGCTATTTGAGGCCAGCCACCCATGCCCTCAATGATTATTTTGTAAGATGTTTCTACTGTTTCATCCTTAGATGCTGCCACTTTATTTTTCCACAGCATTTGTCATCTAATTTTTGCTTTTGTGTTTCTCAAATTCCTAATAAAAATTGACACAGAATTCTGTGGCATACACTGCTCCATACTCTTCTTTCTTCTCTTACTACAGTAACTTCTGTCTCTTCTACTCCTCACTTTAGTCTCAATCTGTCAATGTCCTCCACAATTTTATTCACCTCATTACATACATGTATATAGAACTAAAGCTTTTGAATTATCAACTTCTTCAGGAGGTTCATTAATTTGATACTTTGCTTCTTTTTGAATATTAGCCTCCTCCTTCTCACTTTTACTTCTACTAGGTCCTGCTTCAAACTTATTGACCTTAATCAAATCAACAGTATTGGTAATATCCTCCAGAACCTTACCTTTCATCTTCTCTTTTCTATGCTTCCTATTAATTTCCTCAAGATCTTTCATCAGTTTATCACTTAAGACACTTCCTATACTACTCTTCTGCCCATTCAAATCAATGGAAAAGATATCCACCTTTTCCTTAGTTTGACCTTCTTTCTTCATTTGCCCTCCCTCATTCTTCCTTTTCCACATAATATTCATCTCCGGCCAATCTTCTTTAACCATTACTAGAGCTTCCCCCCAAGTACATACTTGCATTGCAGTAGACTGCGCTCCATACTTCGGCTTGTCAGGATTATCAATTCACATTAGTCTTGCACAAGTACATCTATGAAAATCATGGCCTACACATCCACACTTGTAACAAAATTCATGTAGTTTCTCATACCTAACTGATAACCATGACTAATCATTGTTAGGTTTCATAATCCAGTAATCTTCCACCAATGGATTTCTAAGATACACAATAACTCACATTATCAAAAAAATTCCACAGTACATTTATTACAGATTTCCGTCGATTATACTCCAGCAACCATCAGTCACCATTGACTAACTACTAACAACCTCCTATTACCACCGCCTTCCACAATCACCACCACAGCCCCCTAACCACCTTTCACACCAAAAGAAACTACCTCTCACACGTATCTATACAGAGAGAACTTTTACTCCCATGCACAAAGCATGAGTAGAACTCATTTTTCTAATATCAATTTTTGCATAAATTAGTTTATTGAATGCTTCAATGTTATACTTATGTATTTGTGTTATTTTGTTTGGTGCCTATATGCTTTTCTTATGTCTGTCTATGTTTTATCTTTAAAGGACATAGAATGCATATAATAAAACTTTAGACAAAAGAACATAATAGACTAAGTGCAAAAATGGAACCAGAGACATTGATACATGGAATTGGGTCACTTGAAGATTAAAGATTTAGACTTCAAAAATAATTATATTGTGTATAGCTTAAAAACCTAAAGAAAATGACACTAAGAGTATGAAGAATGGACATAGAGACAAAGATATAGAGGAGAGGTTTTGGGTCCAACAAACCCTACACTATCTACTTGCTAGGTTAGACCCGAGCCAAGTGGAGGTTGAAGATGGCCTCTAAGCAAAATGGTTCTAGTTGAGAATGAATTTGGATAAAAAAAAATTCAATTTGAATTTAGATGTAAATTAATTTATACAAAATGTAAACTACTCCTCTTATCCTAAATGTAGGATTTACACTACAAATTAGTTCTTACATTTAGGAGATGTTTGGTATGAGTAGAGGGAAGGGAAAGTGAAACGGAGGGAAAAAATTGTTGAGTTGGATTTTTAAAAAAAAATTAGAAAAGTGGACTTAAAATTTTTTAGTTAATTTTTTTTACTCTTTTAACTTATTAAAATTTTATAACCCTACTTATCTATTTTTTTTTTTAAAATTCAACTACAAAACATTTTTCCTCCCCTTTAAATGCCTCGTACCAAACAACCTATTAGCTAGAATCAAATGTAGTAATATATATGAATCAAGAAAAAACATATATCATTACCTCAAAACAAAACAAGGAAACAATGATAAGGATAACCGCTAACCATCATCAAACTTCACCTCTTGTATGAAAGGAGGAAGATCATGGATAAAAAAGTTGCCTTATATTCTACAAGAGTGTTTTGCTAGCATGTCTACTATAATCATGGTTTCCCTATACACATGGGTAGCAATCACCTACCAATCCCTAGTAAGAATGAACTTAACCTCGTCCACTACATCCTTCAATGGAAAATTACTATCACATCATCTTAGAACAAAGTTAATTGTCTTTATACAATCAAACATCAAAACTACTTTCCTAAAACCTCTAGACCAATTCAGGTTTAAGCCATAGATAAAACCAACTATCTCAGCAATAGCTGGAGGAATAGTTGTGAACTTGTAGCTGAAACCACCCAACCATTTGTTTTCCATGTCATGAATAAAGCCGCCACATTTGCTTCTACCACTATCAAGAACTGAACCATTCACTACTAAATGAGCAAAACGCTCTTCTTGCAATCCCTCCAAGTATCCTATTTATTGATCTGTAGTTTGAAACTTTCCATTCCTTAATAGGTCTTGATAGCATTTGTCATGAGGCCCACACTCGAACCCTCAAATCCAAATAGCTTTTCACATCAAGAAACCTACATATCCCAACAAATCTAATCGAATAAAGTTGGCCATGGAACCTTTCTTATGTAATTCAGCCTTGCCTAATGAGTAAGGTTCCATTTGACCTACTCCGCTCCTTATAAGGAATTAAAGATGCCCTATTTCTCAAGTTGAATCATAGGTTTTCAATAATCTACCGCATTTGAACAATCCCTTAGTAGATGCATCAAGTCTTCATCCTACTCGCAATAAAAAGGATAGCATGTAGTAGAATCAATACCTCTCCTCAATCTTAGATGTTTTGTATGTGCCCTACCATGTGAGAATAGCCATATGAAAGATTTGATTTTCTCCAGTACAAACCATCTCTGTAGAATCTTCTAGATATTAACTTCGTCCTGCGAGATACCTGCAAAGAGAGAATTATTGGCAGATTTTATAAAAAAATCAAGGTTCTAAAACTTAGACCGGTCATTCAACAGATCAAGGTACTGGGACAAGGGTCAGTAGGTCATATCGGAGTCAAACCGAAGCTAAATCGGGGCCAAATCGGTGAGAAATTGAATATTTTAGGCTTATTAATATGAAATTCTAAAGAAAAATAAAAAAATGATTTTTTAAAAAAATAAAAAATAGTAGACCAGACCGGTTTACTGACCAGTTGGCCGGTTCCTAGTCTGGATCAGCCGGTTTGGTTCGAGTTCCAGAACATAGAAAAAAAAATAACCATAAGAGGATGGTCTCAAGTATGTCTTATCCTCTCCTCTCTCCTCACGTGGTATGTGTGCACATATAATATGATCAATGATAGGATATGGAAGCCACAATTCCATCTTCCTTCTATCTCATTCACCATTCTCTATAACATAATCCACTACTTGTTCATTTCGTTCAATCAAGTCCTCACACCTCGAGAGGAGATCAACAAGAGGAACATTTATTTCAAACCAATTAACAAACCAAAAGGATGATAAAGTAACCTTCCATATTTTCCATCCAATGCCTGCTCGGAAGTCCTCCCAAACAAAACATTCCCTACAAGTGAGAGAGACATTTTTCCCCTTTGTCTTGCTCACTGCATTTATATTTACCCCAGAGAACTCTCACCCATAGCGCATCTTGCTTGCAAGAAATTCCCAAACATAGTTTCATGATGAAAGCCTTATTTTGCTTCATTAAGTTTCTTATTCCCAAGCCTCCTTCATTTTTTTTTCTTTTAGCACCTGTTCCCATAATGATAGCAAATGTAACTTACGACCTTCTTCAGACTCTCCTCATAAGAAACTTTAACTACTACATTCTAGGTCATTCAAGAGTCCCTTAGGGAGTTAGATTTTTTGCATATTATGTGGGAAGTGCTGATAGAACCGCTTGGTTAGCTTTGCTCTTCCATCCAAATTAACGCAACCTCTTTTCCAGTCAATCTATTATTTTTTTTCTCAAGGATAGGTGAAAAAGTCACATATGAGGCCTTACTATGGTGATCACGCTTGTCGTTAGCACTCCAATTAATTACTAAATTAACCTCTATAATATAGTGGTCAACCTAGGTTTTATTCTCTTATGTGGAGTCAATAGTATTTAATTCTTAAATTAATTAAACGTGAAAAACTCAAAATGAAAGAGGAAATTGACTTTTAATAAAAAAAATATATTAAAGAAAACAAATAATGAAATTTCTTGAGAACATATCAATGGTCATCATAGTTCTAATAGATATGGAGTTATTAATTAACTATGTCCTACATATGAAAAACTCTAGACAAATTCCATAGTCTCAATTATATAATCAATAATTATGCCTAGGAACCTAGCACATACAATTACCTCTTAAATAACAGTTAAATACCACTTAGCATGTGAATTAAATTCTCAATTATAATTTGTTCCCCTAATTAGAATAATCGAATGATACATCCTAATGGAATAAGCAAACGCTATATTAAATAAAATGTTATCAACTATGCGATTCAATTAGTAACATAAAAGAATAACAATGAGGAAATTGAAAATATGAATTAAGAACTACAAGTCATAATTGTTTATAAAATTTAGAAAGTTTAATCACAGTGATTATCTGAATAGAAATCAAAGTCTTGAAAATAGAAATTTAATCATAGAACTAGGAAATCATACGATACAAGAAAAAATAAAACTAAATGACAACTCCCAATTAAAGAACAGAGGACTTAAGCCACAAGATCCATCCTCAAGAGGAGGATTAATTAACCACACATGGTGGTAGAAGAAGAAAGGAGTTGTGGTGTGTGGTCATAGTCTTGGAATGAAGCCTTAAGGTCCCTTTTATAGGCATCAATGGCTTGTTTGAAAGAGAAAAAGATAATCAAAATAATATGATTTAAATCATTGCTCCTTTATCTTGATGAATCTTTATTTTTTTTTTATGCATCTAAATTTAAGCTTTGGATAAAGGATGATGAGATGGAGTGATATCTATGAAAAGATATTAGTAAGATGATGATTTAACCCTTGATATTTGGAGAGATAATGGCACCTATGTTTTTCTCAGATATATTTGAAGAAAAGAATTTAAGTTAATTCTCAAGGGATAAAAAGATATAATATTTTGAATTTAATACCTTTTTGAATTATAATTAACACTATCCTTCAATTAAGATTAGGAGGATCTGTAGCATCATGAGAATTGAGATTTAATAATATGTTTTGGATTTTATAATGAATTATCTCTAATTAATCCTCATGATAACATGTGGCAACTTGTGGTGTAAGGCTTGGTTGACTTGGTCTTCATCCTCCTTAGGTGGCGCCATATGATAGCTTGTAAGAGAAGAAACCATGTAAATGATCCTTACACCCTTTATTAATTGTAATTGGCCACATTTTTTCTCTTCATGAGTCATGGAAGATATGTATTTGGGTTTAAGTGGTAGTTATAAGGCCCATTTAAGAAGCATAAATCATAAGTTAACAAGTAGGCCTTAACCATATTGTAATTTGGCCTCAAAGCAATCTAAAGGCCTTGTTTTCCATTATCATTTTGCCTATGTGGATTTCTACCTTCTTTTACATGGTTGATTGTCTTGTTTAATTTAATTCCTTAATTTCCCTAAAATTAACACAACCAAAAATACTATCGTGCAAATCAATTTAATCTAGGGAAATAAAAATATGACAATTTCACCATTTTTAGCATTTCATGTGTGCAATACCTTATAATACAAAATAATTATATTTAAGCAGAATAATAATGATAAAATCCCATAAATAAATATAAAAAATATGATAAAATAGGGACATATCATATGGATAAGAGGTATCACCAAGAACTTCCCCAAATTACTAGTAAGACCCACACCCATTCTTCTAATTAACTCCATGGCTTTCGATGCATGCACATTCTTGGAGAATCATATCTTAGTCTTACTTTTATTCATTTTTTGCCCAAAATCTTCATAGAAAATTTCCATACACTTCATGGAATTGACTTGTAGGCTCAACACGTCCCTAGCTACCACCCTTATGAATGAACACTGAAACTGACGTAAAGGGATTCATTAGTCCTCTTGCTTTTCAGCATCACACCCTACAAGTTCTCTCTCCCTCTTCCTCAATTAACTGTCGCACATATGTTCCTCTCCTTTCACACACATATTTGTGTGAAATTCCCCCACCAATACATTCTTCCAACCATCATTATAATATTTTTCATCCACAACATCTCTCAATCATATTTGTCAATGGCAGTGACTTGCATGAAGCAGTTTGAAAAGGAGAATTCCATGAAGGCTTAAGCTAGTTGGGAGGCAATTTGGGAGGAGCATGAAGGAAGCTAAAGAATAGGAGCGTGCACTTGAAGACTATAAGGGAGTGTTTTTTTCTTTTATCAATTTGTTTCAAGACTTGAAATTATTTAGTTTTAGATAATTTTGAGTTGTATTGTTTGAAAACAATCTAGTTTTAGATTGTATAAATAACTCTTTTGATTAGATTGATATTTTGAATTGATTTGTATTTGAAGCAATTGTTGGAATTTTTGTTTGCAAAATAAGGAGTTTTCATTATTAATTTAATTGACAATTTGATTTATTCTCTTGATTGTTTAAATTAGGTTGGGTAATTGTCTAATTGTTTAATTAGACAATTGTAAACATGATTTTTAAAATTAATTTAAAATTTTTTTGATTGGTTTTAATGGGTTTAATTAGTTGACGCTTATTCTATTATGAGTTTTTTAGTGGATTAAGTATTACTAAACTTGAGGGTTTTTCATGTTTCATTTAAGTGATTAATTGTAAATTTATTTCAATCCTTTATCAATCTCCCTTTGGTATAATTATTTAAGTTAGGCTAATAAAGCTAATTCTATGTAAATCCCTAAGTTGTTCACTTCATCATCATAATTGAATCAAAACTTTGTTTGTCTTGCTTTTAATCAATCTCTTTGCTCAGAATTTTAATTTTAATTTCATAAAAAACAGCCCCCAAAAATTACATTTAAATTCATATAGATTAGTCTTATTTTCATATAAGTTTTAGATTCAATTGCATCTTGCATTTGTTTAGTTTAATTACATGTAGGTAGTAGTGTCTTACATTCTAGTTTAGATCCATATCATTGCATCTTTTATCACCTAAAATCAATTCTAAAGAAAACCTACAAATTGTTCCTTAGAAAAATGTCCTAAGTTGTCCTTAAACAACATACTTTTTTAGGTTCTAGTTTAATTGATTACTTTAACAATAAAAGTGAAATCAATCTACAGAGTAAAAAATTAGAAGTTCAAGGCAAATTTTCATATGGTAATATACTTTCACCTTCTAATGATTCATGCCCTTTTTTATAGCACTTTAAATGATGGCATGATTTGGAAATTAACTAAATATGAATGCAACAATGTTGTTCTTGAATTGCCTAATTCTATTAATTTAAACCCTATTAAATCTTGTAATGCATGTATTGATACTTCTTCTCGTGCCTCTACAACAACAACAACAAAGCCTTTATCCCACTAGGTGGGGTCGGCTACATGGATCGCACGACGCCATTGAATTCTATTAATTTCAATGAGGAAGTTGATGAAGAAATTGTTATTGAATCCCTTAACACTATTAATTTTAAAGATAAATTGCTTAACATTAATAGCGATAATGCTTTGAATGATGAAAGCAATATTTTTGTTGATTTTACTAATTCTACTAATGCTCTTAACATGAATATTGTTAATGAGGATACTGTTAAGGATAAGTGTGGGGGAAATCATGATTCAGATATGCATTTAGAAGGTATAATGATGTTTCATATATGGAATTTGTCTGAAGTGATGATTTGAGCAAGCATGGTGAGACCATTTTGAGTGATCATTTGGTTCATTCTTTAGAGAACTTGATTCTTACTAAGGAGAATCATATTGATATTGTGGGTTTTTCAAAATATTTGGAAGTTCCAATGTTTTGTGTTATTCAACTTGTCTTGGGATCCTCCTTAACTTTGGATAAATCCATTGACTTTATTGATCATCTTTATAGGGAACGAGGCACTGCTTGGTGCTATGATTTTATGCAAGTACATGGATTGATTTCTCCTATCCAGACACCCTTTATACTTGAACTAAAGCATTATCTGATGGTCTTAAAGGGGGAGATGTTTGTTGACCATTGCAAGCAAACACCACCGGTGCCTTCACGTGACTTACAACCTAATAAAGAAGAGATGCCGATTATGCTACTTCATTTGGGTCTCTAAGCTTTTGATAGTCCGGTCATACTCCTTCCTTCCTCTTTTACTTGTATTGCTTTTTCTTATTAGTTAGATCAATCTTTTACATTAAAGGCAATGCATGATTTAAGTGTAGGGGAGGGATTCTGTTCTTACTTTTCAATTTTGTTGTTTTTTTTTAAATGAGAAAAAAAAATATTTTGGTTTTTTCTTTGGTTTTGTTTCTTATTTTCAAGAAAAGGAAGAAATTTTTTTTTACAAAAAAAACTGCAAGTTTTAAGTGACTTTAATATGACACATTCTCAAATTGAAAAGTGGTTAACCATGCTTAGTGTATTAAGTAACAATGAATTTGACTTTGATGGATTTAGGCTAGTAATCATATATTTAGTGGGTTTTTGAGCCTAATGCATTTTTTTTTTTCTAGTATGTGCCTCCTATCTATTTATTTGATCTAGAACTTGACTTTAATTTTATTTGAGGCCACATTTAATCTATTTATATTCATAAATATGATATAAAGGCATTCATTTCATTTTAGCCAGACAAGTCAAAAAAAAAAGCCTATCATTTTCATGCATATATCATATGTTTAACCCTTTTGAGCCTATATTTTTTCCATTTTTTCTACACCTATACCTGTTTTTAAAAACAAAAAAAACAATTCTTACCTTTTTGAATGTCATAGAAGTTAAAGAGCATTGCATTGTATTTGTTTTGGATGAAAAAACATGTAAAAAATTAGGAATTGTGTCATTGTGAAAAGTATGGAAGGTTATTTTAAAAAGAAAAAAAAATAGTTGCAATAAGATTTTGTTTAGTTGGTTTGAGTTGTGTTTAATAACCGAGGGTCTTCATCACCAATGTTGATATTCACGTCAAATGGTCAGTAAGAGCTATGAGCGTGCTAGTAGCATCTTGGTACTATTGAATTATTAATGCTTGAGTAACCATGCCTTTATATCACCAATATGAATGTCTGTGTCAAAAGAGTATATATATAACAATCCAAGAAAGTTAAAAAGAGCAACAACGAAAAAAATGAACAAAAAAAAGAGAGAAAAAGAAGAAAAATGACCCAATTAAAGTTTGGTTTGTTTTCTTTCATCTCATCTTCTTCGTTGCATAATTCTCTTCATCCTCTTAGATATTCAACTTTATTTTGTTAAACACTATATACCCTTTCTTTCATAACCTTAGCCCAATTACAACCTAATAAAAGTCATTTTGATTTAGGCTTACACTTACTTTATTAGTATTAAAGAACTTAGATTCTTGTCAAGCCTATGAAAAGAGAATTGGACAGGGTGGTTTTGAAGATACATATTTCTAAATATATGACAGACCACGATCTCATTTAATTCTTGTAGTTCAAGGAAAGCATACTTTTAAATCCTATGGTGCATAATTAATTTGAGAAGTTTGAAGAAGATCTAATGGCTGAGTTTGAATGGGCTAATCACATTCTAATGGGCTCAAATTTTATACCCAAAGCTCTATCATTCTCCTATAAAGCATAACCTAGCCGCCACATAATTATTGACGCTCTAATTGAGAGGTCTCGCCCACACCCACGCCCACGCCCACGCCTTTCTCTCTAGAATTTGAAGAGATCAAGGAACTACTAGCAGCATGAGCTTGCTTTGTTAGACAACTTGGGGGAGCATGGAGAAAGCTAAAGCTTAGAGCTTACACTTGAAGACCACAAGCGAGTGACTTTCCATTTATTATTTTTATTCAAGACTTAGAATTATTTAGTTCTAAATAATTTTGATTTTTTTTTCTTGAGAACAATCTATTTTTAAATTGAAGACATATTTCTTTTATATTCTATTGATATTTGATTGATTTTATGCTGAGACACTTGTTGGGATTATTGTTTGAAAACCTTTGGATTGTGAGTTGAATTATTAATTGATTTTTTATTATTAATTTAATTGACAATTTGGTTTACCCTCTTGATTGTTTAATTGAGTTGGTTAATTGTTTGGTTGCTTAATTAGATAATTGTAAACATAATTTTTAAATTTATTTTGAGATTAATTGTCATTGGTTTTAATGGGTTTAATTAGACAACGCTCGTTTCATTTTGAGTTTTCCAGTAGATTAAGTGTTATTGAACTTGATAGTTTCCTGTGTTTCAATTTTGGTCATTAAATCTATTGATATTCCACTATTTTTATCAATCTCCCTTTGTTCTAATTAATTAATTTGGGCTAAGAAAGTTAACTTCATGTGAATCCTAAGTTATTCCCTTCATTGTATTTGAAGAAAACCTTCGTTACCTTTTTTTTATTTGATTTTCTTTACTATTAGTTTATTTATTTTGCTTAGGATTTTAATTCTCCTTTCATACCCCCCCAAATTGCATTTGCATTCATTTTGGTTAGTTTCATTCTCATATAGGTTATAGAGTCATTTGTATCTTTCATTTAGGTATCAGTGTATTGCATCTTAGTTTAGTCCATCCCACTGCATTTTTCATTACCTAAATTCAATCCTTAAGAATGACCTAAGTTGTCACAGTATTGCATTAATAGTTGGTCCTAATTTAATTGATTGCTTTAGCTATAAAAGCAATGTCAAAGGGAGTCCCCCACGTTAGATCAAAACTTATGATAAAAGAATGCTTGTAAGCCATCATGTCATAGTGCCTTGAAAGCTCCAAGATTTTTTTTTTAAAAAAAAACAACCTCCTTCTTAATATTTTTTGTTGCTTATATTCACTAAGAGCATTGAGGCATCCTCAAGGTCAAGACAAGGAAAGCCATGGTTGGTACAGAGACTTGGCCGCCAACATTTTTAATTGTGAATAGATCTCAGTAGAAGTTAAATGCCACATTTTTCAATTCATGTTGGTTGAAAATCCACTTCCCTTCAAAGTTTTTTAGCCCATCAATGCGGTTTCTTCTCCTTCTAACAATGGTGGAAGCATGAAAATACTTGATATTTCTATCTCCTCAATTCAACCAATTACAACCTGATTTTTGAAACCAAAGGAGTTCTTCTTGAGCCAAAACTTTATTATATTCATTCCACAACTCCTTCTCTGTTTGCATTATATACTAGTTGTCACGACGGATACTAGCTCTTTCAATCCCTTCAATTCTCTTGCATAGAGCCCTCTTTTTGGCCGGAATATTCCTCACTCTCTTCCTATTCCAGTCATTGTCCTTTTCAATAAAAGAATTAACAGTATTGGTCCAGTTGTCTTGATTCCAACTTTGTTGCACCATACTTTTGAAATCCTCTTCAAGTAGCCATACAACTTGGCAATGGAAGGAGGGCCTAATCTGCCGAGGACAACTACATAAAGAAAATTTAACAAATAGTGGTCTATGGTCACGCCCAAAGTTGCTTCTATGTTTGACTCGATAGAAGGGAAGGGAGGGGAAGAGAGAAATTTTAATGGAAAGGAGGGGAGAGGAAGGGAAAGGTTGATATAGAGGGAAGGGGGGAAGGGGAGGAAAAGGGCAAGATTTTAATGATCCTTTGTTTGGATTGATTGAAGGGAGAGGTGGGGAGAAATTTTGATGGTACCTTGTATGGCTTGGGAGATGAGCTAATAATAAATTGACTATTTTAACCTTATAATATTAATTGAATTTTTATCGTTGTTTTTTTATTAGTATATAAATATGTATAGTATAATCACTTAACAAAAAACTGGACAAGACCAGCCGATTCAATAGGTTAAACCAGTGACCGGTCAGTGGTCCAGTCTGATTCAACCTTAACTCATGAACCGGTTAAAACCAGTGGTCTAACCAGTTGGACTAGTTACTTTTTTTTGTGAAATACATTTTTTTATTTTTCTAACTACTATCTCATGCTATTTTTTAGGGGAAAATGAAATGTTGAAGACTAAGATAAAGAGAAAAGTAGGTAAAGAAAGAACAAATCTAAAAAAAGGAAGATGATGATGAAAAAAAATTATTTAAAAAGGATATAATAATTATAGAAAAGGAGATATCATTACATAAGTATAGGCATTATAACTAATACTAATAGACTTTAAACATTTTTTTTTCTACAGATCTTCATTTTTATCTATACAATTTAAATATATATATATATATATATATATATATATATATATATATATATAATATATACTAATAAATTATAATATTTTAATATGATCGGTCCGACCACCGGTTAGACTCCGATTGACCCATTGACCGTTGAACTTATGCCGTAACCTGTTCATTGCCCAGTCTAGTTGTTTATTCCTTGAATATAATTGAACGAGCAAAGAGTGAGGAAGACAACAAAAACGGAAGGGATGTTTTGTTTAGAGTCAGAAATGAATTTTTAAAATGTAACAAACTAAAATATAGCAAATATTAAAAAACTGAACACTTTGTAGGGAAAAAGAAGGTAAAGAGACCGAGTGAGTTTCACATGCTGATATGGTTTTATTAAAAGTATTAAGAATTGAAGAAGGGTAGGAGAATACTCACCTGTAAAAATCACACTCTCACTTGTCTCAACATTGACTTGGTGAATACGATGAATTGTTAGCACAAAAAAAGAATATAAGTATTATAAAATCTAAGCCTATTTGCTTTGAGGGAAGAGAATGAGAAGGGAGGGGTAAATGAGATCTTTTTCTCATTTAATTTGAAATTTTGGAGGGAATGAGAGTTAAAATATACCCTCCAATCTCCTTCCCTTCCTTTATTTTAGTTTTCTTTAAATTGGGGTGTTTTGAAGGAAGGCAAAAAATCTTAATTAATTTGTCCCCATTAACTTTATTATATTCCCATTGATGCCCTTGATACGAAAGGCAGACGGTGATTGTAGGCATCTGGGTTTTCTTCTGGGTCTTCCCTTCGTTTTCATCTGTCTTCTCCTCTTCGCCGTCGGCCTTATCATCTGTATCATTGGATACACCTCTATCTCTCGTCTCTAATTCATTCTCTTATTATTTGGGTATCGCCGATATCCCTGTGACGACTTCAATTTGTGATTTCTTGTTCTGGGATTCTGTAACTTCGCAGCTTGTGATTTGGGTTTCGATCTAAATCTAAAAATCGTGTACCTGAATAATTGGTATTTGATTGACTTGGGTTAATGATATATTTGCATATTGTTGTTGACATGTATATGCCCTTGCTGCTTGTGCCTGACGATGTGGTTAATGGCACGGCAAAGAGTGACAAGAAATCGGAGAAGAAGATGCTCTTGTTGGAGATATTGATATATTATTATATTAAAATTTTGTTGATATGATTTTTAAAAAAATATTCATATATTAATCAAACTAATATATATATATATATATATATATATATTAATAACATTTTTTTTGCCTTAATATATTAATAGCATGTTGGGTGACACTGAATCTTTATGAATTATGTAATTTTGAATTAAAAATACATAAATTTAGGTAACAAAAAATTAAGAATACATAAATTAATGAAAAAGGATAAAATGGTACCTTATTTATTATATATCATCTCTTCCCTCTCTTGAATCAAATAAAAGATGATTAAATATCTCTTCTCTCCCTTCTTTTTAACCAAAATAAATAAAATAACATTAAAGCCTTTCATTCTTTGTCATTCCCTCCCTTCCTTTGCCTTTTATTCCCTTCCCTCAAATCAAACAAGTCATAAAGGTATGAGGATAATTTTATTATTTTACTAAAGTTAATTTTAGAATATTAAAATTTCTCTTCATCTCCTCTCTAAAAAAAACCTCAATTGTGGAGGGGAGACCACGAAGAAGATAGCAATTGAGAGGACCCCTCTCCTCTTTAAAATTGTTTTATCCAAATAAATGGAGGGGAATTCTCCTATAAAGAATTTTCAAGTCAAACGAAAGGAGGGGCATAATTTTCCTCCATGCCTCTTAACTTACATTCAAAAACCTCATACCAAATGCAACATTTTTAAAAACTTTGGCTGGATGATAATTTTCATTTCAAAGCTCATTTTCAAAGGCCCAATCAAGATTTTTCCTTAACATTATGTCTTTCTCAGGAGAATATTATCTCCCACACTTTCAACTTCAATCAGCTCAGATTGTTGAATACATTCTCTAAATTGTCGCATAAATTGAATATTAAGGGCTCTCTTTTATCATCACATGAGAGATAAAAATTAAAATCACTACTCACAAACCAAGGTTCTCTAACACTGTGACTGCTATTAATTAAATCATTCCAAAATGATTTCCTCCGCATAAACACATGTAAGCAGACATTTCTTGGAGGTCTTCAAGTTTTCCACATGAACATGAATAAATTGAGTAGATGAAGATATGTATCGGATAGAAACACACCTCTCATTTTAAAGAATCCATATACATACTGCATAACCAATAGCTTCTACCATGATCCATCTACTGAATCCCATTTTCTTAACCACTTTCTTAGCCTTCAACCCACTGACTCTCGTTTCCAGAATTACAAGGAAATCAACATCTTTGCCATTAATCAGGTCTCTAACTTTACCAGGAAGAAAATTCCAAGAGATAAAATTCATTATAAAATAATAAGGTAAAGGGAAGGGATCAGATATCACCATTAATCTAGAGAGATGATGGCACCGCTTCCATCGTATCCTCTCCTTCCTCACCATCTTCTACTCCTCCAATAAGGTATATTAAAACACTCCATCCCTTCCCCTCAAACCAAATGCACCCATCAATCCATTATAAATTTTTGTGTTACTTTAATGCATGGGGATCAATCCAGTTTGCAATTTTTTTTCAATGGTTTTAGATGTGCATTGACTAATGTAAATGTCAATTTTTTCCTGTTAACTTTCTACACAAGCTAAGTTATAATTAATCATTGTAAAAAAAATTTTGGGTTAATATGTAAATTTGGCAATCAACTATTTTTCTATAGGCACTCAATACAACTAACTATTTTTAGGTGTAAAGTACACATGATCAATATATTTTGTAGCATTTATAGCAATGACGTTAACTTCTATTATTTTTTGTACTATAGATTCTACCGGTCTTTTTACTATCTATTATTTTAATATATTTTTAGAAGGATTAAGATACAAATTTTGCAATAAATTATTTCCCTATGAGCACCCAACATAATTAATGTTCATTTATAAGAGCATTTATAAGACTAATATGGGCATTCACATAAGAGAATTTACATTAATGCCCTTTATTTTTTTCATAAGAGCATTTATAAAACAAATAAAGGGATTTAAAAAAATCTAGGGAATTAAAAAATTTTGGTCATTCACATGTTTGTCTTGTAAATGCTCTTATGAAAAAAATAAAGTAAGGGCATATTATTGTCTTTCTATTGAGAATACTTAATTTTATTTTGACTTAATGGGGTGTAGTAAAAAACATTTTACAAGACAAATATGTGAATGATTAAAATTTATTAATTCTTTGGATTCCTTTAAATCCCTTTATTTATCTTGTAAATACTCTTATAAAAAAAATAAAGTAAGGGCATTAATGTAAATACTCTTATGTAAATAGCCATATTTATCTTATAAATGCTCTTATGAAAAATAATTGTGTTGAGTGCTTATAGAAAAATAGTTTATTACTAAATTTATATATTAACCTTTCTAAAAATATATTAAAATAATAAAGAGTAAGAAGACTGATGGGACCCATATGTCTACTTTTGCACCTAAAAATAGTTTGTTGTATTGAGTGCCTATATGAAAATAGTTGGTTATTAAATTTGCATCCTTAACCCAAATTTTTTTCCCCTCACCAGTCGAATAATCGGTGAATAAATTACTCTTCCGCTCCTTAGTATAAGAAATATTTACTTAATTTAATATGATTAAAGAACTTTGTTGAGTTAGTTAATATGATATGCATTTTCTAAAACGTACTCTAGTCATCTTCCTTAATTCACTTATTCTCTCTCCTCTTTGATTATTATCGAGAGAATATCAATATAATAAAGGTAAATTAGAAAAAGATTGATAAATGTAAAAATTATATTTTATATTTAAGATCAATATCAACTCCTTAAAATTTATATTAAAGATTGATGGAGTAATTTTCATCCTGCGTTGAATTAGCATTATTATATGCTCTGCAGTAGCGATGGATAATATTTGAAGCTACTTTAAATAGACTCAACTTTGAAACAGTCAATTTCATCACATTAATCAAATATAACAGACACAAAAATTGGCAGTACCACACACCTAACTACGTTTCAGTACGCTGTCAGGATAGCTAAGTTACAAGACTTGCAAGATGCACCTAAATAACTACAGCCACCAAAAGGACGTTATATATATATATATATATATATATTAGCATGTTTGAGATTATGATTGGGAATATTAAAAATATTTTTATATATAAGTCAAGATAATACTATTCTCATATATTTACATTATATACCATAAATCACAATTGAAAATCTATTTTTAAAACTTCAATTGTTATTTCAAACAAACATTATATTTTATTTTTTAATTAGCACTCCACTGGACACGGGCGGGATCCCTGATGAAGAGGCACCAAGGCCTCACATTATACTAAATGCGCCACTACGCTGGTAGGGTAATATTAAATATGGTAAATTATACAAAACTTTAAATATATTATATATAACTTCATGATATTTTAAAATTTAAATTTAATCCTATAATCTCTTATTTATTTATTTTACTATGAATTTCTTAATTAGATGCAATGTTTCTTGTATAGATTTGACATGCCAAATTCTGGTAAAAAGATAACGGTGAATTAACAGTAAAAATTTTATTGTAAAAAAAGTAAAAAATTAAGAGGGTTAAATTTAAATTTTAGAATATATAGAGATTATATTCAATTAGCTCAAAATTTAGGGGAATTTTATATAATTTAACTATTACTTACAATTTAGGAGCGACTAAGTAAACGGGGCATCAATCAAAAGCTATTTTCAAGTGCTCTTCTTTCTTTGGTTATATTTGTTATTATCAAATAAGAGGAGATGAAATGAATGACATTTTAAAAGTACTTACCGATTTATCCAAAAAAAAAAGGCACTTACCAAAACCTTTAAAATATTAGTATAACTGCCCTCGTATTTATTTTTCTTCAAAATCAAATTTTGAACATTTTTTTTTCAAAAAATAAATAGCAGAAATTTATGCAATATAGCATATCCTTACGGAAGCATAGACCGCGTAAATTCCTCCCGTAGAATTTGAAATGAGCTTTCTCGCTGAATTTTTTAAATTTGACAACTAAACTAAAACTTGATATAAATTTATAATACCAACCATCATACCTTAATTTTTAAAATGGGTTAATATAATTTTTTATCTCTCAAGTATGACCTTATTTTAGCTTTGATTCCTTAAATTTCCAACCAAATATTTTGGTTCTTTAAGTTTCATTTCGTATAAAACATTAGTCTTTATAACTCAATAAAAACTTAAACTATTTTACCTCTCTAGGGACTAAGACCATTGATTTGAAACTTAAGGAACCAAAATCAAAATAAGAGCAAACTCGATGGTCCAAAAATGGTATATTAACACTTTTAAAATTTAGAGAAAATTGGCTAAAAGTCCATGATTAGAAAATTAATTGGTCATTGCTACCTGAAATAAGTGGTCTTTTAGGAGAAATATATATGTAGAGAAAATGAAAAAATTGCATACCATGGAACCTCAGTTGCATTTTCTAGAAGCTTAGTTGCAATTCATTTAAGGTCAATTGCAATTTATGGAAGATTATTTGCATTTGCACTCTGACTTAATTTTCATATCACGAAAGGTTATTTACAATTCGTGAAAGGTCACTTACATTTGTATTTGAGGAAATGTCATTTACATTTTAATTTAATTTGCACACCACGAAAGCTCAGTTATAATTCTTAGAAGCTCGGTTGTAATTCACAGAAAGTCATTCACAATCTATGAAAGGTTAATTGTAATTTATAACACCCAACCAAACGACATATATATCTAATGCTCAATTTGTTAAACCACTTCTGGACTTAGGGACTCTATCCCTTTACTATATAACTTAAACAACATTTACTTGATAATTTCAAATATTAGCTCAAAGTTTTAGCTTCAAACACAAATTTATCAGCCAAAACATTTTAGGATAAAAAATAATCAATGTCGTAACAATTAAAATATAAAGTGACATAAATATGCGTAAGAAGCGGGCCTTTAAAGCTCACCCCACAAGTATATTTCCTTACCTCCTACTAGATCATTCATATGAAAAATGTTAATATAAAGAAATGAAGTTCCATGTCTCAATAACTACTGAAGGTTTTTACCACACATAAGCAAACCACATATAATTTAAAGAAAGAAACTAATTACATATATATTTGCATATATCATGATTTACATACAAAACGATTTCACATTTAATCATTATTATGCCAATCTTTCTACAAGCAAAGAAAAGTTTTGTATTCACTCTTCTTCTTCTTTTTCTTTTTGTTTAATGTTCTGAGATCTGATCGCTCATTAGAAGTAGAAAGGATGAAGTAGCATTTAAGTTTTTTACTTTTGCTCCTAGTAAGACTTGAAGGCTGACAAGTGAAGAGACTTCTAATCTTTTCTTTTATTTTTTTTCATTTTCAAATAATTATCTTTTATATTTTATATTTTATTGTTTTTTGGCCAACAATTTTTATTGTTATATTCTATTTATTTAATAATTTTATATAAAATTATATTTTGGCCAAAATACCAAATGACTAACATAAAGTTAAATTTGTTGGGCAAAAAAATATTAAATTATATATATATAATATTTAATTTTCTGAAATTTTTTAATAATTTGATATTTTATTTCTTACACATATATTGTTATATAGGTCTATAATATTATTTCAAATTTATTATTATGTCATCAGCTCAATAGAACGGCCAATTATTTCAATAGTTTAGATCATGACCCACTGATTTTTCAGACTCGATGCTCAGCTTAGCTTTTAAAACATTGCTTGTCATTGGCACAAGCATAAACACTCACCATGGGGCGGCAACAACATTAAAAACAATAAGAATGATGATGATAATGATGACCATCAAACAAAAGAAGTAATATAAAAACGTGATGATAAGTAGGGTTTCAAGTTTCAACAATTAACTTGTTCAAAAGAGAAATATTCAACATATGTAAAGCGATTAAATATGTTGCGCAAACCAACTATCTTTCTTATTCTTAAAGGTAGGGATGAAAGCAGGCACCACAGAGTGTCATATCATCCCTGAATGTTATCTCTAATAAAAATTGTGCGCATTCAAAAATTGCATGTTGATAACTACTGTAGTACCAATTGCCCATGTTCTAGGACTGCCCCCTAAAAACTAATTTGAACCAAATAGATTTCAAGGCGAAGGTGCAATTATGCCCATAAACATTTTTTGAAAGAGCTACTAGTACAGTAAATATTTTTTGTGTAAAAGTACCCATAAATATTAAAAAGTAGCCCAATAATGCCAAATCCGTTAAGTGGCTAGACGTTGACTGTGAAAATGTTACATTTGACCTTTTTTTTACACATGTACGAAGCTAGTAATTATTTTTCTTATTCTTTTTGGTTTTCGTCCCTTTCCCACTTTCTTCCCTCTTTGCTCTCACAAGCTCTGCGAAATCCTTACTCTCATCAGACCTCAAAGTCATTGTAACTTCTAGGAAAATCCGTGAATCTTCCCTGTTAGAGCTGGCTGACACCCAAGAGGGGGGCGAATTGGGTGTGTGATAAGAAAGTATGATCTTTTAAAATCTTTTCACAACTTATCAAATCAATATATTGCGAAGTATAGAAACATAAGCTAATATGTAAATCATATATGCTGGAAATGTAAAAGCTTAGGGAAGAGAATATGCAAACTGTGATTTATCATGGTTCGGTCCAATCCACGATGACCTACATCCAGTCCCCAGGCTCCTCCTGAGATTTTCAATCCACTATCTTCTTGTTTAACCGGGCACAAGAAAAGCCTCTACAAATCTCTTACGAAGTTACTCCCCCTTACACACTGTAAGGTTTACACTCTCTTACGGTAAGTTGAGCAAAGCAATCCCAAAGTCCTTTCTCTCTTGCTTACCCGTGCAAGTCTTACGAGCAGCAACGTTCTCTCCTGCTTACACCACTGTAAGTCTTACGAGCAGCAACGTTCTCTACTGCTTGCACCTTGTAAGTCTTATGAGCAGAAAGTACTACTAGCAATTCTCTCTACAACTTTCCAGTAAGGTAATCAACCCTCTCAAGGTCCCTCTACCTTGAGTTCAATACAGAAGTATATTTGTAAGGATTTACAGACTCTCTCACAGAGTAGATAGGATACTCACTGAAGTACAATACAAATATTCTCACTCTCTCAAATATACATAATATAGAAGACGAAGTAGAGTAAAGAGTGGTCGGAGGCAGAAGACTTAGGATACCAGCATGTTCATGTTCTCATCTTATTGTTAGTCATTCTGTGTTTGAATCCTCTCTTATTTATAGCTGAGTTGTGGAAGATGACCGTTGTAAACATCCATCTGTTAGAGTCTGTTGATTCATTTGACCGTTGAGCCCATTCGGATATTTTCCTGTTGTAATCCCATCTGATGCTTAGACAAACACTTCTTCATTTTCGGTTGGAGTCCCATTGCTTTGTATGGTCGTTGAGTGTATTTAAATATTTTCCCGTTGATCGTACTCTGACATATGCTTCAGCGTTTCTTACAGTTTGCCTATTGGTCTGACAGATGCTTTAGCGTTAGGCAGTTTGTTGAATATTCCTAGTGCCCATGATTAGTTGTCGCTGAATATTGATCAGTGTATGCCATGCGATCGGTAGTGCATAACACCTGTAAATCCACTCAGAGAAATAGCCGTTACAAAACATCACTCGGGTGATTACAGACTTCACTGACAGTGATCTTGAAAACTAAAGAATCACTGGAAGTAAACTTGATTTCTCTAGAGGTGATTTTGAGAAGATAATATTCCACTGGAAATAATTAGCATCCCTCGAGTGTACCATGAAATCATTTGACTTGTTTCCTTGTTTCTGTCATACTTCTGGAAGTGATTTACAGAAGCATTTCACTGGCATATCATTGACTGGATGATACTTGACTGGAAGTGATCTAAGACTGGAAGTGAAACTGAGAAAATGTCATATCAGTTCATTGGAAGTGATCTGGTGCATGTTGGTATTCTCTAGAAATGATCAGTTACGGTACCGGAGGTGATCTGAGGAATTTTAATATTCACCGGAAGTGCTTCAGCAACCACTGGAAATGATATGGAAAATTTCATATATAACTCGTGTGAATTTGGCATCACTGGAAGTGATTTTGCAAACAGTGAATTTTTCTTGTAGTGATTTTCAATCCACTAGAAGTGAATTTGGAAATTTTCAATATCACTCGAGTGATCTGACATCACTGGAAGTGATTTCCAAAACAATGTATTTTTCTTTCGGTGATTTCAGACGTACTGGAAGTGATTTGGCAAAACTGAGATATCACTCGAGTGATTTGGAGATAACTGGAAGTGAAATTCAGAACAATGATTTTTTCTTGCAGTGATTTGGCTCGTACTGGAAGTGATTCTGAAAAATCTCATATCACTCGAGTGATTTTGGCATCACTGGAAGTGAAATTGCAAACAGTGAAAAATTCCTCCGGTAATTTCTGCGCCACTGGAAGTGATATGCATTCTGACGTATTTCACTCGAGTGATTATTAATGATCACTCGAGTGATCTTCCTAATCACTCGAGTGATTGTAAAAATCACTCGGGTGCTCTCTATTCAGATCACTTGACTCGAAACTCCACTTTCAATTTGACAGCAAACAGAGGTCAAATTACAGATGGCATAACTCTTCAAATATAGCTCTAAAATTTCTATATTATATATCAATGGAGAGCTCTTGGAGTCTAGTTTCATATGACACCAGTTTCATCTCAATTGAATCTGTGGTTTGAGAGTTATAGCCAAAATACCGAATCTGTTCCAGAAAGTGATGCTGATATGAAGTCAAGATTCGAACACTTATATCTCCTTCTTCTGAGCTCCTTTGATGTTGATTCTAGTGTCCAAATGAATAATTGGAAGTCTATTTTCATATACAACTAGTTTCGTCTCAATCAGAGTTGTATTTTGAGAGATATGATCAAATAACCAAGCCTTACTCAGTTGGACGAAGAACAGAGTATGAAAAAGCTGCAAATCACTCGAGTGAACAGTGAATCACTGCAAGTGATTTTCACTGTTTTCAGAATCACTCGAGTAATTCTAAAATCACTCGGTTGCTACAGTATGCTACAGTCCCAAATAGTGCCAAACAGTACCAATCGCTACAGTGACTTCTGAATTCCCTTCTGATCAGTATTTCTTCTAGGAACTTGAATCTTGATATTCCCATTAGTTCTTTGAAGCTTTTCTTTCTCCAATCTCTTTGACTAATCTATAAGATATACATCATTAAATATAGTAGTTAGTCAATATAAAGAGATAAATATATTAAGCAAACTTTTTGCTCTTAATATTTTATATCTATATTTGGCATCATCAAAACTAATCATATCTAACACTCCCAACTAGATCCCGAGGGATGTTGTAGTTCATACTATGACCACACTGCCTTATGCTTCGCATGTAAAAATCTCTCGCTCTTCCCAAAGCTCTAATCGGTGAAGTAATAAACCTCACTAACATGCTCTAGCTTTATCCCTTGCTGGTCATCTTTGCACCTACAAGGTATTCGATAAAATTGTTCACAAATAGCTCTCAATAAATTTCTGTAGAAGAAGAAGGAAACACTTGATTGGGCATTCAACTTACCTCACTCTACCCCAACAAAATGATTAACTTCAGGTTTAAGAGATTCACCAGAAGCTTCTCCAAGCTTGGCCATACAGGCAAAGCACCGCCCACTACCATCACCATAAAAGGATTGCAGAACCATCTTCGACATCAAGAGGGAACTCCGCCCTGGCATACTTGTTCAGAAAAGGGATGCCGGCCATGATGCCAAAGATGGCTTTATCATTGTCAGAGTCTCAGCTGTGTCACAATCACATGACATTTCCATTCAACCCACTTTAAGCTTCAGTGAGTTTCACCAATTAAAATACCCCAAGATTGTAAATTTTTTTCCTAGATGAATTAGAGATATTATTGCTTTGCAGGTGTGTGACAGAAGTTGTGAATCAATTACTGGGTTTACAGGGGAATTGAAGATAATACTGTCACTAGTGACAAGCTTGGAGCCAAGTAAGCAGAGGCTTTTGTTCAGAGGTAAAGAGAGAGATGACAAGGAACACCTTATATGGTTGGGGTCAGAGACAAGGACAAGGTTATGCTGCGATAGGACACATCAATCAAGGAGAAGAAGTTTCTTGCCTTGGTCAGAGGTTCTGCTACTACAGTTGGTGTTTAGTTTTTGGCAAAGGAAAGATGGCACATAAACATACACGTCATCACCAGCTCAGCCACATGTCATACACATAATCAAAAGTTACATTTTTTTAGGGCAACGTCTACCCACTTAATGGATTTGGCATTATTGGTCATAAAATGTTTATGTGCTGGTAGCTCTTTCGGCAAATGATTATGGGCAGAATTGTACCTTCGCCCTAGATTTATTTTTCTATACCTATTTTAGAAATATTTTATTTTAGGGCGATTGTGGAATTCTACCCATAAACATTTTCCGGAAGAGCTACCAGCACAGTAAACATTTTTCGAGTGTAAAAATACCCATGAACATTAAAAAGTAGACCGATAATGTCAATTCCATTAACTTTGCTTGATGACGTTAGTTTTTGGTTAAAAAATAGGTAGGGCTCACATGAATAAAAAAGTAACGTTGTTAGCCCAAGTTAACAAAATTGGCATTATTAGTCTACTTTTTAATGTTCATGGGTATTTTTACACCCAGAAAATTTTTAATGTGCTGGTAGCTCTTTTGAAAGATGTTTATGGATAAAATTGAATCTTCACCCTATATAAATTTGTTCTACTACACGATAAATTTCATATTTTGAAATATTTCAGGTTCATACTTTAAGATTTCAAAATATTTTGTAACCATATTCCTATTATCTCTCCTTATTTCTAATATGTTTATTTTGTGAATATTTTATTTTATATATTGTTTCATTTTACATGTTTTGAATTTAAAATTTTGAAATATTTTATTTATTGATAGAGTATGTAATAAGGGGATGTTGGGACTATCTTGTTTCCTCCTCTTCTCTTTTTTTAACCATTTATTGGTACAGTATATAATAAGAGGATATTGGGACCATCTTGTTTCCTCCTCTTCTCTCTCTGTTTTTTTCTTAAGCCATCAAATGACATATGAATGGTTAAGATTTGATTTTTTAAAAAATAATTATTAAAATGTTAACCCCCATGAGGCAATGTTAGGATTACCGTGACTGTTTTCTAAGTTGCCTTCCCTGTTTTGTGTGTATCATTATTTCCGCACATTTGAGGCAGTTTTTGGCAGTTCATTTATGTTAGCCTTCTCGTGCCTTCCTCCTGTAGTCATGCATTTTAAAGCATTCTCTAAAATATTTTAAATTATGCATTAGATCTATTATTTATTTGCAAAAATATATTTTAAGTCAATATCAATACCAAACTTATTTTTTTCCTTGATAATAACTAAACATCTTTTACTCAATAATTGTATTTGAATTTACCCTTTTTCACATGTTCATCCTTAAAATGTATTTATTAGTTTTATAACCACCTTCTCATTAAAACTTATATATTAGACCAATTAGGATATTATTACAATTTGTTAATTATAAATTTCATTATTTTATAAAACATTCAGCACACGCATGTGTGTGTGTGTACATATGTTCATACATATGTACACACATATATATGAGATGTAGTTAGAGATCATATAGGAATTCAAATTAAAATACATTAATGAAGATAATTCCTTATTTATTTCTCTTCTTGTACATCAATCAATAAACTTCAATTTCGCTATAGATTTATATAGAAGACGGGCCTCTTCATGTTGTCGTGTACAAACCCCGTGATGTGGTGTTGTCCGTGCATCATCTAGATCTCATATAATGGGAGTTATGATGCATGATATAAATATTTAGGGCGTTCGGATTCGTGCTCTGCAATTTTTTTTTTTTGGGTGTACTTTGTACTCAACATTTTGTGTATTCTATTCTTCATTCTTCTTATATTATGGTCAAAAAAATAAGTCTTCTTTTATTTGCGGAAGTCATGATAAATGTGGCACTCCCCTACCCTCAAAGAGTATCCTTGCTCATAATTTTCAGTAGAAAATGGTCAACCAGGTTGCTTTCTTCCTCACCTTTTTGGGTTCTTGTCTTATTCATATTGATTTTTGCATTATATCCTTAATGCATTACTCGTATATTTTGGTATCTTCTATTTGTTGTGTTGCCATCTTCATCGGTATTTTCTTATACCTTTTGTACAGCCATCTTCATATTCATCCTACTTACTCATAATTTTTCCTCATTTTACATTCTTGGTAATAACACACACCTTTACACATCAGTTTTTAAATTAATTTGCATGTTTTTATTTGTGTTGCCATTAGAATTGGAGTTTGAGGATGTTTGTTGCCCCCTTGTCAAGGATGATGCAAGGCAATGAGTTCTTCTCTTGCCTTGGTTTTTATTTTGGGTACTGGAGGAATTCGTAATTGTAGAGTTATAGGTTGGGATTGGCATGTTTAAGTCATTCAAAAAAAAAACGTATTTGCTAAAATTTATTGTGACATCATTATTTATATAAAAGCACTTCAAACAATCTTCTTTAAAGAGGTAGTGAAGTTTCAACTATAAAATGATTACTCTTATTTTCATTTCATCTCACATGACATAATACTAAATCAAAATTCTCTCTTTTTTTTCTCTCTCTCTATTTTTTTTATACCTTTTTCCTATTTATTTGGAAAGAGGGAAAAGAGATCCACGAGAGAACCTTGACTTTCCCACCTTCCAACTGTGTTACATCCAATTTTTAACTCATTTTTGATCTTTTAGTGCACAAATCTTTAGGAAATAGATGTCAAATATTGGCACAAAGAAATTATTAATGAGGTTATCACCTAAAAAATTATCAATAAGGTTTTTTCTAAAGTCTATAATCTAGACTTAGAATTATTAAGTTGTGAAGTTCTTTACTATATAACATCCCAAACTCTTTGCACTAGAAAAATATAACAAACATTTATCTTAAAACGTGCTTCATAAAAGCCGCTTTTGACAGATTAGACCTACTGGCTCAATACATTCTACCACTTTTATTTTGTTTCGGTTATTTTTAAAAGCCATCGTGCTGGTAGTTGAATTCGTGTCTCTCATATCTCTTACTATATAAAAGTAGTGATTTGAGCTGCTTTCGTGCTGCCATGTAAGCATTTTACATAGCTTATTCTTTAAATTAAAATACTTTCTAATATATGTGTAACAGCCCCACTACTCCCACTCATGAAATTCTAAATAGTTTAATATAACATTTTTTTTATGTAATTTTAAATATTTTAAACATTTATTTATATTACTTTAAATTATAAGAGAATGTGTGGAACATTTAGTCATGGTCTTTTGATTTTTATATTTAATATATTTATATTTTTTGTCTTAAATGATAACATCATAACTGAGATATATTTTGAATTCAAATTTTTTACTTAATTATTTAAAACATTTAAATTAATATTTATTATATTCATATAACACCATAATCTCATAATTTTTTGCAAATTTGATAATATCCTAAAATATATCCTAGAATAACATCTTTAATATATTACATTAAGTATTACCTCAATGTAGATTTTGTAATGTTAACACGGGGGTGTGTTTCTATAGGTGATAATGAAAGTGGGATGTAGAGCTATCTCTTTCATATGTTTAAATATAAATCAGTCTCTTTCTAGCGTACAGTTCAGCCTCCCCCCCCCCCCCCCAAAAAAAAAAACCCCTATCTCTTTGCTATCTTATCCTTCTCCTATTCCGCTTTATCATCCCTCTTTAGTCTTCTGTCCTTGACGAATTTCCTTTCTGTTATAATTTCTCTTTGTCATTTCACCCAATCTCCACTACGTAGAGTTGGTTCTTTTATTTTTTTCAGGGTAAGGAAGTTATTGAAATGGTGAAACCAGATTATACCTATTGAAGTCATTAAAAAGGAAGTACATATTAATTATTTAATTGAGAATTAGAATTGGAATGGTTAATATGAACTAAAGAATAATGGGTAGGTCTTCACTAAGATTTCCTTTCGCTATATTGGTAGTATCATAATCCGTTGCATGTAGATATTTTGAATTTAATTTGGTTTTATTTTACTTAGCAAATGAAATTTCTTTTTTCCATTTTAAGTGGAGAAGAGTTTATTTATAGAGTTATTGTGATTCCTCTCATGATATCCCATATATTCCTAATAGAGGTAACCCAAAGGACCTTTTGTAGATTATGTGTGTGGCTCAGGTTGTACCTCATACTTACAAAAGCCATTTGCAGGTAATATATGTTTTGTTCTTTTGGCCTTTAACTCTATTCTAAGAGGGTTAACATCCACTAAAAATGTTTCATTTCTTCCTACATTGAAGATTGAATTTTAGAGTCTAAAGAAATGTAGTAGGCTAATAGCTATATTATTTGTATTACTTATGATTTATGCATCTACAGATATCGGAGAAGGCAGAAAGGGAACTAAAATGGTTCTAAGTTTCAATTAATAGTATTAAACATAAATTTTTTTTGGACGTTTCCCTCTCAATAATTTCCTAATATAGAACTAATTTTTTTTCCCACACATACATAAGATCTTTAAGCTTTTCTTCATTCTTTTCAAATTATTACTATATTTATTTCCTTGCAGAGAAAATATGGCATTGAAGATATGTGTTTGTGAACAGTGGAAATGGGCGAACAAATATGTTTATAGAACTTATACCTTTCGTATATATTAATGTGAAAGAAAATATTCAAATATATTATTCTTCTTCATACCTGATAAAAAAAATATATTGTGTTATATATTACAAATGTAAACAATAAAAATTTATACACCCGTGCGGGTTCTGTTCAATTTAAACTACAATGTCAATATCATACACAATAGATTTCATCCATTTAAGCAATAACTTCTTCCCCGGAAAGCAATTCCATCGCCTACGGAAATATTTTCCTCAAAACACACAACATAACGAATATTGACCTTTGAAAAATTAGTATGATTACTCTCATATTTATTATTCTTCAAAAATTAAACAGCAGAAGTTTATGCAATAAACAGTACCTTACGGAAATATGGAACGGAGTAAATTCCTTTCATAGAATTTGAAATGAATTTTTTAAAGTGAATTTCTGAAATTTGGGTGTTAAACTGAAATTTGATTTAAATATAGAATATAAATGGGAAAAAGATTAAAAAAATGCATTTAAAATATACAAAAGAAAAATATGGGTGTTGAATTTCAATAATTTCAAATGGATTAATTTGGAATTTTAAAATGTGAAAAATTACTTAATTACCCTCACTTTTTATTTTTTAAAAAAAATCATTAAAACCCTTTCCTGGTTGCCGGCCATCAATCACTAGAGCTTCGGTGCCGGTGACCGCAGGCGTGGCTTATCATCAGAACTCAAGTGACCTTGCCACACGATTGATTGCTGGATCTCCAATTTTGACACCTGGTCACCGGAGATCGACGGTCTGATATATCTTTTTTTTGAATTTCTCAAGTAAGAGTAGTCAATATTGAAACTTGAGTAGCTAATAGCGACTAAAGTAGTAATATAGTATTTGTTGAACATTTCCTAATAACTACTGTTTGTTTCGCTATTAACTACTCAAATTTCCATATTATCTATTTTAGTTTTGATATGGACTACCATAGCTGGCTATCGACAAAGTTTTTCATATATTTTTTGAATTTCTAAAATAAGGGTAGTTAATATCAAAATCAGAGTAGTAAATGGCAAAAAAAAACCATAGGTATTAGAAATTATTTAGCATAATAGACTCTATTTAGTATCTACTATTTTAGTTTCGATATTAATTACTCTTATTTCATTATTAACTACTCTTATTCTAGAAATTCAAAAAAATACATTAAGAACTTTGTTGGTAGCCAGGCAAAATAATCAATGTTGAAACTAAATTAGCCAATATAGAAACTTGAGTAATTAATGATGAAACAAAAGCAGTTATTAGCAAATGTTCAACAAGTACCACACTTGCTACTTTAGTTTTGCTATTAACTACTCAAGTTTTCATATTAACTACTTTTGTTTAAGAAATTAAAAGAAAAAAATTATCAGGCTGCCAGAGCTCCAGTGACCAATCATTAGCAAGGGGTTTTAAGGATTTTTTTTAAAAATAAAAATTAAGGGTAATTATGTAATTTTTTGCATTTGCCACATTTTCAAAATTTCAAATTAGTCTATTTAGAATTATTGAAATCCAATACCCTTATTTTTCTTTTATATATTTCAAATGTAGTTTTTTGAGAAAATCCTTAAAAAGAACTTTAAAATGCTAAAAGATAAAAAGGTGTTATGAATGTTCATAATGCCAGAAAGGTACGAGAGCATGGTTTATCCTTTTCAAAATTAAATAAAAATGACAAAAGTGTCCATTTGAGTTTAAAAAATGTGTTTCCTTTGTTTATAAGGACTAACATGTTCAGATAAGGTTTTGATAAGTTCTAATAAGATTTTAATAAATTTCAATTTTAAAAATCACCACTTGCTATTATGGTAAGGTATTGATTTTCAATTTTGATAACGGTTTCACAAGTTCAGATAAGATTTTAACAAGTTTTGATAAGATTTTCACAAATTTCAATTCAAAAATCATCACTTGTTATAATGTCGAGATATTAATTCCTACTTTTGAGAAGGTTTCATAAGTTCAGATATGGTTTTAACAAATTCTAATAAAATTTTCACAAATTCATATTCAAAATTCACCACTTGTTATAATAGCAAAGTATTGATTCTCACTTCTAATAAAATTTTTACAAGTTTATATGAGGTTTTAACAAGTTCTGATAAGATTTTCACAAACTTTAATTCAAAATTCACCGCATGCAATAAATGGCAAAGTATTGATTCCCAATTCTGATAAGACTTTAACCAAATCTGATAAGGGTTTTACAAGTTCACTATTGTAGCAAGTGGTGAAATTTTTGTGAAAATCTTATCAGATCTTGTTAAAACCTTATATGAACTTGTGAAACCCTTATTAGAAGTAGTGATTTTTAAAATTGAAATTTGTAAAAATCTTATTAGATTTTGTTAAAACCTCATATGACCTTGTTAAACCCTTTATAGAAAATAGGAGCACGTTTTTTAAGCTAAGAATGACATTTCTGTCATTTCTATGTGATTTTAGAAAGAACAAATCAAGCCCTCACACCTCTAGTATTATAAATATTTGGAATATTGTTATGAAAAATAGGAAAATATAAGGGATGAGGGAAGAGGGAGATGAAGAAGATGAGAGAAAGTTGAAAAGAAAATAATGAGGAGTTCTCGTTTACTTCATTTCATTGTCACAAATGGTGTACACTGTCATCTATTTATAGGACCCTAACATTGAAAACTAACCTAAAGAGTTACAAGTACATAAAGAGTGAAATTAAGCAATATAATTATGTAATTGGAGGTTATAGGGAATAAATACAAGAACTCTTCAATTGGGAAGTTATAGGGTATAATGACACATTAACCTTATGAGATTGAATCCTAAGAGACACTGTGGCAATGAACATCCACACTTCATAATATTTATAACACTCCCCCTTGGATGTTCATAAATAAATATTATACCTCACTAAATCCTTACTAGGAAAAATCCATTGGGACAAAAACCTAGTGAATGAAAAAAAGTACACAATACAAACTAAAGATGTCTCATTAAAAACCTACTAGGAAAACCATGTGGGACAAAACCTTGGTCAAGGAAAAGAGTACATCATGATATATACTCCCCTTGATATGGTGCTTATATCCAGTTCACTTGTCCAAAGTATAATATTATTTTTACTCCCCCGATGACAACATCCTTTTTATTCCTCTTGACAACAACATCACCTTTTGTCATTTTATTTCAATAGTGTTCTAATTCCTCATGTTGATTATCTCCAATACCATTTCAAGAATATCTTCCAAATATATCTAAAAATCACTAAGATATATCTTGCACCTACATGATCAATTTGTTATGAAGAAAATAATCTCATGTAACTATTTCATAGAATTATCACTTCAAATATCAATTTTATTGTCCACTTGCATACCTACAGGAATTTAGTCATAACATGAAATATCATAAACATATGTAAATATTATGAGAGAATAAATATATGGGACCTCTAGTTAAATTTAATATATTTTTTTAGGCAAAATCATCATAGCAAAATTTAATATTTTTTGAAACATTCAATAACTCAATATACTAATCAAGTAAAATACAAAATTATTCTTTTCTAATTTTTTTAGATAGATTATATATACTCAAATTATTTTAATCCACATAACATTTTGTATATTGAATGTTTTTCTAGGACATACTTCTAACATTTTTTGGATCATTCAAGGATTCTCATGTAAATTTCACTATTTACCGAGCCATATGCATAGGTTATAACAACATCCAATAGACACATATTTTATTTTTATATACTCCTAGATTTCTAATATATGCAAAAATTATTGCATCCACCACCACAAATTAATATATCTTAAAATAATCATAATCAGACCTTTATGAAAATCTTTATTTTCATTTAAATTTTCATATATCACAAACAACTTTATATTTCATGTGGTTAGATTGCAGATCCATAATTTTGAAATATTGGACGAACATAATCCTATTTTCATTGTGTGTTTTCCCTTTTTTCTATTGGCCAATCACCTTTTTGTCCAGCGACATATTTAAGTATAAGATCATTGTCTAACCATGTGATATTATCATCAAAACTATTATCGACAACTTATTTTTCGGTTCCCTTTTTTTTCTATGACATAATTTAATGAGATCTCTTTATTATTTTCAGGCACCTAAATCTCTTTTGAGATTTTTGCAATTAGTCAAGTCTTGGCTTCTTCTAGAGCACCTGCCTTCTCAATATGATCATCTTGATTATTTGCTCTTTTTTTTTTCTTTTGGAACAATTATTCTCTCATGCTTCGGGTATGTCTCACTTTCATTTATACTGATTAGAGCATTTTTTGTTGGAATATGAGATTTAGTAATTCTCATTTAGGTTAGTAATTGCATCTAACGGATTTTATGAAATATTTCATGAATGCAAAACTTATATTCGAGGATCTATACTTGTTAGTAATAATGCATTCCTTTTATCCTCTTTTCCAGCTATTCAATTTCTCCCCCTCATGTTAGGAAAACTTTTTCAAATGACAATCGACTAATCATGCAGTATAAGTCTCATAAATCCATTTGTTTCCATTAAAAACATCCTTTTGTTTCATTTAGAGAAAAATAAGAAGAATGAGGTTCTTACCCAACATTTATCTCAATTTCCTTTAAAAATCTATCTATGTGCATTATGATGGATCAATAGGAATACACATTCAAACTTTTTAAGATGGAATATACCTGGCTCCTGATCAAAAGTTAATTTTATCGAGAGAATTTGGTTGGCTAGTATAAGTGCTACAATACGTAAGATCAAATATGCCAACAGTGAAATAGAAATTTTGTTCTCACAAATATTAATCTTGCTATTTATGAAGGCTTCAATAAATTAATCGTATAATCTGAAAATTGCGCTTAACATAATGATTTATTCAAACGTTCCTGCAAACTTTAGATTGTAAACTAATAGTAATCTCACACATAACCATCTTATAAATGCATCTATTAAATTTATTGAACACATATATGATTTACATGCTATTTCAATGGGCCCATATATTTCAATTTGATATGTTTCCAGAAATGTAGAGATCTATTTCAAATTACAATTAGTGATGATCAATTTTCTTTGAGAACAAATAGCACATGAGAATTTTTGAATTATATAATATGTTAGCTATTCATGAAAAAAAAACTTCTAGTTATTCCATGAATATCATTGCATAATCTTAATAATTTGTTGCATCATATATGTGACTCGAATGATTATACAAGTCATGCCAACAATAATTTTGTAATTATTAGTAAACTTCTGGTTTATTATATCATATTTCTTAACCAACAATAAACTTTTCAATTTTTTATAACATATTGATTTAAAATCTTAATCTAACATCCACTTTGGGAGATCAATTAGGATTTAGAGGAAATATATAAGTAGATCTTTTCATTATTAACTCACATTTGTATTCTAACGATCTCCCCTTCAAGTGTAAGTAATATAAATATACTTCAATATATAGTAGGTCAATAATCTATTTTTTACTTGAAAATTCAAGTATTCCATACCTCACATACAATAATAGATTTTAATCCAATTGGGCTATCACTTTTAGACCCTTCAACGAATCAAAGTTTTTATATAAATATGTGGATCATAAATTTTTGGGGTTAATTCTTCTTCCGCCCCATAAAAAATTTTCATTAGTTCTTTAAGAACTATATCAATTTTGTTACATAGAGTTCTTTAGGAACTACTACATATTATTCCATCAAAATATAATTTCATTATTTAGTAATAATATACTTCAATTTTCTTCTTTTGATACACATTTGACACATGAGTCTAAGATATTTAAGATTATCCACAATATATATATATTCTCATAATCTTATATGATAACTCAATAAATCATAATAAGTATAACTGAATCTCACATCCCAAATATAGAAACTACTTAAAAAAATTACATTTATCCTTCTCAAATAATCATAATATATGTATTTAACGAATAATAAATTCATCTTGCACACTAAATTATAACTCTCAAGGGTATGTTATGCGAAATTGAACAAGTAATGAAAACAACATGCACAATTGTCTTCACTAATATAATACTCATAAAGTGAATATTCATATTCATATGTTACATTCCAAAAAAAAATCATAAAGTAAATTTTCTTCATTTATATGTTATGTTTCAATATAAATTATGGGCTTATTATTATTTCTCACTTATGTCTTATTTGACCAGTAAATATAACTCAATAAATATTCATGCAAAACATGGATATAAATATTCATAAAGTAAAGATACGTAACCAATTGTATTTAATGTTGGTGATAAATTTATGAGATATTAATGAGGAAGTTACGTATTATTAAAATCAATATATTCATCAAGCAAAATAAATTCACCAAATAGAAAATAAGTTACCAATATAACACAACAAAATAAATATTACTCATACACATATATAATGCAATAATTGTATAGTAACAACACTTTAATATTAAGATTAATAAAGGAAAAATCAATAATATGTTAATATAAGTATATATGACAAATACCATACATGCTATGCAAATTAATAAACAAAAAAAATCATGTATCACTAAGGCTGTGTAAACAAAACTTATAGAGAAGGAACATACCTTTCATAAATCATAACCCTCTTTGTTTTATCTTGGATACGGTAAACAACAAACTCACAAACTCTTAATTAAATATCCATCTCATTTCTCACATACAAATGCATCTCAATGATATATAGGACTTGTTAGAAAGAAATAATATTACCATTAAGAGACATTTATCAAAACTATAAACTCAAATATATTCACACACCCTATAAATTGGTATATATTTATACAAATAAATTTCAAAATGTCCAATAATTTCCATAATATCAAATACTTATAATAGGATGTATTTCACAAATTAATTATAATAAATTTAAATGCTAATAAAAATTAAATATTACAATATCATATAGCCTTCTAGGCTTAAGGTTATTTTTTTTGGGCTTACAATAACTTTGATCATCTTTCTCCACAACTTATTGTTTTAGGCATTATAATTACTTTTGATATTGTTCATAAAATCTTATGGTCTTTTTGGCTTTCATAACCATTTTAATCTTTATTTTCAATAAATTAATACATATTAGTCTATATAACTTTTGGTCATATTATACCATTTTTTCTATCCGTATGACTTCTAGCCATAACATAACATTATCTTATAATTTTAATCACCTTAAAAATGTTATTATATCTACGATTGTAGTTCAATAGTCAAATCAAAGTATTATTGGCTTTAACTATCAATTCTATTAATGCAATGTGATCAAATTCATTTTCATTCTTATAAACATATTCTTTGCTTTCAATAACATATAATCAATTTTTTTCAAATATTGGTCTTAGGACCATAGCAAAAATCTTGCAAAGCTAAAAAGCTTTTCCCCCCCCCCATTTAGTTTGATATTTGAACCTTTAGCCTTTAAGGCTTTGATATTTGTAACAATTAAATCATCAAAGCGCTAAAAATTTTCTTGTCAATCATGCCATTTAATAAAAATTATAGTATTCTTTTATATAAGAACTATTATAAAAGTGATGTGACTTCTGATCATCTGGTCACAAAATTAAGAATATTATGACTTCTGACCTTTCGATAAAATTAAAATAATGTAAAATTAATTAATTAAATTTATAATCAAATATAAACAATAGTTAAGCCCATGATCATATTGATCACATTATATGGTCATATATAATACTATTATATATTAATGTAATAATAAAAAAATAAAATATTGTCATAATGATATAACAATAATATATTAATAGAAATAAATAAAATGTAAATAAAATAAAAATAAAAAATAAAATAAATTATAAATAACATAAAATAAATAAACAATAAAATATAACATAAAATGAAAATAAAATAAATAAATATAAATTTTAAATAAGTAAATAAATAAATTAAATGTAAATGACATAATATAACAATATAAAAAATAAAGAATACCAAAACATAAAATAAAGAAATATAAATGTTGCATAAATAAGATATTCCTAAAAAATGAAAAAAAAAACTTGCGAAGGAGAATAAAGTAACAATAATCTCTAATTTTAACCATGGAACCCGATGTATAAAACAATTGGTAAAATGATTTTTTTAATTCCATATAATGGTTTAGATTATCCTAGATATACATGTAAAAGATAACAACGGGAAAGATAAAAATAGATCGTGTAAAATAAAAATAATATAGAACAACAGATAAAAATGTAAACTAAAAAGATAAAATAACAAAAAACATAAAATATAGTATATAAATGAGAAAGTTAGAGAGTAGAAGAAATAGAAAATTAGACCATAGGCCTTCAGAGCAAACTCATGCTGATAACATGTTATGAAAAACAAAAAAATATAAGGGATGAGGGAAGAGAGAGATGAAGATGATGAGAGAAAGTTGAAGAGAAAATAAGAAGGAATTCTCGTTCACTTTATTTAATTGTCACAAATGACGTACACTATTATTTATTTATAGGACCCTAACATTGAAAACTAACTTAAAGAGTTACAAGTATATATATATATAAAGAGTGAAATTAAGCAATATAATTATGCAATTGGAAGTTATAGGGAATAAATAAAAGAAACTCTTCAATTGGGAAGTTATAAGGTATAATGACACATTAATCTTATGAGATGGAATGCTAAAAGACTATGTGACAATGAACATCCACACTTCATCATAATAGTTATAACAAATATCTTTTTGTCCTTGAGTATTTTTAAAAAAAAATTTAAGAGATTTTTCCTAATTTATTTTTTCATTTACCAAGACCAAAAGTCAGACTTTAGTCTTTAAACTTTGTGCAGGGGAAAAACTGTGTTTATTTTTTTTTTGGAGTGAAAAGTGGATTCTATTATTAATCATAAAATATATACATCAGGAGTTCAAATAATCAGGCAATTCGCACTTTCTTGAGCGCATCGTTCGCTTATATATAAGTGTTGTGCTTAACCATTGCCAGAGCTTATTGAACAGTTGGTGTGCCTCAGTTTCTTTTGGCCAAACAACTGTCTGTTCCGTGCAGTCCATTATAATAATAAAAGCAACCATCGGATTAAAATAGCGAAGTAATATAAAAACGTGATGATAAGGGGGTTTTTAACTTTCAATAGTTGAAACTGGTTCGAAATAGAAAGATTCAACATATATAAAGCGATTGGGCCAAAAAATAAAAACATATATAAAGGGATTAAATATACTGCAACTATTAATTAAACTATAATATCAAGATCATGCACAAGATTTCAGCCATTCAAGCGCGGAAAGCAATTCCATCGCCTCGATTCCGCTGTTGTGGAGAAACATTATTGCTTTCAGTTTGCGGTGCCTGCGAATTACCGGCCCTGCTTGTTTGGCTCCCTCCCAAACGGTAACCTCTTCCACGGAAAACAATTCCATCTGTTGTTGGATTTGACTGCACGGGGGAATTTATTTGAGTGCCCTGTCCCCAATATGCCACTATTTTATTACTGTTCAAATTTACTCATAGTTAAAGATGAAACAAGGCTGTTCAAGGAGACCCCACTGGCCCATCCCTATCCTAGTGATAATGGGAAGTAGATGCTCTTGTTTTCTTTCTATTTTTTTTTCTAGAATTTTATCACAACCATTAGATAAAAAATTATTCATATTTAATATTTTATAAAATTATTATAATACTTTATAAATTATTTTTTCTATTTTTCTACACTGAAATTTATTAATATATTAAATCTAAAACATTCGTTTTTTTAATCTAAGGGTAGTGTGAAATTCAGAGAAGAAAATGAAAAATAAGGAAAATAAGAGTATGTGGATTTAGTTATATCGGATATGATTGGCTCAAAAAATTGTGGGACAGGACAAAAAGATGTTAAACATGAGATGAAAAAGTATCATTTAGTGGGATTGGACACGGGATGGGGTTGCCTCAGACCCGTTCTGTCTCGTGAACACCTCAGATGAAACTTTGAAACTGAAGTTGGTATGAGAAGAATTATTATGAGCATAAAGATGTTTATAAAGCAAAAAGGATACACCCAGAGAGGAGTCTTGAAGATGAACTTGCCACCAGAGAGAGGATAAAGAACTGTTAAGAAGTAATATAAATGTCCTGCAACCATCCCTATAATTCCTGGCTTTAATGAATGCCCAAAAATTAAATCCAGACCCAGCACTGCCCAGGGAAGATAAAAACCCTGTTGCCACAAAACTTCAGTCAAAATTTAGTTCAATTTGGTTCTTTAAATTGCATTTGATATGCATTATATGATTTCAATTTATAAGGCATAAATAAATAGATGAACAGAACTTTATCATCCAGAATAATATAATGTCACATGTATAATTATTCAAATTTGCTATGAGAACATAAATTCATAACGTATTTTGTTTTACCTAAGCCAAAATTTTGAATGGGGTTAGTTTGTCAGAGGAGAGGAGAATGGTAGGGTTTGTTTGATTGTGTTAAAAACAGTTATTTATTAAGAACAAAAAAAAAACAAAAAACTTGGAAAACTGTTTCAATAAGTTTTTTTTAAAAAAATAGTTTTTAGTTTTTTTCTTTTTTTTCTAGTTTTTTTATTTTTTGAGGCCGTCACCTATGTACTATCAACACCAGACTATTAGTGACGACCACCATCACATTATAATCAGTGACGGGTGTCGCCACGTCATTTTAAAAACAAATTTTTTAAAATAATTTTCAAGCAGATTCTTTTTTTTTATTTTCAAAATTTATCTCCTGTTTTTATAAAACTGTTTTGAGAACCGAAAAATAGAGAATATAATCAAATAATACCGTAATAAGTCAAAGATAACAAAACAGAGAAATTTGACTCTGTTCTATCTCATGCTATCAATGCATACAGTATAAAGGAAAAATAATTCAATCTAGATAGTTAATTTTAAATTAAACTACACTCATTTCTCTATCCAAAAAAAAAAAAAACTACATTCCTTTCCATTAAGGTTTTCCAACATAAATTTCATATATAGTGGTAATAACAGCAAACATTAGGACTTTGGATCATTTTTGCAATTCCACACTCTGTTTCTCTCCCTATCCTTTAATTTCTACTACATTATGTTGGCCGTTCATTTACACACCAGAACATGCGTATATTTAAGGGTATGTTTGGTATGCAAGAAATATAGGGGAAGGGGGAAATTTTAGTAAATTCGATTTTAAAAAATTGAAGAAAAGAATTTAAAAGATTTTAGTTAATTTTTGTTACTATGTTATCTTACATTTTTTTTATTGAAAAATTTTAACCCCACTTATCTTTTTTTTTTTTAATTGAACTCATTAAAATCCCCTTATGTGCCAACAAGCCCTAAAAGAAAACAGTCACTGATTTACTTCTTCAAAGTTGTTCAATGAGATAGAAATTCAGGTAAACTAATGACTTATCATAGCATAAATCGCAGTTGCAATATAGTGGCATGAAATATCTCTTATATATAAGTCATCAGTTGAATCTCATTTATAAATTATAATCTCTATATGTCCCTTTAAATTCAAAAGGAAAAAGAAAAATAACGAAAAAAAAAGCATACCTTCAAAGAAACGACGCCATAAATATTGATTCGGGCATTGGGGAATTCACGGCTCCAAACATAGACGATCATGTAAACTAATGGTACTCCCATGAATGGTCTCCAACCAAATGGTAACACACCTATCACCTATTTAATTAATTAACATGATTATGCACCTAATTAAAAAATGTTTATATATGTAAAGATAAATAATAAAGAGTTGTATGTATATATGTGTCAAACCAGAAGTGAGAGGGCACCAAAGATCAACATCCATAAGTAATCAGCTGTTCTCTTGTCAAATGGTCCTCTTTCCAATGAAACTCCATATTTGGCTCTGCAATAATCCAGTTTCACACAAATTGCTCCATCTTTTAATTTATCAATTTCACACAAATGGAGTATAAACATCTGAATTTAATAAAGTTCATGTATTCATTGAAATCAAAGGTACATAATTTTTTATTTGAAAAAATATTCATTTGGTCCTTTACTTTTATACAATGTTTTAGTTTAATCCTTTAACTTTAAAAATTATCTTTTTACTTCTTTAACATGCACACCATTGGTCTCAAATGATGATTTTTTTGTCAAATTTATCATGATTTTAAAAATTAAAATTTATATGTTAGCATTTAGAAATGTTTTGTCAACCTTAAAATTTCAATATCAGTATTTTTTTCATAACGACCATTAAGGTTAAAAGATTAAAAAGACACTTTTTTTTAAAAAAAAGAAATAAAAAGGATCAAATGGAAACCTTATATAAAGTTAATTCATATGTTTGTACTTTTTTTTAAAAAAAAAATGGGCCTTGTAAGAGATGAATGGGTTGTTTTCTTCTTTTTACAACTATATTCTTTCCAATGTTTTACTGCAGAGGAAGGGTTAAATGACAGTAAGAATTTTGAAATTTGATCTGAGAAACAAATAACTGTTATTATTATTTTTACAAGAAATTAAAAAATAAAAATAAAATTATTTTGGAATAAAGATTACTTACATTATTATAAGACGAAAAGCGAAAGCGAATGAAAATTGTCCAAGAAAAAAGAAATTGGTGAAAAGCCGCCAAACCTGCATTAAAAATTCAAGAGTAATTACAATAAGAATCCTTTTAAAAAATATTAATTACCTAATAATAAATAATAATTAATGCTCAGTGACATACATATACCTGAAGATGTTTAAAAACAAGAGCATAGTCAAGAGAAATGTTCCAAGGATCATAAAGTTGAAGGTAAAATGCAGAAGTAGTCATTAAACATGCCACTCCATAGGCCTTGCTCACTGGTGGTAGTGACCTGTAATAACTGCAAGGATAATGTTGGCAAAAAAATAATAATTAATTAATTTTCTGATATATATATATATATTTCCAGAGAATATTTTTCTAAATATTATATTATTTTGTAAATTAAATAGCATCATTTTATTGTATTTTTAAATTAACTTTCAATATATAACTTAACCAGGGGGAATTGAACCAAAAAAAGAAAAAAAAAAAAGGAAAAACCATCAATCATAACTGGGTTATGCTGTCCGACTGGAAATTACTAAATTATAAAAAATACATAAATTTCTTATGAAGTTTGTCAAAGTTATGTCCTTATGTGAACCTAGCTTCAAAAATTTCAAAACTATATAAAATCTTTCAAGAAAGAAAAAGTTACTCTACCCTTCAGTATAATTTTATTCTTTTAATAAAATTTCGTGTAAAGTATTGGGGGTTAACGAGGGGCAACTTTGTTCGGGAAAAATTAAACAAAATTATATGTAAAAACTTGTTTTAAGAGAACTTGAAGAGAGTTTAAAAAAAAAAAAAAACCAGATGGTATAATTTAATAAACCTAAGGAGAAATCTACATAATTACTAAGAAACTTATAACCTAAAATAAATAAATAACATCCATGTCATTTCATATTGAAAAAAAATACCATCAATTGGCCATAGGCTACCGTGGCCGAAAATAAATCCAAATGTTTTGGTATTTCTGGGAGATGAAGAGGAAACAAGAACAATTAAAAAAAATGAATAGTTATTTAAATAAAGGCTAAATTATACTTTTACTTCTTTAAATTTTTTTGAGGTATACTTTTAATCTTATAATTTTAAAATCGTTAATGTTGATAATAAAAATACATAATAAATTCAAGTGATGATTATGTAAGTTTGGGTAACGACTGTATAATTAAATGATATTAATTTTTATTTTAAAATATACGTAAATAAAAAATTTCTAAAAAACTAATAAAGCATTCAATATCAAATCCCCAATTGTATTAAAAAAAATTATTTAATAATATAAATATATTATTTTAATAAAATAAATATCAAAACCTCAATTTCATTTATGATTTATCAGTTTATTTTAGATTAATAATTTAGTTATAAGATACTAAAAATTTAAAACTTAAATATGTTTTATCAGTTGCATATTCATCACTTGAGTTTATTGTATCAATATTTTTCATTATTAACATTAACGGAGTTAAAAATATAAAGTTAAAAGTATACTTTATAAAGTTAGATGATCAATAATATATTAAGATAAAATTTAAAAGATTAAAAATATATTATAGCTTTAAGCAAAAATTACCGAGAAAACTTTGTTTCCTCTGAACCAATATATGCAGAAATTTGCTTAACTAGAAATCTCGCATCTAAACAAAGCCAGATTTTACTCTCTGTTTTTTTTACCAGAAAAGGTATAAAAACTGAATGACAAAACCAGCAGAATTAGAACTATAAAGACAAAAAAAAAAAAGAAAAGAAAGAAAGAAACCCAAGAACTTGCTCGATCTCAAATGAGTTCTGCGAATGTACATCGCAAATTCATATAAAAATCTGACAAATTATTCAGAATTAGTGTCATAATTCAACATATATATATATTTTTAAAAAGGAAATTAAACTACACGAGTTCTAATATTTTCTATATTTTTCTCTGAGAAATCTTGAGAACAAAAACTCTCGGTAATACATACACAGAACACTTGAGCATATATGCATAAACCATTCAAGAACTAAAAATCTAAACCAAAAAATCACACAAAATGATCAATTGAGAGAGAGAGAGAGAGTACTCTGCGGGTGAAGACATGTTGCAAGAAGTGGCGATTTGAGAAGAAGACTGAAGCTTGGTGGAAGCTATAATAAAGTGAATGGATTTCATTCTATATATTAATAATAATAATAATAAAATTGAGTGGAGATCCCAACGCGTAGACTTGTTGGATTCTTGCGGAAGAAATCAGATTTCAACTTTTTTAGTACATGGCTTTAATTTTTTTCAACAGCACTAATAGTTTATATTTTTAAATACTATATTTAAGTTTTTACTACTAAAAATATTAAAAGATAAGTAGCATTACAAATATCAAAGTTGAGTACTAAAAACATTAAAAATATGAGTAATTAAAAATTGAAACTAAATACTGAAAAAATAACTCAAAAAAAAATTGGGGATAAGTCCCCCATTCAATTTTTTTAGAAGAACTTGATAAATTTTTATATACAAAAAGTATCAATGCTTTGCAAATTTTGTATATACAAAGTATGTATTTATACTTTGATTTAAGTCCTTCTCATTAATAAAATTTTTAATAGGGAATATACACTATATTCATTGGTATTTTATTTTTTTTTAAATGTGAGGGTTGGAAATGAAAAGAAAATAATTTATTTTGTTGATATATTTACGGGGTTAAAATTATTATGCCTGCCACTTGCGTTGCTTCTTGTTTGGTCTGTGTGAGACTACAGCAAGTCAAGGCAGCAGAGTTTACCAGGTCTTTAAAAAAAATAAAAATTAATGAAACATCTGCTTAATCCCACAAAAAAAGACCGTTGACTACAGTTTGTGGACTTGTGGCCATTCTCTTTTCTTTGTGATCGCCGTCTAGTTTGGTTTTTTTGACTTTTTTTTCTTTAGAATGTAGTAGCTTTAGGGCTCTGTTTGATATGAGTGGTTTGAAAGGGTTGTATGGGAAGAATAGGGAAAATTTTTATTATTTGAATTTTAAAAAATAGAGAAAATAGGTGATAAAATTTTAATAAAGAGAATATGTATATAAAAAAATTATAAAAATTAATTAAAAACTTTAACCCCACTTATCTTATTAAAAGAATTCTAAATATTTTTTTACAGTACCCATTTGATATGCTAAACTAATTTTTTGGGTAACCAGTAGCTTAAAGAATTTTTTTTCAATAATATCCTGAATCCTAAATTAATTTTTGATACATTTAGCACCTTTAAATATTTTTTTCAATGATACTTATAATACTATATGTTTAGGGTACTTATTACCGCTCAAAAAAAAGGAAAAATTCTAGAAAAATATATTTAAAAATAAAAAAAAAAGATAAATTGGTGCCGTGAATTTATAAATCTCAGGTCAAAATTGAAAGAGGAATATGAGATTTTAAATTTTGACCAAATAACTAAATTGCCCTTAGTTCAGTTGTGAAACATGAAAATGAAGTTGTAAATGTAAAATCTGATGTTGTTAATATAGATACAGATGTTGTTATTGAGCTTTGAAACTTGTAAACTGAACTAAGAGAATTTTGGTCATTTGATCATAATCAGAAATCTCAAATTCCTACTACAGTTCTGACTTGAGATTTAATAAATTCGCAACACTAATTTATCTTTTCCCCTTTTTAATTGTATTTTTCTGAAATTTTCTTAAAAAAAATATTTTAGGGGCAAAATTACACCAAAAAATATTTTCAAATATTGGGTAGTGCTAAAAATATGTTATAGTGTTAAATGCACAATAAAAATTACTATCCTAGTCATTAATATAAGATCTTATTACAGTGTAAATTATACTATAAATAAGATTTTATATTAATGGTCGAGTTTAAGATGTTGATTGTTATTGAGAATATACTTAGTGTATGGTGCAACTTAGCCCCTCTTTCCTCGTATAATCATTTTAAACACACAATACACACGCTCATACAAACATCAACGTCAGGTTCAAGTTTGGGATGCAGTGCTAATTATAGCTATAAAACACATGTTCATTGCAATAAATAAATCTAGATGGTTCAAGTTTGAAGTATTCAAAATGTAATTTGTTTATTTTTTTTTTAAATTACATATACGATGACGACTGTTTGAGGAAGATTATCTTTGGTCATTATTTGATAGTGAAAGCCATGTGTTTCACTGTCACCAAAAAAAAAAGAAAAAAAAAAAAGACCATGTGCTTAACAACATCCTTTGATCTTAGAAGTTAGAACTGAACAGATCTCCAAAACTGGTTCGGATTAAACTTGCAGGTAGGTTGATTTCACGTGACGTCATTGGGATTCGCAATCAAATGGGGAAGAGGGAGAGATGTATTACGCTGATTGTGGTTTCTCTGCAAAACCTCTCTTTTCAGTTTTCACACAAAAAATAAAGGGAAAATGACTTTTTGGTCTCAAGATACTCAATTAATAACAAAAAAATCATAATCCAAATTACTCTTGCAGAAAAGTCCTAAGAGGGACTTTTCTGATATCAGTTCTCAAAGCAAAAAGGCCGTTATGCCCCCAATAAAAACTGAGTGAAGAAGATAATTCAACGAACTCAGTCATCTACCTCAAAACTTGCAGAAACCATTCATGCCTCTTTTTTATTCTTATCTGTTCTTCTTTGCTCAGTCGCTCATCCAAAGCCGTCCCTCCTCCGAAGCCTCACAGTGATTCCTCTAAAGGTGTCGCTCCTCTGAAGCCGTCAATCGTCCGAAGCCCCACAATAAGTCCTCTGAAGCCGTCGCTCATCCAAAGCCCCATAGTTAGTCCAAATCGGTTGGGCAAAATGGATTGATAACAACCCCACAGCTGAGAATCGATGAGACTCTTCTGGTTGACCTTAAACAACTCTTCATTGGGTCAAAAATCGAGGAAGGAGCTCATAGGAAAGTTTATGAGGGAAGGCCAGTGGCAAAGACACAATCAAGAAAATGTTACAATTCACTTTCACTGTTGGCTGTAAATTCATGTGATTATATTGGTCAAGAGACTTGTTATGGTGTTTAAACAATAAAACATCCCTTACTCAATTTCTCGCGAATCAGCTAACTTTGTTGGTGATTTCATATTACTAATTTCAACAACCTAGTTGACTAATTTGAAATGTCCAAGTTCTTTCACTTTCAAGTCCATCTTTATTTTTGCTAAGTTACTGACCCCTTACGCTTTTCAAAAGGCATTTGGTTCTCTGATGTAACCATCAATAGTTGGTACAGAAGAGAATATATTGGTTCAAGTCATGGATTAGCTCCATAACTTAGTGTATACACCAAAATGTTTGCTGGCAGCTAGAGTCCCGGTTTATTTAGGTGTAGATTAATAAATTTCCAGGTATGGAGATCAAATTGTTGCAATTAAGGTTCTGCATCATGGGATCACTTTAGAAGAAAGAGCAGCCCTTGAAAATCGTTTTGCTAGAGAGGTTAATATGATGTCCTGTGTCCATAATGAGAATCTAGTTAAGATGAGTGTCATTGTTAATTTGTTACAGCTATGCCTAAAGTTGTTATTTGTTTAGTGGTTCTCATTTACTTGAGTCTAGTTATTTGACTTATGGTTAAGAAAAGTGCTCCTTGTTATGCTTTACAGGGTCTGGCTATCATGATGCACAAAAAACATGTAGGGAAGATTATGTGAGAGGAGCTAGTTAAGAAAAAGAATCCTGGAGCGATCAAAATTAGTTTATGGACATTGGCACGGTCAAAATTTCCTAGTGGCTTGTGACACATGAAAAGGAAAAACATGTGTAGAAGGTTCTGTCTATTGTAGCTGGCAACAAATAAGGCGAAAGGAAGAAAGAGACATATGACATGTTCTGTTATTTTGTAAGAAAGCCTTCTTGTTATGCACATATGTATTTTGCTAGCTCTATGCTATTTTGAAGGAAAGGCTTGTTATCACAATTACAATTGTTTGTGGCAAGTTATGACACATGTACTTTCAGTTTTGCAATCATGTGTCCTTACTATTTATATTGTTTTAAACAATATATATTTACAACTTGTTTATTCGGTTTTAACAACTTCATTAGCTATATTTACAATTTGATCAGTCTTTAAGGGCTACTGGCTAAGATGAGATGAACCAAATCAGAAAATGTGATATGGTGTATTTACAACTTGTTCAGTAGGTTTTAATAACTTCATTAGTCATATTTACAACCTGATCAATCTTCGAGGGCTACTGGCTAAGTTGAGATGAACCATGTCAAAAAATGTGATTTGTTTTATTTACAACTTGTTTAGTAGGTTTTAACAACTTCATTAGTAATATTTATAACATGATCAGTCTTCGAAGGCTACTGGCTAATCTGAGATAAACCAAGTCAGAAAATGTAATTTAGTGTATTTACAACTTGTTCAGTAGGTTTTAATAACTTCATTAGTCATATTTACAACCTGATCAGTCTTCTGAATTCCCCACGCTTTGATGATCATCACCATTCCCCATAGGGGTCTTGTCCCTTGCTTGCCGCCCACTATCTTCTTTAAATTTCTTCAATCGTTCGTCTACAACATCTACCACAACTCCCTTCAGTTGTTGCATAAAAGCGTCCTTATCAAATGGGAGTTGCTGCTGCTGCTGCGGTTGGACAGGTGGGTGTGGAGGCCTACTACCACCAGAACTAGTACGACGAGTTTGAACCATCTTCTCCCCACCTAAAGATGCAACCCACTATAACTAGTAAGTAGTTAACAGAATCATAACAAATACAACTAACAGGGAAGATATATGTGAATTTTGTATATTGCCACTAAATATAATGCATGTCACAAAGTTCGCAGAATCGTTGGGCTTTGATACCAAATTGTAAAATCCTTTCCTTAATACTGTAAAATCCTATTATTATAACAAATTCTCCAAAAGTCTACCATGGTAGAAAAAGAGTTCAGCTAACCGTTTGAAAACTCTACCATGGTTTATAAAATTTACCATGGAAAATAAAACCATTTTTTTTTCTTGCTGAATAATATCTCATCAGATATTAAAATATCCTTATCAAATCAAATTGTAGATCCACGAGTTTAGAACACATCATAAGCCCTCTAGGCCTTCCAGCATCATCAGGAGTAATTAAAAATATATAGTTAACACACCAAGTTCTCAAAAATAGATCAGAGTATGCAAGATGAGCCCTAATGTGGCATTATACAATAATCCAACATATATTAAGAAGATGGAAGCACTACTTTTATCAGAAGTAGTTTAAGCTTCCGGAGTCTTCCCTGATGGACCCGCACGACAACTATCACCTGGAAAAATGTTAAATCAACGGGGTGAGACAAAAGCCTCAGTAACCAACAATCCATCTCATCGGGCATACAAGTATGTGCCCGTGAGGTGCCAAGTGGGACAGTTATAAAAATATAACATTATTAAAATATCACTTGTCCATACGAATAATTTCATAATAATTCACAACATCATATTGTCATTCTCATATTTGCCATATAAGTGTATAAGAGTCAATACATAATAATTTATTTTCTTTCCTCCCTTATTTCCTCTCCACCTTATTTCCTCTGACTGAACCCATGGGCTAGTACTCACCCATATGACTGGTAGCTAACTCAACAAGCTCACCGATCAAGTGATATGGATCGGCCAAAATCCACAGAGCACAAGACCGGACCATGGGTTCCCCCTCTAAATACATTAATGGGGTGTCATAGCCCTATGGAATACAAATGGGCCAAAGGACTAGCTAGTGTACACCTGGATGTCCACCACCTTATTTCCTCTTTTGTACAAGAATTCACCCCCTTATTTCCTCTTTGAGTAACCTCCCATTAATTTCACATCCACCATCCCCTATCTTATCCATATTATGTGATTATGATATGTCATTATCATTTCATAATTATCAAAAAGGATCTTTCCAATCTCATAAATAAATACCAACTCATATAATGTAATATTGCTAGTCATTTTCTCCATGAAAATAAGTCCCACAAGACAATTTCATTAACCACATATTTTCCAAAATCACATCACATATCAATGGCCAAATTTATAAATCTGCATAATTAAAATCACTCACAAACATCATACAAGCATGCACAACAAGAGGAAAGTGGTTACCTCTCGCCAAAGCTATTTATTACCACACTGCTCCTAATCCAAGAGCTCAAGTAAATGCCAAAATCAATCTACCATAATCAATTTACTACCCATTAATAACTCTCCAAAATTCCACATAATCAAAATTATAACTTATATACAAATTTTCAATAATATTATATAATATATTCTAAAAAAATGAAAAATAACAGTTTGGGGTTTAAATTTTAGAAATGACCGTTTAGTCCTTCAAATATCGAAAATGACAGTTTAGTCCTCCAAATTTCATAAATGGCAGTTTAGTCCTCCGAATTTCATAAATGACAGTTTAGTCCTTCGAATTTCATAAATGACAGTTTAGTCCTCCGAAATTCATAAATGACAGTTTAATCCTCCAAATTTCAAAACTAAACCAATTAAAATTTCAGTAATACCTTCATTAATTCAAATAAAGCTTTTAACCCAAATTTAATCGGTTAAAAAGTCCTATATAGAATTATTCATAGACTAATTATATAAAAAATTCGTTATAAAATCTTATACCAACTAAATAAGAAAAATAAACCAATTAAAATTAGCTATTAATTATTCTCTACATTTTTATAGCCTTATACTAACAAAACTCAAACTTGTCCAAAATGCTAATCTTAAAATATTCTCTAATCTATACAATATTATCCTTATTAGAACGAGAAAAATACATGGAATAATTTTCATAAAAGAAATTTGCTGAAAGAATTTATTTTAGCTATCTAAATAATCTTATAAGATAAATAACTTACCTCAGAAAACTCAAGTGGGATCTCTTTTCCCTTCTCGTTCCCTCTCTTTCTCTCGTTCTTCTTTCGTTCTCTCACTCTTCCTCTTAATACCGCATCTCATGCGGTATTTGAAGAAGAAATGGGGAGTGGGTAATCCACTCCCTCTTATATTTAATAAAGGGTGGGCAGCCCACGTGCTGCCCACCTTAATATAATAATATATATAATAATATAATATTATAATAATATATTAAAATATAATAATAATATTTTATTTTATTATTTTATATATTTTTTTTCGTTTTTTTTAAACAGGATGTTACAATTCTCCCCACCTAAATAGAATTTTGTCCCCAAAATTCAAAACATAAGATTCTTACACAACATTACACCAATTCAATCTCAATATAATATAACATAAATACCACGTTTATACCTAAGCAAACAAATGAGGAAAATCACGTCGCATACGCTCTTCAGTTTCCCAGGTAGCATCACCTGGAAACATTCCCTTCCAGAAAACTTTTAGGAGACGGATTGTTCTATTCCGTAATTGTTTGTCCTTTACATCTAAAATTCTTTCTGGTTCGGTCACGTATGTCAAATTCTCTCTTAACTCAACCTCTTCAGGCTCAATGATATGAAACGGATCTGGATGATACTTCTTTAGCTGTGACACATGGAACACGTCATGCACCTTAGATAAATGTGGGGGCAAGGCGATCCGATAGGCAACCGATCCAATTCGCTCCAAAATTTCAAATGGCCCAATGAATCGTGGAGTCAACTTCTTTGCTTTAATAGACCTACCGATGCCCGTAACAGGCGAAACCTTCAGAAAAACATGATCTCCCACACTAAATTCCAACGGTCTCCTTCGACGATCCGCATAACTCTTCTGTCGACTTTGAGCTGTCAACAATTTCTGTCGTATCATTTCAATCTTTCGTGATGTTTGCTCTACTAGATCTGGTTCGATAATAGTCCTTTCACTCAATTCGGTCCAACATAACGGCGACCTGCACTTTCGACCATATAAAGCCTCAAAAGGTGCCATCTGAATACTAGAGTGATAGCTATTATTGTATGCAAATTCTGCCAATGGCAAGTGCTTGTCCCAACTACCTGGAAACTCGATAGCGCAAGCTCTCAACATGTCCTCAAGTGTCTGAATAGTTCTCTCGGTTTGACCGTCTGTTTGAGGATGATAAGCGGTACTGTACTTTAACTTTGTACCCATGGCTTGTTGTAGGGACTTCCAAAAGTTCGAAGTGAACCTTGGATCACGATCCGATATGATACTCTCCGGCACTCCATGCATACGTACAATCTCTTTAATATACAACTCGGCCAATTTCTCCAAAGAATAATTTGCCTTAATAGGTAAAAAGTGTGCTGACTTGGTTAATCGATCTACGATCACCCAAACAGCATCATAAATATTCCGGATTGACGGTAAGCCCATGATGAAATCCATAGAAATACTATCCCATTTCCATTTAGGGATATCTAGATTCTGAAGTAGTCCTGGTGGTTTCTGGTGTTCGATCTTGACCTTCTGGCACGTCAAGCACTTCAAGACGAAGTCGGTCACGTCTCTCTTCATCTTTGGCCACCAATATTGTCGCTTCAGATCGTTATACATCTTGGTGATTCCTGGATGTATGGTATATTTGCTCCGATGGGCTTCTTCCAAAATGGTTTTCTTGATTTCATCGTTATTGGGAACACAAATTCTCCCCTTGTATCTCAAAATATCTGCATTCCCAACGTCATAATCCGGAACTTCCCCATGCTCTAGTTCTTCTCGAATTTTGTCTAGCTGATCATCTTTCGTTTGAGCGTCTTTCAAGTCTTGATAAAACCCATATTCACCAATGACTGCATTCAAAGCAACTATCTTCTTCTGATACGGAACAATATAGATGTCCCTCAAGCTTTCCAACCAATAGTGCTCATTTAAACTCATACAGAAAACATGAACAGATTTTCGACTTAAAGCATCGGCCACAACATTGGCCTTTCCAGGGTGATACTTTATTTCGAAATCATAATCTTTCAAGAACTCCATCCATCTGCGTTGTCTATTATTTAGCTCCTTCTGGTCAACTAAATACTTCAAGCTCTTGTGATCACTTAAAACTTCAAATTGAGCTCCATATAGATAATGCCTCCAAATCTTTAATGCAAACACTACAGCGGCGAGCTCCAAATCATGAGTCGGATAATTCTCTTCATGAGGCCTCAACTGCCTTGAAGCATATGCAACAACCTTGCCTTCTTGCATCAACACACAACCCAAACCCTTAAAGGAAGCATCCGTATACACTGTGTACGGACGCCCAGGATCAGGAAGGGTAAGCACAGGTGCTGTAGTCAACTTTGCCTTTAACTCTTGAAAAGCAGCTTCACACTTATTTGTCCATATAAACGGTTGATCTTTCTTGGTCAGCTTAGTCAAAGGCATAGCAATTTGAGAAAACCCCTTAATGAATCTCCTGTAATAGCCAGCCAATCCCACAAAACTTCTTATTTCAGTCATCGACTTCGGGGATTCCCATTTTAATACGGCATCAACTTTACTAGGATCAACAGCTACCCCTTCAGCAGATACCACGTGGCCAAGGAAATTCACTTCCCTGAGCCAAAACTCATACTTACTCAACTTAGCATACAACTGGTGGTCCCTCAATATACGCAATGCAATGAGTAGATGTTCTCGGTGCTCCTCCTCGTTCTTAGAATAAATGAGAATGTTATCAATGAAGACAACAATAAAACGATCTAAATACGGCCTAAAAATCCGGTTCATATAATCCATGAAAACAGCTGGAGCATTTGTCAACCCGAAAGGCATAACCAAAAACTCATAATGTCCATACCGAGTCCGGAAAGCAGTCTTTGAGATGTCATCAGCCTTAACTCTGAGCTGATGGTAACCTGATCTCAAGTCGATCTTAGAGAACACCATGGCTCCTTTGAGTTGATCCAATAAATCATCAATCCTAGGCAACGGATATTTATTCTTAATGGTGACCTTATTCAATTGTCTGTAGTCAATGCACAACCGCATACTTCCATCCTTCTTTTTGACAAACAATATTGGCGAACCCCAAGGAGAGACACTTGGTCGAATGAAACCTTTCTCAAGCAACTCCTCTAACTGTTTCTTCAACTCTGCCAACTCTGATGGTGACATTCGATAAGGGGCCTTAGAAATTGGAGTTGTGCCTGGTACTAACTCAATGGAGAACTCTACCTCTCGATTCGGTGGCAGTCCTGATATCTCTTCTGGAAACACTTCTGGAAACTCTTTTACTACTTCAATTTGATTGATCCCAATATCTTTGTCAGCATTAATTAAAAAGAAGACCATATAGGCTTCACAACCTCGTCGAACACACTTTTCTGCTTTAGTGGCCGACAATAACAAGGGGCTAGAAGCCACCTTAACAGATGCGAGACTTAAGGGAAAATTCACTTTCTTTCCCTTACAGTCGAGATGAGCATTATTGGCAGACAACCAATCCATGCCAATGATTACATCTATACCCTTAAGCGGTAAACAAATTAAGTCTATCTTCGAATTACAAATATCACACTTAAGAGTAAGGTTTAAACAAGCACGACCGGTCATAACAGAAGCTCCAGCAGGTGTGGACACTTCCAAATCATAAGGCAATTCACAAACATGCAATCCCAATCTTTGAGCACAGTTATCAGAGATAAATGAATGTGAAGCGCCAGAATCAAATAACACGAATACATCATGCCCTTGAAGAGAAACAGTACCTCGGATCACATTTGGAGATGCTCCTGCTTCTTCTCGGGTCAAAGCAAACACACGACCAGGAACGGTAGGGCGAACACTCTGTGGGATCTGTGTAAACTCAGGGAAAAAGCGAGCAATATGCCCGTATTTGTGGCACTTATAGCACTCCCAGCACTTCCCTGCATGTACTGTACCACAATTTTGGCATGGTCTACTCACGCTGGGTGTAGACATAGTAGAATCTTGACGAGACGCCTGACTCCTATTATAATGACTCCTCTGGGTCTGGAATCTTTGTTGTGGGGCTTTATTACCTTGAAACCCTCTCTGATAAGACCCTCCAGTCTTCCTTGAGCTCCTGAAACTTCCTGTACTAAAACTTGGCTTCTTCATCACATTAATATTTGGCCTTGGAAAGCTGGAGAATCTGCCAGAGCTATCACGGCGCTTGGAATCTTCCACCTCTCGTACTGTACGTGCAGCAATACGTAGTTTGGTACAAGCATCCTTAAAATTTGTGATGTTCGAAGACCTCATAAATGACTTCAATTTTGGCCTGGCCTTATCGATTAGCTGTCTAATCTTCCAATTAGGGTTATTGTGCTCCTTCAAATATGTGACATATTTTGTCAATCGAATGAAAGTAGAGATATACTCATCTTCACTCATATCACCTTGACGAAGAGCGTAAAATTCCAACTCCTTCTCATGTTGCAACTCCTCTGGAAAGTAGTGCGCATAAAACATGTCTTTGAACTCCGCCCACTTCAAAGATGACACATCCGCTGGTCTCACACTCTTCCACCACTCATTCGCGTCACCCTTAAGAAGAATAGTGACTGCCTGTACCATCTGTTCACTGGTACAATCCACAGCCTGGAATAACGTCTCTATGTCCTCAATCCACATTTCTGCCTCAACAGGATCTCGGTTTCCATTAAAAATAGGAGGGCGATGTCGAGCCAAATCTTTATATACATTGGAAATGGAACGAGAAGCCGGAACATATGGTTGTTGGGGTATATAATCACCATGGCCCTCATTAGTAGTTTCATGCATTTTTTCTGAATTCCCCACGCTTTGATGATCATCACCATTCCCCATAGGGGTCTTGTCCCTTGCTTGCCGCCCACTATCTTCTTTAAATTTCTTCAATCGTTCGTCTACAACATCTACCACAACTCCCTTCAGTTGTTGCATAAAAGCGTCCTTATCAAATGGGAGTTGTTGCTGCTGCTGCGGTTGGACAGGTGGGTGTGGAGGCCTACTACCACCAGAACTAGTACGACGAGTTTGAACCATCTTCTCCCCACCTAAAGATGCAACCCACTATAACTAGTAAGTAGTTAACAGAATCATAACAAATACAACTAACAGGGAAGATATATGTGAATTTTGTATATTGCCACTAAATATAATGCATGTCACAAAGTTCGCAGAATCGTTGGGCTTTGATACCAAATTGTAAAATCCTTTCCTTAATACTGTAAAATCCTATTATTATAACAAATTCTCCAAAAGTCTACCATGGTAGAAAAAGAGTTCAGCTAACCGTTTGAAAACTCTACCATGGTTTATAAAATTTACCATGGAAAATAAAACCATTTTTTTTTCTTGCTGAATAATATCTCATCAGATATTAAAATATCCTTATCAAATCAAATTGTAGATCCACGAGTTTAGAACACATCATAAGCCCTCTAGGCCTTCCAGCATCATCAGGAGTAATTAAAAATATATAGTTAACACACCAAGTTCTCAAAAATAGATCAGAGTATGCAAGATGAGCCCTAATGTGGCATTATACAATAATCCAACATATATTAAGAAGATGGAAGCACTACTTTTATCAGAAGTAGTTTAAGCTTCCGGAGTCTTCCCTGATGGACCCGCACGACAACTATCACCTGGAAAAATGTTAAATCAACGGGGTGAGACAAAAGCCTCAGTAACCAACAATCCATCTCATCGGGCATACAAGTATGTGCCCGTGAGGTGCCAAGTGGGACAGTTATAAAAATATAACATTATTAAAATATCACTTGTCCATACGAATAATTTCATAATAATTCACAACATCATATTGTCATTCTCATATTTGCCATATAAGTGTATAAGAGTCAATACATAATAATTTATTTTCTTTCCTCCCTTATTTCCTCTCCACCTTATTTCCTCTGACTGAACCCATGGGCTAGTACTCACCCATATGACTGGTAGCTAACTCAACAAGCTCACCGATCAAGTGATATGGATCGGCCAAAATCCACAGAGCACAAGACCGGACCATGGGTTCCCCCTCTAAATACATTAATGGGGTGTCATAGCCCTATGGAATACAAATGGGCCAAAGGACTAGCTAGTGTACACCTGGATGTCCACCACCTTATTTCCTCTTTTGTACAAGAATTCACCCCCTTATTTCCTCTTTGAGTAACCTCCCATTAATTTCACATCCACCATCCCCTATCTTATCCATATTATGTGATTATGATATGTCATTATCATTTCATAATTATCAAAAAGGATCTTTCCAATCTCATAAATAAATACCAACTCATATAATGTAATATTGCTAGTCATTTTCTCCATGAAAATAAGTCCCACAAGACAATTTCATTAACCACTTATTTTCCAAAATCACATCACATATCAATGGCCAAATTTATAAATCTGCATAATTAAAATCACTCACAAACATCATACAAGCATGCACAACAAGAGGAAAGTGGTTACCTCTCGCCAAAGCTATTTATTACCACACTGCTCCTAATCCAAGAGCTCAAGTAAATGCCAAAATCAATCTACCATAATCAATTTACTACCCATTAATAACTCTCCAAAATTCCACATAATCAAAATTATAACTTATATACAAATTTTCAATAATATTATATAATATATTCTAAAAAAATGAAAAATAACAGTTTGGGGTTTAAATTTTAGAAATGACCGTTTAGTCCTTCAAATATCGAAAATGACAGTTTAGTCCTCCAAATTTCATAAATGGCAGTTTAGTCCTCCGAATTTCATAAATGACAGTTTAGTCCTTCGAATTTCATAAATGACAGTTTAGTCCTCCGAAATTCATAAATGACAGTTTAATCCTCCAAATTTCAAAACTAAACCAATTAAAATTTCAGTAATACCTTCATTAATTCAAATAAAGCTTTTAACCCAAATTTAATCGGTTAAAAAGTCCTATATAGAATTATTCATAGACTAATTATATAAAAAATTCGTTATAAAATCTTATACCAACTAAATAAGAAAAATAAACCAATTAAAATTAGCTATTAATTATTCTCTACATTTTTATAGCCTTATACTAACAAAACTCAAACTTGTCCAAAATGCTAATCTTAAAATATTCTCTAATCTATACAATATTATCCTTATTAGAACGAGAAAAATACATGGAATAATTTTCATAAAAGAAATTTGCTGAAAGAATTTATTTTAGCTATCTAAATAATCTTATAAGATAAATAACTTACCTCAGAAAACTCAAGTGGGATCTCTTTTCCCTTCTCGTTCCCTCTCTTTCTCTCGTTCTTCTTTCGTTCTCTCACTCTTCCTCTTAATACCGCATCTCATGCGGTATTTGAAGAAGAAATGGGGAGTGGGTAATCCACTCCCTCTTATATTTAATAAAGGGTGGGCAGCCCACGTGCTGCCCACCTTAATATAATAATATATATAATAATATAATATTATAATAATATATTAAAATATAATATAATATAATAATAATATTTTATTTTATTATTTTATTATTTTATATATTTTTTTTTCCGTTTTTTTTAAACAGGATGTTACATAAATCAAGTCAAAAAATGTGATTTAGTGTATTTACAACTTGTTCTGTAGGTTTTAACAACTTCATTAGTCATATTTACAACCTGATCAGTCTTCATGGGCTACTAGCTAATATGAGATTAACCAAGTCAAAAAATGTGATTTAATGTATTTACAACTTGTTCAGTAGGGTTTAACAACTTCATTAGTCATATTTATAACATGATCAGTCTTCGTGGGCTACTGACTAAGCTGAGATAAACCAAGTCAGAAAATGTGATTTAGTGTATTTACAATTTGTTCAGTAGGTTTTAACAATTTCATTAGTCATATTTACAACCTGATCAGTCTTTGTAGGCTACTGACTAAGCTAAGATGAACAAAATCAGAAAATGTGATTTGTTGTATTTACAACTTGTTTAGTAGGTTTTAACAACTTCATTAGTCATATTTACAATCTGATCAGTCTTCGTGGGCTACTGGCTAAGCTCACATGAACCAAGTCAGAAAATGTGATTTTTTTTTTAATTTACAACTTGTTCAATAGGTTTTAACAACTTTATTGGTCATATTTACAACCTGATCAATCTTCGTGGGCTACTGGCTAAGCTCACATGAACCAAGTCAGAAAATGTGATTTGTTGTATTTACAATTTGTTCAGTAAGTTTTAACAACTTCATTTGATATATTCACAAGTTGATCAGTCATCCTAGGCTACTGCTTAACCTAACATGAACCAAGTCAAAAAATATGATTTGGTGTATTTACAACTTGTTCACTAGGTTTTAACAACTTCATTAGTCATATTTACAACATGATCAGTCTTCGTGGTCTACTTGCTAAGCTAAGATAAACCAAGTCAGAAAATGTGATTTTTTTTTTAATTTACAACTTATTCAATATGTTTTAACAACTTCATTAGCCATTGTTAAAACCTGATCAGTCTTTATGGGTTATTGGCTAAGCTGATATGAACAAAGTCAGAAAATATGATTTGGTGTATTTGCAACTTGTTTAGTAGGTTTTAACAACATCATTAGCCATATTCACAAGTTGATCAGTCTTCCTGAACAAGGATCAGAAGCAGAGTAGCTTATCAGCAATAGCTCTAGCACCCGCGTTGTAGACGACATCTCAGTGCTTTGATTACCACTATGAAATTTGCCATTACTACTCATTTTAAAGAAAACAAGCTAATGCAAAATTTTTCTAATCAATGAACTGAAGTAAATCCCTTGATACTGTGTCAAACCGAAATCGAATTCTCATGGCGAATCTTCAGAATTGCTACTTTTATACCAATCCCACAATTGCTGAGTTGTCAAATACCCCAGAAGATGGGCTATTAAATATGTTGTTAACTTCTCCAAAGAGTTTGTTAAAGCGGTGAATTCGTCCAAGAATAAAAGATCAAAATCACATATCGTGATGGTCTTCTTTGGATCCCCCATCAAAATCATCGTTTATGCCGCTACCTCCGTCGTCACCGTGTTGGTTGCTATGGGTTGGTTGCTATGGGTGGAAACAGAGGAGGAGGAGGAGGAAGAACAGAGAGAAGAGGAAGAAGCGGAGAAAACGAGGCATTGTGGAAAAACCCAAGCAAATTATTGTAGTGACAGAGGTATTATGTTTTCTTTCTTTTATTTCTTTGGGGCCATAATGGTCTTTTTGTTTTGGAAATTAATATCAAAAAAATCCCTTGAAACTTTTCTGTAAGAGAAATTTAGATTGAGACTTTTTTACTATTAGTTGGGTTCCTTGGGACCTAGAATCATTTTCCCACAAATTAATGATCATGTTATAATGTTAACTGCACTAAGAAATTGTAAGTTTCCAAATATTTATACCTGTATGGTCTAATCTGACTTGATCTTTTCTAATAGTCGAAACTTTTGACTCTTAGAATCCAAGATTTCTACTCACATCATACAGTTTTAAACTGTGGTGAAGTAATAACAAGCCAACAAATTTTCCAGAGAACAAATAAGATGCTGAGCATAATTCAATTGCTGGAAGAACCAGCTTCTCAAAAGAGTCAATTTTTTCAGGGTAACACAGTAAAGACTTCGACATCTTTCATTGCCGAGTTTCTCACCGAGTACCTAAATGTCCATCCATGGCATGCACCGGCGTGCTCCCCCTTCTTATTTACGGCAACAACGGCTCCCACAAAGTCTGGGAATCTTCTTGCTATTCGTACTATGGCATCCTCAGCCGCATGTTTAGGCTCCAGTCCCAGCCTCATACTTTCCACAACTTGATAACTGAATTTAATTACACAAGAAAATATCAAGATATGGATAAAGTAAATCTAATACTAAAACTTCCTTCAGTCCTTAATATAAGATTTACTTTAATGAAGAAATTGAACTACAAACTAGATCTTCTATTAAAGGCTAGAGGGAATATAAAATAGTATGGTTAAAACCTAAGAAATCTCACCACCTACCCACACTATTCAATACTACTTGACATCTAAAGTTTGAAATTACAACCGTAGTAGAATCAATAAGTATCCACAAGGCACACGGAATTTGACCAACAAAAGGGGTGAAAGCCGAAAGCTCCGACATTCACAAAAAAGGCATTAATCATCAGGTGCATAATATATTTGCATGCATTGAACTGCTGTATATTTTGGTGTCAGCCAATTTGAGTAATAAACACTTTAGTATCTTCAAATACCTATTTTTCAATTTTCAGCGAGCTCAGCACATTCTCTTCCTATAACCCAACCTTTAAAATTTTGTAAACAAAATGTTGGTTTCTTGTTACAGTTGTTGGCCTCGGCCACATCAAGTCAGAAAGTTTCACCAATCAAGATTCAAAGCATCTCTCAAACATAAGAAACTATAAATATTTTTGTTACCATGGAAGGAAGCGCATCATGATATCACCATCCCCAGTTGCACAACATGCACCAACTTCATTGTCAGCATATGCTGAGGATCCAACAATGGGACCATCCCCTACCCTGTCAAAGAGACTTTTCAAAATACTGTATTGGAAGCTTCTGTAGCAATATTTTGAGTGACGGGCAGTTTTTGCGTTGACACACATGGTAATATATCACTCCGCATGAGTATTTGAGCATTTAAGAAAATGATATCCTAAGGCCCAAATGTAATGCCTTCTGTAAATATATGTTTCTAAATCATTAGGCCATTCAGCACAAAGGAAAATGGAGGATAAAAGAAGAAAAGAGTTAACATTAAAAGTTTGGAAAAACAATTTGGAGGTCCTTAAAGTTTCACCTAGTTTTGAATCAAGTCCCTAAGCTTCCCCCCCCCCCTTCTCTTTTTATTTGGTCCTTTTAGTTTCTGCTGTCAAATCTGTTAGTCCTTCGTCTTTGAAATTGTTAACTAAGGACCAACAATGTTAAGAATTCCATTAGAAAGCACTGATGTGGCAAACAGATAAATTATTTTGACCACTTCGGCTCCGACTACGCATCTATGTGGAAAAAATTTAGCCATGTCTGAAACCACCTCAAATCTGTATTCAAGAATGACATTGGCTGAGCCCCCACCTTGCTTCACATGTTCTTCCACAATTGCTTCATCCAGTTACACATATCACACAAAAGAGGGATCTTCTATGAATTATTCTCCCATCTCCCTTTGCCAACGCCAACAGCATCATCAGCACCTTCACTGCTTGGAATTCAACATGGTCGCCCTCTCCAGCATCCACACCTTTGGCCAAGCCCACTACAGCTCCTTCTCCAACCACTTCTTTGGCACAAGCCTAGCTCCAATCAACCGGGCCCTTTAGAAAAACCTACAGACAACTTGTCCCAGCACGACCTCACCCAACACAGCAAACCTCAACATCTGAACAAGACGTACTACATCAACTTGATGAACCGAAAGGGACTGTTCTCTTCGGATCAGGATCTGTTTTCTGATGCTCAAACCAAGAAGTTAATGCAGAGTTTTGCATTGGACCAGAACTTGTTCTTCGAGAAGTTAAGTAATGCTATGACCAATTCCACTTGAAGGGAGGTCAAAAATTTTGTTCAAGATAAATTTTCTCACATAGATGCTTAGTCAGAATCAGAGTTGTCCAAATAATCCAACTTTTTGCAACACCAGTGCTCTATTTAGGAATTCTTAACATCGTTGGTTCATATTTAATGGTTTTAAACATGAGGGACTCACAGATTTGATGATAGAAACTAAAAGGACTCGGAAAAAAAAGAAAAGAAAAAAAACGCAAAAGGCCTTTGTTTAAAAATTTTATGGTCCAAAAGAACTTGAATTCGAGTATCGGTACTTTTTGTATATGAACTCTTTCAGAGTATCAGTACTTTCTGCGTACAAATACATGTTAGGTTTTCTGACCAATAAAATTTCCAAACAAGAACTTCTTACCAACTTTCCCACAAAAGAAAATTAGGGACCTGATTCAAAACTAGGTGAAATTATAAGGGCCTCCAAATTAAATTTCCCTACAAGTCAAACAAAATTTAAGCAAGCGTGTTGTACAGAGATAACATGGTGATTTCAGGAATGCACTGATAGCGCAGCAACTAGTGAGTTCAGCAAGGGAAATGCATGGTACTTTATACATACATACATATATGTATGTATATATGTGTGTGTGTGTGTGTGTAACAGTCTTACATAATGCATCTGCCTCCTGCCATTTCCCTTTCTATTTGAAAAAAAGGAGCTTCTGTAACTATTCTCCACTGCATGTTTTATACCATAGGAAATAATTCTAACATGAACACAAACATGAGAAAAGCTCTTGAATGCAGGAGTTCAATTAAGTAGCGCCAAAAATAAAGTTCAGGACTGGCATCTCAGGCAGGTTTGTTAGTTTAAGGTGAATGCAATAGTAAGAGGATGTAACTATTGGACAAATACATAATTACAGAAATCAAGATATGCATTAATCTGATATGTAGAATAGAATCCCTAATTCCCAATTGTAATCCCTAATTCCCAAATGTTAGGTTAGTTAGTTAAGGAGATAGTTAAGGAGAGATCAATGATTAGTTGAGAATGGTGTAGCTATTTTAGAATAGCATTAGCCAAGAGCAACAATAGTTGAGCTCCTTAGCTAATTAAGGGTTTAGGTAAAATTAGGAGTTAATTACAGATCTGCCCCTCATTAATGAAGTCAGGTGCCAGACCTGCCTTTGCCTCTTGTTAAGGCGTCAATAGCTACTAGGCTCTCTATATAAGGCCTAATACCCTCTCATTGTAAACTAGTGTTGTTATTCATTGAATTGGAGAATATTCAGCACTCTTGTGTCTCTCCCTCCCTCTCTACTCTTCCTGTCCAGATTCTCTCTTCTCTCTTCCCTTCTCCTTCTACCTATCTTTTCTACTTTTTCTACAAGGTTCTGTCTAAAATTACAGAACCATACCATAATCATTCTGCAATTGTCTACACTAATGAAGCTACGTGTGAAATTTTATAATTTCCTCAAGAGTAACATGTACAAATACAAAGCCAATAATAGCATAAATGATACCTCCTCTGGTCCTTAATATATAATATAAGGAATATTTACCTAATTTGATTAAATTAAGGAATTAGCTAAATCAGTTAATATGCCATACATTTTCTAAAACACCTTAGTCATTTTCCTTAATTCTCTCATTCCCTCTCCTCCTCGATTATTGCTGAGAGAGTATTAATAAGGGTAAATTAGAAAAAAATTGACAAATATGAAAAATATATCTTATATTTAAGATCAAGATCAACTTCCTAAATATATCCTACATTAAGGATTGGAGGGAGTATTGATATTGACCTGCTTAAGTGGTACAAAAAGAAATTGCAAGTGGCCTGGAAATAAAATGAGAAACAAGATAGCTCAAAAGGACTTCCCCCCCCCCCCCTTTTGGGTTAAAGAAACAAGGGAGCGCTAAAGGATAAGAAATCCTAAATAAATTCCACTATATGACACTTAAATGGTTTATTGAATTGATTCCAATTGCATATTTATTTTAACAATGGCATCCATATGACAAACGTACCTTCCAGGAATCTTGAAGGTTGCCCCATTGGTTGATGTGCCAACAGCAACACGCCCCATCTACACCACATATACGGATCATTTGCATTGGTAATTTTTTTGTAAATAAAAATTAATAAAGGGATGTGATAATCTTACCTTATCAATAACAGCCATTGATATGGTATCATGGCTGTGAAGACCGACATGAGGTAATAAAGAATCAATATCTTGCATATGAGCAGTATTGGAGCACATCTCCTCAGGAAGATTCAAAGACTTTGTAGGATGATATGGACCACAATTATCTACAGGGAGAACGTTTTCCCTAAAATTTGGTTGACATTTATTATCTTTCCATTGGGCCCACTTATTTATAGATTCTGTTGAACTAAGGTTTGTAGGTCCTGGAAGTCCCATAAAAATGGCAAATTCTGAGGCTTTCTCTCCTGCAAGCAAAGTGTGTTTGGTGTGTTTCATCACTAACTTAGCAGCCTTGATTCCATCCTTGACATATCTCATGGCAGCAACTGCTCCTACTTCCATAGTCAACTATGCATTTCCTTAGAAAAATACAGGACCAAGAAATCATGCTAAAGCATACAAAGGATAATGCATAAATGAAGGGTGCAAGAACAGATGCAAATGGTAATTGACAGTTACCCCATCCATGACCATAGCATCAATTGTAGTTTCTCCATTCTCATCTGGACTTCCACCAGGACCCACTGTCGAGAAGGTAGTAACAAATCAAAGCATGCCTTAATTTACTTGGTGTGATGAAGAAAAACGGATATTAATAATGAGATGTAATGTAACATGGAAAAAAAAAAGCACCAAAATTCTGCAAGGGTTCACTTTGTTTTAAGGGTAACGGTAGAGAAACATACTTAAAGAGTGCATGCCATTCCTCAGTTCTTTTTGCACCAAGAAAAAGGTTATTACAAATTTCACAATTTAACCACAAAGTTATTCAGCTTTATCTCTTCTCAAGAATTTTTGCACGCATTTTGACAGAAGTTTCTTAAGGGTGCCTCTGGTCCAAGAACCATTATATAACTGGAAATACTTGAGAGTTGGTCCCCTAAAAAACAGCTGATCATATTTGATATTTACTGTTTAATATCAATATTTCCTTGAAAATTTTTCAAGCAAAAATTTTGATTTGGTATAAAAGCATATCGTTCTTTCTAGCAAATTAGTTATTAAGCCATTAAAAAAAAGCACAAATTGGATAAAGAAAGTCTGAACAAATTGTTTCTTGACCACTTTGACTCCTACTATCCCATTGACGCACTCAATGAAGTGTGAAATAATTATAAAATGCTCCAAAAGCATAAAAAGGAGAAGGAACTATGCAATCGTTTCAACATACTTTTAATTGAAAGCAAGAACTAGTACCGCAGTATCAACTCATTTAAATATTTAATTTTCAATAGCAGCTTATCTTAATATCAATTTAACCGACCACACATTCCAAGTCCAAACCTATTAAGAAGAAAAAAGTGTTTCTCTTTAAATAATCTAGGCTCAGTTCCCCCTCAATCAAACCCTTTTGAATTAAGATTCTCACCCTAGTTTCAAAATAATTAAAGAAATTCACTCACCAGTTCCATCACACCTTAGTTCCTCACAAGCTGAGCAACCATCTACGACAGCATCCACAGCCGAAGACCCACCATCAACCGACCTCCATGCAGCTCTGACCGCCTCAAGGAAGGGCCAGGTGCTCACAACCAGAGGATACTGCTCCGATTCCAAAACTTGGTGACCCGAAACCTAATGGGAAATAGGCAAAAAAAGCTAGGAAACTTGATAAATTCACCTGAGAAATTAAAGAGATCACTATTTGATGAGAAAGACAGATAAATATTACAGCCGGCAAGTTTTGATTTTATTGGATGCCACCAAAGGGACTTAATTTTCAACTTTTCATCAATGTCGACAACAAAGCATGTGTTGAGCTACTACCTTGAGTTCCACAAAGTGCAGTAATGCGAGCAGACAGAGAAACTTCAAGAGTGGACTGCTTCTGGGTTGCAGCATCGGCCCCATGCGGAAGGCCATTGCCAGATTGGAAGTCTCTGACTAATCGGATATCTGCGTGCCCGACGCTGAGGGTGTGTTTGTTCAAGGCTAGGACGTGAGATTTATAATTTTATTTGGTTTAAAAAGAGGGGAAGGGAGGGGAGGTTTGATTTATTATTTAGTTTAGAAAGGAAGGTGAGTGGAGTTAATTATAAATGGATAAAAATATCTTTTTTTCTTTATTTATATATTTTATTTCTTCTTTTATTTTTTAATTTATAAATCTCAAAAAATTTATTACCTTAAGTATATATGATAGCAAAATTTCATATATTTTAAAGGATATTTTATTGACTTTTATATATTATCTCATTAATTTTATTATGATAAAATATTTTAATATGTTTTTGATAACTTCTCATTTTTAGTAAATTTGATATATGTTTTGATATAGTCAATGCATCATTAATGCTAAAATAAAAAAAAACTTATAAGAGATTTTGATAAGATATAAATTTAGTACATAACTTAGGGGTTTTAATTCCAAATATGTTAGCTTTAAATTAAATTAGATATAGTTAAATATATTTAAACAATAAAATAATAAATTTGGTTCATAATTTAGAATGTTTCTTTATAAAAATAGGCATGTATATTTTAATCCAAGTGTTATATAATTGTTTTAAACAAGAGGGGTAATGTTAGAATATTAAAAATAGGTAGGGGTATTTTGATCAAAATGGGAACAATGTTTCTCTCCCCTCTAAAAACCCCCAATTTTGGAGGATTGAGAGGGTAGGGGAGGGGCGAAAAAAAGACAGAATTTTTAACATTTCCCCCCTTCCTCCAACCAAACACATTTTTTCTATCTCTAACTCCCCTCACCTAACCTCCCATCCAAAAACCCCCCCAACCAAACAAAACCGAGGAAACTAAAACCAACTATCAGATGATTATTATTATTATTATTATTATTATTATTATTATTAGAATAAAATATTCCAAGTCCTACGTTTACTTTAGTTACACACACCTCCTATCAATTTTAAAAACTGATACAAACCTTTTTTAATATATATTACACAAGTATTTGATAACTTTGACTTATAATTACTTCTTTGCTTAAAATACCCTTATGTAATATAAAAATTATTTAAACATTTATATTTACTCAAAACATTATACAACCAAGAAATAATTTTAATATTTTTTTCAAACTTTCTAATATATTTATTAAAAGAATTTATCAAATTTTCAATCAAGTTTTTTATTTGAATTACTAAATAGTTGTTTTAGTGAAAAGGAAATATTATAACCCAATCGAATATGTAGATGGAATGTTCGACGTAAGGTAAAGACTGAAAGAATTACAAAGCAATTAGCTACACTTCAATTTTCTTGGAGCGGGTGAACTTGCGCATGCGATTGGCATACCAGGATTACAACCTCTTAAAATTCTACAATGATTTTGTTAAAAAGAAAAACTATTGATATGCGATCTAGAATTTAGTGACTTATACCATTTTACTATTGGGATTTTTCATCGCTGCAATTCTCTTCATTGCGGCGGCTATTGTTTTTTTTTCCCTGAAACTTACAAACCCTAAAAAATAAACTAGTGATTTGAGATGATAAAATGTAAATTAGTAAATAAAAATTATTTTAATATAAATTTTAATGTAAAAATATATTTTTAGAATCTTTTTATAATATTCTTGAAGGGCTTAATGGTTTGGATTTAAGTATATCATTTGAAAATAGAAGGGATGTCAGTGTAATTAAGGTAAAACAGAAGGCAATCAGAGTATTTTACTCTTATTATTATTATTATTCAAAAGTTTATTTTTAGTCATGTAAGGGTTTGTTTGAAATGACAATCAGAGTTTTTAAAAAAAGTTTTCAATCATGATTTACGATGTGTAAAATAAGTATATTAGAAAAGTTGCATCTTGGTTTGCTTGAACATGTTTATCATAAACAAATCCAAACAAGCACTAATTTAACATTAAATTTCAGTTTGGTCATTTAATTTTAAAAATTAACTTTTAAGTCATGTAACATTAACATAGATAGTCTCAAATGATGATTTTTTTTTTGTAATAATTATTGTTATTTCAAAAATTAAAATTAATATGTCAGTATTTGAAAATGTTTTGTCAGCATTAAATTCTTGTTCAAAGTGCAAACTTGCCCAATAATTTTTCGTGAATATGCATATAAGGTCTGAAACTATAATACCACTTTGTACTTAAATGTAAATCACTTGTATAATAAAGTTTAGTTCAAAATATAAATAATTTGTAGGTAATTAATAGTTTTACTCAATTTTACCCCTATTAAATTTCAATTGGAAGAAGAGAAAGATGAGAGAAATGTATGAAAATCATTTGTAAGATAGGGAGAGATAAAAATTTTATTAAGAGCAAATATAGAAAAGTTTATCAATTGAACACATTACTTGGTATGCAAGAATGAAGTATACCTAACTTATATATATAGGTACATAGTGGTATTATCTTGAGTGAAAAAAAAATGAAGTTTTGAAAAGTTTGCAAAAATATCAATGTCATAAAGCGTGAGTTAAATTTTGTTGTGGGTCCATGCTATTTTGGCACATGGATGCTGGTGTAGTATGAAATGTATGATTAAAAAAAGTGATTAAGCGCACTCTTGTTCCCATTGCCCAAACTCGAAACTCCATCGTCCATACCACCGGCACACCACCACCTTCCCTCTCCGTTGACCACCACACGTGAAGTTCAATGGAGAAGCCACTACCAAAATGATGAAGCTTCTTGAGTCATCCAATTTCTTGGTAACCTCCGTGCCATCTTCATTCTCACAGCATTCAACACAGATCCAAACATATTCAGAGATATGGAGGTCTTTGGGATTCCCCTTAGCACTTTGAGCTTCATGTGATGCGATGAGATCATATCCTTCTTCACCTCATTCATAGATATTTTGTACGGTGTATTGACGGTGGCTGGAGGGTCAAGGTTGCGATAGTGTTTCATAGCATCGATGACTTTGAGCTTCTTTCTAAGATTGTTGACATTGAAGGACGTAGTTGAAGATTAGATATTATCTTATTTGTTTTCCATGCTTCTTTGAAATGAGAGATGAAAATGCCAAAGCCATTTATTGGGAATGTATGCTTCTCCATGCTGGCTATTGAACTCTTACATTTGAATGGAAAGAAAATTAGGGAGGAAATAATACTATGAGAAAAAATTCCAAAAAATGATACTTTTTTTATAATATTTTAGAAAGTTATCCTTCCTAGCATTCCCCCTATTTAATCTTTACAATTATTGTTGTCATTTATTAACATGAGGCTCCCTTGTTTCATCCTTAAACCAAGATCATCAATCTCTTCACTTCCAAATCCATTGTCACTTTCAAATCTGTGAAAGGGTCAAGTGATAAGGCATGGCGATGTAGGTTGAGGGAAAAATACACTGTTGCATTATGTAAGTGATAGGGTAAACCTAGACATGGTTGTAGGGAACACATTATAAAAGTAACAAATGTTACTTCAATTAATGACCTTGCAACCTTTTCAAGGGAAATTTTCACCTAAGATCATATTATGGTTCCATACGCACATTAGCAAAAAGTTCATAGAACACATACTAGTATAATACTAAAATAAAGGCAAAGGAGGAAAAAGTAGGAGTTGGGATGATTGGTAGTATTGGTGCTGAGACTAGAGGTGTACGTGGGGACGTCGCCAATGGTAGAGGGAGCTAATTTACAAACTCAATCGTAGTATGAAGAAGATTCGTTAAGGGGAAGGGTTTTTTTTTTCCAGTTGATTAGAGACGCTTTGACAGGGGGTTGTGTCTAATCACATACCATTAACTGGCGGCTTAACCATGGAAGGAGGACTTTGACCCCGACATCAAATCTATCTCTAAAATTTCTGCGTGGGTTGATTTCCTAACACTTCAATGGATTATTGTGACAAAGGGATGCTATTTACATGTTGGGTAGTCAAATCGAGCATGTAACAAGGCTTGATAAGACTACTCTGAAGTACACCAAGGGGAGATTCACGAGGATTTATGTGGAATTGGATTTAAACAAATTATCACTACTCTATGTCAATAGCAAGGAGAGGTAAATGGAGTATGAAAGTATCCATTTGATTTGTTTGGCTTATAGTCGATATGGACGCAATAAGGATCATTTCCCTTACAAGAAAATTACAGGTGAAAACCACAATGGAAGGGTGTCTCAAGGCAATGCCTAAGATGGAGCAGGGTCTCTTACATCATGGGCATTAAGGGCCGGTATCTTGCTGGACAGCCAACAAGGGAGGACAAACTCACCCTTTGGCGAGTAGGTGGTGGTCCAACGTGTATGATCTTGGAAACCTGTATCCTCGTGATTTTTGGGTTAATAGTGGTAAATGAGATTATAGGAGCGATACTAGCACAAGACCAAAGGGATCTTGTTTTCTAATATAGACTAAGGAGGGTGAGGTGGATGATCCTTTAGTTTTCTTGGGGCCTAATTGTGGAAATTTCTAATTTTAATAGGTCAGAGTATTAAAAGAGAAAACAAGTAGAGAAGGTAAAATTGGTGCATAAGATGTTGAGGCAGGCTAATGTGCATAAGGGCCCAAATCCTATGGAGTACTATTTGGAAATTAAAAATGAAATGGGCCTACCTTTATTTGGGCCAAGACATTATTAACATGAGAAGTGAGAACTTGGGGGTAACTTTGAATATGGGCGAGATAGCCTCGTTAATTTATAATTAGCTCTATTAAAGCTCAAGGGATCAAGGTGCAGACATACCAAGTGGCCCACTAAACTTGGGCTGGCTGAATTCACTATGAGTAACAACCTCTTTTAGAGGAATCGATGTAATTGCATGGGCTTGTCGATGATGGAAGCATGCAATCTTAGTGTTACGTTCTTCGTCTTGTGATTATAGTCCCTTGTTTGTTATCTTCCTTGGCTTTTAGTTGATTTGAAGTCTCAATACAAGTTTTACTTTTTGGCTTTGCTTGAATTGCGTTAACGAGGAGACAAGGCAATGCCTTTGGCGAAATGTTTGAAGTATAAAAATAGTAAGGTGGGGGAAGCAATCAAGTTCAATAGAGGGATTTGGTGCTGTCAAACCTCATAATATTTTGACATTTATTAGAGTATTAACACACAGTTCAATGGACGAACAGAAATAACATAAACATACTGATATAAAGTACTTGATCATATTATAAGAATCCTCACAGGGTTTATACGTAATATTTACAAATTCCCAAAAGATGATATAAAACTACATATAACCATCACCAATGCTTGGACATGACCGTAAATTCTCAATTACCGGTATCTACCTACTTAACAAATTTTAAATTTGTGAAAAATGGGTGATATTCATACGAATCTCAGTAATAACACACAATCAATCATATAAAATGTGATAAATAAACATGCAATGTACCATATAATGTAACAGAATAAATATATTGCAAACATGTCTGTCTGTTTGGCGTTCAGGATCAAATGACTGTTTGTCCCTACTAGCCACATTGTGTACACTATTTAAGATTAAATGACTGTTTGACCCTTACTTGCTATAATGTTCCGAAGCAGATAAATGTCTGTCCATACTTATCTCACTACCTCAGCTGGGTCCCATTTGTCCTGATGGTATTTGTGCTTTTTCCACTGGGTGGTACTTGTGCTTTTCCCACACCACAGCTAGGTTTTGTAACAAACAATTCATATCATAAAACATGGCAGCACAAAGCATATAAATAATCACATAATATATAAAAGATAGAGTTACTACTTGAACACCTTTCCGATTACTTGTCTTTAGTTATTAATCTCTGGGCTGGTCTGGGCAAAGATCAAACCCTATAGGTTAGAATTCATGACAAATGTGTCATTATTTGGTTAAATATCTTCTAAGTCTAGTACATTAAGTTAAATGGAATTAAATAGACCTCTACATTGGCTTCTAGTGCATGTTCTTATCTTTTGGAGTCAAACTTGACTTAATTGACCTTAAACTCTTCAAATCCGTAGGTCAACCCAACTTGGTAGTTTTGACTCCCAAATTTAAAAATTCATAACTTCATCTAAAAAAAATTGAAATGGGGTGGTTCCAAGTCCTATGAAAATCTCTTTAAGTCATCTTTCAAGTAAAAATACCATTTAGGGCTAATTACAAGGTTACAACCTCAAGAATTCATGACCAACATTACTATCCAATAACACATTCCAGAGTTTGATTTATGATTTCAACAGTGCATATCTCCTAATTTACAGAGCCCAATGTCGTATATTACCCATCATTGGAAAGCTTAGGATATCTACTACAACCCTATAAAATATAATAATAATTGGACATGTTTTGATCATTTAAAAAAAGCTCACAAACAGACTACTGTGAATTTGGCATATTCAGCAACACCCTTTGAATTCTAAAATTAGGGTTTTCTAATCAATTGTCCAAAAATTATAACCACATGCTATCCCTACATAATTTTAGCCATAGAATCTATTTCTAACATCAAATTAATCAAATTCCAGCTCAATCACCACTAAGCAGGTCTGACCAAATCTGACCCCTAAAACACAAATTGTTTTTGCAACTTTTAACCTTTAAACATGTAATTAGCCATCATAAACCCTTAACTAATTACATATTCATAATCAATCAGCCATTAGAGCTCAATTTTGACACCTTGGAAAAAACCCTAAGGGGTCTAGAACTCCAAATATACTCAACAAAATAGCAAGACGTTATGCTCAATTTAACACTTTCGATTACCTCTACGCGTCTATCCGATCGGTTCGGAATTTTGGCAGTACTTCCTCCAAGTAGATGGCACCAAACTCCTCAGATTAGAAATATGGAACCTTAGCAATGAAGCTCTCATCAAGTAGAAGAAGATTAATGAAGGCTTCAGGAGTTGAAAAAGTGATTTTGGGCTTCGAATCAGCGAATAACACAAAAACTTCTCTCCTCTTTCTTTTCCTCTGAATTTTTTTTCTTGATTTTCCTTGTATTTTAATGAGCTTAGCCGAATTTTGGAGGAAGAAGAACTGGTATGAAATTTTTTAATAATTTATGACACATGTCTTAGAAGCCAGTGTGTTGGATGCTCCTTTTTTAGAATTATAGGGTAACCGGCGATTCTAGATACCAGATGTAACACCTCAAACCAAACAACCAAATACTTAACCAAAGTATTTGAAATATCACCAAAATGATGTTCAACATCCAAATCATCAAAATACAAAATCAGTTCAAATAAAGCCCACATCGCAATGTTAAATTAAATACTCAAAATATTTTAGCAAAACAAACTAAAATGCGGAAGTTTTAAGGTCATGGCAAATAACAACAACATAACATGTGCTCTAGGAGTATAAGAGAGCCTTCAAGACTCACTCCATAGGTTCCTTCCCTTACTTCCTACTAGAATAATCACTTGAAAAATGTTAATTTATAGCGATGAGATTTCACGTCTCAGTAACCACTGAAAGTTTCTACCATACATGATTTAAAACAAAGGACTGATTATATATACATATTCATGTACCATAATCCTCATACAAAATAATTTCAAATTTAATCATCATTGTGTCAATCTATGTTTTCATCACAACATGTAATATACAATTATGCAATATGGAAGATGTAACCATCCTTATATCATCGTCCATCTTTCTACCGCTGACTCGAGCCATAGGCTAACACATAAGCTCGTTTGGATTAGCTTATGGAAGCTCCATAAGTGCTTATAAATCATGATTCACAGAATACGAAGTAGCTTTTACGGTCTACGAGGTAGCTTTTAAGGTCTATGAGGTAAATATGTGGATGAGATTTATCTCGATTTACGTAAATCGGGCTTATATAATAAGCCCGATTTACCACCGCTCAACCAAACAAGCTATAGTCTAACATAAACCTATCCATTTTACTGGATTGTCCCAAACTCACCAGTTCTTAAGATACACCCAGCTAAAGGTATAGAGCTTAAGTCTGAACTATGGCTCCCCTCCTTTAAAAAAATAACTAAGGAGGTGTCACATGTCCCACAACTTTAATGCAATCCCAGCCAAAGGAAAACATGGAAGAGGGGCCCTAACAAGTGCCATCTACTGTGCACCGAGTGATGGCATACCACGTGGTAAAAGATCTAAACATAAAAATTCATCTTTACTCCAACCCATCACAAATGCAACCACCATGATAGTTATTTTTAATCACCAATTAAAAGACAAGGTAAAATAAATCATGCTTCCATTCGTATAAAATATCATCACATATTTAAACATGCTAAAAAAGATAATAATAATCCAACAATACATTAATTATAATTAAATTATTAAATATGTGAACAAAATACGTTATAGAGAAATTTACTTATAACATTACTTATTTGAGAATTTACAATACATACACATATACATATAATTTAGTCCTTTTTAAAAAAAAAATAGTCATTCACAATCATACACAATTTCACAAGTATATGGAAGAATATTGAGAGTTACCAAAACTCCTCAGCTTATAAATAAATACTAAGAAATGTTACTGCAAAGCTCCTCATAAATAAAAGTCTAAAATAATTATAGACATAAAAATTTATCAATATTTATATATATTAATTAGAAACTATTCTAAGTTACTCTAAAGCTATATTGGAGCCTTAAAACTACTTTTGACAATTAATAGAAACCCAATGTATTATGTATATGCGTGTGGGTGTATGTGTGTGTCTATATATATATATATATATATATATATATGCTTTTAAACATATGGCTTGGTGGTTTGCAAGTATGTTGTTTTCTCATTCATTACAAGGCATGAGTTTGGTTCAGCACAGTTCAATGATATATGTACACATTTATATCTGCTGGTTTGAAAAGACATGGTGTACAGAAAAGGAAAAAGGATTGATGGATTATGAGGACGCATTTGGGTCTTTATATATATAAGATATAAAGACACACAAATGGGAAAAATAACACACACACACACACACACACACACACACACACACACATATATATATATTGGTTCTATGAAAGAGCTTGAAAAAAGACACCTTACCTACACGTGTTAATGGAGAAGAGGGGGAGCTTTGCACAAAGAAGTAGAAAGAGGGAAAAATAAGGAAGATGAGGTGCTGGAAGGTGAGAAGATAAATGTGAAGGGAGAGTTACATGGGAAACACTTTATGCTCCAAGTCTTGTGGCAATGAGTGGCATTTGCCTCAGCTCTCACTCTAACTCTCGGCTCTCTCTTCCCTCCATCAGCGGCCACCCAAACTTAAACCTGAAGAGCGTCTCATCTTCACCTTGGATCTATCTTTATCTTCGAGTTGTCTGCATCTTGGATCAGTCCGACGATGCCTTGATATCTTCAATCTGTGTTCACCTCCGATCTGTGGCCTGAGCTCTTTAGCTGTGGTTTCTTCAAAGTTTTTTGGTGGTAGGTCTTCTCGAAGTTTACCGTTTCCATCAATTTGAAGGTTGAGCTATTCAACCTTCCACCTGCTCTTGAAGTCCGATGGAGTTTGTTGCAAAACAACTAATCTTGAACCTTCTCTCTCACAGGCGATCTCGTCTCCACCAGTGTCGTATGCAGTGAAACACCTCAAACCAAATAAAAAAACACTTAACCAAAGTATTTGACATATCGCTAATAAGGATGTTCAACATCGAAATCATCAAAATACAAAATCAGTTCAAATAAAACCCATATCATAGTGTTAAATCAAGTTCTCAAAATATTTCAGCAAAACAAAATAAAATGTGGAAGTTTAGGGTCATGACAAATAACAACAACATAACATATGCTCTAGGAGCACAAGAGAGCCTTCAAGGCTCACTACATAGGTGTCTTTCCTTGCTCCCTACTAGAACAATCACCTAAAAACTGTTAATGTAAGGGATGAGATTTCATATCTCCATAACTACTGAAAGTTTCTACCGTATACAAGCAACCCACATATGATAAAAAGAAGGAGCTGATTATGTATATATTTGTATGGACCATAATCCTCATACAAGAAAATTACTAATTTAATTATCATCATGTCAATATGTATTTTCATCACAACAAAATTATGCAATATGCAAAATGTAACGTCCCTTATATCATCATCCATCCTTATTTCTTTGATTAGAGCATAGGCTAACACATAGTCCAATAGAAACTCATCTATTTAACTGGATTATCCCAAACTCACCAGTTCTTAAGATGCACCCAGCCAAAGGTGTAGAGCTTAAGTCTGGACTATAGCTCCCCTCCTTAAAAGAACACAACTAAAGAGGTGTCATATGTCCCACAGCTCTAATGCAATCCCGGCTAAAGAAGAACATGGAAGAAGGGTCCCTGACAAGTTCCATCTACTGTGCACCGAGTGATGGCATACCACGTGGTGAAAGATCTTAACATACAAATTCCTCCTTACTTCAGCCCATCATAAATGCAACCTCCATGACAATTATATTTAATCATCAATAAATATAAAGAAAAGACAAGGTACAATAAATCATACTTCCATTCATATTAAATATCATAAAAATTCAAACATGCATAAAAGGAACCAATAATCTAACAATACATTAATTATAATTAAAATTATTACCTATGTGAATAAAAATGATTTATAAAGAAATTTGATTGTAACATTATTTATTTGAGAATTTATAATATATACACATATACATATAATTCAGTCTATTTTTAATAAAAAGATATTTATTCACAATCATACACAATTTACAAGTATATAGGTGATAAGTATATATTTTATAATTAAATAGGTATAGATTTTGAGATATATTTAAATTAAATTTATGAATTTTGTATATCTATTTAATTATATTTTATACATTTTTCTTACCTTAATCAAATATAAGATAATAAAAGACTTTGACAAAAATCTATTCATACCATATTTTGTTGTGCATGAGATATTATATGAAATAAAATAAAACTGCAAAGGGAGCCAAAAAGCAAAAATACAATATATATATATATATATATATATATATATATATCCAAAGAGATGAGAAAGGTGTGATGCTGGCATAAGATAAAGGAAAAAAATGTGGACCCCATACGATAAAACAAGCAACAGATAATGTATATCTCAATAATTGAATATAGTATATTGGATAGATTAGAAGACAAAACGCGTGGGACCCGAGGCAAAGAAAAATGACCCTAAATTACATCTATAAAAAGGAAGCAAAGGAGGACGTGACGGAACAGAAAAAAAAAGGTGAGGAACGAGAACGGAGAAAGAGGCAGCACACTAATGGCAGTGCAGGAGCGAGGAGAAGAGGAGATTACAAGAAAGAGGATGATGCTAAAAAGAGTATGATCTTGAGGATAAATTGTATTAGTATTCTCTTCCTTAATATTCTTCTTTTTCTCTGAAATCTGAACTCTGGGAATGATTTATTACTAGTATTGTGATTTGATTTTGCTGAACATGAGTAGCTAATATTATCATTCTAGGATTCTCTTGAACCTATTTATGGATTGAACTATTTATTTACTCTATTTTGCATTAAATGAATTTTTGTATTGATTTTATCTTGCTCTTAATGCCTCTAAATACCTGATCAGCACTTAGTTGTCTTGTTCACTTAAATTAATCTTGAGAAAGGTAATTTAAGTGTAGGACTTGGGTAAAATCATATTAGACTTAAAGTTTAGGTAATAAACGGATGATTTGTTAGTATCATAGAGATATAGTTACTAACCTAGCATTTTCAGATTAAGATTGGTGTCTAAAATTAGTCCTTATTAATTGATAAAAGAGATTGATCAATTTATTAGGATAAATATTTGGTTTGGACTCGAGAGATCATTATCAAATGCCTTAGAATCTTAGACAAATACATATATTCATTTATTTCTTATTGAGGGTAAATTAATTAGTTCATGAAATAAAAAGGGAATAGACGATCCTATGTCTTTAATACTCATGAAATTAAGTCCGGTTTTCCTTCTGTTAGTTCTGTTGATTTTTCCTTTTTTTAAATTAAAACAAAACAATTACCTAACCTAATTAAGAATATAATTACTAAAGCTAGTTCGAGTTCTCTTTCCTTAGTCCTCGTTGGAACGATCTTTTTATTACTTGAGACCCGTAGGCTTGTGGTAAAGCTAGACGACTAATAATGGGAGAATATTCAGAGTTACCTCTACTCCCTAACTCACCAAAAATCACATAAAAAGCTACTCCAAAACTCTCAATGAGAGTCTATATCACCATAAACATAAGATTATATACTAATATATAATTCAACATTATTATAGGGTTACTCTAAAGCTACTCTAGATATACTCTATAGCCTTAACGTCCCATACTAATTTGCTGGAGGAGAAAAAAATAGAGAACCTATATATATTTTGACACATACACACATACAAGAAATAATATCATTATACAATGTATGGGTTGAGATAGTGAGAAGGGAAGTAAAAAAAAGGTTTTCTCTAGTATATATATATATAATAAAAAAACTATACCCATCGGCGACTACATATATATTAGAAAATTACACTTAATGGATCCTATTATATATTCATGAGAAAAAGGAATAAGGTATCATGAGTAAAATAATTAATAAATATATTAAGAAAAAAAAGTGGGTTTGGGAGAAGTGTATAAAATATATATGTACATATACCCTTAACCCACAACAGTGTGAGGATATGGGGAAAAAATAGAAAACTGGAATCTTGACTAATGATAAGTTACTGAACACAATTAATGTAGGCACCCAAACCGAAGAAAGAAGAGATAGAGAAATTGCTTGTTTAGTTGGAAGTCAATGGAGTTCCTAAAAGAAAAGAAAATAAAATAAAATAAAACGTAACACCTACAAAACTGAAATTGAGTGTGGGATGAAGACAAGTAAATGTATCTACACACACATTTCTAAATGGTAAAAAGAAAATTAAAAGGGGTTTGAAGTGACTAAAATGTAATAAAAAGGAACAGGGATGGAGGCAAGTAAAACACATGTCAAGTCAATATATATGTATGTGTGTGTGTGTGTGGACAGTGAGGGGATCAGCTGACAAGACTATTCATCATAAAAAAAGTGGGGAGGGGAAGCAGGAGGAATAATTGAAAGGACCGGTTATCCTTAGGAAATCAGAGACAGAAGGGCAAGTGGAATGAAGAAGAGAGAAGAAAAGTACCTGGGGATGCGACACCTAGAATTGATCAGAGTGTAAGGAAATAAGGTATTTATAGGAGAGATGTTAGGGTTAGGGCTGACTCCTATTAAAATAATAATTTTTTTGAAAAATAATAAAATAATAATAACAATAGTATTTTGACATCATTTATTTTATTTTATTTTATATAGGGTTAAGGTGCAAAAATACACATGAGTTTTTTCCAAAATAGTGCCAAACACCAAATGCTTTTTTTAGGGGCAAAAGTGACGTGTGATTACAAAAATGGGGCAAAAGTCACAATTTTAGTTAAATAATATGACGCCTGTTCAATTCACCTTAAATGTGCCAGTTGTTGTCCATATGTTATTTTTGGTTGTGCAAGCATGCTCATAGTGACGGTTATGGATGATTTTGAACACGATGGCACTGATTTTATGTCTATTGTAAATCTTGGTGAGGCAAATCTTGATAGCAATAGGGCAGATAACATTTATATTGGGGGGTGACTAGGGTGCTAGTAGTCTAAAGATCCATTAGTTGTTCACGTACGTGATTAATTTTGGTCAAAAAGTTTGCTCCAACTCACCCTTTTTGGTCAAAAAGTTCAAACTCATGGTTAAAGTTTTCAAATTAACGGAAACTGTGATTTTTGCCCAACTTTTGTAATCATATAGTCACTTTTGCTCCATTTTTGTAACCACAGAGTCACTTTTTCCCCTAAAAAAGCATTTGGTATTGGGTGCGATTTTAGGAAAAACTCATGTGTATTTTTGCACCTTAACCCTTTTATTTATTTATAAATATGGTTTTTTTGAATAATTATTTTAAGAAGGTATTTTATTTTATATTATTATGATTATCATCATCATCTTTAAAATAAATATTTAGAACTTGATGCTTTGTTTAAATTATTAAATGATTTTATACTCTTTTCTTAAATAAAATCTAGACTATAACTATCTATAAGCTCCAAAAATCAAGGATGTTACAATTCTCCCCTTCTAAATAGAATTTTGTCCCTAAAATGCAACACATAAACTAAAGGACATACCTAGTTAAACAAATGAGGGTACTCTTGCCTCATCTTTTCCTCTGTCTCCTACGTGGCATCACCATGGGTCATTCCTCTCCATACAACCTTCACAAGTTTGATGGTCTTTTTTCTTAATTACTTGTCCATCACATCCACAATCCGCTCTGGCTCAGCTTTATATGTCATATTATCTATGAGTTCTATCTCTTCCACTTCAATAACATGGGAAGGATCTATTTGATACTTCTTTAATTGTGACACATGGAAGACATCATGAAGGTTTGCCAGCTGTGAAGGTAATGCAATTCTGTAAGACACTAGTCCCACTCTCTCCAAAATCTCATAGGGACCCATGAAACTAGGTCAGAGCTTCTTTACTCGAATCTCTCTACCAATGCCAGTCATCAGTGTGACTCTTAAAAATACATGTTCACCTACCATGAACTCCAACAGTCGCCTTCTCCTATCAGCATAACTCTTCTGTCTGCTCTGGGCGGTGAGAAGTTTCTGCTTAATTATCTTAATCATTTGAGTAGTTTTTTCCATCAAATTTTGACCTAGTAAACTTCGCTCATTTAATTCTGTCCAAAAAATAGGAGATCTACACTTTCTTCCATACAATGCCTCATAAGGTGTCATCTCGATGCTTGAGTGATAACTGTTGTTATATGCAAACTTTGCTAGAGGAAAGTAATTGTCCCAACTTCCTGCTAGTTCAATAGCGTATGCTCGCAACATATCTTTTAGAGTCTATATGGTCCTCTCAGTCTGCCTATCAGTTTGGGGATGCTAAGCAGTGCTGGACCTCAAACGAGTACCCATAGCATCCTACATGTTAGATATGATTAGTTTTGATGATGACAAATATAGATGTCAAATATTAAGAGCAAAAAGTTTTCACAATATACTTATATCTTACATTGACTAACTACTATATTTAATGTTGCATATCTTGTAGATTAGTCAAGCAATGAAAGAAAGAGATTGAGAAATGAAGAACTTGTAAGAATTAATGAAGAACATGAAGATTTAAGTTCTATGGGCACTGTAGCATACAGTTACTGTAGTATATGAAACTGTAGCAACACTGTAGCATCGAGTGATTTTAACAATCACTCAAGTGATTTTTCAGAATCACTCGAGTGATTCTGGAAATAGTGAAAATCACTCGAGTGATGTCCAGTTTTTCAGGCTCTGTTTTCTGTCTAGTTGAACGAGGTTTGGTAATTCAATCATATCTCTCAAAATATAACTCCGATTGAGACAAAACTAATTGCATATGAAAATGGACTTCCAATGCGTCATCTTGACACCAGAAGAAACATCAAACGAGCTTAGATGAATCATACATGAATGTTTGAAGTCGAAGTTGAAATCAGCGTCACCTTCCAGAACAGCTTGGGTATTTTAGCCATAACACTCAAACCACTGATCCTATTAAGCTAAAACCAGTTCCATATGAAACTAGACATAAAGAGCTTTCCATTGATATATAATATGTCAATTTTGGAGTTATATTCGAAGAGTTATTCTATATGGAAGTTGACCCATATTTGTTGTCAAATTGAAAGAGTAGCTACGAGTTCAAGTGGTCTAAACAGAGAGCACCCGAGTGATTTACATAATCACTCTAGTGATTAGGAAGATCACTCAAGTGAAATACGTCAGATGGCAGATCACTCGAGTGGCACAAAAATCACCAAAATAATTTTTCACTGTTCTCAAAATCACTCCCAGTGATATCGAAATCACTCAAGTGATTCTGTTGATTTTGCAAATCACTTCTAGTGCAAGCCAAATCACTGCAAGAAAAATTCACTATTTTCAATTTCACTTCCAGTGCGTCTTAAATCACCGGAAGAAAAATATACTATTTTGGAAATCACTTCTAGTGATAGTCAAATCACTCGAGTGATATTTAAAATTTCCAGATTCACTTTCAGTGGATTGAAAATCACTGCAAGAAAAATTTACTGTTTGCAAAATCACTTCCAGTGATGCCAAATTCACTCGAGTGATATATGAAGTTTGCCATATCACTTCCAGTGGATGCTGAATCACTTTCGGTGAATTACTCACTTTCTCAAATCACTTCCAGTGAACCAGAATGCACCTCTAGTGAAGCCAGTATGCCTCAGATCACTACAAGTTAGATGTTATATGATCGAGTGATGTAATGATTTTAGGACAGAAGAAGCCCCCCATGCACAGCCATTAAATTCCAATAAGAATCAGAATGCTTCCAGAGAATCTGAATCACCTCCGGTGAAACCAAGATTACTCCCACTGGATATCAAATGCCTTAGTTCACTTTCTGTAAGATAATATCCAATCAAGTGATTATGTTGATTTTGCAGATTACTTCCAGAGACGTGCCAAGATCAATTGATATGAAGTTTTGTCAGTTTCACTTCTTGTCAGCATCTATGATCACCCAGTGCACTCTTCACTGAATCAGAATCAGTTCCAATGACAGTCACATCCAGAAATCAAGATTACTTCCAGTGAAATGCTTCTGTAGTCAAGTGTTAATTGTTTTATCTTCTAAAAATCACCTCCAGTGAAATCAAGTTTACTTCCAGTGATTCTTTAGTTTTTCAAGATCACTTCCAGTGAAGTTTGTAATCACTTGAGTGATGTTTTCTAACGGCTATTTCTTTGAGTGCTTTTACAGGTGTTATGCACTACCGATCACATGCCATACAACGAATCAACACTCAGTGACAACAAACCATGTGCAACATGACTATTTAATAAATGATTCAACGAACGTGCAAAACAGAAAGAAAGCAACACTGAAACATTTGTCAGAGCACGATCAACAGAAAACGCTGAAGTATCTGTCAAAGCACACGATGGGTTTCAATGGGAAAATATTTGAATAGACATAATGGCTCTCACAGCTTCTGCTATATAAGCTTAATCTTTCAAAAACCAGAAAAGAGAGACTACAGCGAACTGAGATACACACGAGCAACAAAGCGACGAGAACCCAACTACATCAACATGCTGTTATAAGTCTTCTGCCTCATGCACTCTCTGCTATACTCCATTTCCAATATCATGTATATTTGAGAAAGTGAGAATATATGTATTGTACTTCAGTAAGTATCATATCTACTATGTGAGAGAGTCTGTGAACACTTCATCTGTATTTTAGAAGTGATCTCAAGGTAGAGAGAACTTGAGAGGATTGATCAACTTATAGGGGAAGTTGTATAGTGAATTGTCAGAGACTTTCTGCTCATAAGACTTACAAGGTGCAAGCAGTAGAGAACGTTGTTACTCATAAGACTTACAGTGGTGTAAGTAGGAGAGAACGTTGCTGCTCATAAGACTTGCACGGGTAAGCAGGAGAGAAAAGTCTTTGGGATTGCTTTGCTCGACTTGTCGTAAGAGGGAGTAAACCTTACAGTGTGTAAGGGGGAGTAACTTTTGTGAGTTTATAGAGGCTTATCTTGTGCCCAGTTAAACAAGAAGATAGTGGATTGGAAATCTTAGGAGGAGCCTGGGGACTGGACGTAGGTCATCGTGGATTGGACTGAACCAGGATAAATTACAGTTTGCATCTTCTCTTCCCTAAGCTTTTACATTTCCAGTATATATGATCTATATATCTACGTATGAATTTATAGTTCCATATGTATTGATTTGATAAGCTGCGAAAAGATTTTAAACAATCAGACTTTCTTATCGTACACCCAATTCACCCCCTCTTAGGTGTCATCCAGTTCTAATACTACAATACTCTCCAAAATTGTGAGGTAAATCATGGATCACGATTTGATACGATGCTCTTCAGTACCCCATGCAATCTGACAGTCTCTTTCATATAGATCTTCGCTACTATCTTAAGAGAGTACTCTGCTGCGATAGCTAGAACATAAGCTAACTTAGTCAATCTATCAACAATTACCCAAATAGAATTTTGTCCAGAAGTAGTTAAAGGAAGACCCATGATAAAATCCATAAAGATGCTATCCCACTTCCATTATGGTATCTTCAAATTCTATAATAACCCCGGAGGTTTCCGATGCTCAACTTTGACTTTTTGACAAGTCAAACAACGAGAAACAAACTTAATAAGATCTTTCTTCATGCCTCGCCACTACCAATTCCTCTTGAGATCATGATACATCTTGGTTGCTCCCGGATGAATAGTGTATTTGCTCCTATGGGCTTCCTCAAGTGAGAGCTTCCTTAATTCTTCATCATCAGATAGACATACTGTTCCTTTATACCTTAATATCCCATCTTCACCCATCTCAAACTCAGACTCTCTTCCCTCTTTAATTTCTTCCTTGACACCCAATAGATATTTATCCTCAAGCTGAGTGAATTTAATTTCTTTCCAGGTTGTACTTTCAATGGTTAATGCTTCCATAGTAGCAACTAATCCTGACATTATGTTAATAGATGTACGTTACACATCCTCTAGCAATTTATATTCCCTAACACTCAACTGGGCTGTGTGGATTGACCTTTGGCTTAAGGCATGTGCCACAACATTTGCCTTTCTTGGATGGTACTTCAACTCATAGTTGTAATCCTTAAGAAACTCTATCCACCTCCTCTGTCTCATGTTAAGCTCTTTTTAGTCGAACATGTACTTCAGATTCTTATGGTCACTAAAGACCTCAAATTGTGAACCATAGAGATGGTGCCTCCAAATCTTCAAAGCAAATACTACAGCTGCCAGCTCCAAGTTATGAGTAGGATAGTTCTCCTCGTGCAGCCTCAACTGTCGGGAAGCATAAGCAACTACCCTACCATTTTGCATTAGCACACACCTAAGACCCTTCTTAGATGCATTAGTATACATAGTGAAGTTTTGAGTAGGATCTAGAATCACAAGTAATGGTGATGTAGTTAACTTAGTCTTCAAATCCTGAAAAGCTTCTTCACACTTCTCGTTCCATACATATTGTTGGTCCTTTCTAGTCAACTTAGTTAAGGGCATGGCTATATGTAAGAAGCCTTTAATAAATCTCTTATAATAGCCCACCAATCCCAGAAAAGTTTTGATCTCGGTGACACTTTGCGGCCTTTCCTAATTCAACATTGCATCAATCTTACTGGGGTCTACTGACACTTCTTCAGCTGATACAACATGGCCTAGGAATTTTACTTCCTTTAACCAAAATTCACACTTAGACAGCTTCACATAGGCTTATGTTCTCTCAGCACCTGTAACACAACTTTGAGATGCTCTTTATGCTCTTCCTCATCCTTAGAGTAGATAAGGATGTCATCAATGAAGACTACTACAAACTTTTCCAAATAGGGACTAAATAATCTATTCATGTAATCCATAAAGATAGTTGGAGCATTGGTTAGCCCAAATGGCATAACAAGAAATTCATAGTGCCCATATCTGGTTCTAAATGCAGTTTTTGAAATATCTTCAGCTCTGACCCTTAACTGGTGATAGCCTGATTTTAGATCAATCTTTGAAAATACGGATGCTCCGATCAACTATTCAAGTAGATCATCGATCCTAGGTAAATGATATTTGTTCTTTATGGTTTCTTTATTCAATTGGAGATAGTCGATCCATAACCTCAGACTCCTATCCTTCTTCTTCACAAAGAGCACATGCGATCCCCAAGGAGATATATTGGGCCTAATAAAACCCTTTTTCATCAACTCCTCAATCTACTTTTTCAATTATACTAGTTCGGACGGAGACATTAGGTAAGGAGCTTTAGAGATAGGCCCTGTTTCGGGTGCAAGACCAATAGATAACTCTACTTCTCTCTCTGGGGGTAAACTTGTCATCTCCTCTAGAAATACTTCTGGAAATTCGTTTACCAGTTCGATGTCTTCTACACCTTCTTCTACTTTTGCTTGAATAGAGAAAAACACCATGTACGCAGGACAACCCTTACGAATAGACTTTTCAACTTGTACTGCAGATAACAATTGTGGTCTACTAGGACTCGTAGAGTCAACAGGAGAGAGATGGTATTCTTCTTATAACCAAGGATGGCGTTGTTTGCCAACAACCAATCCATTCCTACTATCACATCAATACCCTTCATGGGTAGACAAACAATATCTATAATTGAGGTTCTAATATCAAACTTAATTGTACAATTCAAACAAGCCTTAGAAGTTCTCACTGAGACTCCCGCTGGTGTAGAAACAATCATGTCAAAAGGCAATTCGCATATATGTAAATTCAATCAAGGCATACAAGAATAAGGTATAACAGAGTGTGTAGCACATAATCAAATAAAGCTTCAATTTCAAGGCCTTGGAGTTTAAGAATACCTTTAATCAAATTTGGTGAAGCACTAGCCTCCTGATGTGATAGTATGAACACTCTGCCCGGAACTGTAGCTCTAAAATACTTGGCTCCTCTCGATCCTTCCTCACAGAACCTGAAGACATGGCCTAGCTTCCCATATTTGTAACATATTAGACAATTTCCTTGGTGCACTCTTCCACACTTGACATACTTCTGACTGTTAGCTATGCTAGCAATAGGAGCTGTAGATCCTCTATGAGAGTTATGTCCCCCACTCAACTGACTCCTCTGAGATCCACTGAAATGACTCCTTGAAGGTTTACTAGAATGATTTCTTGAAGGCTGACTAAACCACTTCTTCGTACCGCTGAAGCTATGACTATGCTTCTTAGTGATTCCCCCTATAGGTCTCATGGAAGGTGTGGATCTGGCTTGAAATCCCTTTATTCTCTCGACTTCTTCTTCTCGCTTGCTTCTAGCAGTGGTGTGTAGCTTGTCACACATCTTTTCAAAATCCTTTATCTTATCAAGGAATGGTGACAAAGCCATTTTCAAATCCGACCTAGCTTTCTCTACTAATCAATCACACATCCACTTAGAGTTGTTTTGTGTATACTTGCAAAACTAAGACAACTCTAAAAAGCGAGCAATAAATTCTTCTTTGTGTAAATCCTCTTGCTTAAATATAAGGAATTCAGTCTCTTTTACTACTCTAATGGAGGTGGGGAAATAATACTTCTTGAAATTTTTCCTAAACTCTTCCCAAGTCATCTCCGCATCATCATCAATTTTGGTGCTTTCCCACCATTCTTGGGCGGCTTTCTGTATTAATTGCTCGGCAACTAGCACTTTTTGTTGAGAGCTAATCTCAATGACCTTGAAAATCTTTTACAAATGCTTCAACCACTCTAATGCTTCAGCTGGGTCAAACTTCCCCTTAAACATCGGAAGAGCAAACTTCCTAAATTTGTCCTAAACTTTAATAATCGATGGGGTGTGGTACTGAGAATGGAAACTGCTACCGCCTCTTGATTCAGTGCATGAATGGCTACCACCTCTAGAATGCTGATCAGTAGGAGGATCTTCCTTAATGGGACTCTTCTCCTTATCATGATCACCGCTTTGGCCTCTTTTTACTGCTAGTTCTTCTTCATGCCTGTTCACTTTCTCTCTTACATCCAGGACTATATCTCGTAACTCTAACAAGATGGCACTGCTATCCTGAGGAGGAGGACCATTTGGGAGAGGAGTAGGGGTTGATTAGTCTTTCTAGTCCTTACTATCCTCCCCTCCTATGAAGAACACCATAAAGATACTAGGTAAGAAACAAGTAACAAAACAAATTCTAAATCTAAACAAAGGGAAGTGCACATGTTATGGTATGTAATTTGCCACGACCTCTAAAAAATTTAAAGAAACAATTAGAAAATCAACAAAATAGCCCCGAAACATTTGGGTTTTGATACCAAAAATGAAACACCTCAAACCAAATAACAAAATACTTAACCAAAGTATTTGACATATTGTCAATAAGGATGTTTAACATCTAAATCATCAAAATACAAAATCAATTCAAATAAAACCCACATCATAGTGTTAAATCAAGTTCTCAAAATATTTCAGCAAAACAAAATAAAATGTGGAGGTTTAGGGTCATGGAAAATAACAATAACATAACTTATGCTCTAGGAGCATAAGAGAGCCTTCAAGGCTCACTCCATAGGTGCCTTCCCTTACTTCCTACTAGAACAATCACCTGAAAAATGTTAATGTAAGGGATGAGATTCCACGTCTCAGTAACTACTAAAAGTTTCTACCGTACACAAGCAAACCACATATGATAAAAAGGAGTTGATTATGTATATATTTGTATGTACCATAATCCTCATACAAGGAAATTACTAATTTAATTATCATTATATCAATTTGTATTTTCATCACAACAAGTAATATATAATTATGCAATATGCAAAATGCAACCTCCCTTATATCACTGTCCATCCTTATTCCGCTGACTGGAGCCATAGGCTAACACATAGTCCAACAGAAACTCATCCATTTAACTGGATTGTCCCAAGCTCACCATTTCTTAAGATGCACCCGACTAAAGGTATAGAGCTTAAGTCAGGACTATGGCTCCCCTCCTTAAAAGAACACAACTAAGGAGGTGTCACATGTCCCATAACTCCAATACAATCTCGGCCAAAGGAGAACATGGAAGAAGGGGCCTTGATAAGTGACATCCACTGTGCACCGAGTGATGGCATACCGCGTGGTGAAAGATCTCAACATACAAATTTCTTCTTACTCAAGTCCATCATAAATGCAACCGCCATGACAGTTATATTTAATCATCAATAAATATAAATAAAAGACAAGGTACAATAAATCATACTTCCATTCATATTAAATATCATCAATATTCAAACATGCTTAAAAATAACCAATAATCCAAAAATACATTAAGTATAATTAAATTTATTACCTATGTGAATAAAAATGAGTTATAAAGAAATTTGATTGTAACATTATTTATTTGAGAATTTATAATACATACACATATACATATAATTCAGTCTATTTTTAATAAAAGATATTTATTCATAATCATACACAATTTACAAGTATATAGGAGAATATTCAGAGTTACCTCTACTCCTTAGCTTGCCGACAATCACATCAAAAGCTACTCCAAAGCTCTCAATGAGGGTTTACATGGCCATAAACATAAGTATATATATTAATATATAATTCAACATTATTATAGGGTTACTCTAAAGCTACTCTAGATATACTCTATAGCCTTAACGTCCCATACTAATTTACTGGAGGAGAAAAAAAATAGAGAACCTATATATATTTTGACACACACATACACATATAAGAAATAATATCATTATACAATGTATGGGTTGAGACAGTGAGAAGGGAAGGGAAAAAAGGTTTTATTTTATTATATATATATATATATATATATATTATAAAAAAACTATACACATCGATGACTACATATATATTATAAAATTACACTTAATGGATCCTATTATATATTCATGAGAAAAATGAATAAGGTATCATGAGTAAAATAATTAATAAATATATCAAGAAAAAAAAGTGGGTTTGGGAGAAGAGTATCAAATATATATGTACATATACCCTTATGCCACAACAGTGTGAGGATATGGGAAAAAAAAGAAAACTGGAATCTTGACTAATGAATAAGTTACTGAACACAATTAATGTAGGCACCCAAACCGAAGAAAGAAGAGACAAAGAAATTGCTTGTTTAGTTGGAAGTTAGTGGGTTTCCTAAAAGAAAAAAAATAAAATAAAACGTAACACCTACAGAAATGAAATTGAGGGTGGGATGAAGACAAGTAAATGTATCTACACACACATTTCTCAACGGTAAAAAGAAAAGTAAAAGGGGTTTGAAGTAACTAAAATGTAATCAAAAGGAACATGGATGGAGGCAAGTAAAACACATGTCAATTATATATATATATATATATGGACAGTGAGGGGATCAACTGACAAGACTATTCATCATAAAAAAAGTGGGGAGGGGAAGCAGGAAGAATCATTGAAAGGACTGGTTATCCTTAGGAAATCAGAGACGGAAGGGCAAGTGGAATGAAGAAGAGAGAAGAAAAGTACCTGGGGAAGCGGCACCTAGAATTAATCAGAGTTTAAGGAAATATGGTATTTATAGGAGAGATGTTAGGGTTAAGGTTGACTCCTATTAAAATAATAATATTTTTTTAAAAAAATAATAAAATAATAATAACAGTAGCATTTTGACAACATTTTATTTATTTCTATAATATGATTTTTTTGAATAATTATTTTAAGAAGGTATTTTATTTTATATCATTATGATTATCATCATCATCTTTAAAATAAATATTTAGAACTTGATGCTTCGTTTAAATTATTAATTGATTTTATACTCTTTGCTTATATAAAATCTAGACTACAACTATCTCTAAGCTCCAAAAATCAGGGATGTTACATGCAGCGTGGTAAAGTTTAAACTTTCATTTCTCTAAGTTCAATACCGATCTGTCCATTTTGTGCTCCTCTACTCTGCCAATGTGGTTTTGCATGAGTATATACACCGATCTGTCCATTTTGTGTTCCTTTGA